>CM023485.1:116554924-117154924 GCA_013339685.2 Hyalomma asiaticum
CGAGATTGGTGCGCCCACGGAGGCCACGGGAAAGCGAACCATCCAGCAGCCTTGCTTCCAAATGGCGGCACCGCACAGTTTCGAAGTATTTTCTTTCTTTCTAGCTTTCAAATAAATCAATTCTTGTAGAGCAAACGCGAGTTCATTATACCTTTACACTTAAAAATGTCTTACCGAAACGTCACCGAATAGTACCATGCCGGCCTGTAGTGTCACATAGTCGTTTCACGGGCGTTATTAAATGTGCACTGATTATTTCGCTGAAATATTTTGGAATCGGCTTGTTGAATGCATATTGAAGCAGTGAAAATTGCAGCTGGGCATCATCTCCATATTCTTTTCACGACCCCTTTAAAGGGACACTAAAGTGAAAAGGTGAAGTAGTTTAGAATGATCATTTATATTTCTAGAACCTGATTGTCATTAATTTACAACTTCTTGTTCAACAATAAAAGAGGAAAGGAATGTCAAAAGTTTTAGTTGGAAATTCACTCCGGAACTTCAGCCTCATGACATCGGAAGGCCATGTTCTTTTTCTTCTTTTTTACATTATCGTGACATTCACTCCATGAAATGTTCCGAAACTCCCTTTGTTAATTCCCTGGCTCCTTCAGAACACAATGTATTTGTTTCTCACTGATAAGTAGTTATCTAGGCCTTAGCTCATGCTGTCAAATTCTGTGATATCACGTGTGCTAGTGGTGGAACTCAAAGCAGTGGCGCCACCTGTAACAATTTTGTTCATTTTCTTGCTTACCAAGGGTCTTCGGCTTGCAAGGTTGGTGTTTTTGGTACTGTGAAAAGCTGACCTTCTAATACAAGAAAAGTTTCCTTTTTTTTAACTTTAGTGTCCCTTTAAACTAGTGAGCAGATTTCTCCAGGCCCATGAAAATATTTATTTCAATCCATCCACGTATATATAAACACCTTTATCGAGCTAACAAACGCCACTAATGCTTACCACTTAATGCACTTGGTGTCTGCTGTACTATAGCTTTCTAAAAGCAAATTTTCTCGGTGGCATTGGCATTTGTGAAATCAGCATCCGCAGCAGTGAGTGCCAATGTGGCACTGCTCTGCATTGTACACATTATTGTGGTGCTCACTTGGCCAGTCATTTAGGCACCCATCCATCTGTCCCATGTGTGTTTTGCTGCACACCAGTGTAACTGAACACACCGTTTCTACTGCAGAGGGATCAGAGCGTGTTCTTTTTGTTTGACAGAGCTGAACATGTTCAAAAATTCATGCTTGCAAAAATTCTATCAAGCTTGTGCTACATAAACATGAGCTGGTGAAATAGAAATACCAGTAGTGCTTGAATGCTAGCAAGAATGAAAACAAAGCCTACAGTGCCGTATAATGACGACACGTCAAGAATTGTAAGTGGGGTGCGTGAATACACATGCACAGTCCGAAACCAGTCCTTGCTTTTTAAAGAGATGGTATGAGAGACCTGCTCATTCTTGTGACAGCTTCGAAGGAGCTTCACATTGATTTCTAGGTCTATCAGCATAGCGACGCTACGTGTCTATGTGCCATGAATGTAACCCATTCCAATTACCAAGTAGATGTCATTGCATGTTTCAGTGGTGTTATGTTTTCTGCATCTCCAGTTAAACTTATGGCAATAAAATCGGATGGTGTTGCAGGAGGGGCAGCAAAGAAGGAAGGAGGTGGTGCTGTCCCAGAGGCTTGAACACGCGGGGCCTCTCAGCCATACTTTGTTGCAGTCAGCCTCGTCAATGCAACCCACTATAGTTTTCCATGGTTGCCAGCTTAAACAACCGACAAACTGGAGGCATTAGAAGAAAACTGTGCTGAATGGGGCTGTGGCTCACACCTTGGTGAGTACTCCCTCCTAATTTGCATCAAGCAGCATACCATACAGTGTTTCTGTGCTCTCTTAAAATGCTGTCTTTTAGTAAGTAAACTAGTGAGACAGTAAGCATGAAGCAATACCCTATCAAGTATTATTATTCAAGAAGTCTGAGTTGAATGTTAGATGTAGTGGACAGCATAGGCAACCTATTGAATTTGATGTCAATAAGTAGCAAGAAGCTGCCTGAAAGTAATGCAGGAGACAAAGTGCCATAAATTAAATTTTGACTAACTTTTCTAGATTGAACTTTGTTCTCGTCAGTCCAGCATGCAGCATTATTGTTGCATGCATTTGCTTTGTATGCATAATGCAGTAGGCCACATGCTGAGTCAACCACTAAGTGTGCCCTACTTTGCTTATTTTCATAATGGAGTTGTGTTGCCATGGTTCTTTGGGAAGGTCATTGGAAAAGTTTGGGGTGTACTCAAAAGTGCCTAAAAATACTTCTGCATGTGATGCCAAATGTGCTGGTGACTTGGGCATTGCAGTCAGCCTGTGTGCACTATGTGTTAATTACCGCAAGATGGGAATAAGTCGAGGGCTCGTTTCATTGTTAGAAACGTCCTAATGAAGCCAACAGAAAATGAAGCTAAGGAAATTTACTACACATAAAAATGAGCTTGAACACATTGTTCACAAAGTAAAAATGACTTGTTTCCACGATTTATTTTGCATCTGTCTCTGAAGAATATTTCTTTATTGTATTCACATTATTGCAAAGCATAGCTACATGAGCTATACAGCCTTGAAGCAGTTCTGGTTGTTTTCATTTTGTTAATATTTTAGTTTGTTTTTCATATGACTGCTCTTCAGAGGTGGCTGAAATGGAAAATATCAAAATGTTCTCATGTGCACGCCAACGGCAAGGGTTAATGGTTGGAGCAACAGATAACCTCTGATTTTCGGACAACAAGATTTCACTCATTGCAGCTCACCCATGTAAAGCAAAGAGCGAGTGTAAATGTTTGCTCCCATTACATTAAAGGCATTCAAATGTTGTAAAGGGTGTGGCCACTTCAAATTTAGCCCATCTATGTCCTATCAACTTAGAACTAGAGGTAGTTTGCAGTGGCAAGACGTGAAGTTTAGGGACAGTTATGAGCTTACTAGTAACTTCCATTGCCAAAAGAAGCATTGAGAAGTGTGTCTGCTTCTGTGTCGTAATGGTACTTGCAAAAAAATAATAATTGTGATTCGGTTAAGGAAAGGGCGCTCCTGTATTATTCTGCAGCCTTTGTAGGGAGCATGGCCCATTGTCCATCAGGGTGGGGGAAAGGGAATGAACAGTACTCAAAGCAGAAAGTGGGGCTAGTTGTAACCTTGACTTTTCTGGCATTTCGAGCCCTTAAAGAAATTTAAAAAGAAAAAAAATTCACAGCATATCCACGGAGGGAATGATGATGAGTGGGCGAAGCTCCGGAGGTTCATCGTAGATTGTGCCGAGTTCCGGATTAATTTAGTTAACGTGCACGCTACGAATCCTTATGGTTCAACTACGCACAAGTGAAATCTCCCACCGGCACCTCATTGCAAGTCAAGATCCAGTGCCTATATATATATATGGGTGGCCGGTGAACGGTTCAGCGCGAGCAGTCGGTATTTTTCAATCGAGAAACTCGCTAGAAGACGCTGCCTGCGTCAAGCTTGTCTCTCGCGGGTGAGGGCGCGTTCTCTGTCTTTGCGAGCTGGTAGCGCGTGCATCGAAGAAAGAGCGTTTCCATAGTCAACGCGCGCCTTTCGCTCTCACTGTCTCTCTCTCTCTCACAAGACAGCAGATGGAAGAGTGAGAGAGCTCGTGCGCCTCCCACACGCGCCCTCCTAGTAGCGCGTTCCTAGTAGGTAACGCACTACTACAACAGACGGATAGACCCAAACCTTAAGGAGCTTCGCCCCTAAAAGAAACAGACCAAAGGGAAGGCCTTTTCTTTATGTGTTTTACAGCGTACGCTGTTATGGACTCGTTACAATGGCAGCAATGAATAGCGGTGGTGCCTGCCACTGCCCTTCAGTTTCTGTGGCCACTATCACTCACGATAAGTAAAAGAATCCATTCCTGTGCAGATTTGAGTCCAGTTCAGTAGGGGCAGTGCTACACATCCCAGACTCACCAGATGGCTGAGCACATCATGCTCTCAGCCATGGCACTAATATGGTAGGAGTGGTACATCATACGTTGTCAGCTGTCGAGGGACAAAGAAGAGGAGAAGGACGAGTAGAAGAGAAAGAAGATGGACGATGAAGAGGAAGGGGACATCGACAAAGAAAAAGAGGAAGATGAGGAATAAGACAAGAAAGCAATGAAGAGGAAGAACATGGTGAAGATGTAGAAGAGGCAGCGAGAATGATGAGGAATAAGATCACTAAGAGGAGGAAGCAGCTGGGGAAGAAGTTAGGGGGGAAAAAAGAACGAGAGAGATGCAGCAAAGTCAAGCTTACACTGTGACTGTGCTGCATACTTTGCGCAGGCCTGAGAGTTTTTGTTTTTCAATTTGAATTGAAAATGCATGATGGGGGGAGAGAATGAAAGAGTGAAAGTTGAGGAACACCATAGTGGAGGACTCCAGAAATTATGATCACTTGGAGATTTTTAATGTGCACCCAAATCTGAATACGTGGGCATCTAGCATTTTGCCTTCGTGGAAATCTTAACTGCCACAGGTGACGGAGGAGAAATGCTAGAGGCTTATGTCTTGTGCAATACAAACACATCTCTAATGTATGCACATGCACTGACATGTGGTGTCAGTGCATGTTAAGCCCAGGTGGTCAGAATTTCTGGAGCCCTCCATGACAGCATTCCTCTTCTTCCACTCTTTCATTCTTTGTACAACCAGCCCGACAATGCTGAGCCATGCTCCCTACAAATGCTGTAGAAAATAGCGTCCACTGCTTAACTGAATAACAATTATTTCTTCACAAGTCCCATTCTGACACAGAAGCAGACAAACTTTTCCATAGTTTTTTAGCAGTGGATGTTGTAAGTGCAGTGTTGTAACCACTATCGCTACACTTGGCATCTTGCTGTTCCCAACTATTTAGGACACATGCCTGTCTGCCTCTTCCCAGGTGTGATGGTACGTGCATTTTTAGCAGTAACGCAGTGATTTCTAATACGGTGGCCTGCCCCACATTCCTCATGAAGTTTTCTGAAGTATCATAGCTTTCTTTTGTGCTGGCAGCACATGCCTGATTGAATGATCACATTTAAGTACATGGACAGGTCTAAACTTTAGGCAGACAACTGTGGCATTTAATTATCGTGTGCGTTAAGCGGGCAGTTACTCTGGGAGGGTCGTTCCTTCCTACAGTGATTCATCTGACACTCTTGAGTTTGTGAGGTGTGGCAGGGCTTTAAATCATGCCATGGACCCTCTAAAGCTGGTTGTGCGTGGTGCAATTGGCCACTAAACAAATAATGTGATGGCCCGAAAATACGCTTTCGAATTTGGAATGTATGAACAAAATATTATAGTTGGTAGTCTGTGGGGTGAACTTGAGTAGGGAAAGTAGCATAGTTTAGTTGGCATGAAGAAAACGGATTTTGTAGTTCATTCAGCTCTTCTCTTTGTAGGGTGAAAAATAAAAAGGAGGCGCTGCCACAGTGGATGCTAACACTGATGCTACATTACCATTCCTGAAAGCTGTTTTTTTGCATTCAACCCCCGAAGGATGTTTGACAACTGTGGTGTCAGAGTCAGTGGCATGGTTTAGGCAAGAAATGTGCAAAGCCTCCCCAGAACAGCTGCTTCCCTATAGTTCCAAATGGCATCAGTACACAGAGCCACATTTTTGCAAAAAAGTTAATCTTCAATAAATGACAGCATGCAGGGCTTGCTCTAACAGTACTTCATGGAGGGTATCTTAGAAAGTGTAATGCCACCAACAAAAGGCTAGAACCAGATTTTGATATAATCAGCTAGCACATTTGCTGTGTTTAGGAGCGTGTTGGTATAATTCTAATCAGAATGAAGCAACTTGTCACATTCACGCAAATAGGTGTGCTTTACAGAGTTGCCACATTAGTCTGTATCAGTGGTGTCGTGCTATTTCTACAGCATTTGGAGCGAATGACAAGCTGTAACTGTACATGTCGATGTAAGCTCATGCTGCTTTGTGAAATCGTTAATCAGGTAAAGGTGCTCTGATTTTTTTAGGCAATACACTTATTGTAAAATAAAGGTTAAAAAACAAGAAGATTTGCATGCGCACACATTGGCACTTGCTAAAATAAATTCTCAAGTTGTGGCAGCACTTTCCTTCGTCTCCTCTGACAGCCCAAATTCGCACCGTGTTTCTTGTCCAGCGGTCGGTAACTATCATGTTGCATCCAGGAATGGTGCAACTTCAAGGAGGAATTGTAAAGAAATTAATGAGATCTAGGAGACACATCACTCAAAAACAAAACATTCATGCAAATGCATGAATCATGAGGGGAAAATTCCAAAGCCCTACTCAGCGTTCTTCCTTTTCTGTTTAATTTTTCTTATGTTCACACACTGAAAGTCACCATCATCAATTAATGCACTTACAAGGGGGGCATCCCCTCTTCTCTGTCAATGCTACCCTGACCCCTGGTGACATAGAAGTAGGGAAAGATGCTCTTCGTGCATGTTGCAAGCTGGTCTCAAGAAAGCTGTTCTTCTGTTGCCGTAATGAGTATTTTCATGTGTGGCTGTGTATTGATTCGTCACGGACATTGAAAGAACCATAAGTAGCAAGAACAAAGCAATAAAAAAGCAGCAAGCATAAAGCAGAGGTAGCAGTGATACCTTAGGTGCAAAGTTGTTTATGTGGGGATGAGGGGGACCTTATGTGGTGCTATTATTCAAGTTGATACTTAGTGAGAAATTAGGTTCTTGGTAGAATTGTTCTGAAATTGTCTGCTTTTTTATGTTAAGTTTACATACAATCAAGTTCCATATTTTATTGGAGGGTATCACACGCTCCTTGAAGCTGATACGTTAAAACTGCAAATCTCTATGTGGTGGTAATTGGAGAGACATTGGGGATTTCGAGCAAATACTCCGAAGTTCAGTGTTTGGAAACGAATAAGTAAGAATTGACAGTAGAGCCATTGGTAACTTGTGAAAGATGCAACATATTATTCATGAAAATGTGGCCATTGATTTTTTATGCATCCTCATTAACATACATTAGCACCTCCATGCACAAGATAGCAGTGTCAATCTGAGAGCTATCCAATCATAGAATGTGTCTCGGTTGAGGAAAAGCTCTCTTGGTATCACAGCTCCTGTTAGCTAGTGCTGCATTCACCAGCCTGGGTTAGTAGTGGTATAATAATGGCAGCACCTCGTGAGTTCGACAGCAGTGCTAGTGGGGCATGCTTTCAGTGCATGCTCGTAAAACTCGTGAAGCCAAATGCAAGTCTTTGGCAGCAGAAATGGAGAGGTTGGTAGTCATAAGGTGTCTGGCTTGGCATGTGGAATGGATCTAAGGTGGCTCCTAATTTCCGTAACATTAGGTGGTTTTTTTTGTCTTGTTTGTGAAGCATCATTTTGCAGTTCAGTACTTTTTCATCGAGTGCTTTGTGCAGAACTCTAGCACATGTCATCAGTAATGTAGCCCCGCTCTGCGATGACATGGAGAAAAGGGCTTATCGCTTTTACTGAGCATCACTGAAAGCTCACCGAGAGCTTGACGTTTACGAGGTGATCAAAGCTGGGCATCAGAAGTTTTTCGTTCTGAAGTGTTTTCTAGGCATCTAAATGCAGAACGGGTTGTCTCTCTTGTAAGGCGGCGCCTTTTGCATATACAACTTCATTAAAACTTATCATTCCCATTTCTTTTGTTTTGCTGCTAACATGCAAGCTTTTGGCAAGTTCCAGTAATGAGCTATACATTTTATGACGGCATCAAGCAGACACTTCATAGAACCTTTGCTATCAATCCAGGACAACATGTGGTGGCCTGGATCAGGTTCAAGGAGGCTGCTGGAGCCAGAAATTTCAGTGCGCTTTTGGTAGAGCTTGTGAGCATGTTTAAATAATGCTCGAAAGTTGGCCACTACGGATCAAACATCAACCATGACGTGGTCATAATTTGCATGAATCAGATGGAAGTTGTGGACTGGTGCACCTTGCATATTTATTTAAGAGGAAGCAACCACTACAGAGAATAGCGTCAACAGGATAATGTAAGCCAACAAGACTTTGATGTCCCTGATTAGCACGCGTATACTACAAATTCCATGCTGCGTTAAAAAAAGTGGGACATGGTTTTTGAAGTAAGGGATCAATAAGGTTTGCTCCAATTCCCCTGACACATTTTTGCGGTGTAAAATTGGGCAATATCATGCTTTTACCCCAAAACAGATGACTCTACTCGTGCAAAAAATCTGACGTGCCTTCAAGAAGATTGGTGAATGCTGCTCAAAAATCTTTTAGCCAGCTCTTTGAAGTTGAACGGCTTATGAAAGAAAACTGATGATAAAAGAAATCTGCGAGAGACAAATACAGCATGCGGACAGGTGTTTAAATTGTGTCAGCAACATTATCTGCAAAATCCTTTAAATGTGTGGAAAACCTTGATATGGGGAAGGCTGGAAGTATTCTATTGAATGAGGCTGGATATACAACAGAAATGCTCTCATTGGTAGTCCATTTGGCATCACACTGCACGTTATGCTGCTTCAAGCATATCTTCAATTAGGCCAAGGCTTTCGATCGATGCAGATCTAAAGGAACATGGGAAATTTTGGAGGTTTATTTAGTGCGCTGCAGGGCTTGGGAAACCATGTGAGCACACTTTCCATGGCTCTTGGAAATGGTGCCTAAGTGCCACTGTGGAGAGCACATAGATTGCTTTCAATTTTGTTGTTTCATTGTTTTCTGCCTGCTGACCAGCAGGCACACTATCATGCATATTTGATGTGCACTTACAAATAAGAAATGCTTGTAAGCTCATGCATGTGCGGCTTGTATTGTCCTTCGTGCAAAAGTATAGCATAGTAAATGGAAAAATAGTTGCTTCCAATACTAATAGCTGCTTCAAAGTAGGGAAGTTCTTGTGTGTGTTTATTTTCAGTGCACTTTCTGCACCAGCGTAATGCTAATCTATTTTATGAGTGACTTGCTGATGTGCCTAATCAGTTCTTTTCACAATAGGCATGTTACATTTATTTTTAGAAGCTCAATATCCTTGTCATGATTTTGCAATGTTGCATGCACACTACAGTTTGGTTTTTATATTCTTGTATGCAGATGGGGTTACCTGCAAGAAGTAAATGCGTTGGAAGCAAGGGCTTCATCAGAAGTTGGCTGCCGGATGACCCTTGTTCTTCGAGTAGAGACCATCAACAACCCACAAACGCTACCTTTCTGCCAGGTAGCTGCATCCAGAGCCGTGGCCAGCTCATCATTGCTACCACATACCCAGTGGCTGCTTATAGGATTCTGGCCAACCGGCAGACATGAGCACCTCACAACTGCAGCTCTAGCCAACCCATTGTTCATGGTGCCTTGCCAAATTCCATCTTGGCTTGTGACGACAATAACTTAAGTGCTGTACAGTTGAATTTTCTCATTTGTATTTTTATAAATAAAATTTTAAAAATTTCTTCGAGTATTCTCATTTGCCTATTGCTTGTACACTGGACATCTGCTTCTTTACATCATTATTTTTTTACTACTAGTTGATGTTACAGCATCAGGGCACTTGTTATTGAGAAAAAGGAAATTGAGCAAAGGCAGGCCGGTTACGGGCAGTAAAGACAAAGGTGTGACCAGATGCTTTTCAAGCACAGTGCGGCATGTGTCCAATCGGCATGGAAGTCATCGCCTTCAAGACTGTAAAGAGTTGGTGTGGCCCTCATGGTAAGCTGCAGGACCTCAAGGCAAATTTTGAAGCCTGCTGGCAATAGAATGGCAGTGGAAGGAGGTCCCTGAACAATGGCTATAGTGGCAGGCCAGTAAGAATACAGGCTAGCGAACATTGGCTTAGGATGGCATATTACTGGCTTCATGGTGGCCCTGCATTAGCGCCATGTTACGAACATTGGCATTTGTGAATTGGTCCTATGTTCCTGACATCTTGGCATTCGTGAACTGGCCCTATGTTTCTTTCATCCTGGCAACTACACTGGCATACTGTCAGCCCAGTGTTGGCATGAATGCTGGTCCTACATTGGAGAAAGTTGCACTTGGCTCATATCCCAACTTTGGACCAATGTTCGTGCCATTCTTTTCGAACATTGGTCCATGGCTCGGCCAATGCAGGTGTGCTGCCTGGGCTGTTCCTTAGCTAAGCTATTGAGCATTACTTTGGTCTTTTGCCTATTCATTTTTAATCCAATTTTAATGCTCTCCCTGTTTAGGTCATCAATCATGTTTTGTGATTCTTCACCATTATTGCTAAAAAGAACAATGTCGTCTGCAAATCTTAAATTGTTTAGATATTCTCCGTCTATACGAATGCCCTTTTCTCCCAGTCTAGACGTTTAAAGAATTCCTCTAAACATACAGTGAATATCATCGGGGATATTATATCTCCCTGTCTCACACCTCTCCTGATCGGGTTTTCTCTGCTTTCTCATGTAGGAGTAGTGTGGCTGTGCAATCTCTGTACAATCTTCTTTGTTGGATCTTGTCTTTATTAGCCGCTCGGTTGAAAATTACAATATATCTGTAGAAGAAGGTATCTCTGACCACCGTATGGTGTGTCTTACGTGTTCCTTCGAGGTAGAAAAAGCAATTAGCACTCCGGTTACCATTAAAGACTTCTCTCGTGCTAGAGATGAAAGTGTTGTGGATTATTTACTTCACAACGTAGACAATTTTCAGGGGCATGATGTAGAGATACTGTGGAACTCATTTAAGAGCCTATGCACGTTGTGTCTTGATAATTTCGTGCCGAACAAAATTTAAAAAAAACACGCAAAAATATTTCTTGTATAACAAAAGATATTTTACATCTCAAACGAAAGTTTAAAAGATTAAAGCGAGCTAAAGGAAATACTAACACAGTGCAAATCACCCTATTAAGGTTGAACGAGGCAATCTATAATGCTAAGTAACATTATTTCACCTACACGCTTCCTAATTTTATTAAAAAAATCTCCCGAGAAGTATTGGCGATACCTTTCTTCACAGAAAAAGGCAGTTAATCGAATTATGTGCGATGATGTACCTATCGATGATAAATGTAGTATAGCTGAAAGGTTCAATGATTACGTTCATAGCGTTTTTTCCAGTCAAACTGAGCAGTTACGTCAGAGCCATAAAAACGAGCATGAAAATTCCACCCCTATTTCAGAGGCTGGTGTTGTTTCCATGTTGCTAAATTTAAAGACGAAGTCGTCACCTGGGCCTGACAATATACCGAACCCGTTTCTTCGTCGGTATGCCGAAGTGTTTGCGAAATTCCTTGTTGTTATTTTCCGTGTTTCCCTGTCGTCAGCTAAGATTCCTATTGACTGGAAAACAGCTAGAATTATTCCCGTCTTAAAGAAAGCGTTATTAACAAGAAGTTATTAACAAACTATCGACCAATATCACTGACATCGTCAAGTTGCAAAATGCTGGAGCATGTCATCGCAAATCACATAAACAAGTTCTTAAAAGACAATAATACAGTAACCCAGTTTCAGCATGGTTTTAGAAAGGGGCTGTCTACAGTGACCCAATTGACAACAATCATACATAGCTTCGCCTCGGTTGTAGAGGAGTCAGGACAGGTTGACGTTATTTTTCTCGACTTTAAGAAGTCTTTTGATCTTGTATGCCATGCAAAACTAATTTTACAGCTACAGGCTGTAGGATTACCAGATTTTATAGTCTCCTGGATTACAGCATATTTAAGTGACAGAGTACAATTTGTAAGTATCGATGGCCATTGCTCGCGGCAGTTGCCAGTGACATCGGGTGTACCAAAGGGAAGTGAGCTTGGTCCCTTGTTGTTTTCTATATACATAAATGATATCGTTGATGAAATTAGTGAACCAATTTGTATTCGACTTTTTGCTGATGATTGTGTCCTCTTTATTGAAGTGAAATGTTCTGAGGATCAAGTACTCCTTAATTCTAACTTGCAAAAAATTCAGAAATGGTGTGAGCGATGGAACATGGTTCTTAACGCCCAGAAAACTGTGTTCATGAAAATAACAAGAAAAATCCAGTGTCTTACCTTTCCGTACTCGCTTGAATCCATTCCACTCGTTGAAGTTACAAACTACAAATATCTAGGGATAACTATAACAAATACGCTGAAATGGAATTCGCACATATCGAACATTTGTGCATCCACCTTCCGAAATCTCTGTCTTCTCAGACATAAGTTAAAACAAGCACCAGCTGAGGCAAAACAATTAGCATACTTATCACTTATTAGACCGAAGCTTGAATACGCCGCTATAGTTTGGGATCCACACACGAAAAAACACATCGATGCACTCGGAAGGATTCAGCGGAAAGCTGTACGGTTTATTTATTCAAAGTATCGGCAGACTGACTCCCCAACCACCTTAATAAGTCAACACGGTATTCAGACATTGCAACTTCGGCGGAATGTACAGAGATTAAAGTTCCTTTTTCAGCTGAAGCATAGAAAAATAGAGTTAAAACCAGAAGATTACGTATCGCCCCTTTAAACCCGACAAACTAGGCACCGTCATACTGAATGCCTAACCCCGTTCAGCACCAAAACTAATGCTTTCAAATTTTCATTTTTTCCACGCACGATAAATGAGTGGAACGCATTCCCATCGTCATGGCTACATAGCGCTGAGCTCATAGAACAATTGGTGAAATAGGACATAATAGTATCTTTTTTATTTTTATGATTTGTGTTGTACCTTGATGTGCATAGTCGATCAACATTATTCCTTATAGGCACAGAGCACACTGTTGTATTTGTTCTACATATCAGTCACTTTTTGTTTTCCTCTTACTTTGTATATATATGGCGTTTAAGTGTATGTTTATATATTTTTGAACTGTATATGGCGTTTAAGAGTATGTATATATGTATGCAAGTACATTTTTTTTCTCGTTGTTTCAATGCTTATTATTATTACCTATGCATGTATCCACTCCTGCTTGGGCCCTGAATGTGCCTGCAGTATTTTATGAATAAATGAAAATAAAAATATATGTTGTTTATCGTTTTCACGTATACGCCAGGTACCCCTTGTCGACGTAGAGCATTTAGAACTGCTTGTATTTCTATAGAGTCAAATGCTTTCTCGTAATCGATAAACGCCATATAAAGAGGCTTGTTATATTCCGCGTGCTTCTCAATTACTAGCTTGATAGCGCAGCTGTAGTCCATTGTCGAGTAACCTTTCCTAAAACCAGCTTGCTCTCTCGGTTGATTAAAGTCGAGTGTTTCTCTTATCCTCGTAGAAATTACCTTTGTAAATAGCTTGTATATTACTGGGAGTAGGCTGATTGGTCTGTAATTCTTTAACTCCTTTATGTCACCTTTCTTGTCGATAAGGATTATATTAGCATTTTTCCAGCTGCGCGGTACACTACATGTCTTGATACATTTCGTGAAGAGCGCTGCAAGTTTTTCATGTACAATATCTCCTCCGTCTTTGATCAAGTCGGCTGTTATACCATCGTCACCAGCTGCTTTACCGCGGGACATGCCTTTGGCAGCTTGTTTGACTTCGTCAGCGGTTATACATGGAATTTCGTTGTCCTCCTGTGTTTCTATTTCTATTAACGTTGTATGGTCTGTCTGAGAGCGGTACAGTACCGAGTAGAAATCTTCTGCTACCTTTACTATTCCGTTGAAACTGTTGATAACGTTACCTTGCTTATATTTTAGCACGTGCGTTTTGTTTTGTCCTAAGTGCAGTTTGTTTTTCACCGATTTAATGCTGGTGCCTTTTTCTACTGCTTTCTCTATTTCTCTCATGTCAAAGTTTCTTAAATCTCATTCCCTGGCTATGCTGATCAATTTTGACAGTTCTGCAAATTCTATCTTATCTTTTGATGAAGTTACTTTCATTTGTAGGCGTTTTTTTATTAGGTCCTCGGTAGATTGGGACAACTTACTTGTTGCTTGCTTTTTTGTTTTATCCCCGACTTCTATCGATGTTTGAACCATTGTTTTCGTTATCGTTTTGTTTATTTCTTCGAAATCTTCGTCTTTTTCGGCTAAGGCCTCAGACTTGTTGCTTAGGGCGACTTTAAATTCTTCGCTCTTTGCTCTGATTACCTCTAGATTGTCATTTTTTTTCTAGTAAATAATTTAGTTCTTGTTTTCTTTAGGTTAAGTACAATCTTTGCCGTCACTAATCTGTGATCAGTGCATTTTATATTCCCCACTACTTCTGTGTCTTGAATTATAACTGGTTGGTCGCACATTATAAAGACAATTTCATCCTTCATCCTTTTTTTCCCGTTAGGGCTTTTCCACATTCGCCTCCTATTATTCTGTTTCTTAAGAAACGTATTCCTTATTCGGAGCTCGTTCCTTTCGGCAAATTGCACTAGCATTTCCCCACGGTTATTCCTACGGCCGACGCCGTAGTTGCCAATCGCCTGCTCTCCACTTTGTTTCGTTCCTACTTTTGCGTTGAAATCCCCCATGACAACTGTGTATTGTGTCCGCACTTTGTTTATTGCTAATTCGATATCCTCGTAGAATTGCTCTACTTGTTCATCGTCGTAGCTCGTTGTTGGCGCATATCCCTGGATTATCTTAAGTTTGTACCGCTTATTTAGCTTTATTACGATGCATGCTACCCTTTCGTTAATTCTGTAGAATTCATCTACGTTGCCCGCTATATTTTTGTGGATTAGCAACCCAACACCATATTCTCTCTTTGCGGGTAATCCTCTATACCAGAGGACGTGTCCATTGTTTAAGACTATGTAAGCTTCACCTGCTCTCCTAACTTCGCTAAGGCCAATGACGTCCCAATTAACTCCCTCTAGTTCCTCGAGTAATTCCGCTAATCTAGCTTCGCTCGAGAGGGATCTTGGATTGAACGTTCCAATGTTTAGATTCCAGTGGCGGCCTGTCCGGGTCCAGTGATTGTTACTGCCCTCTGCTGCTTCACAGAGCTGACCGCCGCCATGGACAGATGTTCTGCAGCTGCTGGACACTGAGGGCGAGGGTTTAATTGTAGACATCGTGTGGGAGGTGGTGGCCAAGTACTTCACCAGGGAGGCCAATTCCTGTTCTGGTGTAGGAGTGAGTCGTAAACGGCAGTTGAACTACTGTAAGCATTTCAGGTACCCAACCGTCGCCAGGCCCCCTGCCGACGTGATTTCGAGTAGTATAATAACAAACGCGCAAAAAAAGGGGGGTGGGGAGGGGGGCGTCGAACCTGTGACCCTTGGAGGTTCCAGCTGTGGCGGCCCCGCATCGTTAAACGTACATACGTCCTTTCAAAGCCTTTCATGAGCGATAATTTTTACTGGCGTTTGTATTTTGTACAGTATTTCGTCTCAAAATACCCGGGACGTCATGGTTATTACAATTGCTCTGGCAGGTAGATCGACGCGCATGGAAAATCGTTTTTAGCGAGCCGTTTTAACTGCTCCGTAGTCACTAATCAGACATGTTTTCGCGTGCCGCATTCCGCGCGTAGCCCGAAAGTTGTAGTAGAAGTTAAGGTTATTGAGATTATTGAGACCTTCCACGTGGGTAAAAGATAAGTTTTTTTTGCGATGTACGTGAATGGAAAAACAAAACAAATCGCTGGTTGTAAGTCGCGGTTCCATGATGTGCAATGAGTAGTGAAATCTATAATTTACTATGACGGAATGGACGTGCGAAGACAAAATGGAAATATGTAGGCATCAGGGAGGTAGCAGTCACACAGATACATACACGCATATCTATTTACAGCGGCACATCCACGCAAACATTCACCCCAGGAAAAACACGCAAACTATCTATTGTGGTGGTGAAGGCATATTATCGTGTACATTCTTATAGGAAGTGGATTCAGAGTGTTAAATTCGTCCGAATTTCTTCGGTCAGCTAAAATATTTGTGTAAAGGTTAGTAGTGTACGGCTTGTCTTAAGGCAAGGAGTAATTTATATTCCTTATTGCGCTTGCGATGTTAATTTCGCCATGAATCTATCTATCTATCTATCTATCTATCTATCTATCTATCTATCTATTGTGGGGATCGCCGCCAAGGGACGCTGCGAGGAGACGAGGATGATGACGAACTGCGCGCGTGTGGTGCTGGGGCGCGCGCTGGCGTGCTAGGCTGGGCCGGAGCTCGGCGGGACGCTGGCGGACACGGCTGGGCGTGACGGCTCCCAACTGGCCAGCTGGCCGGGACTGGCTGCCGCGGACCGAGACGCGGCAGTCTCCCACATTGGCGCCACAACGTGGGGCCCCGGCTGCGTTCCGGGAAGGACCGTGTGTTCGTGGGAGACGCCGCTTCGCCCGTTCCGTCGCACATAAACGACTACCGCCCCATCTGCCTGGTGACCTCTACGAGCAATGGAGGGCAGGAGACTAACAAAGGCGAGTGGCTGCGTCGGCTCTCGAGTTCTTCAGACAAGGAGGCTGAGGTCGCGACACAGCAGGCCACAATGTCATGTCGGCAAGGAAAAGAGCGCCGGCGACGCCAGGACGGAGAAGTCGCTGCAGAAGCGGGATTCAGCTCACGTGTCTGAAGATGACAAGGTGGATAAGGTCCGAAAGACGGACCACGGAGGAAAGAAAGAAAATGGGGAGTCCGAGGAGAAGTACGAGGAGGGCGCCGGTGACGACGATGTCGGTGATGACGACAATGATTATGCAGTTGCGGATGGTGAGGACTACGCCAAGGAAGGGGACGATCTCGAGAGATGACGGTCCTGAGGACGATGATGAGGATGATGTTTAAAGTGCATGGCTAGTAGTAGGAGGCTGCAGGGCAGATGACGGTTCGGAGAGCCTGGCCGGGCCGACGTCAAGGAGTTTTGACTTGTGGGCGGCACCTTCGACGTCCCGATGCGGCTTCTGACATCCTCCCACGTATTCCTCATCTGTGATGGCTGGCCGGCGACCGCAATCGACTCTGCGATCGAGCGGCTACACCCACCGGCTGCCTGCTGGGTGCACTACTTTGAGAGAGGCTGGCGATGACGATCGGCCGTGCTACAGCGGCCGGGTTTGGTTTAAGTCCCGCGTGCTCCTGCAAGACCTTCGGAGGTTTAGGACCGCGGGATCTTGCAAGACCTTATGCCCGGCGCTGCGCTGCCTGGCTTCCTTCGCCACCTCGCTCGGTGCCCCAGCTTCCGAGGCTCTACCGCTGGTGGGGCGTCGACCATCGTGCGGGCCGTTGTGAACCAGTGCCATCACAACCACGGAGGGGGGGGAGAGTGTGGGGATCGCCACCAAGGGACGCTGCGAGGAGACGACGACGATGACGAACTGCGCGCGTGTGGTGCTGGGGCGCGCGCTGGCGTGCTAGGCTGGGCCGGAGCTCGGCGGGACGCTGGCGGACACGGCTGGGCGTGACGGCTCCCAACTGGCCAGCTGGCCGGGACTGGCTGCCGCGGGCCGAGACGCGGCAGTCTCCCACACTATCTATCTATCTATCTATCTATCTATCTATCTATCTATCTATCTATCTATCTATCTATCTATCTATCTATCTATCTATTTTCTCCGTCCGTTCTTACGAGTTGCTATTATCGGAGACCGTCGGTTGGTTATGTCCAGCGTCGCATGCATTGGTTTCCTGTCTGTGCGGAATACTATGAGAATATGTAGTCGTGCTAGTAGCTAACAGTGGGCCGTGGGCCGTGTCCTTTCTTTTTTTCATCGTTTGGCGAACAGAAAACAGGTAGCAGAGCCAGCAGATTATCCAGAATTTTGATTTGGGGGAGACGCGACGTGGGGGTGTTACCCATGCCGCAGCCAGTAGCAGGGGTGTGGATACCACGTCATTGGTTATCTGGAGAATCATTAGGGCGTGTGAGGATACAATACAGAGAGTCAGGGAGTGTTAGCGGACTGGCGGGTGGGTATTACTTTTTGTCTGAGACAGCGCGGAAATAGTGACTGCACGGCGTCTGGTTTCCAAACAGGCCGTTTGGGTTTGTCCAAGACTTCTCCACCAAGGCGGCTTTAAGATTGCCGCGTTTTGTCACTGTCCGACAAACGCTTCTCGCAAGCACATTTACGGTGTATGAGGCTTCGTATTTGCGAGGGTAATGCACGAGCACACACCCCTAATTTCACCAAGCTCCACTGGCAATTTAGAAAATAATGAGCTTCACCTTGCAGGATGAGCCAGTGTTTGGGTTTGACACAACAAATTTCGCCCCTAAAACGGCATGATGGACAGGGCGAGCCGTTGCTGCAACACGAAAAGCGCGCGCAAATTTCAGGAGGCGCCCCGTAGCACGCTGCCGAAGCCCGTGAGAATTCTAGTGTCAGCAGATCACAAAGAAAGCGCGGCAGCTTTCACATCCTTTCTGCCCAAGGCCATTTACTCATGCGTGCTCACAACACGCCAGCGAGTAACTTCCAGCGGCATGCGTTGTCTGCTCTGTATTGACTGTAAGCAGCTCTTTGTAAGAGCTGTACGTCACGTAATTAAGTCGTCATTTATTACTAACTGAAGCTAGAATGTCCCCTGCCTTTATTTATCGACGCTACAGACTGAAAACTGAGAAAATTTGCGATATATGAGACGGTAACGCGATTATTATAAGTCGCGCCAACAGGATTACATGTAAACTGTGGCAAAGCGATGGAGGCGACAACTTTCGCGATGCGGAGAAATCCCAACATCGTCTTTGCCCAAGCGTTAAATTAAGAGGCTGCCGACGCGCGTTGCCGTGGCATGGCAGTTTCCTTTCCTCAAATACAGTTCCTTCTCCGCGCCCCTGCCACGCTTGCTTTCTCACAGCAAACCCACATAGACATCATGCCCGTTATACCGGGGACCACGCGCCTGCTTTCCCTCTCCGAAAATGAGGAAACAGGTAGCAACCCTAGTGATGCGACAAGACGAACAGCCTGGTCAAAGCCTCCTCATATCGCTTGGCGCTGTGATATCGGCAGTATCTGTGGGCCCGGGCAAGAGGCGTCAGGATGTGTGGCTCTTCCTTCTCTTGCCGGTCACGAAGACACGAAGGAAAGCCACGTGGAGCCGGTGCGGTGATGTGGTAGGTTAGTTTTACGTTTTACAGCGTAAGCTGTTATAAGATCACAACAACGGCGCCGTAGTTGTCCGTCCGCCGCCGCCCGTGTCCGCCGGTGTCCGTAACCAATATCGCTCCTCGTGAAGAACAGGACAACTGCTGCCATCTATAGACGCTGATTTCCTCCGCATAGCCTTCGAAATGTGTTTTTACGAAGCCCTGCCTCGTGAAGCAGTTTTGTCATATCGTTCCATGCGTCACGCCACAGGCGACGTGCGCTGCCCCGACAGCAACCTGACATGGCTCTTCGATATACCTGATGGCGCCTCCTCGCAAGATGCGGACCGCTGCTCAATAAGTTAATCGCAGAGTTACGCACGCGGCTGCAGCAGGGCAACGTCGGGCACAGCTGACCGCTGTGCAGAGAGAAGCCCAAACCGCAGAGTTATGGCGCAGGGGATACCCACCACCTGTACTTGGACTAGTTTCCCCAAGCGTTTACAATGGCCTCTAGGATAGTCGCTCCTTCAGCTTACGCTGTCACTGTCCTGCGATTCCGCGCAGGCCTGGCTCTTTTTTAAATGCGAAGCATTTCTTAGCGAACTTCGACAACATTGAGCGTATCTATCTATCTATCTATCTATCTATCTATCTATCTATCTATCTATCTATCTATCTATCTATCTATCTATCTAGCCACCTACGACTTTCCGCTCTCCTGGCCGTTTCGTTAACGGGATCTACACGAAAATTGGCATACCACAAGACTGCATCACGAACATATATGCTAGGTCATAACATGAAAATTATGACATGCATGTCATGAGCGGCATGATTTACATTCCACGATCTCGGTGCTCTCCTGGCCATGTCGTTAATAGGATGTATACGAAAAATGGTATGCTAAAACATGACTGCACGACGAACATAAATCACAGGTCAGAACATGAAAATCGTGACATGTATCTCATGAGCGGCCTGACATACCACGGTCGTGGTGCTCTCCTGGCCGTTTTGTTAATGGGATATATACGAAAAATGGTATGCCACAACATGACTACACGACGAGTATAAATCACAGGTAACAACATGAAAATCATGATATGCATGTCATGAGTGGCATAATTTACATGCCACACACAGTCTTGGTGATCCCCTGGCTTTTTCGTTAAAGAAATGTACACAATCGGTGTGCCACAACATGACTACAAGACGAACATATTACAGGTCGAACCATGAAAATCATGACATGTATGTCATGAGCGGCCTGACATAAATGCCACGGTCGTGGTGCTCTCCTGGCCGTTTCGTTAATGGGATGTATACGAAAAAAAGACAGTTTCGCCACAAGGGCGAAGCAACGAATTCGATAGCAAGAAACTGTAATGCTACGCGATCTGAGACTCGCATCTTCAGGAGCAATATTAATTGTAGCAAACATGCACTTGCTAAGTGAGCGCCTCCCGTGGGCAGCGCGTGCTGCTACGAAGGGCTTTATGCGTCGTGTGTCACAAAGCGACACAGACAAATCTAGGGGAGGCCGCTAAATGGACAAACAGAAGATGAGCGCGAACTATCAAGTGAAGCACGCACGAAACGAACGCACAGATATCCACTGAATGAGCGCGAATGAGCTGTCACAATGGATACTCTCAGTTTGAACAGTGCTCCTGTTGGAAAGGCGGCCGAAGCAGCGAAGGAAACTAGCGTGCTTCAAGTGTCGAGCTGTGACACTTGATAGTTCGCGCTCAGCTTCTGTTTATTCGTTTAGCGGCGTCCCTTGAGCTCGAGTGACTTTCCTACGCTCGCGTAACATAAGCGCGGGCAAAACGGTCAAACAGCTCGAAACATCCCTCTTCCTGTCACCACGAGCCCGCGCGAGCAGACAGCGGAAGGGCAAGGCCCTGCGGAAATATTCGAAGAAGCGAGCGAGCTGGCCGACGACTTTTAAATGCGCCCGCTTCGCTCCTCGCGCCATCTCGCCGGTAATGAAGAAACGATGATAAGCGCCTGCCGTCTCTGAGTCATGCCAGCATTAAAGGGTGTGTATATAAGGCTCGCCGTTAGCGCCCTGAAGGATCTGCTTTGGTGGCGTAGTGGTTAGCGCCACGCGCTGCGGGAGGTTCCTGGTTCGATTCCGCGCTTCGGAAGCATTTATCTGAATTATTTTTCTTTGGGATTTTTATAAATATATACATACTTATACATATACGGTTCATGACGGCGGCGACGGGGACGGCAAAAACGAGCCGAGACTGTCCATATAATTGCTATCGCAATAAAATCGTATGCCTCAACATGACTCCACGGCGAAAATAAATCACAGGTCATAACATGAAAATCATGACTTTCGTGTCATGAGCGGCATGATTTATGTGCCACAGTCTTGGTGCTCCCCTGGCCTTTGCGTTGTTGGGTAACGGGTGTCTCAGCTTGCGGCTGCATCTGCGCAGAGCTGATAGTCGAAGCGGACAAGGCGACGGTGAGTTAAGGTAACTTTATATACAGAATAAACAGAGGCGTTACATTTTCGGCACTGGGGCCGACAGCTTATTGGGCTCGCACTGAGGCGCGATGACGACCCGGGATTTCTTCAGTCGCTCTCTCTCGTCACTCCGCGGCTTGCTTCTTTTATAGCCCCTTTTTGGATCCCTTGCGTCAGCCAGTTGAAGCCTCCAATCAGGAACCGCCGTAGGTTGCTGGCAGGGATCCGACCCGTGGGTGAGAGGGTTTGCCGCGCAGGTGCGTGAGGAATTGCCGTCGATTGCGTCAGGCGCACCGCAAGAGTGGGCGCGGATTGCATCAGACAGTCTGCTGTTGTTGACGCCACTTGCATCAGACGTTCTCCCAGCTTGAATATTTTGCCGGAGCAAGGAAGGTTGGAGTTGAGATCCCTGGCATTACAGCACCCCCGCCGCCAGACAATGCGCCGGAAAGACGAGCTGCTTCCACCGTGGCTCGGATGCCGGGCGCGCTCGTTCGCCAGGTCCATCCAGGTTCACCTCCAGTGCCCTCCGGACAGATGGCTCCTGGCTCCGTTCCGTGAACAGATCCACTTCTTCAGGCAGGATCCCAGCTTCACCGGCTTGTCGCCAAGATGAGTCGACTAGCTTCGCTCGTCTCTTCTGACGATCTTTGGCCGCAAGACTTGTTGATGGTTCTGCAACTTGTCAAGAACGGTTCGACAACAGGCAACACACGACACAAGCAAGTGCCTTCAGTCACCCGACAGACCACCAGACATAATACTGCATAATATATTCCTAGCTGTGTCTATCGAAATTTCGTTCCCTCTACATCAAGAGGCACATGTGGGACACAAAACTCTTAAAACCAGAACTCAGAATATTACACGTGCTACAAACGCAATGAAATAGAATACAAAATGAAGTTGGCCCCTTGAGATCACTCAGGATAGGAGCGCTCGGCTGAGGCCGCAATGAGGACAAAATTTTGCCCCGATCCGCCAGCGAAAGACCGAAAGGATAACTGAAGATGGTACTGATTAGAACGCACGGCTCAGAGCGTCTGCGTTAGCGTTTAGCTTTCCTTTCTTGTAACGAACGTCTAAGTTGTGCTGCTGGAGTATCATGCTCCACCTCAGTAACCGGCCACTTTTAGACGACATGTTATTCAACCAGGTTAGAGGACAGTGGTCCGTTTCGACCACAAACTTCGAACCGGAGACATAACAGGCCAGCTTTTGAACGGCCCAAACCAGGCAGGCGCATTCCTTTTCTGAGGTACTATATGCCTCTTCCCTGCAGCTCAGCTTTCGGCTTAAATACAAAACTGGTCTTTCGTTACCACCGCTGTCTTCCTGGCACAGTATAGCTCCCATTCCGCGATCACTCGCGTCGCACTGAATGATAAAGCCTTTGGAAAAGTCGGGTGCCATGAGAACGGGCTTTTCGCTTAAGGCTTGTTTCAGCGTGCAGAACGCTTTCTCTTTTTCTGAGTCCCACGTCACTTTAACCGGCTCCGACTTCCGAAGTGCATCAGTTAAAGGGCTGGCAATGCTAGAGTAATTCGGCACGTAATGCTGATAGTATCCAGCTAGGCCCAAGAAAGCCCTTATCTCTGATTTGCTGGTAGGTCGTGGATAGTTCATGACGGCGGCTACCTTAATTTCTGAAGGCCTACGCCGGCCACGCCCCACAACGTGTCCCAGGTAAGACACCTCACTGCATCCTAGGTGGCATTTAGCAGGTTTCGCGGTAAGACCTGCTTCTTTCAACTTGTTCAACACGACTCGCAAATGCTCGATATGTTCTTCCCAGCTGTTTGAGAAGATGGCGACATCGTCGAGATACGGAAGTGCGAACTCGGACAGGCCATTAAGAACGCGGTCCATTAGAGTAGAAAAACAATAAGGCGCATTTTTCAGTCCAAAACTCAGCATGAGTGGACGATACGTTCCGAACGGAGAAACGAACGCGGCGTAGCGGCTAGCGCGCTCCGTAAGAGGGACCTGCCAATACCCTCGCACGATGTCTAACGTGGAAATGTAATTTGACTTTGACACCGTTTCCACCCTTTCCTCCAGATTTGGTATCGGGTAAGTCTGGTCTCTAGTTATGGCGTTAAGACGACGATAGTCGATGCATGGTCTAGGATCTTTTCCCGGCACTTGAACCAATATTAGAGGAGATGTATAGTCACTCTCACCCGGTACTATGACTCCCAACTCAAGCATTCTATCGATCTCACCTTTCATGATCTGCTTTTGCACAGGGGAACACCGATACGGCTTACTACGAATTGGTTCCTCAGAAGTAAGCTCGATGTCGTGTTTAATCACCGTCGTGTTTCCGGGACGGTCGGAAAACACTTCTTTAAATTCCGATACAATCCTTCTCAAATCTTCCTTCTGGGCTTCACTTAACCTTGGCTCCAGGTTCAGCTGTTCCAACATTACCTCTGAACCCCTTTCGGTTAGATCCCTAGAAGTAGGAATGTCTGCTCCTTCCTCCTCTGAAGCATTCAAAAGCAGATTTACGACCGCTTGACGTTGAACGTATGGTTTCATCAAGTTGCTGTGGTAAATTTTGTTAGACCGCCTTCCTAACTTCACTTCGTAGTTGGTATCGGAAAGCTTAGATATTACTTTAGCGGGCCCCTCCCAGTGAACCTCAAGCTTGTTCTTCTTGGACGGCCGCAGCAACATTACCTGACTTCCCACTTCGAAGGTACGTTTTTTTGCTAATTTGTCGTAGTACTCCTTCGACAATACTTGTGTCGCCTTCATATGGCTCTCCACAAGATCTTTTGTTTTTCCGAGCCTCTGAAGGAGGTCCAAAACATACGCAACTACATTAGGGTCCTCATCAAATCCCTCCCAGGATTCGCGTAGCATTCGCAATGGCGTTCTTAAACTCCGGCCATATACAAGCTCTGCGGGGCTAAACCCAGTGCTCTCATGGGGAGCAGATCTCAAAGCAAACATAGCGGGAGGAATACATGCTTGCCAGTCGCATTTGTGCTCATAGCAAAGAGCTCTCAAAATCCGTTTCAGAACTGAATGCATACGCTCTACCGGATTAGATTGCGGATGATGGATAGAGCTGTGGACCACCTTGATTCCGCATTTGTCCAAAAAGGTAGAGGTAAGGCAACTGGTGAAGACGCTGCCGTTGTCGCATTGAATTTCACAAGGAAATCCGACACGCGCGAATATCGAGAGCAGAGCGTCCACGACATGAGGAGAATTGAGCTCCCTAAGTGGTACCGCTTCTGGAAATTTTGTGGCTACGCAAAGGGCCGTCAAGATGTATCGACAACCTTGCCTTGACTCTGGCAATGGCCCAACGATGTCGATTACTAGGCGCCGAAAAGGTTCTGTTATAAGTGGCACAAGCTTCATGGGTGCCTTCCACTTGTCGGTGGATTTCCCCACCCTCTGACAAGTGTCGCAAGAGCGCACAAAGTCTTCGGCGTCCTTCCAGCATTTCGGCCAGTAAAACTCAAGGGAAATTCTAGCCTTGGTCTTCTTTAAGCCTAGATGCCCTGCCCACGCGTTTTCATGCGCAAGCTCCACTAGCTGGCGACGATACTTTTGCGGTATCAAGAGCTGCTCATACTTGCGACCTTTCACATCTGTGTAGCTACGGTAGAAAAGCCCTGATTTCTCATAAAAAGAAACATTCTTTTTCTTAGTACCTGATTTTACACTTTCCATCAGCGCTTTAATCGATAAGTCCTCACGCTGTTCTCTAATGAGTGTCTCTCGATCAACCTTCGACAGCTCACACCAGCTTTGAGCTACAGGTGAGAGTGTAGTGCCCGTCTCGCCCAACGGCGCCACTTCGGTTTCTCCGCCGACGGAAACGACGCTAACCGCTCGCGCTACGGGCTGCTCGAGTAACCCAACCCGAGAGTCCTCTGTACGAGGCGCAGTAGACTCACAGCCAAGGTCACGCAGCTCGGCCGCTTTTGCAGGTGATGTTTTACTACATGGAACGAGATCAAGTTCCTGTGAAAGCTTCCGCGCTTGCGATCGCGTGAGGGCCATGTACGCAATGCTGGAAAAGAACGATTTACCCTGCTCTTTGAGAAGCTGCTCAGAGTTATTCGAAAAAAGATAAGGAAAACAATCGGGAAGCGCGGCAGACACAGCTGCTTCGGTGTGAAGCTTGCCAAAAGAGCCTTCAATGACCACCGTCGCAATCGGTAAGCAAGCACTCTGCTCCTCGGCGACTTGCCTGATCCACGCGCATTCTCCTGTAAAATCGTTCGGAGACACAAACGAAGGGTGGACAACATCCATGGTTGCCGCTGAGTCTCGAAGTGCCCGACACGTTTTCCCATTGACACTAATCTCTTGAACATACGGCTCTAACAATTGTATGTTCTTTTCAGATTCCCGGATTGTTGCAAAAGCAAACTTTTGTTTACAATTTAACGCGATGTGCCCTTCCTTTTTGCAATGATAACAGATTAGCGGCTTCCGTGACTCAAACGCCCGTGTGGTATCAGTGCGCTGCTTGGGAACCTCACCTGATTTCTGCGCTTCCGTTTGCCCATCCCTCACAGTCTCCTTCGTAAGAGACGGGTCTTTTCTCAAATTACGATTCGGAAAAGGTTTCCGTTCATCAGGCTTCCTTGGGAAGCCCTCCTTTCTCTCAGCTTTTTCCATGCGCACTGCCCTACTATGCAAGTTTCGGCGAGTGTAGTACTCTTCAGCTAACTCTGCTGCCTTGTTTAGCTGTACTTCGCCAAGCTTATCCTGCAGCCAAAGCTTGACGTCATCCTCGATGCAGCGGTAGAATTGCTCCAATGCAATGCATTCCACCACTTTATCGCGATCGTCATAAACATCTTCGCCCTTGAGCCATTCAACTAAATCGGCTTTAAGACGAAACGCGAAGTCAACATGGGACTCATTACCCCTTTTCGCATACCGGAACCTTTGCCGGAAAGCCTCGGGTGACAGCTTATATCGTCTCAAGAGAGCCTCCTTAACCTCGTCATAGCTCTCAAACGCCTCCCTCGATAAGCATGTTATCACGTCGGATACTTCCCCGGGAAGCAAAGCTAACAGGTTCTGTGCCCAAAGAGACCGCTCGATGGCATTTCGCTCACAGACGTGTTCGAACTTGACGAGATACTTCGCCATGTCCTCGCCTACTACGAACGGTGGCAGTTGGTCCCGAATTCTATGTCCACTGACCGGTACCGTTGCTGAAGCTACGCTAGGCGCCTGCGAACACTGTCGGAGCGCTAATTCTATTCTTTTCATTTCGAGGCGCTCTTGTCTCTCGGCCTCCTCGCGCTCACGGAGTTCTCTCTTCGGCCTCCTCGCGCTCACGGAGTTCTCTTTTTTTGGCCTCCTCGCGGAGTTCTCTTCTTTCGGCCTCCTCGCGGCGTTCTTTGATATCCGCCCAGGCCTCATCGACTTCCTCAGCCGTTACTCCCTCCTTCTTCATAATCTCAAGGATCGATTGTTTTCGCTTCGCACGGCCCAGAGTAAGGCCGAGTTCCTCACAAATTTCGATGAGTTCCTTCACTTTAAGGTTCTCCATCGTTCACACTAGCCTCTTGCTGTTCGCCCTTGTTTAGAATATACTTGCCGAACCCACTATAAGTCTACTAGCAAGACACGCAAGCAATTCTCAAAACTGCCGTGTTTACACCCTCCGCATTAACTTTGGTTTCAAAGCGCTCCTTCTTGGTTCGAAACAATCAAAGCTCACTCCAATGCTTCACACAAGCCTTCTCTAAACTACTATAACCTGTGCTAGAGAAGTCTGGTGAACTGAGGGGAAAACATCAGGCACTCACCGCATCGAGGTAGCTGACGCCGGCCGATCCCGCAGCTGCCATCCACTGTTGGGTAACGGGTGTCTCAGCTTGCGGCTGCATCTGCGCAGAGCTGATAGTCGAAGCGGACAAGGCGACGGTGAGTTAAGGTAACTTTATATACAGAATAAACAGAGGCGTTACATTTTCGGCACTGGGGCCGACAGCTTATGGGGCTCGCACTGAGGCGCGATGACGACCCGGGATTTCTTCAGTCGCTCTCTCTCGTCACTCCGCGGCTTGCTTCTTTTATAGCCCCTTTTTGGATCCCTTGCGTCAGCCAGTTGAAGCCTCCAATCAGGAACCGCCGTAGGTTGCTGGCCGGGATCCGACCCGTGGGTGAGAGGGTTTGCCGCGCAGGTGCGTGAGGAATTGCCGTCGATTGCGTCAGGCGCACCGCAAGAGTGGCCGCGGATTGCATCAGACAGTCTGCTGTTGTTGACGCCACTTGCATCAGACGTTCTCCCAGCTTGAATATTTTGCCGGAGCAAGGAAGGTTGGAGTTGAGATCCCTGGCATTACAGCGTTTAACGGGACGTATACGAAAATTGGTACGCCACAACATGGCGGCATGAAGAAAATAAATGATAGGTCATAACATGAAAATCATGACATGCATGTCGTGAGCGGTATGGTTCGCATGCCACAGTCTTCGTGCCCTTGCGGCCGTTTCGTTAACTTTATATGTACCAAAATCGGCATAGCGAGACAACAATGCACATCCAGTTTACATTCCTGATGCGCGCTTCGCATTCCCTTGACGCCCATTTCACGTAGGAGCTGCCAATTTTTCTTTCTGGAGAAAATATTGTCAGCATGCTGCAAGAGCTCTGTGTGTTTGCGTGGTGGCCTTTTGTTTTTCTACTTTCCTCCTTGCGCTAAGCGTCGTTCAGTTCCGGTGAGTCTGTGACTGGGTCCGGTAACATCAACCTCTACGTCTCGCTGGAAATAATCCAACTACCAACCGGGTGTTGTGTTTAACGAGTGGAAAGGAAGCAAAGAAGGTAGGACGGACTTTATACTTCCTCTCTACTCGAACCAGTACAATACGCAATCCGCATGAACCAACTAGCCTGAAATAAGCTTTTATTTCAAGCAACGAATTTGAATGGCGGCGCACGAGGCATGTTAGATAACTCATGTCTGCTGCGGATATGGCAGATATGGCAAATTTTGCTGTGACAAATAGAACGAATATAAATTCTACAACCTCTAAGATAGTTGTCGCGTCAACTTAAACATCAAGCAATGTGCTTTTATGATCCAGACCACCAACATGTCTCAATAGATTCCGACACGTTGCTAGGCCTATACGCTTGTGTTGCCCGATTAGTGAATCGGGAGTGCATTGGCTTCCTTCCCATCAACCTGTCGTCCCGTCATTATGCGTAGCTAAGAGCGCCTGTACAAGTTTGGGGAGAGTAATTTATTCGTGTCCTATACAGATGACTACATGTATGTTCTATCATGTCATGTAGGGCTACCTTTGTAGCGCATTCCTTCACTGTGGCATCGAAGAATGAGATTTCAGTTGAGGGCTCCGAAATTGACGTGCATGCTTCTGCAAATCGCGCACTGTTTATTGTGGTGTGTCGGCGGTGTCGGCGCAACTACCTCAGGGATCTATGGCGCCCTGTTATGGTGGAACGGCTTCGTGCAGCGTAGCACTTAGATGACGTTCAGTGTCATGTGCGCGTTCTCGCTCATATTGAAAGCTTGCAGACATATGTTACCCTTTTGAGGAAGGAAAGAAATAGAGAGCGAAGGGCAGTGAGGTTAACCTGTGTAGTTCTTTTTCAGAGTGTTCATCATTATTATTATTAGTGCCGCGTCTGTGCATTGACCACGCTGTTGCGGTATTCTGCGTTAAGGCACATCGGTGTTCTCAAATCCTGCGGTAGGCGAAATACAAAACATTGAGGGGTGGAACAGCTGTGCTTTTGCGCCATTGTACGCGGAACTTGTGTACATAGTCCATGCTGTGCCGAACCGCCACTGCAGCGCCAAAAACTTGTTTATAAGCGAAAACGCCAGCCTCATTTATGTGCTAGGATGAACCAAGGAGGTTAAATATTACTTTTCTGGAGTGGAAGCGGCCCGCCGAAAGCGAAGCCGTCGCCGCCATCTTGCTCAAGGAAAGAGTAGCAGACGACGACACTGACAGCGGAGCGAGTAGACAGCGCGACGCTGGTCTGTGGTGTTTAAACATCAGTGTCATGTTTTTTAAAGCATGTAAATATCTGCGAAGGTGACGGCGACTTCGTGCGTCGCTTTCGGCTGCACAAATCGCTTTCAGAAGCCTCGAAGAATATTTCACGTATAAGTCTTACTAGGCTTTTTTCACGTACGGCTGCCCGTTTTCAGTGCATTTTGCTAAGCAGAGGAGAATATTAAACGTTCGCATCCGTATATTACATCCATACACCTGCATGGAGGTTAAGTGTAGGCTTAAAGTACTTGTTAGTGGTTCGTTTTCAGATGCGGGCGTAGATGATTTGCCACGGGTTCAAGTTGTGCTAAAACACATGCGAGGTCTGGTGCGCGTATTGGATCGTCCCTCGCGTGCTTGTATACGAACTTTAGAGGAAGGGCATCTAACCAGAGCACAGACGCAGAATTCGTAATGCGTACATGTTGACGAAAGAACAAATGCAGCGAGCACGTACGGCGTGTTTCTCCGTACTACTGTTTTCGAAAATGAAGAAAAACTTTAAGAATTGTGTGTAGTCATCTGATTGAGCACATGTGGTGCTCGGAGGGGTGTATGGAAAGCTTAATATAGCCACTCGATCACCTCGGCTCTATTGACATCGAACAACCCGACCTCTGTCTTCAGCATTTGACGAAATTCAGCTCAGGATGCTAAGTGGATGCTTTTTGGCGCGTGTACCGTGTAAGAAATCTCCTATGTACGTTTACAGTTAGAACTAAACAAGGAAGTTTTCGGAACACAACCAACGGGTCTTCATAGACGCGGATCTCAGAAAACTTCACAAACGCTGAGAGCAACGGACCAGCCGCTAACAGCAACTAGCCTGCAAATCCATCCTATTAGACAATTTAGAACAACGTACGTGGAATACAAAGGAAAGAGCATGCGGTTATTAAGGCAACATGCAGAACTCAATTGATTTGATAAATGTTTAAAGAAATGGCACAAATGTAGTTTACGTCCGCTGGCAGTCGCACAGTGCCGCATATTTGCGCTGCATTGCATCACCGCATCATAAGAACCTAGTTTCTACTAACGAAAGAAGTAAACCAGCAAGTACGATTTGCCTAGAACCTCTCAGTCAGTCTGTGTTCTTTTGTTTTCTTCGACACCTGCGGCTGCGTACGAACGCGGTACTTTTTTCCACCTAGAAAACAATGTTGGTGATTGGCATAGGCATAAATTTGGTTTCAGTCTCAATGTTTCATTGTGAAGATGGAAAACAAGTCGAGCGCATACCTTAATACATTGTCGTCTATGGCGCGCCCGCGTACTTTTTCCACTAGTAACGGGGAAGCCACTGGCTACCCTTGGTAACGTAGGCGGCTGCAGGCACTTGCACTCCGGAACATTAATGCAAATTCCTTGGGTTGAACAGCCATCGACCCCTAGTCCCGAAAAAACGGTCATGCTTTCGGTTTCACCTTCTCAGCAGGCGCTACGCACCATGGAGGAATGGAAAGAAAAAAAAAGTTGGCAGATCCCACGTGCAGTGGAAATTCGAGTGCTGCTCGCCGGAATTAGAAGAAGCTTCGAACGCCTCTCCCGGCCTTCTTGCTTTGGTGAAGTCTCTCTCGGGGCTTTTGCTTTGTTGCCGGCGGTTACTTTTTATTTTGTCTTATTTATTTAACGTGTTAGGTTATCTGCGCATTCAAGTGTAACTTTTACCTTCTTTAGATATCTGTCTCATCTCCAGGCCAGAGGGCTGCCCTCTGGTCTGCTTCTATTCCCTCTCAGGATGTACCCTTAGAGCTATTTCTGCGCAGTGGAATCAGCAGCGTTCCTGTTGCTTTGGTGCCGACGGATGGTGGGGCCATTCGCATGAAGAACCCTAAGGCCATTCAGTCAGAGCTTCGCACGGTTACCCCACACTTTCTTCAGATAACCGAAGTTCGTCAGTTTGGACGCGGCGGGATTCTCTGCTGCTCACCAGACCAGGCCTGTATCCGAGACCTTCTAAAATGTACTTCCTTTGCCACTCATCCGGTGAGCTGCTTCATCCCTCCCCACCTTGCTTGTTGTAAAGGCCTAGTTCGAGGTGTAGATGTCAGCCTAAGTCCGGCGGAAGTCTTGGAGATTTTCGCTGAAGCAGGAGTTGTGTCTGTGTACCGCTGTAACAGGCAAGTTAATAATGTCAAAATCCCAACCGAGACAATTATTGCCACATTCGCAGGCACATCTCGTCCCTCGGAGATTAAAGCATGGCCGCTAATCTACAAGGTAGAACCCCTTGCCCCACGCCCTCTACAGTGTGGCAAATGCTGGCGGTATGGACATAGCGCAAACGGTTGTCGATCTAATGTTCGGTGCCGTGTCTGTGGAGCTGATCATAGTGCTGAGGTTTGTAAGTCTGATAATCAGTCTTGTTGCCTATGCCAAGCTAGTTGCTCAGCTGATCACACCGATTGTCCTGCTCGGTCTAAAGAACTGCAGGTTATTGAAATCATTGAGAGAAGGCGATGTTCGCGCCGAGACGCCCTAACTGAAGTTCAGAGCAGGATGCATGGATATGCCGGAATTACAGCCCGTTCGCCTCTCGCTATGGATGCATCAGTTGCTCAATCCATTTCGACCATCGTCGAAAAAGCAGTGGAAAAATCTCTAGAAAAACTTCTTCTGACTGTTTCGGAGACATTGGCCCAAGTCATATCCTCGCAGTTGGCTGGCATTTCGGAGCAGTTCGCTAAGAGCTTTCAGAATCCTTTTAGCTTATATAATTCTTCATCTGGGTCCCAATCAGACGCTCCTAGCAATAATGAGTTACGGCCTTCTAATTCTCAAAACACTGCTCAAGATTGCTTGTCTGATTCAGGTTTACAAGATATTCAGGATGTAGACATGGACGCTCGAATTCTTAAACGCACCAGATCACCTACTAACAAACATCTGAATTCTTCTAATGCTAAAACCAAAAAATGTGTAAAAGAGCCCTTGACCAGAACTGATTTTTTAAAAGATAGTATTTTGGATCAAGCAGTTGCGGCTGCTCGCTTGTCTGCAAAATAGGGCTCCTTAGGGTTCTTCAGTGGAACTGCCGATCTATACTTTCTGCAACCACCGATTTACTTTACCTTATATCTCAACAGTCTCCCGACATCGTTTTATTGCAAGAGACTTGGTTAGCATCGGGTCAAAATTTTCAATTACCAAACTATAAATGTTTTCGTTTGGACAGGAATACACGAGGTGGAGGATTGGCATTTTTTATATCAACAAAATTTTGTCATAGAGCGAAACTGGTTTATCAGGCAATATCAAGTGATCACGAAATTTTAGTACTTGAACTAGCTCTCCCAGGTTGTGCTCCTCTCAGCATTGTCAACAGCTACTTTCCATCTGGCGTACAAGAGCAAGGTACTCTGGACATCGTTCAGAGCTTCTGTAGAGCAAACTCTCTCTTTGCAGGTGACTTTAATTCGCATCATGTTTGTTGGGGTTACCGCACTGATTCGTCGGGTAAATTGTTGTGGAATTGGATGTGTACGAACAATTATATATGTCTTAACTCTAAAGTAGCCACTTTTGTACGATGCAACACACGATCAGTTTTGGATTTAACATTCGCCAGCTCAAGCTTGCGCATCTCTTCTTGGGCTGTTGTTGATACTGCAACAAATAGTGATCACCGCCCAATATTGATGGAAGTTAATAATCCAGTGATTTCTTTAGATACTCAGACAGTGACTTTTGTTGACTACTCAAAATTTAAAAAAAGTCTACATTCAAGCTTATCTTCACTGACCAGTTCTGGAAATGACATTAAAGCGATGAGTCTTTGTGGTGTTCTAAAATGCTCTATGAGAAAAGCACAGTTCACTGTATCCTCGGCGAAAAGTAAGCCTATAAGTGCCTGGTGGGACTCTGATTGCGAACGAGAATACAGGCGCAGAAAAGCTGCATGGAAAAAACTCCTTGTTAACCAGTGCCCTACTAAATGGAGTAACTACAAGTATGCCTCAGCCATGTTTAAAAGAACTGTTTTCATAGCGAAAGCTACTCATGACGAAAACCAATATAGCTTTCTCTCACAAAGTGGAAACAAGAAAGCTCTTTTCAGATTTCTTCGATTTCGTAAGGCTATTTCTGCACCCGTAACCATAGAATCAGTTGTTTTAGCTCCAAAAGAACTGTCTGCTGTATTAGATGATATTGCATTGGGATTAGGAAGGCGCTTTACCACTCAAATACAAACAGTATTCCGCAAACCTGTATGTGTAGACGATTTTGTGAAGGTGTCTATAGAAGAACTTGCGCGCGCAGTTCAGTCGCTCCCCAATTCGGCTCCAGGTCCAGACGGCATTACGACAGGCATGCTAAAAATTTTGTTTGATGTGTCTCCTCAGGACCTCCTAAATCTCGTCAACCACTCACTCGAAAAAGGTTGGATTCCTCCAGATTGGAGACTTGCGAAAATTATCCCGCTGCTTAAAAAACGAGGAGTAGATATGCATATTGACAATGTTAGACCTATCGCACTAACTTCGCATGTTATAAAATTAATTGAAAGAGTGCTCTACATTAGAATCATGAAATTTTTGGCAGACCACTCAATATTGAGCCCATGTCAAATTGGCTTTAGACCTGGGTATTCTATATGGTATGCACATGTAGATTTAGAGGGACGAATTAAGCTTGCTCGTCACAGGCGACAATATGCAGCACTAGTAACTCTAGATTTAGCTAAGGCATACGACAGTGTAGAGCATGTCATCCTTCTCAATTCATTAAAAAGCTTGAATTTCCCGCGCTATATTATTAACTGGTTGTATGAGTTTTTTAAGGATAGAAAGTTTTATTGTTCCCAGCGTGGATTATCCTCACCGAAATATAATCAGTCCAGAGGAGTCCCTCAAGGTTCTGTTTTATCTCCTGTATTATTTAACGTTCTGTTAAGCTCAGTACCGTTGCACAATAACATTCAAGTGTATGTTTATGCAGACGACATTGCGTTCTTTGCTTCTGCTGGTGATATTCACTCACTGCATACAATCTTACAAGCTTATTTAGGAAGACTAGAGTTATGGTTTAATGAAATTAGCATGACGTTAAATGTCAGCAAAAGTTCTGTTATTGTTTTTCGTTTGAGTGATCCAGTAAGCATTTCTCTTCAGTATCGCCAGGAAATAATTCCCCAAGCCGGGTGCGTGAAATATTAGGTGTATTTTACGATCACAACCTGAGTTGGTGCGACCATATCGATCACATTAAATGTAAGGCAACACGCGCTGTTGGGATGATACGTAGACTTGGACAGCACCCCTCTGGGTTACGCAGAGACACTCTTCTTATGATATACCGTATGTATGTTCGTCCGATTCTAGAATTTGGTTGTATTTTATACTCTGGTGGTCCGGCATACAAGATTAATCCTTTGGTTCTTTTAGAGCGAGAGGCTCTTCGGAGTTGTCTCAAGGTGCCAAAATTTACTGCAAATCATGTTCTGTACCAAGAAGCCCGAATACCCACGTTAGTTTGCAGATTCCGTATCCTCACTGTCAAAACATATTTACAAATTTATGCGTCTTCACAGAGGCGATCACACTTCGTGTTCTGTACTGAAGCGCTAACATTTTTTGATGAGCCTTGGTCTCGCATATACAAACCTCAAGTTTTGTTTGTGCAGAATCAACTAGAGGCTTTAGATGTTAACATTCGCGATATCGTCTCAACGGATAAACCATTGGCCAATGCTAAAATTGAATTGGATATGATATTCCCTTCTAATGCCAAACTCTTACCTTCCAGATACTTAATAGGCTTATTAGAAGATCATTTATGTCAATTGGGAATTGATAACGTAATTGCGACGGATGCATCCATGCGTGAGGAGAAAGCGGGAGTGGGCATTTTTTCAGAGACTTTGTCTTGGTCATATACCTTGCGCCTCCCGGATTATACACCCATATTCGAAGCAGAGCTCTTAGCCATTCTTTTAGCCATTCGCAAACTTCCTGCACAAAATTCGGCAGTTGTTATAGTGACTGATTCACTTTCTGTATGCACATCACTCGCTTCAGCTTCTCCTTCCAAGTCTTCTGTTCTAAGCGCATTCACTTCATTAATTCCTCCCCACATGCGTGAAATACGATTGGTGTGGGTGCCAGGCCATCGTGGCATATTTATAAATGAGATGGCTGATGTTCTCGCGCGGTGGTCCGTAGATGGGCCGGTAATGCACGTGGTGCCTACTACTGCCTTTGTTACTTTGTCTAGATTCCGTAAGTACTCCTTACTTCAAGATTCTTTAAAAATGAAGTTACCTATTGAAGAATATGGGCATCTTTCTTTTGGTTGGAATAATAAGTGGTGCCCCTCTCGTAAACTGGAAGTGGCAATAACAAAATTTCGCTGCCGTATCCCTTCATTAAATTTTTATTTACACAGGTCTGGTCTGGTGCCATCTCCGCTATGCTGCTATTGTCAAGAGCCTGAAAACATTGATCACTTTTTAATTACCTGTCAGCGTTATAGTAGTCAGAGGAAAAGACATTTCGAAATTTCATTCAGGAATTTAAAAATTCCCCTGAATTCTCAGAATATTCTTTCCTTTGGAGCGTCCTCACTAGGTTACAGCAACAGGAACGTCTGCTTAGCCATGTGCAATTTCCTTCGTGACACAAGAAGAATTCGTTGCTAATCATCTTTCCAACCAAAACTTCGTACCTCGAAATTGCCGCCACTAGTTTATTAAACCTCAAATTATTTATTATGGTTCATTTGTATTATAAATAGTCTATCACTCTAACATTTCATTCTTCCTTACATTACCGATTCCTTACTCTTCCTTTGTTTTAGCTCACCTTTTTTTTTCTTTTTTATATTAACCGCCGGCTTCATGGCCAATCCCCCGTAGTGGGCAAGAGCCAAATAACAAGGAGAAAAGAAAAGAAAGAAAAGAAATGCGAAGCACGCATCAGGAACGTAAAGTGGATTTGCGCTGTTGCCTCGCTATGCCGAGTTTGGTACATATAAAGCTAACGAAACCCCGCAAGAGCACCATGACTATGGCATGCCGCTCATGACATACATGTGATAATTTTCATGTTATGACCTGTCGTTTATGTTCGTCATGCAGTCGTGCTGTGGCATACAAATTTTCGTAAACATCCCATTAGCCAAACTGCTAGGAGAGCAAAATATCGTAGGCGGCTAGATAGATAGATAGATAGATAGATAGATAGATAGATAGATAGATAGATAGATAGATAGATAGATAGATAGATACGCTCAACGTTGCACTTCGCTATGAAATGCTTCGCATTTAAAAGGGTGCCAGCGCCACGTCATTCCCCTAGCATCGGCAATGGAGCCGTGTCTGACGCCTCCCTTGCCTCCCCTTTCACTGTAGAAACTACTGGGAGACCAAAGAGACGCCACATGCCTTCGTTGTTTTCCTGTAAGAAAGACTGATGTTTATCGCGATGCGAATGCCAGTCGTAAGAGTTCCGTATTACATGGTTGCCAGAGGACTATTGAAAACAGGCTGGTGTTAGGAGATTTTTCATATTCCCCAATGAGCCTTAGCTCATTCACGTAAAGATTCCAGAGGCTACAAAAGTTGCACTGGTCTTTGGATCACAGTCCCACTTCGTAGTCGCACCATTTAGGCCCTGATCCGGCCGTCAAGTTCGATTAACACCTCGGTGACCCCTCCTATCTTGCATAGTTGCCGTGGCAATAGACGCTTGTAAACAAGCACCGCGTGCCCTCTCTGATGGCGTTCGACGAGGTCGGTACGTAGAAATGTGCGCTACGCAGACTGTTCAGGTATTCCTTCTGCCATCTGCGCCAGAAATGATCTGTTAATCTTTGTCGGTATTTTCAACCCCTTTCAAGATTGTTCGGCCATGGCGTAGCATCTTCGGAAGTCGATGTGGGCAGTGGCGTCAGACGCTTGCCAACAAGAAAATGACAAGGGGTCAGAGGTTCCACTTCGTGGCTTCTGCGCAGACATATGTCAGAGGCCGAGAATTGATGACTGTTGCAATTTCGGTGCGGATCGTCGCCAGTTCTTGAAAAGTGCAATAACTGGTTCCCAAAACTTTCTTGAGAGACGACTTGGCAGATCGTACCAATCTTTCCCCAAAGCTGTCCCACCATGGGGCTCTTTTGGTGATGAAGTTCCACTGGATGCCATGCTCAGCAATATAAGTTTGGAGCTCTTTCCCACGTATGGTTTTCCACAACGTTCGTAGGTCACGTGACACTCGTTGAAAGGTTTTTGCATTTTCTGACAAATGATTCGACATACTCCTCTTGCCACAAATCTTCTGAACCCCTTGAGAAAGCTGTCGATTGACATGTCTGTTACCAATTCAAGGTGTATCGCTCTTGTGACCGCACATGTAAAGAGGCGAAGGTAAGGCTTCTTGTTTCTGCCCTGCTCTTTGATGTAGAGTGGGTCAGCAAAATTATGCTTGTCACGTCGAAAGGCAACGTCTTTGTTACTCTCTCAGAAGGCAAAGGAGCCGCTACTTCATTGGCGGCTCTGCAGTTGGAGTGGTCTCAGGTCACACATCTTTGCAGCGTCCTTTTTACTACCTGCCTGCTCTTAATTATCCAGAACTGTTCTCTCAACTCTGTGAGCGTTTCAAGAGGCGCAACACGTAAAAGGCGCCTGTGCGCTTCTTCAAACAATAGGTCAATATAGGGATGATTCGGCAGGAGTACAATGGGATGCCTGGTGTCGTAAGGCATTTCGGCATTTGTTACACGTCCCCCAACTCTCAATACTCCGTGACTGTCTAGGAATCCGTTCAGATCGCGTAATGGTGAGCCCTTCGGTATTCTTGCTCAGTGACGAATGCACTGTTCTTCGGGAATAGCCTCACGTTGCACCTCCCTGATCAGACACATTTGAGCTTTGTTCATTTGTTCCGCGGTCAGAAATCCGTCCTCTTTCTCGAAGGGATACATAGAGTTGTGTACAAATCGCTGCATCCATGCGACAACTTTGATCTGTTTAGTCAAGGAACTGAATTGCTTAAAAGGCAAGGCTGATTTTTCCACCGACTGCGTAACAGTGTGCACGTGAACTGGGTTTCTTTCTTCCTCCGCAGATATGTCTTCACAGACGGTTTCGCTGCGTGGCCAATCAGCAGAGGGCTTGGACAGCCATGTGGGTCCATGCGACAAAACCGCAGTTGTCTTGAGCACTTCAGGAGAATCTCCTCATGTTAGGAAGTAAGCTGCATTTTCTGCACCTGGGCAGTGGTTCCATTGGTCTGGATCTGTGAGCCATTGGATCTCCATAACTCGGTTAGCCACGAATCGTTTCCACCGATTCGCAGAGCCCCGGACCCAATGAAGTGCGATTGTTGAATCCGTCCACATAAACCAACCCTCTATTTGTAGGAGAAACGATCGGGCCAGGTAGTCTTTTCTGTCGGGCACCCATTAGTATACCCATCAATTCGAGTCTTGGAAGGGAAAGATTCTTTAGAGGGCGTACTCTCGATTTCGACAAGATAAAATTAGCATTTGCAATACCCAGTCGCCAAACCCGCGTGTATGCAACCGCTCTGTATGCCTTGAGGCTCGCATCAGTAAATATATGAACCTCTATTTCGTCATATTCAGAACTGCCACATCTTGGAATGGTTACAGCAGTTAAATGGTGCAGTGCACTGTTCCATTGGGTCCACACTGCTTGCACCTCTTCGGGCAGTGGGGCATACCAGTCAACGCCTAGTTCCCAGAGTTCTTGGAACATCAATTTGGTAGTCACAGTGACTGGAGAAATTAGACCTCAGGGATCGAAAATACCCGCTGATGCTTGAAGAATGATTCTTTTGGTGTTGCAGTTGCGGTCAAGGAAATCTAAGATAGGTTCTATAGAAAAGGCAAGGTAGTCCTTTTCTTTGTCCCATACAAGTCCTAACACACGTGTAGTATTGCTTGTGGGACAGTGCACTGTGTTCATGGGACATTCAAGTTCCTTCTATCTGAAATATCTCCTGCAACGTTTTGTAATTTGAATTCCCCTTTCAAAGGGACATGCTTGCCCTTTTCATAATGCCTAGTGCTTCTCGATAGAATTCTTCGGCTGCTTTTTCCGTGTCGGCACCTGAAATGAGGTCGTCGAAGTAGAAGCTCTCGGCCAGTGTTCGTGCTGTGTCCGAACAGTTGTCTACCATAGCGGGATGGTGACGTATCGTGGCAGCAAGCAGAAATTGGCTAGTGGTCACTCCGAAAGGGACTCGTGTCATCCTACAGACTTAAAGTGGTGGATTCGGTATTCTCTTAGTGGGGAAGCGTAAGGAAGCGTAAGGCATCTCTGTCCTCCTTTCTCAGTGCTATTTGTAAAAACGCCTTTTCGATATGTGCACTGAGTCCGATGCAGTGCGTTCTGAAATTGAGCATGACTTTTAAGGTATCAGGCTTTTGGTTCCGTCCTGAATGCAGTGCTTCATTCAGTGACACGCACCCGGTATCCCTCGACGACGCATCAAACACCACTCTCACGCTAGTTGACAGGCTAGCAGGGCGCAACACAGCTCGATGGGGCATATAATACAATCTGTCCCCAAACTAGAAGAGAAGCTCAGGGGAGGATGGATGCTTGAATGGATGAACAAATCGCAAGGTACGATTTAAAACAGGGAGTGTCGCTGGAGGCTCCCGCGACATTCCCTGTTTTAAATCGTACCTTGCGATTTGTTCATCGAATCTGTCCCCAAGGAATACCGCGTTTTTCGGAAACCGCTCCTCCAATCCCTGTTCGAGGTACTGACGTATGGAGTCGCCGTAGTTCGTCAGCACTGCCTCATCTTTCAGCTATTTCTGTGTGAGGCTGGCCAAACGTTTCTTTGCGACTCTCTTGTTGTCAGCAAGACAAAAATCTGGCTTCCATGGAAGAGCTACTTCGTACCTTCCATTGTTGAGCTTAAGGGAGGACCCAAAGCTTTATGAACTTCTTGGTGCTCCTGATTATGTGGAACTTGGTCCACAGTACCCATGCTTTCGAGCTCCCAGAAAGATTTGAGCTGAGTCGTCAATTTAGATTTGTTTTCCACTACAACGGCTCGAAGGACAGCTACCGTTGCGCTAATGTTGCTGTACGGTACTGTGCCCTGCAGTGTCCACCCGAAGTACGTTTTAATTGCAACTAGTCCACCCTGCAGCTTCTGCACTTCTCTGATCACCTGACTCCAACAGTAGTCAGTGCGAATCAGTACACCATTGCCATTTTTCTCTAATTGTGCAGGCGGCAAGGTAATAACACCTAGATCAGCCACTTTCATTTTGATCTCCTTTACCGCCTTCTCGGGGACAAGAAGCTCGTCAGTACAGATCTCAGGTATCTCCAAGGCCTCGAGACAGCGCTCTTTTCTGTCACACTAACTCCTCAACCAAAGCCGTACTCGCCTACGCTTTTTCCTAATGACACGGTCTCCTCCTCCAAAGGGAAAAAATGGTAATGTCTTCCTCGTCAAGTACTTCCAAATTGAGTGGACGTGACGAATGTTCTCTGACATCCGCCATAAAATAGTGTACGGGTAAGCAGTCTTCGCTGGGTACCCTCTGCCCATGATTGAGCTGTATGGAGCAGTACAGTTGTCGTTTTGTCATCTTTGCTACCATTCGCAGAGTGCAATTCTCTTGCTGTGTTACCAGTCGGCTTCCACGCAGGATTGCACATTTTAGTAAGGTGCCTCTTACTGCATATTTTACGCTTTACTCCTTTGTTGCGACATTCTCACGAAGTGTGTCCTTTAATAGTACAGCGGAAGCATCTGCCAGCTCTGAGGAGTGCCCCTTTTCTTTCTTCAAGAGAAGGCGGCGTCTTGCCTTCCTTCGTCACATGATCCTTAGCGCCACAAAACGCACAAGGCTCTTTCTGTTTGGAATCACTAGCCGTTAAGAGTGAAGCTGCTGACGCCCTCGGAGCTCTGGATTTTTCGTTTTCAAAGCGTGGTTGTGTAGTATCGCCTTTGCCTTCTATCTGTCCCAGCTGTAACGCCTGTTCCCGGCTCTCTACTTCATTTTTGAGAAAACATTGCAAACTCGCAATGCACAAGCTATCCTCTTTTTTCTCTGCAGAGCAATGTTTGTGATATTCTACCACTAGATCGCCTGGCAGCATTCGCAGAAGTGCAGAGACGAGCATTGCTCCGTAGCTGCCTGTCTGAGCCCGAAGTGCCGTGAGAGCGGCTATATTTCGCTGCATGTGGTCATAGAGGCGACGTAGGTCTCTTACCTCCTGCCCTCTTCGTATACTTGGCAGGTCTAGCAGCTGCGTAAGATGCTCCTGGATGAGCAGATCCGTGCGCCCGAAACGCTCCTTCAACAGCACGATGACCGTATTATAGTTGGCTGCGGTCGCTTGAATAGCGGCCACCGCCGCTGCTGCCCTCCCAGAAAGCGTTGGCTGCAAATACAAAAACTTCTCTCCGTCGGAAAGAGCGTCGTTTTCGTATATGGCTTGCTGGTGCTGTTCCCAGAAGGGCTGCCACTCCTTGGCGGCGCCGCTAAACTGCTGCAGTTCCAGTTTCGGCAACTTCACCTTTGAAGCATTGGCTCTCAGGTTCCCGTTGCGAGGGGCCCGTGACGCCTCCGCTGCTGTTATGGCGTTAGCTCGTTGAGCTCCGCCTTCTTGGCTGAGCCTTGCGACGTAGGTTACTATTCTCTCGTTGTACGCGATTGTACGTGCGTAGTTCTCCTCGGCTTCTTCGTCTGGTACAAGCGGCTCCACAGCAGCGTCCACCTCGTTCAGCTGTGTTAGGAGGGCGTCGTGTCCTGCTGACAGCACGTTCAGTGTCGCTTCGTCAGCGTGTGCTTCTAGCGATGAATCTGCCTCGGATATCAACTTGGCCGCTTGAATTTTCAGAGCGCTTCGTTTTTTTCTTAAGTCGTTCCATCGTAGCTCCGTCGCTGCATTGCTTTCCGCGCGAAGATTGACCTAGGAGGCACGCAGAGTCTTTCTTCGCCACTGGCTTTAGTTTTCAGTTTCACAGGGCGTGGCTTGTGGCGTCGTTAGGCCTCGTTCTTATTACCGTGAAGTCCAAGGTGGTTGCACCTCCAAGGATCGTTGGTTTAACGGTAAAGTCCGTCCGAATTCCGACGCATGATCGCCTCCTTGTAATGCTGAACTGATGATCGCTTCAGCTCCCGGGTTTTGGCACCAAAAATGTAGAAACTATTGGGAGTCGAAATATACGCCACATGCCTTCGTTGTTCCTTTACGAAAGACTGATGTTTATTGTGGTGCGAATGCCACTCGTAGGAGTTCCGTATTACATGGTTGCCAGAGGACTATTGAAACCAAACTGGTGCTAGGAGATTTTACATTCACTATCCGGGCCTTCCTTCCTCCATGTACCTCGCCCGACGCGCCGTGCTTTTGTCTCTACGAGCTCTCTAGGAGCTATGCGTCTCTGTTTTGTACAATTTTGCGTGGCGTTTTGACGTTTTTTTTGCTGCTTCCGGACGCTTCGCCACGACTAATGAAGCCCGACCAAAATTAAGTGGGCTTGTGACTGATTGCAAAAGGCGTTTCAGAGGTAAAAAGCCCTCGTAGCTTTGCAGCTCATAACCTTTAGTTTGAGCTTCCATGAAGCTGTATTGAAGTATTGAAGTATTGAAGAGATCGCCCGCGCTTCTTGATCCGATTCGCTTTTCTAGTCAACAACCAATTTCTCGGATGGCCAATTTTTCAGGGGTCCTGGCCGTCACACGCCACATATATTCAAGTTAGAAGGCAATCTGAAATTTCGGACGCTCGAACCCTTCGCGGCCGAATTTAAAGCACTTTTCGAAGCTAGCGCAGATTCGAAACAACCAAAGCTACAGCGAAACTAGCAGAAAACTTGTAGTCGCGCAATTTTGTGGCAGCGAAACTTATGTAGAAGACCATACATGGTCGGTAAAAAAAAATGATTATTCTGACTTGTTCTCTAGTCCGCGCACGCACATGCGTTGTTTATTCGCATCGAACTCTTGAAACATAATCTGCTGCACACTGAAGTTTCGCACGACCCCCGGAGCAAGCCGAGCGCAGAGCTCCATCAGATCGCCTTCGGCGAATCATAGAATGGAATAAACATACCTTCATTCATTCAGCGCAGAGCACCGTGAATGCACATCGTATCGCGCGGGCTACAGGCCAACCGCAACGAAAGAGCGAAAGACGCACTGCCGTAGTAATCAGGTAAAGGCAGGAAAGGAACGCTTCATGCCTTTTGGTGCCTCTAATTCCAGTGAACTACGGCATCACTGGCTACGTACATTAAGAGATTCGTAGTCGATACCCATGATCGCGATGATAGTGGACGCGTTCTCGGCTAAAGTGGGTAGCAACCCGAAGTTTCGTTTCCACTTCGTGTGCGCTGGCTGCGCACGTACCTTCATAAACTGTGCCTAGTACCGTTTTCGCCACGTTTATGGAGCGCTGCGTTCCTACTGATCACTGCACGTTGGGCGCGTAGCCTCACACGTATACCTTCAGAGTACTGCAGTGGCCACACATGATCGCGTGTAGCGGTCGCGGTTTCCAAAACCCGACAAAGGTAAAACTCCCGCTCGGGCATTGTCTGTACTGGACATGCGCGATCCTTCCGAGTTGCGTCGCTGCAATTCATATTCGTTGCGACCTCGAATGTGGCTGTAGTGGTTTCAGCGCGCTTGTACTTTGTGAGTGCCATGGCTGCCATTAGTGAACGCGTCAACAAGACCGCTATTTTGGCCAGGACGGAGTTTCACTCGGATGTTGCGCGCTTTGACGGCACACATATGCCTTCAAAATAGCGTAAGAGTCATCCGACACAGCAGGACAGTGTGACCGGCAATGTTATGTCAGCGTATTGAACTAGCAAGGCCATGAAATACCACTATGTGAGCGACACATAGTGCTAGTTCTTGAGTGTCGATTACACTGCGCGCGCATGCGCACGAAACCCGCCTGATCCAAAGCACTTAGCCCTTGACCCTCCTGATCAGAAAAATATGACTGTAAGTATGCATTTTTGCCTGTGGATCATGGTTTGACCTTCGATTTAAGCAGCGAAGGAGGGTCCCACATTACTTGTGCTTTCTAACAGGGCCTGCTCACGTATTGCGAGGTATGTCCACCGATTCTCACAACGTCTACGAGGTAGGGGGTATACATCATATGCTTCGCGTTAACGATATTACTATTTCGACCAGCACCGGCTCTCCAGCTCAAATCCAAGAACGCCTTGAACAGGCTGCCCTTCTGGTTGACACGCCGTTTCTTGCGACCCAGAAGGTTCTGCAGCGAAACCGCCTATTCTTTCTATCTCCCGCCTAGCAGCACCGCAGATTTCTCACGAGCCGGCCCCGTCCCGCCGGTTCAGACCCTCCGGATTCTCGGTCTTCACCTCCCCCCACTTGCACCCTAAATACACCATAGCTGCTCCCCGATGCACCGGCGAACAAGTGGGTGGTATGTTTGGGCGGGTCTCCATCAAACGTGGCGGCCTCAGAGGGCTTGAGTTCTTCCGGTTGGTCCAAGCGTTTGTGGCCAATGGTGCGCTCCACGCCTCGCCCTACCTTCGCCTGTGTCATCACCACAAACACCAGCTAGATATTCTCCTACGCTCCGTATACAAGCGGGTGCGCTTGGCTTTCCCATAGACAAGAGCTGGACCTTCCTCACAAGCTTTCAAGTAATATTTTTACCTCTACCACGCATTTTGAAGTGTTGTGTTCCTACAATGTTTATGCACACGCGCACACATTTTGGCTCAGTTTTTTCCGTAGCAAATATAACGTTAGCAATCCCTTTTCTGATTGCACATGCAGTGTTTAGGAAAAGTTGCATTCCTGTAGTAATGTTTTTGCCTTGGAAATCTTTTATTGTGTTTGTAGCAGTGGCGTAAATCGTGGGGGGAGGGGTCGGTCAGGAGGGTCCTCATCCTCCCTGTGTTTATACTAGGGGTCCGCCGCTTGTAAGCCTAGCCCCCCCCCCCCCCCCTCGCTGCGATATTGGCGATGCCAGTGTTTCTGTGAAGCCTAACCATCGTTTATTGCCCTCAGGTATTAAAGACATGGCTGTGGAGAACGATGTGCGAAAGGTGCCTCAGCTGACGTACATCATTACATTATAGACAGTGGCTGACGTACATCTTTACATTATAGAGAGAATAGAGTTGCCGACGCTGATGAGCAACTTTGTTAACGCAAGCAGTATTCGCGATCTTGTTTTCAGACCCCCACAAAGGTTCAAAACAGGGACACTTACAAACACATTAGGAACGCATATTTAAGACTCCTGGGTCACCCGCAACTTTCTTTTTTATTACATTTAGGTTTTAACGTTCGTTATGTATCGAATGTGTAGATTCATTGAATAGTCAGCGCCTGCTTGGAACTTTGTTGTAGGAACTGTATAATTCTATTTCGAGACATTGTTTGAGATTTGAGATTCATTCGTCGTGCACTGCACATCGTCAACAGCACTGCAATAACGCGAGATGTGAATATTTGTGTATGTTCTACAGCGTAAGCTGTTATGATATCACAACGGCGCCGTAGTTGTCCGCCGCCGACGCCCGTGTCCGCCCGTGTCCGTAACCAATATCGCTCCTCGTGAAGAACAGGAAAACTGCTCCCATCTATTGGCGCTGATTTCCTCCGCATAGCCTTCGAAATGTGTTTTACAGCGTAAGCTGTTATGAGATCACAACAACGGCGCCGTAGTTGTCCGCCGCCGCCGCCGCCGCCGCCGCCGGTGTCCGTAACCAATATCGCTCCTCCACGGCCGGGCTGAAGGAGTGACACGCGCGCACTTGTGCGCGCGTCGCGTTGCTTCAGCCCGGCCGTGGCTCTTCGTGACGAACAGGACAACTGCTGCCATCGATTGACGCTGCTCCGCATAGCCTTCGAAATGCGTTTTTACGAAGCGCTGCCTCGTGAAGCAGTTTTGTCTTATCGTTCCATGCGTCAACCGACAGGCGACGTGCGCAGCCCCGGCAGCAACTTGACTTGGCTCTTCGATATACCTGATGGCGCCTCCTCGCAAGATGCGGGCCGCTGCTGAAGAAGTGAATCGCAGAGTTACGCGCGCGGCTGCAGCAGGGCAACGTCGGGCACAGCATACCGCTGTGCAGAGAGAAGCCCAAACCGCAGAGTTATGGCGCAGGGGATACCCACCACCTGTACTTGCACTAGTTTTCCTAAGCGTTTACAATGGCCTCTACGAAGGTCGCTCCTTCAGCTTACGCTGTCACTGTCCTGCGATTCCGCGCAGGCCTGGCGCTTTTTTTACGAAGCGCTGCCTCATGAAGCAGTTTTGTCGTATCGTTCCATGCGTCACGCGACAGGCGACGCGCGCAGCCCTGACAGCAACCTGACTTGGCTCTTCGATATACCTGATGGCGCCTCCTCGCAAGATGCGGACCACTCCTGAAGAAGTGAATCGCAGAGTTACGCGCGCGGCTGCAGCAGGGCAACGTTGGGCACAACGGACCGCTGTGCAGAGAGAAGCACAAACCCCAGAGTTATGGCGCAGGGGATACCCACCACCTGTACTTGCACTAGTTTCCCCAAGCGTTTACAATGGCCTCTAGGAAGGTCGCTCGTGCAGCTTACGCTGTCACTGTCCTGCGATTCCGCGCAGGCCTGGCTCATTTTTTTTCTCTTTGGTGTATAGTTTTCCTGTGTGTAAAATAGGAGGCATATTTCTGATAATCAAGATGGCTGCCATGGCAAAGTGCATGACCGCGCCCCCCTCCCCCCCCCCGGCCCCTGCTGTTTTTCTGAATTTACGTCACTGGTTTGTCGGGACTTGTAGAGCGCGTGCAGGAGCAGCCGACAATGACCACGTTGGCTGTAGAACTGCCTTTATTTTCTCGACGCGCAAACCGCCGAAGGCGAGCGCGTGGATGCCATGAGAGAAGGAAGGACACGAAGCGTGTTTCAGGCGCACGCTTCAGGAAACAGGTGCGCGCCAGCTCAGGCTGCGGGGCACCTCGAAGAGGAATAATACAAGCTTATCACATCATCAAGTATGGTTACAAATGTATCAGCAAGCCTTCTATTGCACTTACGGAAAAGGAAGTGGCATTCCTCGATGTCTATTTTCAGTGTTTGACGCGGCGTTGCCCTAGCTTCCATTTTCATTTGTTGGTCATCATCTGTCATAACTCTTGTAATTGAGGCAGCGCTTTGTTGTTTAAGCTTTGTTGTTAGTTTTCTAATGTTGTGCATTTTACACTTCTTCCATTAACTCAACGTCTTGCTGTTTTAAATCCGTTATGTTTATGTTGCTTTTATGTTGTTTGAACCTTTTTATTGGTGGGCTAAATTCCTGTCTTATTGGGTATTTTTACGGGTGTCAGGCATTCGTGATGATTCTTTTCCCCTGGGCAGAAGTGTTTTTTCTGGCCATGTCGAAACTAAGAAAGCAGCAGGCGTTGCGTTTAACTGTTAGTTTTTCTCACCTTCGCTGCTGTGTTTCACTGCAGCAGTGCGTAGCTACGAGATTCTTGTGGCCAGGTGCTGACTCTTCGTTTTCCGTTTAACATTAACATGATTACCCAGGCTGGTTATCTGCATAAATTTTTCGTGTTGCTTTATTAAAGCCCGGTTGAATGTTGAGCGCCGGTCCTGTGTGCCTTTTTCTTATCCCCGTGTTTTTAGCGCTCCACGCTGTCCGCATCACGTATGAACCAACTAGCCCAAATACACATCCCCGGTGTCATTACGCTTGACAACGCCTACATTTACATATAATAAAACCGCATGCGTCATTCAAGCACCAGACACAGTACCATTTATACAAACTGTAGCAGCATTTGAGCACTCAAGGCAGCATAGCTCCTACGGTCTGCGATGACCGGTTAATACGAGTCAACAAATCTCGTATCCACCTTCTGGCGAATGCTGACAGCACATACTCGAATGTAAACAAGCTAGTTCATAATTTTTAAGACGGGCATATACATGGTCGCGCAAATGCTTCGAAGACGTGTACAGTTTGCGCTTCTCTCGCGGCTGGCCCTGGTTCGACTCCTAGCTGTTACATGTTTGTGTGCATATCGCTGCTTGTGCTGTGTACAGTGTGGCGTTCCTTTCAGTTAGTTCCTATGTGGTGATGGCTCGGGGTGTGAAAAAGAGTGTAGGCATGGGAAATCGGCATTGAGAAGACGGAAAATGATTCTGTTTCTTCCAGAATATCTAGAAGTGCCGCTTGTATTTGGAGCCGCATAATTTTGGGCCGCATTTAAGCCGGGCAAATTCGACCTCAACTACCGCTTAACCAAATCTACGGTATGCGTTGTTTTAAGCGGCCACTTTTAAGCTGCTTTCTGACGAGACTCCCGCACATATGGGTGGGTCGCATAAGGATGGGCCATGTAAAATTTGGCAGCATAGACAAGAGCTGTCTAACGGGGCGTTTAGAGAGCCATTTATAAGCGTCGAAAACTTTATGCACTTTCCGGCTTACATGCGTTCTTTTAAGCGGTCGTTTGCGAAGACTGTATAGAGGCTGCAGAATACTGTACACTGAGACTTTGTTTGAAATAAAATTTTGGTTGTGACATACACATCCAGATGTGCCCGCCAGAAAACTGAACGATAGCGCACACGTCAGAAGCTGTATACCAATAGAAAGCCATGGACGGCAGCCGAGCATAGAGTGAATTTTGAACGGAAAATAAGCTTTATTACGTGGTATAGATGCTCGAGGCAGGAAAGTGAGGATCATCTTAAAGTTTATTTCGCATACACCTGAATTAAACTCCTTGCAACGACGTGGAAGTTGATGGCATCGAAAATTATTCCTAAACTTCAGCTTGTGGCTCTGCCGTTGATACCGAGGGTGTCGGCACTGCCGATGGCTTATTTGCCTCAAGCTCTTTTTCTTTTTCCGCTTTCTCAGCAAATCCAATGAACAACTGCTCCAAGGTGTTATCCGAAGCGAGAACGCGCTCGAAGCCAATCTCCTTGTCTAAAGCTTCAATTCTCTGAAAAAGAACACTCCATGGAACCTTTTCGTTGGTCCGTATTTCCAGGAGTTGCTGCAAAGAAAAATGAAATCCGTGAGTCAGAGAGACTTCAGCCGTATTACCACCAAAATATGCTTCGGTTGAAAAACAAAGCTGGGCCTATATTTAAAAGGAAAGTCCAGTGTGAATTTTTAATGACAACCGCACCTATAATATTGTACTCCGATGGCACAGACGCTTCCACACAGATACACATGGTTCACGAACATGACACATTGGCAGTGTTTGAACTGGTACGCTCATACAACGTCGAACTGTGCAAACCAAAATCCCTTCGTATAAGTTGATCGGGCAACACAAAACAGTGCGCAAGAACGGTGTAAATCTTAGCACCCTCGATAAAAATTTGTTGTTGTTGTGAGGGGTTTAACGTCTCAAAACCAGTTCTGATTATGAGACGCCGTAGTGGAGGTCTCCGCAAAATTTCGACCAACTGGGGTTCTTTAACGTGCACTGACATCGCACAGCACACGGGCCTCAACATTTCGCCTCCATCGAAATGCAGCCGCCGCGGCCGGGATTCGATCCCGCGACCCTCAGATCAGCAGCCGTGTACCATAGCCACTAGACCACCGGGGCGGGGCCTCGATAAAAATTCATTTCCAGTGAAGACCGCACTAGACACGTTGTCATTGTCGAACGCACAATATCTTCAGCACCGCTTTTATTCTCATTCGATTTTATTTTAAGAAAGATAAATTAGCAACCACGCGTTTGTTGCAGAAGGCTAGAAGGAAATCCGCACGATTTTGCAGAAATGAAAGGCCCGTAGTTATAAATTATACCAGTCCCGGCTTTCGGACCCACGACCAATGCGAATGGGTGCTTTCTGCGCCAAGTGAGCTCACCAGAAGGCATGCTTTCCACAACGTGAGGGCCAATTCATCGACACCTCGAAGCACACGGACATGCTAGTTTTCTATTTGAGAAACGCTGCTCCTCCTTGCGGAAATGCGCAGGGATCGCCGAAGTTTTACTTTCAATGCATGAAACATCATGTTTCGGTTGCTAAACATATATAAGCAAGTTCAAAACAGATATGTTAAAGACAAGTGTGTGACATTAACACTCAATTTATATCCGTGTGCACTTTCTTAGGATGTCAATTATTGTGCAACATGTTGCGCAAACCCAAACTATAAGAACAGCTCAGAGGAAGCAGGAGCCTTCAATCGATGAACAGATCGATCAAAACGGTAGAGAACAGGGAATGTTGCTGAAGTCAACGTACGGACAAGTGGACTTGCCTTCGTCAGCACGGCAACCGCCTCGAGCCCTCGTTTCTGCACGCTTTACGCACTCTCCCGTGTCCTCAGAAGGTGAAGAGTGTATAAGCCGCAAGTGCGAACAAAAAAAAAAAGGTGCGAGGAGGCGGGCTGGTTGACAGGTGTGAGCTTAACTAATATAGCTGGAAGGAATGAAAGCTTAGCATTTTGCCAAAAAAAGCGACTACAATGTTTAGCGGCATTGTTTTCGTTAAATTTAATGGGGAATCAGCATTTGAAAAGAGACTTTTGAGAAGACACATTGTTAGCTAGTTTGGCGAAATGTCTTCACCTTTTAACCCCCAGGTCACCGTACCTATAATGGACTCAAGGGGCACGACAAGGAGGTATTGCTCGTGAACTTCGACGTTGCCTAAGGATATGTGAAGACGACAGCATTTGTTGTTGTGAAGTGTAAGGTTGGGCTAGTCGGCGTATAGCTCAGGAACCAGTTCTCGCGCAAGCACAAAGGAACGAGAGACAACAGAAGAAAATGCCAAATTGCAGCTCTTTTTTCAGTATATAACACAAATATCCTAACACCGATATGTGCGCACACAGGAAGTGCGCAGCTAATGCCGACAATCACCCACCAAGAACAAAACAACCTATGTTACAGCGCTATGTAAAACAAATATTCACCATTGTATATGAAAACAGAGGGCACCCTGATGCAGCCATTCACGCTGTTCTTTGTGTGACATGCCTGAAACAGGTGACGTGCCAAAGAATCTTTGCTCATTACTATCACACACGTGTCTCCAACGTGGGGCTCACAGTCACACGAAGCTTAATAGAGAGGCAAGAATTAAACTCTTTTGTGAGTCAATAAAACAGTCTACTTGAGGTGATCATAAGAGCAGCAACGTGTTGGCCTATGTGCAATCACTCACAGCTAACGAAATGTCGCGAACAACGCGCACAATGAAACGGTTTAAAAAGGGTTGACGTGATTTTTCCGCGATCAGATATTGGCTCTGTGTGAAGAAATGCGGGAACGATGCTGTGATAGGTTCTTGGTTGCCGAGTAGAGCACTAAAACTAATGCCTATTTGCAACTTTCTTATACTTGTAGGAAATATTGAGCACGTAAGGTAGAACTCGTGGTGTCTTTGTCTGCATTGCCTCTACCTGCTTGTTGCATCCTTTTGTCATAATATGTGCTGCGAAACCGAAACTGAAACCAAAAAACGACGATTGTGTGCCGTGCGGTGGCGAAGAGGATGTGATGTGTGCGCGTATGTGCCGTGCGGTGCCGACGAGGAAGACAACGGCAGCTCGTGAGGCGCGGCCTCGACGGTGCGTGGCCCGTGCCTTCGGCAGTGCGCGAGGTTCGTCGTTCGAGGCAGGACTACCTCGCTGGGCGTCTGGCCCATAGGTACGACCCCGGCCACGTCGCGACACTCCTACCAGCTGAGTGGACAGCTCAGCCTCCGCTAGACGACCGGTCTAGGAGAGCTGGCGCCGGGTTCCTGAACCTGTCCTGGTCCCGCTGATCGTGGAGAGCTGGCGCCGGGTTGCTGAATCCGCCCTTGCCCCGCTGTTCCAAGAGGGCTGGCGTGGGTTTCCGAGGCGGACGGCTGGTGCTCAAGGGCACAACTCCCTGCCACCAGAACACGAGTTTCGTCAGCTCCAGCTCGTCGCAGATCCACTGGGGTTCCACGCGGCGACCCTGCGTCTTCCAACTTCGTCACGGCAGCTGACGGCGCTACAACGTCCACTTCTCCACTGCACGGTGCCGACGGGACACCAACGACGGCCCAGGCGACTACGCCGACGACCTGAACTGTAGGCCGGACGTTCTATTTATTTATTTAGTTTAGCCCGCGAGGTTTGGTTATGAGTTCCCGTAATGTGTGTGTTGTCCATGCGTGAAAGGTAGAATAGAAGTTGGACGTGTGTTTGTGCACTGGCGTGCTGGCTTGTTCTTTCTGGAGCGGTCCTGCCCCAATAACATCACACCTTTCAACTTCCAGAGCAATAATTCGGACACATCGGTCGAGAACGTTGAAGTGAAGCTAATTGAAATTATTTTTGAAATATGCAGCTCGAAAATCAAGCACCTTTCGTCATTGTGTTGAGCAAAAGCCAAATGTCACGTTTTCGGTAGACAAGGTTCTCCTAGCATGCGTGATTATGATCTAAGTAAACTACACCGGCGTTATGCATGCTTTCTCAGGGACAATAGAAGTCCACCTGATTCACTATGTACATATCAGCAACGATAGACGTTTTAATTAACATCAGCGATCATAAAAATCCCAATGTTTTAGCAAACACGTCGCCTACAACAAGATTCTTTTCACCCACGGCCTCGTGGCGCCATCTGTCCAATGAAATACCAACGAGTAGCAATAACGAATGAAAGCCAAAGAAAAACGGGTGTCTCGAACGATGTTTTGCTAGAATGGAAAGATGAACTCAGATAAATTTATCGAAAGATGGCGTGGACGTTGGACTTTGGTTATGTTGGTTATCGAATAAAGCTTTAAACAGTTGTGACGCGACGGCGCTGCCATCGGAACCCCTTTATCTGTGCCTGAGAGGCAGCTCTTCCGCACAGAATGGTTCCAAGCGGCCAATGGAACAGGGACGCGCAACTCTGCCTCCCTGCGGAGGCTATAAAGCAACTCTAAACGCCGTGGGGCCTTTGTACCTTCTCGTTGGTGGCAGTCAAGCCTACTAAAGCCCCTTCGAGGCGCGCCTCCGACATGTCCGTATCACCAATGGGAAATAGTGTACATAAAAGACTGGCCGTTAACGGTTATCGCAATGCCTGCGGTATGGTCTAGCGTGTGGCGCATCGCGCTCTGGTGCGAAGGGTCACACGTTCGATTCCGACTCGGTCGGGTGGTTTTGTTCTGTGCATCTACCTCAAATTTTCGCTCACCGACAACTGTGATTTTTCCACTCACAACGAACGAAGCTAGCGCCGTCGCCTACACTGGAATTTCTGCTAAACGAGCTCATTAACACTATCGCGCTAAAAGAACTTGATCAAGCCACAAAGGATGTCTTCTTTCTCTTCTAATACATCTAGGAGATCCATTGGATGGGATGCCTTGATGTGTCTATCACCATCATTTGATATTTAACGGCGCATTAATCAATATGTTCTGCTATAGTTAGGTATGTTTTTCTGTAAGTTTGCTCGATCCGGCAGGCATATTATACAGAACGACGCTCATAACAGCACTTAACGCACCGTACGGTGCATTTTTCTTGAAAACGTACGCCTGTGCCTCGGACTAACGTGAGCGCCTAACGTGAGCGACTAACGTGAACATTAGGTTACGATTCAGTCGCTACGGTGTTGTCGACATTCATAGTTGGCACACATCCAGCATACTTATGAGTGGGGATTTTCGTATGGTTGGCAAAGGCCTTCATCCTGCTCGTCACGCTCCTCTGAAAGCCAAACAATCGGCCGTGGGCAGTTTCCTGACTGACTGCTCTGATGAGACCGATTCCGAGCAGGTTTCGGATATGGGGGATTGTTTTTCGGGTAGAATGGTAGAGGGTGGAGCACATAATCAGGGACGTTTGGCATAGAATGACTCTTCAAACACATATTCGAGCTCCTGACTATAATAACCTGCCATATAATATGATTAAAATTCTGTGCCACTGCATTGGGTAAATTATTCGGTTGTCCGCGCGGTGCCCCTGTAATCTAATATTGTTGGTTTGCCAGTCTCACCAATGTATTGCTTGAGACAAGCAACATTCTTACATTTAAGTAGCGCTTGACTTAGTGCAACTAAATAAAGACTTTATTTGATCGGCGTAATCACGTGCTTTTAAATATCAGGTGAATTTGAACTTGTTTCAATTTTAAATCTGCGACAGCAGCAACTTAGGACTTTGACGACGTCATAGGTTGGTCGTTTGTCGTTTATGTTCGTGCGCACTTTAAAATTGCTATTGCGGTGATAGGTGACCCACTGTTTCGGTGAACTGTTTTTACGGCGCTATTTGCTTTTCGGTACTTTATGGCATTTAGAGATAATACGATTTGCGTTCAAATTCGTGTTGCAGTATCTTGCGAATTCTAGCTGCTGGGTTGTCCGTGTTTCTGGGTCTCCCCTTTCTATTGCTAGCTCCATATCTACATCATATGCGTTGGTGCATCGCCTGCTAAGTGCGTCGTGCAGGGGATTTCTTTAATCTAAGGCTACCTTTACGTAGATGAAGTGGTCAACGTAATCCACGTGACTGCTAGAAACACTTTTAATGCGCTTCGGCTATCGGACGAATAGTTCTTTCTTGCAGCGTCCCGGAGGATGATTGGTGTAATCGAGGAGTGGTGGGTTATGCTTTATTCATTACGAAAATTGCCTCCCTTAGTTTTCTGGGTTTGCTGCGAAGCTGTAAACCTCTATCCCCAACGGCTTTGTCTCCGGGGGCCATAATCGGGGCCGATCATGTAGCCAGCGCAGGCAGTAACAATACCCAGTTAAGCTTAGTTGAGCCTGGCGAAATCAAGCTAAGCCTGATGAAGACTAGTGAATTTCAACCTGGACTAGAAATGAAGAGAGGGTGGGAAGAGGAAGTGAGGGTAAGGAGAAGGAAAAGAAGGGAGAGGCAAAGTAAAGCATAGCGTAGCCTTATTTATTGTAGTATGGGAGGGAAACGCAGAGCAGGCAGAGCAAGGCACACTCTAACATCATATAGTGTAATATTGCAAGGGGGTGGGAACATGAAATGATGCTGAGGAGGCGAGAAATACATAAGGTGTTTAGGAAAGCATACTATACATAACGCAGCATGCTTTTTATAGTATTGTCAGGGTGGGAAAGTGAAGTGAGGCAGAGGAGGAGGAGAGGGGAACGTTTGAAGCATAGCGTAGGCACGTGCAGTATAGGCTGCTAACAAGTTGTAAATAGTCCTCGTTATCTCCTGTTGTGTATTTTCTTGTGTACTTTTCCTATTAAAATGTTTCTTTCCTTCTCTTTTTTTGCGTTTGGCTTCTTGCAACTGCACATTTATTCATTTACCTGCTTTCGGTTTCCCATGTTAGTTTGACATCCCGCCCCACAGTAATGCTGAAAGGCGCTGTGGGTATTATAATAAATAAGCGGTAATAAGGTGAAGTGAGGGTGAGAAGGAGGGAAAGGCGATGGTAAATCCACCAGGTCGTCTGCTTCCTCAATCTTCGCACCACTAGTGCGTAGGTGCCTCAGGTTGTCTCTGTAGGTGCGTGAAGCAGCGGCCAAGCCAAGTCGCAGGATATCATAGAGTGCATATAAAGCTCAAAAGGACAGAAAGTTGAGCGAGTTGGTAACAGTCCATAATCAAAAGAGGCGTGCAGGACACGGACACAAGGAGAGCAGTGAACACCACGAACGCCGAATAACAACTGATGCACAGCACAGAGGCGAAAAAGAAAGAAGACACACAGCTTATCTGCGCATGCTCGGAAAGGTAGCGCCACCTGTCAAACGTGCATGCGCAGATAAGCTGTGTGTCTTCTTTTTTTTCGCCTCTGTGCTGTGAATCAGTTGTTAGTCGGCGTTCGTCGTGTTCACTGCTCTCCTTGTGTCCGTGTCCTGCACGCCTCTCCTTTTGATTATGGTGCGTATAAAATTCAAGTAACTTCCGAATGACGAATCATCCTGCGTGTAGTTTACAGCTTGGATGTTCCGCTACTTTCACAGTCTGAATTGGCGTCCTAATTTCTTTTGCTTCCTTGACACGATACTGATTTATGGATAGTGTTGTCAGACGTCGTAACAATAATGTCCGCCGATGCGTCAGTGGATTGGCTGGGAATATTTCTCCTCAGAGAACCAATTTCTAGGCAGAAATCAGCCGAAGTATTATATTCTTGGAAAAGAGCTGACAATACGAGTGCAACTTTATATTATGTTTTAGGAGCTACTATCCGTGTTCTAAAACATCATTTCCCCTGTTTCCCGTAAGGGCAACGTCGCAATATTATTTAAGACACTCGCCGTCAGTGCAATGCACAAACGAACCAGGGTAATGCTAAATGCATAATAAGAGATTCGAGTACTTGCCTGATCTGATTTAGAGACAGTCATGCCTGGGAACACGCTCCCTACACGTGTACTTAAATCCGCCAAAGTTACGGCTGCATTGTCAGGAAGCTCAAATTGGATGGTGCAACCTTTCCCAAATTTGTCCTTGAGATGCTGCAATGTTCCTAAGCAGACCATGGTCCCTTGAACCATAATGCAGATGCGGTCACAGGATACTTCACACTCTTCCATGCTGCAATGAAATTTTGAACGTCATGAATGTATTTATATGTATAAGTATCAACTCAATAAAAAAAAGGCCAGCAAGACAAGCGTTCCTGGGCGAGTTTGTTAGTTTCCATGAAGGAACCTTAAAGCCAAAAAATACAGTGACACATACCAGACAGAATGAGTGTTCATGTTCCCATGTGTAGTCATCTTTTTACGTTCGCAGTGCCTTCACCGAAACTTACACACGCGCTCGAACAACTTCTTGTAAACTTGAGATTGTGGCTGAGCCCTACTTCATTTGAGTCTGTTTAAGAAGAAAGGGAGTCATCGTGAAGGTGTGGCAAGCATATGTAGCAATCCGGTGAATCGAGGGGCGGGAGACGGGTTGGGTGTTATGGAAGAGTGAGCCCGTTGCATGTAAACATGAGGACACATCGGCGCTGTAAAGGGATCCTTGGCAGTTGTACGAGAGCGGGAAATATCGAACGACTGATATTTCTTCAGACCCATTGCACTGAATGCGCCAGAGCCCTGCTCAAGCCTCCTGTAAACGAGGAGCACCCGCCAAAGGTGATATCTTTCAGGCGGAGCTGAAGTGGCTCTCAGCGGATCCTTTTCTGAATACACAGTCAACTGCAGCGAAACTCGGCGGCTAATGCTCTGTACCGGCAGCACAGTGTGTTGCGATGCAATTGACCACGCAAGGCAAATTTTGTATAGGTCGTGGGTGCCCTTTACCCAAACAACGAGCCGGTACGGCGCAACCTCGGTGCTTTTCTCCACGAAGGTCGACGCGCTTAGACTACCGAAGCGCTAACCGCCCGCGAGCATTAGCACATCAGTCTGCTTTCCTCCATAGTTGAGTAAATGGTGGTACCAACGCTGAGAACGAATAATACAATGGAAAGGAGGTGATGCTAATCTAAGAGTGACCTTGCTTGCAAAACACCTTTGCTTTAGCAGGACATGAGTTACATGCAAATTGTAAGGTGGTGTATTCATGATGTAAGACCCGTTTTTTTTCCCTGTATCTCGTATGAGCTGGTGGCGTGGTCGGTACAGCTCTGAGCACTTATCATCGCCTCCGGGGCTGTTGTGGATTCAAATCCCGATGGGTGGTACTGTCGCTTGTCTGCTGTGTGTCCATTTTGCCAGACGTCTACTTCCGTGACTGAAGTACTTCGGTGATTTCTTGGTAGACCGCGACATAAAGCGCTTTGCTGTTAAAAATATACTGGTTGAATACATGGAGGTTGCTCATTTTGTCCTACGCATTTTCCGGAGCGAAATCATTTTCTTCTCTCAACCCAGCTCTATGGAGAAACCAAAGTGCTGTTCAGCGGCTAAAATTATGATTAGGGAACAACGCACAGAATTTTCGCTATTCGTTGTTGAGAACAAGGTAGTACCTTATAATGAAATTTCTAGTATGTCATATGATTTCGTCCCTCCATGGTATTCACATTCAAAATAGGCAGACAGTTTGACGCAGTCTACATTACTCTACGGGTGAAATCCAAAACTTCTAGCTTTGATGGAAATACCGCACGACGTATCGATGTTTGATTAGGCGGTCTCAAGCTAATGGCCACGTGTTTATACTTTTCCTTACTGGGAACGCTGATGATTTCGTGTATTTTAGCGTGAAACAATGACTTGTTGCTGGTATACCATATGAAAATGCATGACTTGGCTCCAAAAACATTGACTTCATTATGACATGTCTACTGCAGGTGAAAAAAAGAAAAGAAAAAAAGAAAAAAGAGAGGGGGGGGGGTTGGGCGTCGAACCTGTCACCCTTGGCGGTCTCAGTGCCGGCGCTTCCGCATCGTTAAACGTACATGCTTTCAAAGCATTTCATGCGCGATAATTGCTATGCGCGTTACTACTTTGTACAGTATTTGGTCTCAAAATGTCCGCGATTATCTAGTTTTCCATCCAGGACATCATTGTTATTACAATTGCTCTGACAGGTAGACCGACGCGCGTGGAAAATCGTGTTTAGCGAGCCGTTTTAACTGCTCCGTTGTCGCTAATCAGGCATGTTTTCGCGTGCCGCATTCCGCGCGTAGACCGAACGTTGTAGTAGAGGTTAGGGTGAAAGAAATTATTGAGACCTTCCACGTGGGTAAAACACAAGTTTTTTTTTTTGCGACGTACGTGAATGGAAAAACACAACAAATCGCTGGTTGTAAGTCGCGGTTGCATGATGTGCAATGAGTAATGAAATCTATAATTTCCTATGCCGGGATGGACGTGCGAAGACAAAATGGAAATATATAGGCATCAGGGAGGTAGCAGTCACAGAGATACATACACACATATCTATATACAGCGGCACATCCACGCAAACATACACCCCAGGAAAAACACGCAAACTATCTATTGTGGTGGGGAAGGCATATTATCGTGTACATTCTTATAGGAAGTGGATTCAGAGTGTTAAATTCGCCCGAATTTCTTCGGCCAGCTAAAAGATTTGTGCAAAGGTTAGTAGTGTACGGCTTGTCTTAAGGCAAGGAGTAATCAAGGAGTAATTTATATTCCTTATTGCGCTTGCGATGTTAATTTCGCCATGAATCTATCTCTCAATCAATCTATCTATCTATTTTCTCCGTCCGTTTCTTACGAGTTGCTATTATCGGAGACTGTTGGTTGGTTATGTCCAGCGTCGCATGCATGGGTCTCCTCTCTGTGCGGAATACTGTGAGAATATGTAGTCGTGCTAGTAGCTAACACATTTTACTATCTGTTATAAGAAAAAAGGTTTGTTTAGCTGCTCGCCGAATTATCGTCGGCGTGTTGGGCTGGGCGCGGTTGTATTCGTGTGGTTTTTTTTTTCTTTTCTTTTTTCAAGGATGGTTGTCATAAGCTCGAGATTACGTTGGTAGGGGGGCCTGGCGACGGTTGGATACCTGAAAGACTTTCAGTCGTTCAAGTGCCATTTACGACTCACTCCTACACCAGAACAGAAATTGGCCTCCCTGGTGAAGTACTTGGCCACCACCTCCCACACGATGTCTACAATTAAACCCTCGCCCTGAGTGTCCAGCAGCTGCAGCACATCTGTCCACGGCGGCGGTCAGCTCTGTGAAGCAGCAGAGGGCAGTAATAAGCACTGGACCCGGACAGGCCGCCACTCGAAACTAAACATTGGAACGTTCAATGGAAGATCCCTCTCAAGCGAAGCTAGACTAACAGAACTACTCGAGGAACTAGAGGGAGTTAATTGTGGCGTGATTGGCCTTGGCGAAGTTAGGAGAGCAGGTGAAGTTTACATAGTCTTAAACAATCGACACGTCCTCTGCTATAGAGGATTACCCGAAAAGAGAGAATATGGCGTTGGGTTCCTAATCCACCAAAATATAGCGGGCAACGTAGATGAATTCTACAGCATTAACGAAAGGGTAGCATGCGTCGTAATAAAACTAAATAAGCGGAATAAACTTAAGATAATCCAGGGATATGCACCAACAATGAGCTAGGACGATGAACAAGTGGAGCAGTTCTACGAGGATATCGAATTAGCAATAAAGAAAGTACGGACGCAATACACAGTATATCATGGGGGATTTCAACGCAAAAGTAGGAACGAAGCAAAGTGGAGAGCAGGCGATTGGCAACTACGGCGTCGGCCGTAGGAATAACCGTGGGGAAATGCTAGTACAATTTGCCGAAAGGAACCAGCTTCGAATAACGAATACGTTCTTCAAGAAACACAAGAATAGGAATTGGACGTGGAAAGCCCTAATGGGGAAACAGAGAATAAAATTGACTTTCTAATGTGCGAACAACCAGGTATAATTCAAGACACAGAAGTAGTGGGGAAGATAAAATGCAGCTATCCAAGACTAGTAAGGGCAAATATTGTACTTAACCTAAAGAAAACAAGAGCTAAATTATTTACTAGAAAAAATGTAATGTAGAGGTAATCAGAGCGAAGGACGAAGAATTTAAAGTCGCCCTAAGCAACAAGTTTGAGACCTTAGACGAAAACGGTGACGATTTAGAACAAATAAACAAAACCATAACGAAAGCAATCCTTGAAACCGCGACAGAAGTCGGGGGTAAAACAACAAAGCAAGCAAAAAGTAAGCTGTCCCAATCTACAAAGGACTTAATAAGAAAACGCCAACAAATGAAAGTAACTTCATCAAAAGATAAGATAGAATTCGCAGAACTATCAAAATTGATCAGCAAAGCCAGGCAAAGAGATGTAAGAAACTTTAACATGAGAGAAATAGAGAAAGCAGTAGAAAAAGGCACCAGCATTAAATCGGTCAAAAAGAAACTGCACTTAGGACAAACCAAAATGCATGCGCTCAAAGATAAACAAGGTAACGTTATCAACAGTTTCAACGAAATAGTAAAGGTAGCAGAAGATTTCTACTCGGAGCTGTACAGCTCTCAGAGAGACCATACAACCTTAATAGAAATAGAACCAGGGGAGGACACCGAAATTCCATGTATAACCGCTGACGAAGTCAAAAAAGCTGCCAAAGGTATGTCCCGCGGTAAAGCAGCTGGTGACGATGGTATAACAGCCGACTTAATCAAAGACGGAGGAGATATTGTACTTGAAAAACTTGCATCGCTCTTCACGAAATGTGTCAAGACATGTAGTGTACCGCGCAGCTGGAAAAATGCTAATATAATCCTTATCCACAAGAAAAGTGACATAAAGGAGTTAAAGCATTACAGACCAGTCAGCCTACTCCCAGTAATATACAAGCTATTTACAAAGGTAATTTCTACGAGGATAAGAGAAACGCTCGACTTTAACCTACCTAGAGAGCAAGCTGGTTTTGGGAAAGGTTACTCGACAATGGACCACAGCCACGCTATCAACCTAGTAATTGAGAAGTACGCGGAATATAACAAACCTCTTTATATGGCGTTTATCGACTACGAGAAATCATTTGACTCCATAGAAATACCAGCAGTTCTAGAAGCTCTACGTCGACAAGGGGTTCCTGGCGCATACGTGAAAACATATAAACAACATATACAAAGGTTGCACAGCGACACTACTCCTACATGAGAGAAGCAGAGAAATCCCGATCAGGAGAGGTGTGAGACGGGGAGATACAATATCCCCGATGCTATTCACTGCATGTTTAGAGGAAGTCTTTAAACGTCTAGACTGGGGTGAAAAGGGCATTCGAATAGACGGAGAATATATAAACAATTTAAGATTTGCAGACGACATTGTGCTCTTTAGCAATGATGGGGACGAATTACAAAACATGATTGATGACATAAACAGGGAAAGCATTAAAATTGGATTAAAAATGAATAGGCAAAAGACCAAAGTTATGCTAAATAGCTTAGCTAAGGAACAGGAATTTAAAATCAACAATGAACCCTTACAATGTGTAAAAGAATATGTATATCTGGGACAGTTATTATCAGGAACTCCTACCCAAGAAAATGAAATTCTCCGTAGAATAAGGATGGGCTGGAGCACATTCAGAAGGCATTACGAAATCATGACCGGAAACTTACCGCTCTCATTAAAGCGAAAAGTATTCAATCACTGCATTCTCCCAGTACTAACGTACGGTGCAGAAACATGGAGAATAACAAAAAAAACTAGAGATGAAACTAAGGAGCACGCAACGTGCAATGGAAAGAAAAATGACAGGGGTAACGCTAAGAGATAAAAAACGAGCGCAATGGATCAGAGAACAGACAGGAGTGGCCGATATTATCTTATCAATTAAAAGAAAGAAGTGGACCTGGGCACTACATGTCATGAGGAGGAAGGATAATAGGCGGAAGTAAGAGTGACGGAATGAATACCAAGAGAGGGAAAAGGCAACAGAGGTAGGCAAAAGGTAAGATGGAGCGATGAAATTAAAACGTTTACGGGCATAAAGTGGAAACAACTCGTTCAGGATAGGGTGGATTGGAAATCGTTGGGAGAGGCCTTCGTCCTGCAGTGGACCTAAACAGGCTCCTGCTGCTGCTGCTGCTGCTGATGATGATGATGATGACTGCAGGTGAAATAAGAGCGCTTATTTTCGCATAGTTCACAAAAAATGAGCGACTTCCATCTCTGCGTTAAGCCCGATTACTCAGACGGGCGAAACACGTGAAAACGGCATGCAGCACACGACATTTGCGAGCGAGCACCAAGTCTCAAGGTATCAAAATATCCGGATGAAACACACAAATCCTGTGGAACCGCTCTGCCAAAAAGCAAAAGAGAAAAACGAGAAGAGGAATACTAGTCTGCTAGAGGCAGCGCACGATACTGTTGAGGCGCTGGGACCCGAAGTCTATGCCTAGATGGTAAAGGTGTTCCCGATGACCAATGAGCAAGTCGGTTCTACAATGGCCGTTTCTCTCCTGGAGTAGTGACATGTTTACTCCAACAAAAAAGAGCGATGGGTGACTGCGCGTCCGGCGGGCTCCGGGGTGAGCCATTGTGCAGTGGGCGCAGCTTTCAAACTTCTACTCGCAGGGTATCTACCTACCGGCAGCTCACCTGCCTGACCGAGGCCGCGACTGATGGATCCCTAAGGATTGCTAAATGAGATCAAGATTTATCGGTGACTTTGGTACGTGTGACTACAAGGCGAACAGTGATACGTCGCGTCGCCAATAAACAACAACATGGCGAATGTAGAAAATGGAACGTTTATTGTGGGCCCTGCAGAGCTATATCTGAGGTTTGATGATATACACGTCACGTGCTCTAGGTTGCCAGCCGCAGACACATCACACAGATGGCCCAAACTCATAGTGAGCAGCGCGACACCATCGTTCAGGAGGCATTTGTTAATAGGACATTATTGTGATAAATGTTTTTAACTGTTATGCATGATTAACTGTCTTGTGAGTGTTTTTTTTTCTTGTTAACGTGAGCTGTTTTTATTTTTGCCAGCTTATGCCAGCTCCTTTTATGAGGTATATGCCAGTGTCCATTGCTCCTACCTTTGTGCTTTCTGAGCAGCAATACGCTTCCCCTTTCGTGTTGGAATCAAAACGTATCCTCCTTTCGCATTTACGACAATAACTCAAGTATCCAGTAAACACGTTGTAGGGCTAGTTGGTGCATTGTATTGACGAAAAGACGTACTCCAGCCAAGAAAACAGACGAACGCAGGAAAATCGCAAGGAAGACAGGAAAGCGGCTGACTGCCAACTGCTTATTCACCGAGCAGCCCACAAATACATATACTCACGCGGCCACACGAACTTATCATTAATATCCATCACGTACTAAGCTTTGCATGTACCGCCTCACAAGGTGACTCCCTCCCTGTCCCTTTATCCTTTTTCGATGATTTTAGTTTGTTGGGCTAATAAAGAAGCTTCCATAAAGGTCATTTCCTTCCTGCGCAATGTCACGCAGCTGTCACTGCAACATGATTTCCCTTCCTTAGCGACGTGAAAAGCTTAAGTATTTCACGAGGTGTTTTATCGCGACTTCTGCCCAAAATATCGATCTCATCGAAAAGCGGATCACACATGCACTCTTTGCTACGACTCGCCAAATTTGACCCTGTTCCTCTTTCTAGTGATTTGTAATGTTCTCATGTTCTATCCTTCAAACAACGTCTGGCCTATATAAACTATTCCGCACGTCATTGGTATCTCGTACACCAACTCCGTAGCGCATGCATTCAGCCAAGGTATGCCGGTGCTCCTTATCACAATGTGCTTTCTTTCTCCCAATGCGCGCGCATAACCTACCTATCTTTCTAGGGGCAGAAAATACAAGGGGAACGCAAAGCTTACCGGTAACCTTTTTTATCCATGCCCAACGCGGTGCATATGTGGAACTACTTGTGGTCGCCTTTGGTCCGGCCAAAATCGTGGTATTTTTCGTGTATTGCGTAGCAATTATATGGACAGTCTCGGCTGGTTTTTGCCGTCCCCGTCGGCGCAGTCATGAACCGCATATGTATGTATATATATATAAGTCCCAAAGAAAAATAATTCGGGTGAATGCTTCCGAAGCGCGGAATCGGACCAGGAACCTCTCGCTGCGCAGCGCGTGGCGCTAACACTACGCCACAAAGAGCAGATCCTTCAGTAAGCTAACGGGGAGCCTTATATACACACCCTTTACCGCTGGCAGGACTCAGAGACGGCAGGCGCTAATAAGGGTTTCTTCATTACCAGCGGGATGGCGCGAGGAGCGCAACGAATGGAGGCATCTAAACGTCGTCGGCGAGCTCGCTCGCTTCTAATATTTGCGCAGGGCCTTGCCATTCCACTGTCGGCTCGCGCGGTTGTCTCGTGGTCAGAGGAAGAGGGATATTTCGAGGTTTCACCGTGATGTCCGTGCTGATGTTACGGGAGCATACGAAAGTCACTCAAGCTCAAGTAATGCCGCTAAACGAACAAACAGAAGATGAGCGCGAACTATGAACTGTCACAGCTCGACACTTGAAGCACGCTAGTTTCCTTCGCTGCTTCGGCCGCCTTTGCAACGTGATCGTTGTTCCAGCTGAGAGTACCCATTGTGACAGCTTATTCGCGCTCGTTCGGTGTATATCTGTGCGCCCATTTCGTGCGTGCTTCGCTTGCTAGTTCGCGCTCATCTTCTGTTTGTTCATTTAGCGGCCTCCCGTAGCTTTATATATGTAGCTTTCCCTTATGAAAATGGCTGTTGACGTTTCATTGAAAAAATATTGCCGTAATGTTGACACATTAATTTGTCAACAACTTTTCAATATTCATTGACTTTCGTCAACATTTCGTCAACAATATTTTTGTTGCGAAATTTCAATAATAAAATTATTGACTAAAGTTTGTTGAAATATTATTGTGAAATTATTTTCTGCTCCTGCTGGAGTATGTGTATAATGCCATCATCTGCATATGCTTTACTGCAAGTCTCACGTTGTACGCGTCTGAATTCCTGGGCTAATATGCTGTCCTGGTTTATCAATAATTCAAACTTTGTTGAGAAAACGTTATTTTTATTCTTATTGTTATTGTTGATGATTGTTATTTTTACCATTTATCATGCTTTCGAATCTTATGCCGGCAATATTATTCTAGAACGGTGTCCTCTGAGAACAGAAACAGTATGGTATTTCGTTTTTGTTTGTGAGGACACTTAGCAGAGAACTCTATATCAAATGGTCGCAGCAGACGTCACACATACAACGTAATGATCTCCCCCTTTTCCTTCCTTGCGACTAAGCGACTGGAGCTTAAGCGACTTATCTGAGTACACTAGACTTGTAGTTCTGTAAAAACTGCAAGGCGTGCAGAGGATGCAGAACTGTGGCAGCGCATGCTAGATATTGCTGCGTTCTCTCTCATTATCCTATTTCACCTAGTCTTTCTCAATTCCTGCTTCTCTTCCCCCTATTCTCCGTCTTCCATAGTCTTCCTCTCTGCTTCCTCTTCTTCTGCTTGTTTTGTTCGTTGTCCCCTCGTTTGCTTATTCGCTGTCTTATTTCCTTACTTCGCATCCTCTTTGACGTTTTTTTTTCATCACCCCTCCTCCTCTTTTTCTTTGTCTATATCGATGAAACTACTGGCCGTTGCTCAGAACGCAAACTGCGCAACCATGTGGTGAGAGTCGGAGGTGCATTCCACTACTAGATCCTCTTGAGCTAGGTCCATGCAGCCATGAAAGCTTTGTGTGTGTGTGTGTGTGTGTGTGTGTGTGTGTGTGTGTGTGTGTGTGTGTGTGTGTGTGTGTGTGTGTGTGTGTGTGCGTGCGTGCGTGCGTGCGTGTGAGCGTGCGTGTGAGCGATCGCGGTTACAGGCATCGGCAGTGGCGAAGCACACCATCGCTGCAAATTTAGGTCATAGCAACAAGCCCATAACAGCCTGGGCTGTAATATCACCATGGTTACAGTGACTTCTTTGTTCAAAACCCCGTTGCTTGCAAATGCGCGCACAAGACCTTTCAATTTTCGCGCGCATTGCGCCTCGCTCAGTGATCGGCAATATTGCTGTTTTCGCGTTCGAACAACAAAAACTTTGAAAGCATTTTGATGTTTTACGTACCTTTTTAATTCTTATTATTATATTAATTAACAATTTTACGATTTCAACCTTGTAAGAGTATTTGTAAAAAGAAAGCATCGTGCGTTAATGCGGCCACAGTAGTGCGGATAAAACCGTTGTTGCTCGCCGGCAGCGCCGGCAGTTCATGTTCGCGCGTGTTGGGGCCGTTGCGGTTGAAACTTCAAGAAGTTGAAGCTGCATCTTTCTTGCAAGTGAAGTGTTACTTCTGCTGTGTGCGTCTCTTCCGTTTACCGGTGCTTCTTATTACGGGAATCTGCTGCTTCAGTGAACATCGTGGCGAACCCACCGAACGGCTACGCGCCGCAGTCGGCGCCTTGAACTATGCGTGTGAGCGACCATCGATGGACCATCGCTGTCAAATGCGCGCTAAGTACTCTGGTAAGTACAATAACTGTTTTCTTTGCCTCCAGTACACTGTAAGTAACGTTTTGTTAGCGCACAGTGCACGTTGTTCTGTGGGTACTCTTTATTTCAGTGGTTCTTGAGTTGAACGTGTATTGTGCGTGCGGGTGGCGGGTGATTTGAAACACGCGGGAGCTGCGCCTTCTTCTGTGCGCATCACGGCGCACTGTAGTACGGTGATACCATGATAAAAGTAAGCACGTGTTCGTGAATACTGTTATCACTTTTGATTAGATTCATCGTGCGGTTTTATACTCGGGACAATGATTCTGAAAAGTGTTTTGTGAAAAGAAAACAAAAACAAACAAAAGCTTTTGCCTCCCTTATGCGAACATATAAAATCACTTCGTTGAATGCACTTTTATGCCAATTTAGCGATTTCTGGGCTTTAAGTGCACTTGGGAAAAAATATATTTCTTCACGTGAACTACTGATACACAGTATATTGCTATAGTTGTCGACGCATAGAATTTTGACGAAATATCGAAACGTGGCAATTCGACCAAAATACCTGTAACATAGGAATTCACAGCTGCACCCATTAAACGGAAGATGTGGATACTGGTAGACATTGGCTTTTGCTAGTGCTCTAGCTCTTTCGGGTTGCCCGTGTGCTGTGCGATGTCAGTGCAGGTTAAAGAACCCCAGGTGGTCGAAATTTCCGGAGACCTCCACTACGGCGTCTCTCATAATCAGAGCTGGTTTTGGGACGTTAAACCCCACCAATCAATCAATTAGCTCTTTCGGGGATAATTGTACCTTTGTAAGGTGCCTTTATATTTCGAAATTGCGCTGATACATAGGCGGTTTGCCAAAAACGTTTATGTTTCAAAGGGCAACGTACAAAGTTTTTCCTTTTTTAAGCATAACTCTGCTTACCTGCATGTGAAGAAGCTTGGAATTATCTGTTACTGACAAGTTACAATGCATCAGATGTCACCGACTCACTTTAACAACCGCGCCACTGATATTTTGCTGCAAATTTGCCACTGGTTGTTCAAAAATAATTGTACCTGACGTATTCGCTAAGAAGCCATTAAAAATGAGGAAATGATAAAGTGTATTATTTTTAGCGGATTGTGCTCGAGGTTAAGAAACCAAGAAATTTATAAAATGTATAATGTTGGCTAAAATAGACGTACTGAAAACCGTAAGTGCTCTGGCGAATTTGTATACTGTTTGGGACTCCCTGGTGGCGTTCCAATATTCTTAGGGTTATAAGGTAAGAAGCCTGCATTTAGAAATGAAGCCAGTTGCATCAGAACTTGTATATTTCTCAGTGTTAATTACACGCGGCATCCAGCCTCATTGTCTAAAAACTGTGTATTCCAGTTGCGAATTTGAGGAAAACCGCCCCTGTTGCTGGGTCTGACTGAGTGGGAAATATAAAGTGGTCGTGAAAAGGATGTGCACCCTGCCCAGTTGTAATTTTTACTGCTTCAGTAGCATTCAACAAGCCGATTAATATTTTGGCGAAATATTCAGCATAGGTTTAATAACGCTGTTTTAAATCCTAGCGTTCATGCACTCTGCCATACGCCGCTGCAGGCTGGCATAGGTGCTATTCTGTGACGTTTCAATGATATCAGCTCTAGCTACTAAAGGTGTAAACATATCGTTAACTTTCGTTCGCTCAAAAATATAGATTTATATGAAAGCTAGAAAGCACCGTGTGGTGCTTTCAGAAGCAAGGCTGGAGCACAGTTTGCTTTTCCATTTCTGCTGAACGGGTTCCAGTCTCAGACACCATGGTGGTGAGAAGTTGACGTGAGCTGCAAACTTGAGGGAAACGTGCGCTGGGAAATGGAAACCGTATTTTTTATCGCTCAAAGTAAATACAGACAATGCAGCAAAACAGTATATTGTAGGCTGGCAGGAGTGCGAAAACACTCATTGTACAAAATTTTGAGAAAACATTTCACGACCCCTTCAAGGATTGATGTTTTTAGGGCCATGCACCAGTAGAAGCTTTCTGTTTTTGTAAGGGTAACATTACGCATGCTGATAAAACACAATTTTGATTTCTTTACAAGACAGTAATACAGGAGGGGATGGAAGATATGACACAGACCACTGACTGCCTACAGTTTATTTCTTTCTAGAAAGCTTCATTATATACGCAGTTAACCACTACTACAACATCTGTGCACAAAACGCAATGATCACAGAAAGTGAACATGAGGATAGCCTTAAGTACAACAATGTGCTCATCACAACATACATAGACCAGGCATTAGCTCTCCCTGTGTCTGTGTTTTTATCTGCCCTACCAGAATTACTGCAAGATTAAGTACGCCTCCTTATTAGTGAGCACAATAGAGGGAGGACTGACACAACAACCTTTTCCCAAAAAGCATTTCTTGGATTCGATAATATTGAATGTAGCATGAGCTCTGCATCTTGTGACTCGCGTGGTGAGAGGTCAAGCTTACAGAGTGTAGCATCATGGTAAGAAGCAGAGATCCTGCCACGCATGCAATTATTGAAGCCAAAAGAATTTTCTCTTTGATGTGTCAGTACTCTCTGTTGCTGTCACCGAAAGGAGATGTACTCTGGCCTGTTTGTCGTATCACTGCGTCCCATGCATAACTGTTGTGGTAGTCTGTACATGTGTGTGTATATATATATATATATATATATAGTGAAGCCTTCGGGAAAGAAATAAGCTTTAAGTGCTCTGCGTCATCTTTTCTCTATGCTCCTGTGGTATTGCACTGTTATGAGTCAGCTCTAAATACTATACAGTGGCTTTACAGGGCTGTAACTTTATCTTTTTGTTATCGTTAGTACAAGTGCACTGAACAGCAAAAGCTTGCGGCATGCGAAACAGTCAAAAACATTAAATTTCAACTTAACCTCGGAAAATTTTCACTCGGTTAATGTTTTTCCGATGTAAAGGCCACAACGTTTATTTCAAGGCTACGTTCCAAGGCTAGATTTTCGAAAGTTTTGCGTCCGATAAACATTTGCATTGTAAAGTATTGAAGTCTGAAAATTTATGTGAATTTTAATGGCTTCGTGTAACTGCTTTGTTCAAGACCATGCTGCACCAGACCTTCCTGCTGTGTGGCATGGACTTCTCGACCTGTTCCAGGCTCCAGCATTCCGGTCATCATAGCATCTGCAGTGCGCCTGAAGTTGCAAGTTGGACTTGTTTGTGTGACATGTCTAAGTATCTTAGCTTGATGCCATTGGCACAAAACATGTCACCCACACACATGGTGCAAACCTTTAACAATGTGTTCTTGACATGAACATGCAACCCTCTATATACAACCTTCTACTGTAGGTGCATAAACTGACATGTACTACATTGCCAGGATACGTGTGCGGTATTTGCTTCAAGAATGCTGATGAAATTGCAAAATTATACCATGGATGACTTTGTGCTGTGCTTGAAATAGTTAGCCTAGTGAACGTGTTCATGCTTTTACATTTATCACTGTATCTAAAGAAGTTGGGACCTGAATTTTTTGCAGTGACATTGCAGTGACATGCTAAAGAACCATCTGGCTACTGCTTGCTTGTTTGTGTGCTCGCTGGTGAAGAGTACCAAAATAAACTAGTTTTATGCCTAATTACACAGTAAAGGAATTAACCACAAAAGTAGGAAAACGCAAGTGCTGTTATTTACTCTCACGTATTTTACTGCCGTGAAAAATTTAGGAAGGTAGGCATCATAATATGTGACTGAGTGCTCGACTGACAAATTTTTTTCACTAACATATACAGAAGTCACTGCACGTTAAAACAAATAAGCAACGATGGAGAAACCGAATGTGCAATAAGTGAGGATGTCAGCGGCCATGTCGTGCACTTTCCTTCACCTCGTATTGTACCACTATTCACGCAAAATCAATTCCCACCAGCTAGCCCAAGTATCTCTTCTAGTGAGGATGATATACATAATGCAGCTTTCTGTGCCACCGAGTACAAGATTACATTTAAAGTACAGTTATCTTCTGTGATGGCCAAACTTTGTGTACATATGCATTAGCAATTTTATTGCAGCACTCGTTTTCTTGAACTTCCTTATGAAGCGTGGGTTATTGGAAGCATTTGGTCACTTGGCTTACCGGTGATGCAAATTCAAGTTGCTGTTTGTGTTGTGATAATGCCTATGTTCACTCTCCACCAGAGAAATTTGTTATTCCACTTGAATTTTCAAAGCTGTCGATGAATGCAAAAGTGCGCATCCTTCGGCTGTCACAGAAAATGAGTGTTTTACTTTAAAAGGAACATTGTATTCAACGATCCATAATGTCTCGTAAAATGAGAATAATTCCTCACTTTTGCACATTCACTTTCTCCTTTGCATGCTAAGTGAATAAAATTTGACCTCTAGTGCATTATGTTTGCTTTGTCTTATCAAGTTTTCGTGCTAATAAATGTGTTGGATGCAAAGATGGAAATGTCAGCGATACCATACATATTTGGCTGACAGTCCTGAACAAACTGACAAAAGCGTAGAAACGTGAGCGTCGTGCCCACATCGGCAAACAATTTACGCGTAGACAAGACTAGGGCACACAAGGAGACAAGTTGTTGAATAAAACAATGTGGGTTTTTCAGTGTAAGGCAGTTATTTTGTCCTGCCTTCCACCACTATGCAATGCTACAGAGGGTGGCCTGACTGGTATGCACGTGTGTAAAACCATATTAAAGAGCAGCGTAATGATTAACTTGGCTGCAAGAAACGCACCCTCCAACTCCAGTAGCGGCTGAGCGATTCTTAGTAAAATAATGAGGATATCAATCGGACTAATAATTGAGGCACAGCACGTAATCTTCCATAGTAACATTTGCATCACAAAGCCATATACCATTACCGAGAAAAGACTTAATTGCTGTGAATGACCGAATTGTTTACTGCGACATATCTCTCACTGCTGCATGTTTCTGTGTCATTATTCCCGCAGCGTATGCTCTGCTATGCACTGAGGTAATGGTACATGCTTGCTTTTGCATCTCAATTAAACATGTTAAAATTAAGTGTCACATGTGAAAATTAAGTGTCGCATGTGTTGTGTTGCACTGTCATCCTGTGTTGTATGATAATCTAAGGCCTTTACCATGTGCTCTACCATAGTGTACCAGCCACTCTACCACACCATGAATGTGTCAGGTGGTCTCCTATGTCACCAATTTGCCAAGTGCCACATGTTGAATGGTTGGAGTGTTTCAGTACATTTTTCCATTTTCCAAGTGCTCCACCACATCTCCAGTTTGTATGCTGACTGCATCCACATTGCCTTGAGTGCTCTGAATATGTTAAAAAATGCTCCTCCATTGGTTAGGACTGACGCATTATGCGTTTCTAGCCACATTTTGAGAATTTTTTGTTCACTGTCACGTGTGCCATATTTCATTTTTCACAGCCTCACTTAGAGGTAACATACTTTCAGTAAAACTAATTAGCCATCCAAACACACATAATGTGGCATTTATTATTCTGTTGTGCATGATGGATTTAATTATTTTGAAACACTACCATCCCACTTTGATATGATGCATATTTTTCTTTTTTCATTTTGCCATTTAATATTGTATAAGATAAATATTACTTAAGAAGACTGAAGTACTCTTTGTCAGTATAGATATTTGTATTTGACAACATACAATTGTATTTATTTTAATTCTATGCAACTTTGGATCTTATGTGTAATTTAAGCCCAGCAATAAAGCTCTGTGCAACCAAGTTTGCAGGCTTGTCTAGCTTTTTGTAGAAATTTAAATGTAGAGAGAACAAGTGCGGAACCTTCCGAGACAGTTACAATGAGACATAATCATGTCAAGGTGCCTTACTATTGATGCATTTTCCCCCAAAACCATTGCGTTGGATCTCAACATATTACGTTTTGCAACATTTTGTCAATTTTTCAAGATTGCTGTTCACCCCTTACAAAAATGCCATATATGGCGATATCAGTAATTGGGCATATGTGGCTATATAGGGCACATGCCCGTACGTGGCCGTATTTGCCCAAATCGTGATAGAAACATATATGGCAATGAAAGACCAACACGAGGAATGCCATGTCACTTTGATATGTATTGGACAAATACGGTTCCGTACAGACACGTGCCATATATAGCCAGATATACTCATATTGCCATATATGCATATCTGGCTATATATGGCACGTGTCCGTACAGAGCGGTGTTTGCTCAATAGGTATCGAGTCTTGCATGGCATTCCTCGTGTTGGTCTTTCATTGTCATATATGTTTCTATCACGATTTGGGCAAATCCGCATATGCCCAAGTACTGATATCGCCATATATGGAATTTTTCTAATGGACGATTTCGCAACAATAAAGCCACAATTTGCCGACAATATTTTATCAAGAATGTGACAACGACTTTTCAATGTTGTCATTCAACATTTTATCAACAACTTCTAAATACGGCAGTCAACAATTTCTCAACAACTAATAAATGTTTTGTCAATATTGCAATTGTCAATAACTTTTCAACGAGAAGTCAATGGCCAATTTTCAACAACTTGTCAACATTTTTTTCAATAATTTCTCAACATTTTTACAATGCCCTTTGTTGACGTTGCTCAATAACTTCTCAACTTTTTTTCAATGACGATTTTCATAAGGGTTGTGACACACAACGTATAAAGCCCTTCGTACGAGCACGCACTGGCCACGCGAGATGCTCACTTCGCAAGTGCATGATTGCTACAGTTAATATTGCTCCTGAAGCTGCGAGCATTACAGTTTCTTGCTATCGCATTCATTGCTTCGCCTTTGCGGCGAAACTGTGACTTTTTTCCTTTCAGCTTCTGTAACAACGTTTCTGCGACGGCAGACACAACAGCACTTGGAAACGCGGCGTTTTCCAGTCTCTCAACCTGAACTTTAAAGCTAGTCTCGACCATATGGACACAGGACTTGGTCAAAGCTGATGCTAAGCACAGTGTACCAATAGCCCTCGTGATCGTTTTTGAGTGCACGGTTCATACGGCAACAAATATTTTTTTGCTCTTTGCGAACACATATAGCATACCTAGCCTTCGAAACACAATATTTACGTCTAAAAATTGTAGGCGATGGTTTGTCACCTGTTCGTGTGTAAAATTTAAGGCCTTTCCCCAGCACATTAAACTCAAGACGCTTGACACAGTCGGGTCATAGACCGCGTTAGAACCCTTACCTAAAATCACGCGTGACTATATAATTGTGTGCTGCTAGATGAATAAACAGTTGGTAGTTAGCCGCTTTCTGTGTCTTTCTCGCGATTTTCTTGTGTTCGTCTGTTTTCTTGGCTGGAATACGTCTTTTCGTGAACTCAAGCATATCTTCCAGCTGTCGTTCTTGACCCAACAGCAACAATCGTACGCGGTCAGAAACGAACATCTAAAAGCAATTATGTGGTATCATGGAACAATTCGTTCCATTAAGCAGTTTTCATGCGGGTACCGAAAGCAGAACCTGCACACAGTGCGGCATATACTCGTAGTCACTTCCGGCTACGGTAATATATCGGAAGGGATTCCGAAACTACAACTTTAGTATTTTCACCATATTCTCGCAAACATATTTGTTCATGTCCTATGTAATGTACACCATGCGAAGTATCTCGAGGAGGGAGCGAACCAAACCTGTGAGAAGTCAGAATCATGCTGCATTTTGTGCGGTCCTTGATGACATTCAACCTCTCGTAGATGGCTGTCTTGGCCAGAACGTCGACCCCAGCATATGGTTCGTCCAGGAGCACCACTTCAGGGAAACCGATGACGGAGACCGCGATGGAGAGCTTGCGTTTGTTTCCACCACTTCATTAAGAGCGTCGACGGTTCCCGATGATCAACATGGGAATAGTGAGGCGCGCGCACTCAAATGAAATGCCTGAGTTCTACCGGCTTTCCTCAACAATTCTGTTCTAGTACGTTTATATCGATAACATTGCTAATTAATTTATAAACAATCATGCGAACTGGGTGCCTACACAGCTGCACAAAATATTTCTCACCTCCCTAGAAACTTCGTCGCTTGCAGAAGATTTTTACAAGAACAAAATCATTCCAATTCTTCAATCAGGATCGAAATTACGATGAAATTACTACAGCCTTGTACCGGTTGCAAGTGCGCGCTTTAAACTCTTTGAAAACACAATTTTTAATGCCATAACGGCCGACGTAGAAGATGAAGAACTGCTTTACAGCCAACAACACTGTTTTAGAAGAGGTATTTCAAATGTGCCGCAACTTGCTTTGTTGACGGGCCAAATAGGCAATGCAATAAACGATGTAGAGGAAGTATACGCAGTATTCTTATATTTTTCGATGGCATTTGACGTTGTTCATTCATATTTAATTGCAAAGCTTTAAGCATTTGGTATTGACAAAGTAAGTTCATGGATACATGGCCTTCTCTCTTAAATAAAACTAGAAGGTGTGGCGATGGATAAGCCCGTTTAGTAGCAACTTTAAATCTATTCGATGGTTGTGCAAGGGCCTTTTGTTGCTCCTCTCTCACTTCTCATATCGTGAATGGTACGAAATTCAATGTTCATGCAATGGTCCAAATGCGGCTTTTCTGACAATGAGTGCACAATGTACACATTCGTACGTAACACAGGGCTCCAGATAGAGGTAAATAATTCACTTCAATCCACATTATTATACGCTTCAAGCCGTGTTAATGCACATAGATGTTGGCTGTTTCGCACGTCAATTTCTTCTCGGCAGAAATTACGCAGCAGCTGTGTGTGTTGTGGTACTGGGAATCTTTTGTAAAGAAAGTTACGCTCATTCCTTTCTGTACGTAACTCTCATGGTTTCACCTATGTAACCTGTCTTGCAAATGCCGCCAGAGCTTGCAGTCTGGGAAAATAGGGAAATAAGAGAAAACAAGAGAGGCCCATGGACTATTTTATTCCACTAGTGCGGCGTGATCACGTGCAGCGTTACACGTAATCAGAATGATACACCATGTCAGCGTATGTTCTCTTCTTTCGTGCGCTGTCCCGGTATATTTCGCGCAAGCGTTATATCTAAGAAGCTGGAGCGTTGTCAACATATGTACCATTGAATGCTTTGAATCCATGAGCACTCTGTCCGGTAGGACCCACCGTTTAACGAAATAGAAAGAATGTGCGATTCTCTTTAAATGTTCCTGTTTAACATGTTCGTACGTTTTGTATTTCCCTCTTTCATTTTATTTCCCCCTTCTTTTGTACTGAAGATATGTTGTGTTCGCCACTGATGCTATAGCCCTACGAAGGGAGGCAGTGTGCAAAACAAAAGAAGCAAATGCACAAATAGATAAACAAAGAGCACTGCGCAACTACCGTTGTAGCAGGACGAGTTCTCCTCGAAGCCGATTTCAATTATTCAAGGACTATTTGGCATGCAGTGCGTCTGTTTCGAGCAGTTTGAAGTGCCCTTGTGGGAAATGCATGGACGCGACAGCCTTTATCGCAATTCGTATTGTCACGGGGTCGAGGCGATGCCAGGAGAATTATTAATTGGGCGCACCGGTGTCCGGCGAAAACAGCCAATCAAACTGCGATGCGACAGCGGCGTGAACAGTCGTCGGTGGACGCAAAAACTGACAAGCTGCGAAATGCGTGGGCTTCCATACGCACGCAATAAAGCGTTCTCGCATTATCTCTGAGATTCTAGAAGACACTCAAATGTGCGTCTGGCACGCAACGGTTCAGCAACGGTCGACGCGGTTCAAAAAGCGACATGCACGATAAACGCGGGCTGCGCTGCGCGTACCAGAAAGCTCCCCGCAAACAACAAAAACAAGCGTGCGTGTAACAGTCAAGTGATAAGGGCGCTCACCCTAAACCAACACAACCGCGCGTTTCAACATTGTTCGCGACTCATAAATGAGTGGTTCATGTGTCGCATAAGAAGGTCCCAATGATAAACAAATTTGCAACTTTGATGTTCTATGGTGCGTTAGCTATTTCACAAATGTGGTACAAATAAACGCCTAATATAGCAAGTCGCATTAGCAATCCCACCGCGAAGCATAAATTCGAAGGATTGAACGCTGGGCCTGTTGGTAATCCATGACAGAGACGAACTGCGCGAAATAAACGGGGACAAGGAAGACACACGAGCATTTCGCGCAGTTCGTCCCTGTCATGAAACATAAGTGTTTCGCTGGGGGATTGCTTATGGGAATTTTCTTGGTGTGGCGTCGGCATGGTGTAACGTCGGCATGGTGTAACGTTTCACTGGTCGTTTTGCGAAATATAACACCGCAAAATGGCTCAGTTCAGAAACTGCGCTTCACGGCTGACCTGTCGCGCACAGCGAAGCATCAAACCACCAAATGTTCGAATAATGCTTTGAAAGCAGCGCAGTAGCCTTTCTTGTCTAACCGGAGAATTCTCGGTCACCATAGGATTTCTTGCGCCGGCCATGCATTGGTGCAGCGCAGCTGCGCGGGCCGTACGTCTGGGCGTTGTAGCTCTACCGTACGTGTTCTGCCAATGACATCCATTCCCCTTTAAGTCACTGGACCCTTTCTCTTCCAATCTTTCTATATGCTTGCCCGTGTTTCCAAGGGGCACCGCTGTCCTTAGTGTTCTTTCTTGAAGAGACGAACAGATTGATTTAGTGCATCGTACGTGTGACACTGCAACCTGCAGATGAAGCAGCGCATGGACTAAAGCGCGTCTCCTGTGAAGAGCCCTATGTAATGTTGGCCTCTGACGGAAAGGAAACTTGGATCAAAATCAGGGAAATAGACAGGAAAGGTAGGAGATAGACATTAAGTCATAGCATTTGCAATAGTGAAGCTGGGGCAAAGGCTTGATGGCGCAGTAAATTGTACCAAAAGCAAGGGAATCGTTTTAGTGGACGGCAAGAATAAAAAGAGCAAAAGAAGCCCGAGATCATGTGATACAACATTCTTTTACAAAAAAAGGCCCCATGGAGACACGGGCAAGCAGAAAGAAAGATGAGATGTGAAAGGGTCCAGTGATTTAAAGGGGAATGAATATCATTGGCTTGACTACAAAACATCTGGGTAGAAATATCGAGGAAGATCAAGAGGAGAGGGCAAGTTAGTGGTGAGTGAATAGGCATAGCAGGAGAAATATAGTGTGTAGCAACAAAAATATAGTGTGTTGGTAGCCAGTGGGTTGAAAAAAATGGAACTTTGCTGAGAACGGCCACAAGTCCGCACACCAAAGAGTGCTATTGTGAAGTGTACAGGTATATATAGATGTTATTTGGCAGTGATACAACGTACTGATATACATAGTAATGTACTGATGTAGTGTATTGATATATTATATCATTTAGCGGGCAGACATGAGTGGAGTGAATGCATTGAACCGGAAAACGTGCTGAACAATGCGCGCAGTGAATTGTGTGAGACAGTGTAGTGCGTATAGTGAATTGTGGGAAACAGCATCGTGATATGTAGTGCACTACCACGACATCAGAAGCAGCACCCTAGCCACAACAGAAAGTCACAGTCACCATCCAAAAAGGAGCGGCAGTAGGTAGTTTTTTACAAGGGGGCCTATGTCGTGAGTCAAAAGCAAGCAGCACGGAGGAGATGAGGACATAGACCGGCCGCCCTTGAAACATCACGAGCGCTCCTGGCGCGTGACACGAGTGGTTGGTGATCGAAGGTGCAGCAGCGCTGAGCCGGGATTGTCTGCGTGGGTACCGCCGAAGAAGGAGGCATTGGCAGCTCCACTCTGTCGACGGGAGCAGCGGGTCTTCGGCTCGAGAGCCTGTGACGCTGGTACTCCGTAGTGTAGCCGTGAACCTCGGCGTCGTTCGGGCAGGGCTCCTCGGAGCTGCTACGGCCAACAGTCCCGGACACACTAGCTGCAATCCCCCTTCGAAGGTCGGCCAGCAGCTATTCAGCGGTACGACACATCGCCACTTCGATGAGAGGACTGAGCTCTTATTTAAGCGCCTAACACGAGAAGTCATTGTGACACGCAAGCAACTGATACCGGGTGACGGCTACGGTAGCAGGCGGTATCTTCCAGCCGCCGTAGCGACAAGTTGGAGACGTCCAACAGGATTTTCAGACCGGCATCGGACTTTGCGGCGACAGAGACAGCGCCCACGCCAGTAAGAACACTCAATATGTCGTTTGCGACTGCGTCGGCGAAGTCAATGCGGCTAGGCGCAGGATTAAGACCTGTGCCGAACTGAGAGCTTAGGTAGCGTCGTTACAGAAGGCAGTTATTTTGCATTAGTGGTTAACATTCTATATTAGTTTTTGTTTGTACATATTTTGTTCAGTTCTGGTATGCTGTGTTGGAGATAAATTAGTTAGCCATGCGAACAATGCTATCGTCGTCCAGCGTGTCTCTTTTTCGATCTCTGCGAGCGCTCCCGAGAGTGGTGATTGACTCTCGAGAAAAGTAAACAGTGAAGTGAAGTGCTGATGTATTCGTGTTGCGTGTGGTGGAAGCAGTGAACTCGCAAACGCGGTCAACAGCATGCGTAGTGAATTCGGCGAGACAGTGGAGTGCATGTAGTGAATTGTGCGAGACAGTGTGGTGATGTGTAGTGCACAGCGACGGCACAAGCAGCAGCACCTATGCCACAGCTCTGCGACATGCATCCGTCCACCAACATCCGCCAAGCTGAGCTTTCCAAAAAACCTTGTGATGAGAATGCCTTCGACTGCATGGCATCACGAATGGAACCTCTGATGTATACGATCGCGGCACGTGTTAGTGATAAAACGGACAAGCTAAGCTTTCGACCATCATCGAACACGGCAATGAGTCATCCTATAGATGCAGGTGAGCACGCGAGTCAGACGGAGGGAGAGAGTGGAGACTGAAAGTGCGTAGAGAAACTTGTCGCAATATGCGACGAGGAACAGGCGCCGCCCAGGCAGTGAGCGTTCCGATTACGTCATGAATTTTCCCTTGTCTTTGCGCGAGCTTAGACCACGCGGGTCAGACGGAGGGAGAGAGTGGAGACTGAAAGTGCGTACAGTAACTTGTCGCAATATGCGACGAGGAACAGGCGCCGCCCAGGCAGTGAGCGTTCCGATTACGTCATGAATTTTCCCTTGGCTTCGCGCGAGCTTAGACCACGCGGGTCAGACGGAGGGAGAGAGTGGAGACTGAAAGTGCGTACAGAAACTTGTCGCAATATGCGACGAGGAACAGGCGCCGACCAGGCATTGAGCGTTCCGATTACGTCATGAATTTTCCCTTGGCTTCGCGCGAGCTTAGACCACGCGGGTCAGACGGAGGGAGAGAGTGGAGACTGAAAGTGCGTACAGAAACTTGTCGCAATATGCGACGAGGAACAGGCGCCGCCCAGGCAGTGAGCGTTCCGATTACGTCATGAATTTTCCCTTGGCTTTGCGCGATCTTAGACCACGCGGGTCAGACGGAGGGAGAGAGTGGAGACTGAAAGTGCGTACAGAAACTTGTCGCAATATGCGACGAGGAACAGGCGCCGCCCAGGCAGTGAGCGTTCCGATTACGTCATGAATTTTCCCTGGCTTTGCGCGAGCTTAGACCACGCGGCCCGCTCCGAACCTTTGGAGAATATTTGCCGAAGGCGATATAAAAAGTCGACCACAGGCCGTCAGCAGCAGGGTGACTCAGCGAGAAAAAGAAGCGAACGAGGCTGCTCCGCGAGCCAGCCGACGAGCTCGGCTTGCAAGCTACATGATGAGAAGGCACTTGGAGTGATTTTGGTGAATAGGACTCCTTCCTGTTTTATTCTTTATTGTAGTGCATGAGCTTGAACTTTCGGTTTCTGTTATGTTGTAACCCATATGTGTTTGTATTTTGAATAGCCATGTTTGTGCATGTTTTTATGTAACTGTTTGTTTGATGAGAATATATTTAATTTTTCGTCACTCATGCATCAGACTCGGTCTTTGAACAAGTGCTGATGTTTTGCTAGTGACCTAAAACCTAAATGTACAAGCTTTCGGGGGATAATTTCTGGGGAACTGGTACGACAGTTCTTGGGATCTTTTTCGGTGATTGCGTCCATTGTCTCACAGTTCGGGATCGGTGAAAAGCTATTGATCATCCTCGCGAAATGTTTTGCGCTTCGGTTATGCGACAGCAATAGTGTCTGAGAAAGGCCCACGATTTACGTCTGCCGAGTTCCAAATGTTTCCTCGAGAGATAGGTGCACACCATGTCACAACAGCATCTTTTCACACAAGATATTACACGATGAACAGATCGCAAAATACGCTTTAGAACAGGGAATGTCACAGGAGCCAACGCTTCGACAAGTGGACTTGTCTTCGTCAGGACGGCGACTGCCTTCTCCCGCATTCGTTTATGTACGCCATGGCACACTCTCCCCCGTCCTCAGAAAGAGAGGAGAAGAGCATCGCGTCCGAACAATAAAAAAAAGGGTACGGGTATGGGGTGCAGGGGAAGTTGGGTGACAGGTGTTAGCGTGACTAATATACATGGCTAGAGCGAAAGCTTCCAAGAAATCCGCTCGTTGTACGAATCTTCGAACTACATTGTGTGCGCAGCTCTAGAAAGGAGGATGAAAAAAAGGAACACATCCTGGGAACAGGAGTTGCTCCTATGGCTTCTGTCCCCCTCTCCACCCCGCACAACCTGCGCCGCAGCCGCAGTAGATTTCACCGAAAGCTTGTGCTAAAAATGTAAGTACACTGTCTAACGCGGTTGCTCTTGTGGAACTGGATGGGGATCCGCACATGAAAGTAGACTTTCTGGCAGAAATATTGTTAGTCCTTTTTTTGTTATTGTTTGCACGTGCTGCTTTTCTCTCATTCTGACGACGGGGGATAGAGTGCAATGTCGTACATAAACGACCGCTGGAGAAGACAGTCGCCGCCCTGACGAAGATACGTCCACTTGTCGAAACGTTGGTTCCTGCGACATTCCCTCTTCCAAATCGTATTTTGCGATCTGTTCATCGATTCTAGCATCCATCTTCCCCTGAGCTTCTCATCTAGTTAAGATATTACACGATTACTTTAAGGCTGACATGTGTGTCTGCTGCTTCTTGCATTTGGTAGTGCTGTACTTACCGCACGATGTAGCAATAAAATGTTGGTACCTTTCTGCATTCATCTCCGGGCCTTATGTAACTCCCTCATAATGGAGTACGAATCTCACCTCGACGCGGTTGCCCATAGCACGACCCCACGCTGACGGTATCCGGCGACGATGAATTGGGATTGCTCTACCAAGATTCTTCGCAACTATTCGAATCAAACGGTGTGACCTTTGCAGGTCACCACGCCATGGCGGCCATTGTTGCCTACCGGAGACATTTCCGACAGGTGCTCCCAGAAACCTACACTCAGTTCGGCACCAACCCCACCGTCACAGAAAGGCACGTCACCTATACAGACACTGAACAACTCGGCCAATTCGGGGCACCTAATAGGACTCCAGCTAGGCCAAATCCAAGGGCGCGTGCCAGAAGAGTTTGCGACTACTACGGACACTCGCCGTCATTGCTCGCAGTGAATTTCGCTGACAAAGCTGCCGTGCTCACGGTATAAGTTGTGAGGCCGGGTCCCGCTCGACGCCACGTTTAGCGTGGAATGTCTCCGCATCCCCCTTTCCCAGCTTCACGGAGCGGCGACCATTGCGGGGGGGGGGGGGGGGGCGCCCGCTCCACCGCATGTGGCTTTAACTAGGCTGCCATTGGGCAGCGGGTAATTTCTAGAATCTTCGCGCGTTCTGGTTTTTGAGATGCTCGAGAGAACACGCTGGGTCTCTAGGCGATGCGTACGTGCTTTTGCGGCTCTCCGGGCGACGGAGGCCTCGTTGCCCGGACCGCGCGTCGTCTCGGGCTCCAGTGACCCACGGCAGCGGCCTGCGATCTGCGCCCATCTACGTATGTTCCTTTCTTTCTATTTTCCTTTTCTTGGGGCGCGGTCGCGGGTACGCTGGCCGGGGATTAGGCGGTTCTTCCCTGCATGGTCTTTGTGTATTTTTGTGTGCTATTCTGTGTTCGCGTGTTGTTCATTGTTACTGTCCTTTGTGTTATCGTGCTCGCGTTTTGTTATTCGTTATTGTTAACCTTCGTTTATATTCGACTTTACATTCGGCCTTGTTTTGTTTGTATTATTTTAACGTTTATTAAATCACCATGCACGGAGAGTTGCGCCTAATGTTCTCCTCCTTCGCCGCGTGCGACGGTTCGTGCTGTCCCGCCGCGAGACGGGCCGCGGGCTGACGCGCGCGGCAACGCGGCGGTGCATGGCTGAGATAGCGAGCGCGCGGACGCGACGACCTCATTCTCTGCTCGTTGAGTGCTCGACCCCACTGCAAGGGGTTGCTAGCGGCGATGCCGTTGCTAGCAGTAGTAGTAGAAAAACCCCTACAAAGTGCGAAGGCTATGAAAAGAAGTAAGCCGACTCTCCAAAAATATAGCTGGCCTGCAGAAGCAAATGGCGTCTGATTGCTTTAATACGCTTAATTTTTTCTTGTGTTTGATAATGTTGTAAGAAGTCAGTATTTGGCGAATATGCTGCCAAGTCACTCTGGTAGCATAGGGGCTAAGGTGCTTCTTGCTAATTTCCTTGTCGCCGGACCAAGGTTTGGCTGTGGTGACATTTCGATGGTCCCCCTAGCCTTCGTGTGTCCCCCCAGCCATGTTTCGGCGCAGTATTTGGATAACCAATCCACCACGCCAGTCCTCTGGGATCGTGGTCCGCTCTTCTGTCTGATAGGTGTAAGAGACATGTAGACAATGTAATAAACATCTCCCTGCCCCTGACTTAGTAGTCGCAGGCATTGGTTATCGAGATGAGCCACTTTAAGTTCCCTGTACGTGTTCGTCATTGCCCAATCAGCAAGAAGCTGGCTAGATGTCGAGATCGGAAGGTGGAGGGCGCGTTTACATATCTTGCGCAAAATAATTTCCAGCGTGTTTTCATCGCATTTGAGCAAGCGCAGGTAGGGTGTCAAATGAACGATTCGGCTGGTAAGGAAAGTATTGGCAAGGCGCAGAGCATCGTGGCTTCTGAGACCTCCCCGCTTATTCGAGACCCGACAGACCATGCCGCCCACCTGATTCCCGAACTTACGTAGCTGGCGCCGGCTTGTATAAATTTTTGGACTCTTATGTATGAAGAGCCCCAGGACGCGGATTTCTTCGCGTTCCAAGATAGGTCCGGTGTGCAGGGAGAGTGCGATTTGGGTCGTGTCTTTGGTTTGGGACGAAGGTGAACGTACTCGCGGGGGAACATTCGCGGGGAAACATTCGAAGCCGCAGCGGCGGATGTAGTGATCCACGACCGATGCTGCGTGTTACAGGCTGGCCTCCATTAACCCTGGATTAACCATAGCGTGATGTCTTCCGTTTAGAGGGCGTGCCGTACGCCGGGTATACCATTCAGCAGGGGGGGGGGGGAGGAACCATGGAGACATTGAACAGAAGGGCAGAGAGGACCGCCCCCGTTTGTGTTCCTCTTGTACCCAGAGGGTATTGGCCATGCTCCTTGTCTTGAACACCGAGGTACGCTTCGCGTTCCGTATTAAGGCTCCCTTAAAATCTAAGGCAAGGGCTATCTTGTCATCGCTGGGATGTTTGATCGACTAAATAACGTCACGATGAAGTTGGAGGAGAATGTCCTAGGCAGAGCAATATAAACGAAGGCCGTACACAGTGTCGGCGGAGGTGTGACGGATCTCAAAATAATTGGATAGCCTATCTCTGACAGTAGTTTCCATAAACTTCCCCACACACGAGGTTAAGGAAATGGTTCCGATATTTTTGATGTTTATAATTTCCCCAGTTTGGGAATAAAAGTTACCAGGTCCATTTTACAATCAATCTGGAGTGGCTCGCGCCCTGCCCAAGTCTGATTGAAGTAGTCGAGGACACGAAGGAAGGCCGAGTCTGCCAAGTTGGATAGCACCTTAACCCCCCCTTGAACCGGACCGGCGCTATTCCTCGCTTCAATTTGGACAGGGCCGCCTTCAGACCTTGAAGTTCGAAGTAACGATCCAAGTCCGAGCCCTTCGAGCCTGCATATGAATAGCCAGTTCGAGAGGGACCTGTCGGCCACAGAGATTTTTATCTCTAAGAGCCTGTGCCAATTTTTCCGCGTCACCTGCGTAGGCTTGTAATGCGCATTGAAGATGCTTTTGCGTTTCTGTTCGCGTTTGGCTATCGTAAATGAGGGTCCTGAAGAAACGCCAGGTGTTCCGTGTTGACACCTGCCTAGTGGCAGTATTACAACACTCTACCCAATTGGATTAGGTGAGCTGGATCGCGTACTCTGCTACTTCCTGGGTGAGGGCTGCGATGTGGATCTCTACGTGACGATTGTGCGTGTTTGTCGGCACCATCGGAGGACTGCGCTATGGCGTCCCTCCCAGAGATGGTTATCCACCGTCGGCGTGGCCTCTGAGAGCTCAAACGTCTGGTCTGTTTCGCGAAGTGATCTCACGAGGTGCTGTGACCAAGTGGTGTAGCCTTATTGGGCTGTGGAGGCCAGAGTCATGTACTCCGAGCAGAACTTGGTCCACTCCGGGAGTTTTGCCTGCAGGTGGGAACGAGTAAGGGGATGCATTCGGATCGCAGTGAGAAGAACGCAGTGGTCGCTACAGAGGGTTTCCTCTGTGGTGAGCCAATCTGCATACCTGATTTGATTGGTACATGTGAGAGTGGGAAATGTGTCTCGAGTCGCAGAGTTACCCAATGCGGGTCGGGCGTGTGGGGTCCGTGTGGAGGGTGAGGTCCAGTGTGAGGTCCGCCAACTTCCTTCCACGCCATTCCCTTTTACAGTAAACCCAGCGGGGACTAGGGGAATTAAAGTCACCTACAATGACGAGCGACTCCCTGCCTGCCACCGTAAGGGCTTTAGCATTGAAAGTTTGGCTAGATGGAACATATGCATTGTAGCAGCGCAAAAAAACGGAGACCAAGGAACATGAAACACACAGGACGAGCACTGCCTCGCAACTGGAAAACTTTATCTGGAAGAACCCACAGGAAGAAGTTGCACCATCTCCCACTAAAGGGAACCATGTGTGGATGCGAAGCAGCCGGGAGATGGTATAAGAGAAGGCGGTCGTTGCGTGTTGGCCCGAGCGCTCATCGCGGCACTGCACAGGAGAAAGAATCAGGCGCGCGGACTCCGTCATTTCCGTACTGCGGAACTATCGTGCCGCCCCCAGCAGAGTATGCAGCTGTCTCACCACCTGTTGTGCGCGCCGCTCCGTAGAGTAGAATATTCCTAGAGGACAGAGAGGGGGAGGGTGGGGGAGGAGAGAGAGGGATAGAGAACGTGCAGGCACTGTGGGGTGTGGGACATGGGCGCCACTCAGTAGAGTAGAAAGGTCTCCTAGAGGAGAGAGAGGGGGAGCATAGGAGAGGAGAGAGAGGGGAAGGGTACGCATATGCGCAGTGTGTGTGGACACCGCGGGATGGAGAGGCAGAGCCCCCGCCATAAGCTGCTTCGCATCAAGAAGAAGCAAAAGAAACCGCCGAATGATAACCGGAAAAGGCTGTACTAGTCAGCAATGAAAGTATCACTTAACAGTACATATGCTGAGCAAATACGCAAACTTTTTGTCGCTTAGTGACAGCGATGGCTGACTCACGCATGCGTTTGCCATTCTTTCTATATGAAATCCTTCTATCGCATCGCATGTTACTTTGCATCTATGTTTTCAAGGTCCGCAACATGACGGGCCTCTACTCCCGCACGCTGGTTCCTTGGTACCCAGCCACTTCTGGCTGGCCTGTGGCTCTCTGCTCTTTTCCGCCGTGTCGCCTCGTGATTGACTAGTAGGCTTCATGCCACCTCTCTCCGTGACGCAATGCATCTTCGTCGTCTTCAATGACTTCGGCGGCGCGCAATTAAAGCACAATTTTCTTGCCACACACGGCCACTTAACTTCATCACACATGCCCCTACTTCGGCAAAAAGTCTTCTTATGAAAAAAAAAAACTCCTTCTAGCTACGTCTTAGCCACAGTCAATGCTGGTCCACTCAAGATCAGCACACTCCACCGGACCAGTGAACTTAACACATATGATGAATTTCCGTAAATGCTCACACACTCACACAAAACCACAACAAGATAACATGGAGTGAACTATTTCTCTATGGATATCTGTTTTCCGCAAATGCATAAATCGTACTACTCAAGACGATATGTAGCAAATATGGCTTAGATTTCAAACTATCACTGGGCCAAATTATCAGCAACGTTTTGTACAAAAGAATATTTACAACTAAAAGCCTCTCAGAATCGAGAAAAAAGTTGTTCCGTGTTCACCATCGAAACCCGAGAAAAGCCGCCTGATACTGAAAAGGGCGCTATGTAATTGCATCCCACACCAGACGGCTACTTGTTTTGGCCTGCTTAGCAGAGGATACTGCTAGAAACGCTTTGAAGCGTTCAGCATTAGTTGCCTGTTCGCAAAGGAACACGAAAACAATGTCACTCATAGCCGATGCAAAAGCCCTAATCCAGCCATGACTGCACTTGAAATGTAGCCAATGCTGCGATGTGCACCCAGCGAGATGTCTTCGCATGACAGTCTCAAGCATGTGAACGCCCTCAGTCAATCAGCTGAACCTGCACCATGCTTAGCCGAAAGGGCTCTTGCGTCGCGTGATGCGACAGAAGACTTGTTCACTTCCACGATACTTAGCGAGAAGCCATGCCCTTGCAAAGTAACGCTGTCTTCTGGCACACTAACTAACCTAACCATGCGTTATTTATCACTAGCATCGCCAATAAGGAACGGCTTCTAGTCGACACCATCATTAGCAGGTGGCGCTACCTTCAGCTCCTCTCTGCGCTCCAGTTGTAGTGCTCCGGCACTCTCATTTCTCTTGGACAAAGCCTATCTGTACAGACGTTACACAGTGTCAATCCCTTTACGAGAGGGTCGTCCGCATGGTCTTCCACCATGCCTCTTCCGCGTGTGACCGCAGCCACCGATACACACGCACTAGTGGCTATGGAAAATTGCAAGTTCTTCATACGGCGTTCGCCATCACTGTTTAGAGGTACCTCTACCGCTTCATTAAATCTACTTGGCCTCCCCAAGGACCAAAATCTCTTCTCCATGGAACTTTCGTCCCCGTTTTTCTCAAAGCCGCCGATTGCTGTAGTGAACTCTAAGCTGTTGCTTTCACTATCTCGGCTGCCCACCTCTATATCAAGCGAGACATCACCCTCTTCACTGCCATTCGAAGTTGATGTCACATTTTGATGCGACTCTTGTTGGTGCTCAGAGACCCAGCCAATTCCACGGGCTGCTGCATCCAGCGGTCCACATAAACAACTGGTGACATTCTGCTTAGAGTTCACTACAGAATGCTCTGCATTGTCACTAATGGATGTTGTTTCTTTCGTCAGAGCACCTTTGAGGACCTGCTGCCTCGTTATTATCTATGCTTGGTTCCCCGAAGCATAAACTATGAGAATTGAAACATTTCAGTTCCATGCCCACGAAGCTGTCATCTGCTTCAACGAGCTCATCGGAACTCTTGCGAGACTCTCACTTCCGCGGCATACTCCGGCTGTGCCTCTGGCTACCGAGAAAACTCATAGTGAAATCCACTGCCACCTCCAAAGAGGGAGTTCGATTTTTCACCCTCTAAAGTACTGCCTGCATGGCGGACCTCTACCGCCTGCTCATTGCAGCTAATGCTTTTCTAAGCACTGCGGTTCTGTATCACATGCCGAAGCTTTTGAACTTCTGCGAACTTAAGTCGGAGTTGACGCGTTTCCTGTTTCAGTTCCTCAAGTTTCATCTGTTCCCCCTCCAACTCCACCGCCTCTCTCCTCTTTCCTTGCTTCTTGTTCGGCAGCCCTATCCTCACGTGCCTCACATTCTTCAAACTAAGCCTTCAGCTCATCTCCTACTAGACCAATGCGCAATGACAGTACCGTTAAACCTTTTACCTGTATTCTCTAATCCTACTCAATGGTTACTAGCGGGTTAACATAGAACAAATGCAACCACTCATGCACAAAACAGTTTCCACCTGTCGCGGACGCCAATGTAACGAGCGGGAGAGGGACAGGGAAATACGACCAAGCAAAACTCTATTTCTCTTATAAACTAGACGATCATGTTTGTGTTCGAGTACGACCGATGACTCAACCGTCATCGTGGCAATAGCTAAGCCGCTTATGCAACAAACATTGTGTTTACGCAACAAATGAAAGAATCTAATAATTAAATGAAGAAGAGAATACAACAAATTCTAGGAATGCACAACACTAATATAGGATAAGAGTCAGGAGGGCAGAATAAAACAACGGGCCAAGTTCACCGGATAGGAAGGCGGTGATTGGTCACAATGGCAGGTGAATGCAGGGAGGAGAGGGTCGAAGTTGAAGCAGCGCAGTGGACGCGATGCCCCACGCCGCGGTCAGGAACGCTGCTCGCAGTTGAGGCCGTTGACCTGGAGCGTGTTCGGCGTCTGTGCTGCTGAACTCGGCGGGTGGCTTGCGCTCGCTGAAGTGGCGGCCGGATTTGCCTGGCGGGAACGTCCTGGCGACGTTCCACCCAGGCCAGGCCCGAAGTGACAGGAGGTACGGCCCAAGGTGGAAGACCGCTGAAACCTGGAGTCCGCAACCCGACGGGTCTCCACTCCCGCACCCTGGTTCCTTGAGGACCCAGTCGCGTCTGCCTGGCTCTTACAAACCCGTGGTCATCTGCTCTTTTCCACCGTGTGGTCTCGTGATTCGCTGGTCCGTTTCACGCCACCTCGTGCCGTGACTCAATGCGCCGTCCTCACCTTGTTCGATGGCTTCGGTGGCGCACACATAAAACACATCTTTCTTGCCACACACGGCCGCTTCACTTCATCACAATGCCCTTGTAAGACGATGAGAAGTGTGCTCGAACTACAGAAACGCCTTGATGAAAACATGCTTTAGGCTCTATTCATAGGAAACATTCTAATCTTACAAAATTTATAGCTAGTGACTAGTTTTCCTGCCCAATTTCGGGAGCTTGGAAGCTTCGATCTTACAGTAGTGCATTGGCTTTGAAATAAAATGTAGGTAAAGTAGGTAAAGATTTCAAACTAAGTGAAAACAAAATCAGAGCTTTCTACTATTGTCCAAAATGTATTTTCTTTTTCTAAGGGAAGCGACGATTTGCCTTTTTTGCACACGATGATACTTGTACGGTACTCCTTGTCGATCGCGATCGCCAGTTAGGCTAAAAGCAAACGTACCTGTAATAGTCGCACCTCTTGGCTGCGTGTTCTTGTAACTCTGTAATGTCTATTATGTTCTCTACTGTGTTGGCCAACATATCTTCGGGTACTCCACGGAGACGCCCGAACAGGTAGAGGTTCTCGTAGGCAGTCAGCTTTTCCAGAAGGGCGTTGCCCTGTGGGCAGTATCCAAGCCTGGACTGCCACTGCAGGGACCGAAGGATAAACCAAATGCAAATTCTCAAGGTGCTCAGTGTGTGATTTGAACACAGACCATTATCAGAGGTGATGTACAAGAAAGAACAACCTAATGTTATTACACGGTGCTTTATTTAATGTAGAATTTCCATCAATTAGACACAAATGTTTCCCACACTTCATTTATAAGTGTACTGCACAATGATACAACTCATCTACAGCTGTCGCATGAGTTAGCAAATACGTATAAAATTGAAATGTTTACTTCGAACTTAAGAGAATTGGAGCAGTTATTGCTTAACAATGCAAGGCTGGGTTAAAACGGGGCCGGGTCGCTTCGGGTAACATTCTATTTGCTATCAATTGGCGGTTGTGAGGTATTTCCATGCCTTCGGCGAGCGGCTGACGCACGATCAAGCATTTTCGAGAATTTATTCGCTATTGAGCAATAAGTGATTATCCATCGATTCATTATCTAATGGCTGTTGCGAGGGTTTTCCGAACGGCTATTTCTAGACTATTTCCGAAACTTCACATCTCAAGCAAACGCCACTATCTGGCGATCCCATATTGATGTATTTGTCTCTCGCACCCCCTTTCCCTGACTCTTACTTCCGTTTCGCACCCCTTGTTATAATATAGTGTGGAGGACTGTACACTGACTCAAGGTGCCGGCACACGTGCACTCTATGTGGAGCACGAATGTATCTTTACTTTCTTCCATAATAATTCCCTCCTTCCTCCTCAGCCCTACTTCTTTTTCTCACCTGCTTGTGATATCTAATGTAATATACAGTGTTACATTGCTGAGAGCTGCTTGTCGCAAGCCTGCTTTCTGTAGCTCGTATGGTTTGTTTACCCTCTGCCATCCTCCTCACGCCCACATCTCTTTCCCACCTCCTTTCCATGTTGTACTGTACATGGCTACACTATGATACTATCTGCTCACCCACTTTCTGTGGCACACAACCCTTTTCCTGAATCACGAGTTACGACGCACGTATTACGAACAGCTATAACAGCTTCGTTGTTAACAGAGAGAGCAACAACCACGCAGAGGGATTTGGCACAGCGTTCCGACATCGGAAATTATTATTGCAGTCCTTTGTTTACAAACTCGCCGCTTAAATCCGCAGAAAGTGTACTCCATGAGGAGACAGCGCTTTCTATAGTATTTGAAATTTGAAATTTGAAATTTATTCCGCAACTGGACATGTTACTAGGAGGGCAGGTAAAAGCTGTGAGAACAGCTTGAGGATCCCTGACCCCCAGGTACACAGGGTAGCACAGAGGACATGCGGCTAAGTACAACCAAATAAAAAAGAGTATGTTTCACAATGTGCATTAAAAAGGAAAAAAAAACACAGAAGGAAAGATTACAATACAGGCATAAAGAAAAAACAAAATGAGAGATTACAATGCAGGTATAAAAAAGGTAGTCACGAGATCACATCATTATACAAACACTGATCGCAGCTGTTTTAGTGATATGCTGGATATGTCAATGTGATGCTCCCTAGTTATGCGGTTAAGAAGTGTAGGAACAGAAACTTTAACATTTGATTTCCGCATTTTGTTCTACATTTCGATATGTACCACGCTTCAGGTTGAAGTACATTATAAGCAGGAAAATTTTTCTCTAACCTTGCTATTCTTACAATCATATCATTATTTTTCAATAAACTGAACTTGTATAAACGACTTAGTTTGTAATCATGTATTGATGCAACCTGAATGATGCAGTATTTTTTAAATAACTCTGCTGTGTGGCAGCGATATGGGACTTTACAGGATAGACGCAAGGCTTTCTTTTGCAAGATGGTAAGTTTGCTAATGTTTCCAGTTGTCGTTATGGACCATACAAGAAAGGCATAATTCAATGAAGAAGAAAACAACGAGTTATATATGAGCATGTTAACAGAAACAGGAAAGTAGTAGCAATGGCGGCGCATAACGCCGATTATCCGAGATAGTTAATAATAATATGGCTTACGTGATCATCCCATGCCATGTTTTGTGAAAAATACACGCCTAATGATTTAAAACTTTTGACAACTTCACTTTCTGTGTTGTTTAACGAAATGATAGGAAACTGAACTTGTGTGTGGCGGGGGAGAAATAAAACAGCTTTTGTTTTATTTATGTTTAGTTTTAGGGAGTTTACTTGGGCCCAGGAGTAAATTTCAGACAGTGCAATATTCGCTCGCCTACCCAGATCGCTGCTGCATCTGCCCGAAAAAAACAAACTGGTATCATCAGCATATATAATGTAATGGGCTGATTCATCAACACGAACTATCTCATTAACATAAAGTATAAACAGAAATGGTCCAAGGATGCTTCCCTGCGGGACGCCTTTTTTAATTGGTTTGGTTGTGGAATGTTTGCCTTCAATTACGACAAATTGAGTGCGGCGTTGCAAGTATGACGTGATTAATTTGTGCGCAACGCCTCTTATACCATAATGATCCAACTATTGCAGGGGAACTTTATGATTAATGAGGTCGAAGGCCTTTGAAAAGTCCAGAAAAAGACCGAGTACCATATACCGCGATCAAAATTTTCTAGAATGTATTCTTTTTGTGCCAGCAGCGCGAGCTCGGTAGATTTATTTTTTCGGAAGCCGAGGGCTCGCGGTCGCGGGTGCGCTAGCCGGGGTTAGGCTCTCCTTCCTTGCATGGTTATTTTTATGTGTTATTGTGTGTTCGCGTGTTGTTAATTGTTACTGTCCTTTGTGTTCGTGTGTGTTCGCGTTCTGTTAATCGTTATTGTCCTTTCGTTTATATTTAATTCGATCTTTATTCGGCCTTGTTATTGTTTGTATTATTTTAACGTGTTTATTAAATTACCATGCACGGAGAGTGACGCCTAATGTTCTCCTCTTTAGCCGCGTGCGACGGTTCGCGCTGCCCTGCCTCGAGTCGGGCCGCGGGCCGAAGCGCGCGGCAGCGCGGCGATGGCACGGCTGAGATAGCTAGCGCGCGAACGCGACGACCTCATTCTCTGCTCGTTGAGTGCTCGAACCCACTGCAGGGGGTTGCTAGCGGCGATGCCGCTGCTAGCAGTAGTTATTAGTAGAAGTAAAACCCCGACATTTTGGCGCCCAACTAAGTGGGGCCAGGGGCCTTGCCCTTGGTCGCTCGGACGACGAGCAGGTGTCGGCAGAGTGGGGAAGTTGCGTTCGGTTCCCAGCGTAAAATGCGCTTTAGTTGAGGTTGGCCGTCTCTGCCGTGTATCGCGCGTATCTCTTTCTTTGTCTGTCCCCCCTTTTTCTCTGTCTACGTATCGTGGTGTGAGGAGAGGCAAATGTCACTTCTCAAACGGATTGGTAACACGCTTCGAAGTTGTGTGAGTCGAAGTTGTGTGAGGCGAAGCGTGGACGAGGAAAGGCGTGATGCAAGTTGCCACCGAGATGCAGCAGTTCGTTCTTGGTGGCGGAAACTCGTTGGATTTACCAAGGCTTCCATCATGCCATGGCCGGGAGATTGACCATCTTGTCTCCCGTGCGACGTTCAAGTCGGTGAGTCCAACGGTTTTCTTTAGACTTCGCGTCGTGCGCGTCTTTCCTCACTAAATTCAGAACCAGTAAAAGAATAGTTGACGCACTATTTCTTGCCCGGGTCGCCGAAAGTCTCTTTTCTTTAAAAGTGGACGGCGCTGTTCGGTTGCACATGGCCGACTTGCACCGAGGGAGGCAAAGATGGCGGAAAGGCCGCTGAGGCGAACAAAGAAGTAGAAGGAAGACCCTTCTTCCATGAATAGCCCTTTGGGCACCTGTCTATCTTCGCGCACGCAGAAGGGGAGAGCGTTTCAGCGTCCCCGCGGCGGGAGAGAAGGAGGCCATTGTGGCGTTAATCAGCCGGCCGGTCGGGGGGAAAGGATGAAAGGGGGGTCCATCCTCACCGGGCTCTCCTCAGGAATCTGGTTTTTTCTTGTTTGTTGTTCTTTTGCTTTTTTTCGTTTGGCCCGAAGAGCGACGTAGTTGACGGCAGAGTGACCCATGTGTAAATAATGTAAATAGTTTCTTTCGCGGGTTTGTTTTTTCGCCTCCGGGAGGCGAGGCGCCTGAATGTGTTGGTACTGCACATGGCGCGCGCGCGCGTAGTATCGCTGTCTTGTATTGCGGCGAGCGCGGGTTTTGGGCCCGAAGCGGCTTGTGTAGCCGTGGCCCTGGAGAGAAAGGGGTTCACTCTGCGCGGTCTGTACGAGCTTGGCCATAGTATCATGCCACCTTTGCGGTTAGCGCCGTGTTTACGCGCGTCGACAGTGGCACCCCCCCGACAGCAGAGGAGAGCGATTGCGCGCCCCTGTAATAATTCTAGCCAGTCGTCAGAGCGGAAGGCTTTAGCTAAAGTTACTGTGCTCTGCGATTTGGCACGGTGCAGTGTGAATGCTCAGCTGTCGCCGTCCATTCCGCGTCTGTTCATTCCGTAGGCAACACGTTGTGGATCTCCCGTTTCGTTTGGTGTCACGGATGGGCAGTGTGCGTTCGTGGAAGGATTATCCGCTAGTGTAAGGTCATGCGGCAGCGCACTAGTGAAGACCACGTTTACATTGGTTACTGCCCGACTGATTCCAGACGGAGAGATAACCTGACGGAGAAGTCTTTCTCTTTTTCTCTTTCTACGCTTTCTCTAGTTTCTCTTCGCTGTTCTAGTTTTTATGTAAGTGTTCCTTTCTGTTTACGTACCGTTTCTTTCTTTTTGAGTTTTTGGTTTTCGCTACCCTAGAATTGTAGTCTCGCGTTGTTTTATGGTTCGTTAGTTCAATTGATTTTGGGTTATTGTGCTGCGCGACTGTTTTTTGCTCTTTTGTTGTTGTTTTCGTCGTGTTTTTCCGCCGCGCTGATTCGGCGGCCGAAGTCTGCGTGTCCGGAGAGAGGCGGCGTCGACGGCGAGGCTGCGGACGGAGCCGTGGTCGCGGCACTTGGTGCGGCCAGGAAGTCGACTGGGTCGACGGCACGTGAGACCTGCTGCGGCTGGCGTCCAGGGTCCGGGTGAAGATGCCGTGGCGCGCGTCGGCTTCATCGGACACTTGAGAGATTTGCCGCGGTTGTATTGTCGCGTTTGTCTCCTTGTTTTTTTGTTTTCGTTTGGAGTTCGCGGATTTTATTGTGTATTGGTACTGCCGGTATTGTTTTTTTAGGGGGGCTTTTAAGGAGGGAGGGATGTGGGACCTGGTCCCGCGCGACGCCATGTTTTTCGGGGGAATGCCCGCGTCCCCCTCGCCCAGCTGGACGGAGCGGCGGCCGCCCGCTCAGAGGGGCCGCCTGCTCCACCGCATGTGGTTTTGACTAGGCTCCCATTGGTCAGTTACTAATTTCGACCCTTTGTGCGTTTCGGGTTTTGGAGATGCCTGGGGAGAACACGCTGGGACTTGGAGAAGTGCGCACGTACTTTTGGGACCCTCCGGCCGACCAGGCCATCGGTCGGATGGCGTGCTTCTGCGAGCCCCAGCGACCACGGCGGCGACCTGCGACCGACGCCCATGTCTGTATGTTCTTCTTCTATTTTCCTTTTCCGAGGGCTCGCGGTCGCGGGTGCGCTAGCCGGGGTTAGGCTCTCCTTCCTTGCATGGTTATTTTTATGTGTTATTGTGTGTTCGCGTGTTGTTAATTGTTACTGTCCTTTGTGTTCGTGTGTGTTCGCGTTCTGTTAATCGTTATTGTCCTTTCGTTTATATTTAATTCGATCTTTATTCGGCCTTGTTATTGTTTGTATTATTTTAACGTGTTTATTAAATTACCATGCACGGAGAGTGACGCCTAATGTTCTCCTCTTTAGCCGCGTGCGACGGTTCGCGCTGCCCTGCCTCGAGTCGGGCCGCGGGCCGAAGCGCGCGGCAGCGCGGCGATGGCACGGCTGAGATAGCTAGCGCGCGAACGCGACGACCTCATTCTCTGCTCGTTGAGTGCTCGAACCCACTGCAGGGGGTTGCTAGCGGCGATGCCGCTGCTAGCAGTAGTTATTAGTAGAAGTAAAACCCCTACAACCATAATGATCCAACTTTTGCAGGAGAACTTTATGATTAATGAGGTCGAAGGCCTTTGAAAAGTCCAGAATAAGACCGAGTACCATATTCCGCGATTCAAAATTTTCTAGAATGTATTCTTTTTGTGCGAGCTAGCGCGAGCTCGGTAGATTTATTCTTTCGGAAGCCATACTGTGCTGAAGTGATCAAGTTGAACTTCTCAGTAAAAGAGGTCAAGCGTTTCAAAATTATTTTCTCTAAACCTTTCGAGAACACAGGCAGAATCGATATAGGACGGTAGTTAGACATGTCATTTCTGGGACCCTTTTTATAGATAACTGTCACTTTTGCTATCTGCATGTTTCGCGGGAAATGTCCTGTGGGCAAACATATGTTAAAAATGTAGGTAAGGCAGGGTACTAGTATGTCAATAACATATTTAACAGGTTTCATTTGAATATTGCCCGCGTCAGTGGCTTTGCTATTACTGAGTGTCAAAAATGTCTCCACTAATTCACTCTCTGCAACTGGCTCTAAAAATATTGTTTGGCTGCTTCTATTATTCATATATCGTAGAGCAGTACTACTGGTTGTAGTACCACTAACTGATAAAAAAAGTCGTTAAATGCATCAGCTAATTGAGGCCCTTGAATTTCTATCCCATCTTTCACAATTTTTGTTAATGCCTCCGGTGGATTACTAAGCATACTGTTAAGTGCCTTCCAAACGTTTTCTGTACGCCCTTGTGTTGAGTTAAACAGGTTCGAATAATATAGTTTTTTTTCATCACGAAGGCATTTGGTGACAAAGTTTCGGTACTTTTTAAATACTTTGAGAGCTTCAGGGGACTTACTCACTATAAATGCCTTGAACACTTGGTCCCGCTTTCTTATGAGCTTAAGACATTCTTTATTTATCCAAGGCTTTCGACTTTTTTTAGATGTTTTAAATGTCTTTAGGGGAAAACATTGAAGATATATTTCGGAGAACTTGTTCATAAATAAATCGTATGCTAAGGTTGGAGCGCTTGCAGTGAACACATCGCTCCAGTCGGTTCTGCTTAAGCGATCTCTAAAAAGGGTCAGTGTTTCAGGATTTATAAGTCTATAGGAAAATTCTGCGCGCACTTGCTTGGGTACGTTAATGAGTTGACTTACAAACATGAATATAGGCATGTGGTCACTAATATTGTGAATCAAAGTGCCTGCCGTAACGAGCGAAGGATCAAAGTTGGTTATAAAAAGATATAAGAGTGTTGATGATTGTGAAGTGATTCGCGTAGGGAGCCGCTATGACATTCTGACAATAATGCGAGCTTAACATTGATTCAAGTTCTAATTTAACACTGCTGTCAGCTAACATGTTGATGTTGAGATCGCCACTAATATTAAGGCATATTTTTTTTCACTCACAAATTCTAACAGAGAATCTAAAAAAGAAAAAAAACAAACGGACATTATTTGAGGGAGGGCGGTAGCATACACAAAACACTGATGTACCACATCTAACAGTAAGTATTTCATATAAAGGAGAAATGCAGCAGAATTCTGACACCAACTCACAGTCTATTGAACTGAGATTAGCATAGCTACGCCACCACCCCTTTTGCCTGTGCGGTTCATGTAGTACGATTTATAAGTTGGAAACGTAAATACATCGTCTTCCGAAGCATACCGCGTTTCCGAAAACATCACAAAGTCAAAGCACACTTGCGCTTCACTAAAGAAATATTCGAGTTCATCCTGTTTTTTCCTACCCGATCTAAGGTTTAAATGAACACAAGTGAGGCTTTTTTCGCAACAAGTGTCATATAGGTTTTTAAGATTAATAAGGTCTATAGGTGCGGTTGAGGAAAGCATGATAAGAAGAATATCAATAGAATATCAGGAGGGTAACAATGCAATGCGGGGTAACTGTATCACAGCTTGTCAAGGTCGGCCAAGCAACGAATGACAACCGCGCTATCACCTTCCCGCGCTATCACAACGCACGTATTACGAACAGCTATAACAGCTTCGGTGTTAATAGAGAGAGCAACAACCACGCAGAATGATTTGGCACAGCGTTCGGACATCGGAAATTATTATTGCAGTCCTTGTTTATAAACTCGCCGCTTAAATCCGCAGAAAGTGTACTCCATGAAGAGACAGCGCTTTGTACAGTAGGATCTTGGTAAAACCTTTTCCAAATAAGAAAACAAGGAAATACATCACAAACAGGTAATAAGAGAAAACTAGTAATCATTATGTGTTTCATGAGATGCTGCGTCCACATGAACCTTTGAATGAGAGAGAAAATTGCCATAGGTGAAACCGATGCGTTTAAAGTAATGCCTTTGGTAGAAGCATACAATTTGTGCATCCGACTCCCTTGAACTAGCTTATAGCGCATTATAGATTGCGGTTGGTTAGCACAGGAAAAATCATGTTAGAAAAGCGCCACCGCAAGTAACTCTTGACGACCTTGGGTGTTGATGCAACCGCTTTAGTTTCTAGGTGTACCACCTGGCGGATGCTGTGGGTTAAAGCCATTGACTTCTTCTGTGTGTCTGTGTGTGTCTGCACTCAAAATATCTCGCGTTACAAGAACTCCCATTCTTAGTTTAAGTAATCAACAGTGCATACGTGAATTTGATTTTCTAATGAGTTTACATCAATTATATAAATTCGTAGTAGAGCCAAGGAATAAAGATTCCCTGAAGTGATGCACATACCAGCACTCCTCTGGCTGCGCTGCGTGTGCATGGGCCACAAATGATCAGAAACTAGAAGAGAAGCTCAGGGGAGGATGAAGACGCTAAGGAACCCAGGCGGTCAAATTTTCTACAGCCCTCCACATCGGCGCCTCTCGTGATCATAGCTGCTTTCGATAGGAAAGCGCCATCAATCAGTCAATCAAAAAATGTAGGCGGGTGAATAGCTAGAATGATGTATAAACAGACGAACAGACATAGATGAGTAATATTTGAGGCGAACGTGTGATTTAGGTAAGTAGAAATATAATCCGCGATTAAAAGTGTACCTGCGCTTATCACCTAAAGCAGGTGGCTACCAATGGCCAGTAACATGACGGGGTCGTGCTCTCTGGAAACACCAGAACATGGGATAGCTTGAAGGGGTTAGGATTCCACTGCTCCATTCCAATCGGTCATTGCTGAAGGTGTAGGCAGAGTCAGGGTAGGGAGTTCCAGGATGGAAAAGAGAACCACCACTCTCCACCACCAGAAGGTGCACATTCAGCGTTGAGCCAGTGAGAGCTTTATTGTAGTTAGCAAAGGTTATTCGACCATTCATCCAAGCCGATCAAGCGCGAGCACTAACAAATGCCCTCGTCTTTTGCTAGGTCTGTCCGCGCCCTATTTATGCTACACAACTCTGAGTGCTGCGTCTGCAGCATACTTTGCTGACATCACCTGTGGCGCCGCAAGCGCCTTATCTGACAGCCTCATAGAGCTTACGTGAGCCATCGCGCAATTGTTTTTCCAAGCTGTTCACCTGGCATCATTGAACTGCGGGTTTTCCTCTGCTGCTTTACATCACCTGCGGCATAGGAACTAGCGGAGTAACCCTGTTTCTCAAGATGATGCTGATATTTGCCTATGCCCTCAATGTTCGGGGTTCTCGCTAAGCTCGGACGGACGAGAAAAAAGAGCTGGTGGCCACTGACCACCTTAGAGATGGTGCCGAGACACGGCAGAGATATCAAGGTGTATGGCAGCTGTCCTGGCAGGAGTAAACCTTTAAGTTCATAGCGGATTTTGGCCGTATTGAGATGCACCACAAGAATAGCACAGACTCTGACCGGCCCTCTATCGAGGGCGGACATAAGCACGGGTTTCACCTCGAGGCTGCAACGACGCAATGCAGCTCATAAGTGGAACGTTTTAAAGGCTACCTTAGCACAGACACAATTCTCCAGCTGTGCTCACCACTTGGTATCGTGGACTCCTTGTCGGTATCGGACACGACCCCATTGCGGAAGGACGATTTCACATCCGCGCTACAGATCTCGGTGGCGCAGCCGCCAAGATCGTTTTCATTTCGGCCCAGGGATACACTAGGTCCTTTGGAGCCGTCATTAAAGGAGGGAGGATACCGAAAGGATTTCGGTTGCTGAATGCATACTGTGCCCTAGAGGCCAGAAATGACCACAGGTTGCAAAGCGCACCTCTTGCGACCAGTCAGTGGCACATATGCTGACATCCCAACATTCACTGGACGAATGTATGGACACTTCCCACTTCCATGGTCAAGTTTCTTTGCAAGGCACCAGGGTGTCCGACAGAGCCTACGTCATTGTGATCCTGAGACTTCGCCACGGATCTCAAAATTTATGGAATGGACGTCCTGGCTGCGCGCAGCATTGTGGCGGGATCCACTGCTTTGTTAACATCGGGTGGCGCAGCGAAGATGGCACATCACAAGAAGAGATTACGTCAGAATGGAGAACGTGCGCCCGGCGTCTCCGCGCTTCATATACGCGGAGAAGACATGGACCATTTCGATCACATGACGTGTATTTGGACACTCAATGAGAAGCCAATGACAATTAAACGTAGGACTGTCCACTGACCATAACAACTGTGAAGTGAGGTGCAGCAGTGATCGTGCCCACGCATATGGAAGCGGTATGGAGCCATTAAGCAACTTTCGTCCGAGTGACGACAGAAGAGCGCGGTGATGACAAGACAGAGAATGTTTCATCAAATAACGCCGACCACGTTTGCAGTCTGCCCGTACTTGCACGAACTATCAGTTAAGTGCTTGGCTGCTTTAGGCGCAATACAAAAAAATCATTCTGGTCGAAAATACGATAGTGCGATGACATTATTGTCCGCTTGGTGCATAACGACCGCATTGGAACAGGCAATGTCGCCAGCCGGAATCATCGTGTTTAAACCTCGGACAAAAACCCCACGTGCTCAAGAACGGTCAGCACAGAACTAAAAATGGCGTCCACCCGTGACATCGACAGCTGCAACTCGCAGTCTCAGTCACGGCCGAGTGTGATGCACTTAAGAGCGCCAACGGCAGTAGTGCAGCACAGTAGTGTGGGCAACAATAAAATTTCGGCCTTCAAACTATGGTCGCCTATGCAAAGTAGTAACCTACCCCACTTATTGAGCTGGTGAACCAATTTACGAGATCCATCGGGGTGACTAGAACGCTGGACCGCAAAATTACAGGAAGTTGACCTTACCATTGTGTACACATCAGGCTGCAAGCACGAGGATGGTGAGTCATCAAGTGCACTAAGCAAATCGTGTAATCCTGAGGCCGAAGCTGAGGAAGATAGAGGCTTCCTTTGCGCCTTAACCTCCACAGACTTGATCGCAGGACGAGAGGGCGACAAAATCTGCGCAATTATCGAAAATCTAGAGGGACGCAAGTCTTCCCTGCCCCGCCGCATTTCTCGCGGTCTCGTGTCGTTTAGCCTGGGGAGTGGTGTCCTTACAGTAGAAACTCGAACAGTTACAGTAAACCCTCCCTTCTCCTTATGTCAAGACATGCGCGACGAAATCTTTAAGTCTACCATGACAAGCCGACAGCTAGCCACATGGGTGCCTCGCCAACACTCGCCATAGTTAAACAAGCGTATCACTGGCCCCGACTTCCTGCGTCTTTGAAGCATTATATCAACGCCGCAAATCCCCGCCACTGAAACCACCGTGACTGTTGCAACGGATCACAAAACCTAGGATGCCCATTCATCAAGTGGACATAGACTTACTAGTACATTTTTTGTTATCATCGACAGGCAACAAGCGGATTACAGTCGCCGCAGATTACTTAACGAGGGAGGCCGACACATATGCTCTACCACGCGCTACGGCTGCCGACGATGCCCATTTCTATACGGTGTCCTTCGGGCGTCAGCACTGACAGAACAACACCTTTAACGCCCCAGCTGATTGATGATGTATACAAGCTGCGCTACAGGACCCATAGGGAGACTGACTTGACGTAAGAACTGAACAAAAAAATTAACACCATCTTCCCAAAGGGAACCCTGATGGGATGCGAAGCAGCAGCTTTGCGCACGGGTGGCGTCACGGGTTGAACGGCGCTAAACACGCCACTACAATCTTCGCCATTGACAAGTGGAATACCGCCCGGGCGATCACCTTAGGGCGTGGACTCCGGTTCACCGCAAAGGGCTGTCCGAGAACCTGTTGGGTATCTAGTTTGGATTCGAGAAAGTGTTGGGCCGCCTGGGTGACATGCACTACGAGTTTATGCCTGATGACGTTTTGTCCCCAAAGTATCGAAAGCACCACTCGCACTTTGTGCACGTTGTACGATTTAAGCCGTATTTTACGCGTCAGTAGGACAGAACATCGCTTTCCGCGGACTTTGTTATTTCTTGTTCTGATTTTATTTAGATGTCCCTCCAAAGTCGCGTGCATCGGAACGCTGCCGCTTTTTATTTTTATAGAGGAAGTGAGTGATAATGGTACCCGATGATGTGTGGTGGGCGCGATTTAGCATGGACAAGAAAGATACGAAGAAGTTTATGCGACAGCATGCAGCCTGGTTGGAGCTAATTGGCTTGACTAGTAGTGCTCGTCTGTCTGATGGTGCAATTTCTGCAGTAAAGGCCTGTGTACACTAGCGGAAAAACTCCCGCGGCGCGCCGCCGGCAGAGAAACGCTTTGGCGGCGACACAGCCACACTGCTCGCGGGGAAATGCGGCGGCAGACCAGCGACATCCCGCCTCCTTCGGGCGAACGACCGCAAGAGGGAAGCGAGCCACCGCACGGGTACGAAACGAGCCTCTGTGCGGATCCGCATTTCTCCGCGATGGAGCGAGTACGTCACAGATGGGGACGCTCTGACTGGTCACTTCCACGGCGGCACGCGGCGCGCCGCAAGAAATCGCCCACGGAGCGATTCCTCTCGGGGCACGAGAACCCTGCAGCGCAGCAGCCTCGGGCGCTCGCCATTTGCAGCGGGCGGCGCGGCGCGCGTTTTTCCGATAGTGTGCACGGGCCTTAATAGTTCCTTGTGTAGCACGTGTAAATATGATGCGCCGGCATACTTGAACCATTCTATAAGCTCCGGCAGCACTTCGCCTCTCCCTGCAAAATAATCGCTGTTGATTCCATTCCAACATCCACACACAAACGCGACTGTGTTATGGGTGTTTGCACGTATTATAGACATTTCTTGGATAACATGTAAGAGATTGCTGTAGCTGAACAGAGGCTCCTGAAGGTACAGTTCCACTTGTTATGGACCACGCGAAGCCAGAATCTACGTCCGCGCTTCTGAAACTTCGCCACATCTTTTGGAACACAACATCGAAGACAGAGATTCCAAGCTGCACGCGTATGCCAGCTATGTTCACCCTCGGCAGGCAAACATACAAGAACGACTAATCAAACCATGGCTAATATACTTATTGGACATGTACAGCTCTATTTAAAGAAATAAAGATCATTATTTTTATTATAACTGTTGTTGTTTACGTTGATGTCGACACAGAAGTTTGGACTATATTATCCCGCACACTGTAAAAATGAAGAGCAAGTATTGAGCACAGGCAGTGTTACTCCTTCAAGCCGTAAGAGCTGGCTTTTCAAGTCAGCTCTTACGCTCGTGACTTAGGAGGGAGCGTCGTCAAAGTAACCGACATAGCGGACGATAATGATGATGAAGATTGCGGTTTGGTTTAGAAAATGACGCTAATGTCTGCAGTCCCTGTTGGGAGCATGGCCAAGCTTCCGGTGGGGTCGGGGAAAGGGACTGAAAGAGACAGAAATGACGGAAAAGGAGTAGCGGAGGGCTGCGGGAATTTTGACCACCTGGGGTTCTTCCACGTGCACTGACAATGCAGGGCACACGGGCCTCTGGCATTTTCGCCTCCATCGAAAATGCGACCACCGCGGCAGGGAGCAAACCCGTGTTCGTTTTTTTTTTTTGGTGGCAGCCAGCCAAATACCGCAACCACTACGTCACCTTGGTGGACTCGCAGTGAGCGAGGAACAAAAATTACACCTCCACTAACGTGAAACCTGGGAAGGTGCGAAGCATGCGCTGATGCGCCGGTGCTTCATACTTCCTACATGAAACGTCAGTCGCTGCTACCGTGGCCACGGCGACTACGCTATAAGCCAACAGCCCGGGCGCATTAGCAGAAACTCGTAAGAATCGCTTCTGACACAACCCTGCACATACACCCTGTGGGTGTGCTACTGTGTCTGTGCCCACGCATGCACAGACACACTCTGACTAAACTGCCTCCAGGATGTGCCCAATCTATTTTCGCAACCAAGTTTAACAAATTTCTGTTTTTATGCGGTTAAATCCTTACCATTCGTTTATTTTAAATAAGTGTAAGTCATGCTAGTTCACTTCGAACCGGTTTTATCCTTCATACGTATGTTTTTGACCATAGTATAGAACGACAACTATTTTACCGTGGCAGCAGCTAAAGTGTTCCGCACATAATGCAGCGAATGCGGAGCAGAGTGGAGCACTAAACATGGTGAGACCGAGGAAAGCGCGAGGAGAAGAGAACGACATTGGTAAGCTGACAGGTTCTGCAGCGTCAACCCATAGCGCCACAGTAGTGCTTTCCTTTGCACGGTTGCCGGTTAGGTAATGGCCAAGGTATACAGGGGGGGCGTCCCTCGATACCACACATGCTAATAGAGCGCTGCATGAACGGAGGCCTATATGTGGCGGCTGTTGTGGAAGGAGCCCACGCGCTTGCTTCCACGGTCTCCTGTGGAGCGAGGCAGCCGTGCCACAGAGTAATATACAAAATTACAAAAGTATGAACTCGCGCCAAAGATCGGCCAGTCTACGAGGCTTCAACCTAACGGCAAGGGGAGAATACATCATTCCCTGTCTCCAAGAAAATGTGAGTACTGCATCATCTTAGTCCCGTATGTGTTGAGGCTATGAACATGGCTTTACCGGCTCGCAATGCGGCTCTAAGTCCCTCTGTTCGTCGATTGGACAAAAGTAGTCATGGTCATAATACAGCCCGCGATCGCGCGATGTCCGCGTTATCACAGCCCGCGATCCAATGCACGATTCCAGGCGGCAGCAAGGCGACTGTATAAAAGAACTTCCATAACATGCGTGATATTTCGTTCTGTTAGCTGGCTCCGTTTTCTCAGCAACTCTCTGCTTGGCTGCTGCTTGGTAAGAAAGCCCCTTCGTGCCTTCGTTATTTTACACAGTGCTAATTGTATTCCTCACTTAAGTCCTATGCTGACATTTATCCTATTGTGCTGTCTTATGCAGATAGCTTATGTTTTTTGTTCCTCACGCTTCGTGCTTGATATTGGAAGATAGCTTCAAAGTAAGAAGCGCCAGGCACATTTACGAAAACATTGTTTCTTGGCCCCAGAAAGTGAGTTTGCGCACGCGTCATTTTTTCAGTCGTAGTTCGACTTCAATGCGTTTGTGTGGAAGAGTGCAGTTACGTTTACGATCGATATTTATGGCGTTTGCAGGTTGCTACAAGCTTTTGCAGAAGCTGACGTAATACGATTCTGTCACTGCCACACGCATGATGCCGTAGCTGCTTATTAGAACAGCAAGGCGGTAGCGTTCTCATTAGAAGAAGGCTGCCTTACTGGTAGTCGTTGCCTTACGACTACACTGCTCTCCTGATTTGCGGAACCGTCATACGGCATGCCCTGTAATTGAGATATGTTGGCAACGCGCCGACAGACCATCGGCTGAGTACCTGCTGCCCTGGGCCTGCTCAATAGCGCATGGCGGAGCATCCTTCGTTAACTTTCACTTCACAGCCGCACATTCACAGAGTGGTGTAAAGAGCGCCACCTTTTCTACACAAAATACTTTATCCGAAATTCACAAGTCCGAACGATGTATAAACTTAGGACACCATATTGCTCCGTGACTGTGCGTCCAGGTGACAAAACTGCAGCAGAATATCTCTAGAAATGTGCCCTACAGCATGAGCCAGTGGGGGCGGTGCCACAGCCATGATGGAAACGGTAGCTCGTTCCTTCTGGCAGACAAATCTTAATAACATCCCAAAGGAGGAATTCTATGCCGTCACCACCCAGTTTTATGTGCCTTAAAATAAACAGCCCTGTGGGCCTAATCATTCGTTATGAAGTGACTACGTTGAAATATTTTTGTCGACGCACCAGATACAGTGATCTCAAGAAAAATATCATATATTCTAGAGAGGCGTGGATCGGCCTAGGATTTGGTATAAAAATATATACACTCCCCCTGAGACACGTGTGTAGTGCGAGTGGGCTCCTGGAGTAGCAAGTCTGGCCAATAGCCATGCTAAAATATTCCGCATTTATTCACGGCATTTCCCTCTCTCTCTCCCTATGGTTCTCTTTGTAGTGGAAATATGGAATGGAAATATGGAATAACCTACTGTTTCATGTAAAATAGTCGCGTACGCTATCACCGTACCAGCATTCACTAAAAGATTACATCTTTTCGTTGTAAATGATTCGGGTTCTGCAGTGTAGCCTTGCTTCCTTTTTTTTCTTATTTATTCTGTTTTGTACATTATGCATATGCAAAACAAGTATGTTTCTCTTCTAAATATTGTGTTAGATTTATGTACTTTTTGTTTTCAGGTGGCTAATACATGTTCTCGTGTAATTAATAAGGTGTCCCACTGCACTGTGTGTGACTGTGAGCGTGATTTTGTCACTGTGAGACCTCTTTCTGTATAATTCCTTCCCATGTACTTAACAGTCTTGTGAAAGAGAAAAATTGAATTGAAATGAAAATCACTCATTGATGAGGGAACAAAAATTGAGGTTTCACGTTTTACTTACTTTATCTTTTAGGGAGGCAGTTAACAATGGGTCGTTCCGTGCTATCTGCGCGTTACCGTTAATTATAACGAAAATTGAGCTAGATAAGTGAACTGGACGGCTTTGCGCATCACTAATGACAACTAAGGACGCCGCAGTGCAACGTCTGTAAGTACGACACACAAGAAGAGAGCATTTAAATAAAGGAATGAATGAGAGTTCGGTCTGTAGAGTGAGTATCTGGCCTGCTACTTCTAACAGGGGAGTGGAAAAAGGGATAAACAGAGACAGAGCCAGCTATGGGGCAGGTGACGACGGTATAGTACAATGAGCCACTGTGCACGTCCTGTACGCGGATGTGCGCTATGTGCAGTAGTCTTTACAGAATAGCATAGAGAAGGGTATCTAAACCTGTCTCACAGAAAAAACTAACTTCGAACTGCGTTGGGCATGGTCAAAGCATAAATAAAAATGTCCACAGTCAGTTATGTGCATATTGTTTATTGTCCTAAGTAGCGAACGCGCTTCCGTGGCGTAGCAGTCTCGCACATAATTGAGGAGTAAATTGTGAATTGTCGAGTAGCTGTCATGCAATATCATTTTAATCCGTTCAGCTCGCCAAAACAACGCTCTTACAAAAAAATAAGGAAAACGGATGAAAACGCCAGAAACCAAGTGGATCAAATAGTTTTGTCGCTTTTCTTTTGGCCCCAGTAGCTGTCCACCTTCATTCAAATAAATGCACTAAAAATTTCTCACGAGAGGTACCACCAACCATGAGTCAATCTTGATTAGGTTAAAATTCCTATCGTAAATTGACGAGTAGTTGTCATGCAATGTCATTTCTATCTTTCAGTTGAGAGCCAGCGCTAGTTGTGTGTTTCTTCTGTATATTCATAGGTTCTTCGTAGTATTCGTTATGTGCACAGGTGTAGGCGTCGTAGGAGATGATCTCTCAGGCTGCCTTGGAAGGGCTACTTATTGTCATTTAGGAGCTGTGTGTACATTGATTTATTTACAGTACAGTCACCTGTTTATTTCGTAATAATGAATATGCTCTGACAGGCTGTCCCGTCTTCCACATTCATGTGGCTGCGGAATGTTAGGCAACAGGGAATGGACTCACGGGATCTCTAATTGGCTATAAGAAAAACCAAACCACTCGTGAGCAGCTTCATTATATTGTTGGTTAATACAATATAACCAGTGTCGCCGGGCCAAGGCAAAGATGACAGAAGGGACCGCTGATTTATCAAGACTACCTAGGTTATAAAAAGCCCGGTATGCCTTACATATAGTGAAATCGTACGTGATATCTCAGCTAAAACGCGTAATAAGAGTTAATTTTCGAAAACTGCGCTGTTGTGTAGTGCTTACAGCCGTCAACTGGAAGTTCAGTACATTTTGCGACACTTTTCTACCTCTCCCCAGAGTGGTGTTGGGAAGCATAATATACGTCACCTTGCGTGGTTCCTCGGAGAGCACTACATCCTTCATTAGTGCTTCCCCATACGTCGTCGGGGTAAGGGCGGTGAGCATTCGGAACGTGGTTGTCTTTCCGGCCCCGTTGACACCGAGCAGGCCGAAGCATTCTGCTGGCTTCAGGGCAAACGAGAGTTCTTTAACGGCCTGCAACGGGCCGTAGTATTTGTGCAGCCTTCGTGCTATCAGGACATTTGTCCCAATATTTCCATTGCCATTCTTACACACTTCCTCCACAGCAGTCCACTCAGCTGCCACGTCCGCGTCTTTTGGGATCACTGCTTCGCCCTCTGGCATCGTACTTCTTCTGAGTGAATAACTTTCCGAGAAACGGTACAACAGATAGACAAACAAAACGCCGCCATGGATAACCATGACTAAGACGTCGTACATAATTCCATGTGTTGAAAGGGATAGAGCTTCGACATCGTGCCATGACTCGCTTGTTTTTTTTAGGAGCACTGCAAAGAGAAAAGCAGAGAAGAGGCCAACTGAGACATTCTTCACTGTCACTGTATTTCTCGCCATATGAAGTAGTTGCCCTGTTTTATATGTCCGAGTCTGAATAAGATCCCCGGCTGCACTTAAGATGCCCACAAAATCTGTTGACTTTCATATACCGTGAAAAACCTTCACCTTCAGAGGTATCAGCGAAGTGAAAAAGAGAAGAACCGTCACCGCGTGGCCACTGTATTAAACTTTGATTGCTTGAATATGTTTTTACAACTATATTAGATAAAGGTTGGTGAAAGAAATTCCTAAGCACGCAGTACAAGAGAGCGCACTCTTCGAATCGGCGCTCTCCTTGTGGTAGTCCATCATTCATGAAATTCTCTATGAATTATAGGTTTCTATTATTGTGATAGAACATGTAAAAGTCAAGAACAGTCTCATGAGTACCGGGTATTTCTACCTTCTACTATGCAAAGGATCTAAGAGGATCGCGGCAGAAGAACGTGAATTGCTGAGGAGGCCTGGTCTATCGTCGTAAGGCCCCCACCACCTCAAAAGCGTCGCTAGCAGGCATACCGACCCTCTAGTGCTTTCCGTGCGAAAAAGCTCTCTAATCTGCCTTCACGCACTTGCTCTGCGAGGCGTATATGCCGAAAAACGGGTGACGACTCCGACATGCCTTGCGCCGCTGGCGTGGTTTATGCCAGCCCACTCTGGTGCGATAAAACGTACACTAGGCAAACGAGGAGATCCTTTAACGAGCCAATAGGGGGACAGGCGGAAAAAGCTATAAATAGTACGGAGAAAGCAGCACATCTTGTTGGTAATCGCAACACACTATTTTTTAATTGTGCGCCGCCATTTCCTTTGATATGTTGTGTGCGCGCGGGGCTAACTTTGAGGATCTGTCCACATAAATAAAAGAGCAGATTATTGCATCACTTAGACCATGTGAACATTGCTTTCATCCGAACACTATTTCTTGTTATCGCGGGATAGGTAATTTCAGTTTTTTTCGTTTAGATATGATCTCTGCAGTACCGGATGCGTGGTTCGTTGGCTTGTTGCTTATACACCCTTGCAGTGAGGAAGAATAAGCATCGTTTGTTGAATAAGCAGCGCTAACGCGTCGCGCTTCTCATCTAATGGGCTGAATGTTGGCGCTGAATTTTATCGCAGCAAAAGAAACATCTACCAACTAGGCACAATCGAAATTTTATGTTATCTTGTTCTTTGTAAGCTGGCTTTCGCAAATTGTGCGGTGCTGTAAAGCCCATTAATAAGGAAAAACATTCGTCCACGCATGTGCCGAAACGGAGATGCGGCCTTGCAGCATGGTCTCTCAAACAAACGTAGCGTAATGTGCTCTTCGTTGGCGATGGCGTTGTTGAAGGGTTGCTGGTGCAAAGTGCTCTGAATGTCAATTGCTAGGTTGTCAACCGTGGCCTCGATACCGCAGTCGCTTCCAGAATATGAAGTCGGGGTCATGGACTGATGAACCTCGTTGTGATCTGCCTTACAAAGTAAAATTGTTCACATTAGTTGGTCGGCAACAATTTTGATGTGGTCTTATCGACGCGAGTTTTATTCGGGCAGGGCTGGATGTATTCCAATAAAGGCTATAGGCTACGGGCCGGTCAGTTCATTTACCTCTGTAAACTCTGGTTAAGCTAAGGTCGTCAAATTTTTTGGACTCATCGACATGGACAGCCGATGAAAATATCGTGCCTTTGACGTAAATATTTATGTTCATAATTTAATACGCCCATGCATATCTTTATACTTCACATATGTATGTCAACGATAAACGGGGTGTTCCTCGGCATCTACACACCAGGATAGTGGCAACTTCCTACGGGGAAGGAAAGGGTGCAGGATTGCTCGGCAACAAAGGACCTGGTCTTAAGCAGCACCTCTTAGGGGCAAAGCACCTTAGGCTCGAGGCTTGTCCATTGTGTGTCCGTGTTCATGTCGCAGCATCGTTGCTATAGTTTGTGGGTGCGGGCCCATCCTTGAGGCAGTGCAGTGAGACGGTGTGTGTTCATGAGTGGGCCGATCCTGGAGGCCGTGCGCTCAGAGAGTGTCGTCTGCTGTCGTGAGAGAGCGAACGGCGCGTTGACTATGGAAACGCTCTCTCTGCGATGAACGCTGTACCAACTCGCAGGAAACGAGAAAGCGCCCTCGCCCGCGAGTCTTCGCACATAAGCGGCAACGTGGCGAATTGAGGGGCGTGAGATGGATAGGGTACCATGGTAAAGTGAACCATTTGCATGTACACAACATCGGCACATAGACACGGCACAGGGGTTTTCTACAGTTGCACAGAAGTGAAAGCTTTCGAACCATACATTTGTCCGGAGACAATGCACTGAAGGCGCCAGCACCCTGCGCAACCTGCCATAAACCAGGAGCGTCCGAAAACTGCGAAACCTTGCAAGCGAAACCGACCTGTTCATCAACGGATCGTTTTGTGAACGCGCACTACGCTGTGCGAAAGAAGCATCATTTGCTTGTCGACGGCGGTGTTTTGGTTCCTGGAGTGAAGCGCGTCACAACGAAGCTGGTTGTCACATACGTCACACAAGACAAATTATGCAGCGGCTGTGGCTGAAGCAACGCGGCGTCAGGAGTCCGAAGCCTGCGCTGCGATAGAGGCGTCGAAACTACTGAAACGCTGACTGCTGGCGTGCATACTAACGTGACAATTTGCGACTTGGCTCTATGCATCATAGATGACAGCACCACCGCTGAAAACCAAGAGTGCAGTGAAAGGGTGGCGACGTGAATTGAAGAGCAACTTTGCTTGCTAAATAGGTTTCCTTTAACCGGACATCAACTATATGCAAATTGTAAAGCGGTCTAGTATTACATAAATAAGGCCCGTCTTTTCCTTCCTATTCCAAGTCTGTAGGTGGCGTCATCGGTAGCGCTTCCAGGTCCTACCGCCGCACCCTGGGTGGTTGTGGGTTCGAATTCCAGCGGGTGGTATTTTTACAGCGTAAGCTGTTATGAGATCAAAACAAGGGCCGTTTTTGCGCCGTAGTTGTCCGCCGACGCCGCCGGTGTCCGTAACCACTATCGCGCAAGTTTCAGCAAAAATAACCAGGACCGAGGAGTATTCGACCTCGTCCCCTGCGTGGATTCGAACCCACACCCTCTGCGTGGCAGTCCAGCATTCTACCACTGAGTTACGCCTGTGCTTGAAAAATCATCGCTAAAAGACCTAAACAGGTATAACGTCTGCCGAGGAATCGCCTTAGCAATTGTAATGTTACGTTGCAGAATAATAATACGCCATTACACGTCGCAGAAAGTGGATTGCATAACGAGTTCGAGGAATCATTTGAAAGAACACAGGGGTGGATGCTTCGTAGCTCTGCACTCATTACAGAGGCATCATCAACATCATCATTACGAAGCAATCTTCTTCAACGTTTCCGCCATGATTATTACAAAGTGCTGCCCTTTGAAGCAGTGTTCTCGTATCGTGCCATGTGTCACGCGGTAGGCGACGTGCGCAGCCCCGACAGCAACCTGACTTGGCTCTTCGGCAAGGTGCGGACCGCTGCTGAAGAAGCGAATCGCAGAGCTACGCGCGCGGCTGCAGCAAGGCAACTTCGGCCACTACAGACAGCTGTGCAGAGAGTACCGCAGCTCGCCGTCAACGCCGGGCCGAAAGTTCGGGTTGTTCTCGGGAAAACGATGCCAAAAGACTGTCTAAGATCTGCAGCTATACAGAACTGCACGTTACAGTACCGCAGTAATTATGACTTAGTGGGTACTTCCCAAGAGAGGGCAAGCGTAGACACGGACGACAGAGAGTAAGATGGGGGGATGAAATCAAGAAATTCGCAGGCGTCAAATGGAATCAGCTCGCACAGGAGAGGCAAGAATGGAGAGGATTGGGAGAGGCCTTCGTCCTGCAGTGGACATAACATAGGCTGATGATGATGATAATGAAGGGTAGTTCCCGACTTGGCGAAATGATAAGACTTATGGAGCAGGGAATACCTACCGCCTCTACTTGAACGAGTTTCCCCAAGCGTTTAAAATATCCTGTAAGAATGTCGCTTCTCCAGCTTACGCTGTCACTGTCCTGCGGTTCCGCGGAGGCCTGGCTCTTTTTTTACTCTCCCATATTTCTTTATTTTCCAGAAATCTACTTCCGTTACTGAAGTACGCCACAGATTTCTTGGCACACCCCGCCATAAAACACTTTCGTGTTAAAAACCGACTGCTCGTGCTGCACAACCGCTCAGCGACCACTCCGTATATATAGGCAATTAGATCTTGACCTGCAATATAGTTCCGGGTGGGAGATTTCTCGTGTGCGTAGTTGAACAATGAAGATTCGCAGCATGCGCGTGAACTAAACGCAATCCGGAACTCGGCACGATCTACGACGTGGGAGCGCAGGAACCTCATAAAAACCTGGAATATGAATCAGGACGTGTGTGTAAATATAAACATGCGTTGTCACTCTAAAATTTACGTGCGCGAGTGGGCTATGTCACGGGTGTTTTACAGTAACACCGAACGATCCCCAGTGCGTGGCTCACTTGTCATGATTCACTTCGTGGAGATGCGTGGATCTATTCTATTTCCTAAAGGAACCAAAGGCTCTTGCCCCGCCACGGTGGTCTAGTGGCTGCGATACTCGGCTGCGGATCCGAGGGTCACGGGATCGAATCCCGGCCGCGGCGGCTGTGCGATGTCAGTGTACGTTCAAGAACCCCAGTTGGTTGAAATTTCCGCAGCCCTCCACTACGGCGTCTCTCATAATCAGAGGTGGTTTCGGGTCGCTAAACCCCACAAAACAACAAAACCATGCCCTCGCCCGTACTACCACCTAGTCTAGATCGGCTTTGAACGATGTAGTAATACCGGAATAAATGAACATCTGCCACATCCTTATTCTACTCCAAAGAACGTAAACATTCCATCTCGATGCAGCATAATTCCTTTGACACCAGAGAGAGGCCTGCAGGAATGAGAGGCGTCATCAATGGTTACTGGTAATCTCTTCTACCATGGGGTTCATTTAAAAAAATTTCCCCCACCTCCCCGAAGGGAATCGTGAGGAAATGCGAATGCATTTCTTGCGCCGAGAGTACACAATCGCCTTGAGAGGCGCCCAGCCAGCGAACGGTCGAGAGTGAGGCGCGCGCTTCACTCCATTTATATATACGAGCGAGCGAGCGAACGGGAGAGTAGGGCGCAGGGAGGAGAGAGAGCGAACGGCGAGAGAAGGAGCGGCGAAGCACTGCACCTACCCTCTCCTACACTCTCTCCACACACGCGGGAGCTCCGCCGAGCTCCCGCGATGCGAGCGCCCTCACACGCCAGAGCGCGCTCCTCCTCTCCACTCACTCTCCGCTACTCCGGCCGCACCACCTACTACGGTTGCTAGGGGCGAGGATAAGCGTCCGCGCCCGCAGCTGTTGCTATGGGAGAGGGAGAGAGAGCGGAGAGATGCGGACACCGACGGACGCCTACATTGCCCGGCTAAGAAATGCTATCGCATTTAAAACAGAAAATGTGATCTGCTTCCTGTAAAAACCAGGGTGATCGCAGCAAAATATATGCAGAAAAATAGCCACATGAAGAAAGTGAGCGTACCTTACATGAATTAAATTGCGGGAACCATCAATCATCTTCCCGTTACACATTTCACCGGCGTAGTTGAGTCTAAAATCAGTCATTCACGCATTGTGTCCAAGGCAGTGTACATTGCTTGCATGAAAAAATACCAGCTCACCCTGTCTGGGAGGCTGATTGGTGTCATCTTATTTAGCCTATCTCAGCGATAGCTTCGGACGCTTCGAACACAACTACAGATCATCAATCCACCTAGGGTAACATTAAAGCCCAGGAAGTGCAATTAATCGCATGAGGAGCTGCTTCATTTTGTGCACGTTATAAAGAAGTGCGTCATTACGCCATATTGGGCACTCATTAAAAGGAGGCAATAAACCGATCGGTGAGCTCGCGTGCTCATTTGCGCACTTTTAACAGCGAAGCTGTTTAAACTATTTAGTGCGGCTGTCTACGTACGCAGAAAACCTCCCAGAGCCATTCGTCACCACAGAAAATATGTCTATACTCGGCGAGAACTTTCCTGCACAGCACTGTGGAAGCTACTCAGCCGAACCACCTGCATGCGCGCTATCCAATTAGTAGTATCTATTTTATTTTCTGATTCTAAGAGTTACTTGGCCCGAATAAATAAAAGCTTTTCATTATAAATATAGAACAAATATGGGAAACCGTTCATGGAAAAAAAGTATGTGGGGTTTAACGTCCCAAAACCAGCTATTGTGCGGCTTAATTTTCTTATTTCTTGGACGGCACCACGTGTTCCGCAAGATTGCTGCTTACTCTTGCAGTAAACATGGCGTTCCCGGTGTCGGCGGTACCGTGTGCGGCCGCAAACTCTCCTTTTCGTTATGCGAGGAGGCTATACTCTAAGTGTGACAAGAAGTAGGTCTCCAAACAAATCAAGCAGGTTATCTAAGTGTGACAAGAAGTAGGTCTCCAAACAAATCAAGCAGGTTATCAACAATGTCTACGTTGGAGTAAGGCGCCATCAGCCCGAGCTGTCGACGAATTCTGTGCGCCTGACTGTCACCGAGCTCACCGGAGTGAGTATGCGAACGGTAACTCGAATCAAGACTGAAGCTCTGCGGGCCCCACTCTCCACTCCGTAGCGTAAGAAACTGGATTTCTCGGTATCGAGCGAAGCTGTGAAGCGCATGAGCGTAAAGACTAGGCTGCTGTGCTACGACACGTTTGCGTTGGCAGCATTGCGCCGCAAAGTGCACAGCTATTTCGTGCGCAATGAACTGCCCTCTGCCGAGAAGCTACGCAGCGACGTGATCGGCAACACTGACATGGACATGCAGACGATCAGCACTCGCACGACGCAACGAATGCGGAATGACTTGGGGTTCGTCTTCCGAAAAAGAAAAATTAATTCCGCATTGATCGAAAGAGATGACATCGTTGCTTTGCGCCGAAAGTACCTCCGAATAATCTGAGAAATGCGCAGGCAGCAGCGGTAAGTTCTTGCGTTCTTTCAATTTCTGCAACCTTTCGTTGCACGTGCTTGTTGGTAAAAGTGTAGACGCGAACGGTGAGCATGCGTGTGTACCTATTGGTGAGCGAAACCGAAAGGTATGCTTTGAATCAGTGATCGCCAAACGTGTGCTGTTTGCGCGAGTGATCGAAAGCCTTACGTAATCCTAGCTAAAGTCGCAGAGAAACGCATCAGCAAAATAAGGTAGCTGTTTAGGCTCGCACTTGTACGGTTGATAATACTGTCAGCCGAGAATGCGATGGTCTGTGCCGCAGATGTAACTGAGCGTTTGGCTATTGTTGCATTTCCCGTCACATTGTTTGAGAAGATTACTGCTTTTTTTGCCGCGTAGGAGCATGGAATCTAAATGTCTTGAAGAAAAGAATGGGCAAATTTATTGAACGAATATGCTGTGCACGTAATTGGGGATGTGGTTGCATGAGCTCTTACGAGCAGCCTGCTCGAAACATGCTTTGTAACCATTCGCTTCAGTTTTCCTCAGGGGAAATTTTGCCAGCTCATCTTATTTTATGTATTCACATTGGTTTTGTCAGTGGACTCTTCGCGATGTAACCGAGCCATAACCTTGAATCAAGGCCACTGGTTTACTAATGGGCTGTTGCCAGTAAGAGTACGCGTTTAACTGTACGACTGATTTCTTTTCTTTTACAGGACCATATGCTACCTTGTGTCCGTTGGTCAGCGTTCCGCCTTCTTCGCAATATGCTGAAAGCGGTTGCCGATTCCTCGGACGTGCTACGGCCTTGTAATTAGAGAGAAAGAAAACTCATCGTGTGTTATGCTGGTAGCGTGCAGCTCATTTCTTGTCCGTTTACCCTGACAGGAGATTTTTGCGAATAGCTTAGCACGGTAGCGGAAATTTGACATCAAACAAGTTCTGTTCTAACATCGTTAAATATTGGTAAGTTGCTATTTAGAGCACGATTTATGGGAATCAGGGCGGAAGTCCTAATATGTCGTATCTGACGTGTTCTTACAAGGTCGCTTTCACAAAACATTGGTATCTCATTAAGTTTTTTTATTTTCGCCTGGAAGTTACAATTCGTTGTGTTTTTCGACAACGTGCGCGCACGTATATGCCATTTCCATTCAATAATCGGTTTACCGTCAGCGCCTGACTTGTTCTTTCGTGTGCCTACTTCGTCTAATCGCGCAGAAATAAAACATTCTCAATTGGTAAGCTCACGAGGCGTGTCAATAGCGGCCATTGTTGGCATACTTGGTAACACAAACATGATCTACTATATATATATATATATATATATATATATATATATATATATATATATATATATATACATTCTGTGTGTGTGTGCGCAGTTGCGAAACACGATATGTGACATGGAATTCAAACAATAAAGAGAACTACATTACGACTGTGTATAAAGAATACCAACACGCTATAAAAAATAGGAACACACGATGTAATACGACTAGAATAATGTTTTGAGAAATGTGTAGACTTAGCCGCTTATTAATGTGGATATTTAAGGGCTTCCTAGCCGGCGATTCAAGTGCGTCATACTTTGAGGCATTTCTGTGACACATCTTAAGTAAAAGCAGTCGTGCATGTTCGGACACGATTAACCTGGTGTTCCGAATTGCTAGTAGATAATCTACAACGCTCGGAGGAGGAGAAGAAAAGGTGTACAGTCCTATACAACGGTTCGTATAACCTATATTGAGAGATTTAGAATGAAGAGCGTCGCTCACCCCCTGGGAGGACTTTGGGCTTCGATGCGGGGCTTGAGATGTTCACCCAGTTAGACATCACGGCGGCATTATCGCGGCGCTTCCGTAAGTGCGAGCTAAGTCGCTATGCATCCTTTTCCCACTCCTTACTTCAAGCCCCCCTCCCTCCCTCCCAGCTCTCACCCTCCTTTCGCCCTCTCTCTCTCTCTATCTCTCTGAGACAACCACTTTACGGCGGTAAAGAACAGAAGAATAAAGACGCGCACAGGCCAAACTACACGTTATGACGCGACGAACATGGCCGAAACTCGCGCGTCGCAGGCGAGACAATCAGGCATGGCTTCCTTGTATTCGAAATCAAGCGAAAATGCTGCATCGCGGACATTTTGAAATTTATCGCATCACAATTCACAAGAGGGCGCAGCAGGAACCTGTTCCTAAATACATCGGCGACCCGACAACCCAGACGACGCAGCCATGCTTTTGTAGTAGACCAAGGGGTCCTGTGTTCGAATCCCGGAAGGGTATAAGGTTCTTTTTAAATGCGAAGCATTTCTTAGCGAACTTCGGCAAGCTTGAGCGTATCTGTCTATCTAGCCGCCTACGTTTTTGTGCTCTCCTGGCCGTTTAGCTAATGGGATGTTTACGAAAATTGGTATGCCACAACATGACTACATGACGAGCGTAAATGGCTGGTCATAACATGAAAATCATGACATGCATGTCATGAGCGGCATGATTTACATGCCACGGTCTTAATGCTCTCCTCGCCGTTTCGCTAATGGCATGTATGCGAAAATTAGTATGGCGCAATATGACTGCCTGACGAACACAAATGGCTGGTCATTACATGAAAATCATGATATGCATGTCATGAGTGCATGATTTACATGCCACGGTCTTGCTGCTCTCCTGGCCGTTTCGCTAATGGGATGTATGCGAAAATTAGTATGGCACAACATGGCTGCCTGACGAGCATAAATGGCAGGTCATAACATGAAAATCGTGATATGCATGTCATGAGCGGCATGATTTACATGTCACGGTATCGGTGCTCTCCTGGTCGTTTCTCTAATGGGATGTATATGAAAATTGGTGTGCCAGAACATGACTGCATGACGAACATAACTGACAGATCATGACATGAAAATAGTGACATGCATGTCATGAGCGACAAGATTTACATGCCACGCGTTTCGTTGATGGGACGTATACAGAAATTCGCATGCCGCAACATGACTACATGACAACCATAAATGACATGTCATAAGACGAAAATAATTACATGCATGTGATGAGTGACATGATTTACATGCGATGGTCTTGGTGCTCTCCTGGCCGTTTCCTTAATGGGACGTATACGAAGATTGGTATGCCACAACATGACAGGATGATGAACATAAATGACTGGTCATAACATGAAAAGCATGACATGCATGTCATGGGCGGCATGATTTACATGCCACGCGTTTCGTTAATGGGATGTATACCAAAATTGCTATGGCACAACAAGACAGCACGACGAAAGTAAATGACAAGTCATAACATTAGAATCATGACACGAGTGTCATGAGCAGCATGGTTTCCATGCCACAGTCTTAGTGCTGGTGCGGCGGTTTCGTTAATGGAATATATACGAAAATTGCTATGGCACAACACGACTGCATGACTATCATAAATGACAGGTCATAATTTGAAAATCATGACATGCATGTCACGATTTTCATGTTATATGTCATGACCTGCATGATTTACATGCCATGGTCCTGGCGCTATACTGCCGTTTCGTTAATGGGATGTATACGAAAATTGGTTAGGCGCAGCATGACTGCATGACGATTCCATATGACAGGTCATAACATGAAAATCGTGACATTCATGTCATGAGCGGCATAATCTACATGCCCCTCGTTTCGTTAATGGGATGTATACCAAAATTCCTGTGGCACGACACGACTGCATGAGGAACGTAAATGACAGGTCATAACGTTAGAATCACGACACGCATGTATGAGCGGCATGGTTTACATCCCACAGTCATGGTGCTCTTGCGGCCGTTTCGTTAACTTCATATGTACCAAACTCGGCGTAGCGAGACAACAATGCAAATCCATTTTCCGTTCCTGATGCGTGCTTCGCATTTCCTTGATTCCCACTGCAAGGGTGATCTGCCAATTTTTTTCTGTAGGTTTTTTTCTTTTCTCTACGCTCCTGAGCTATCTTCTTCGTATCCCCTACTTCCCTTTAACAACTATACCTTGCCCTGACTAACCCACATACTGCAACACCTCTGAAAGTCTCATCCCAACGGCGGGGCATTTGGCCAAAAGATGCATATGGGCTCCCACCATCACCGTGCTTCATCTACTCAACTCACCTGAGCACCAGAACAGGAACTGGCCCCCCTGGTGCAACACCATGGCCAACACTTCCCAAGTTACCGGACCAACCAAATCCTGGACCTACGACGACGACATCAACGGAGCTTCTAGCCGGGGATGCGACCGCACGGGCATGCGAACAAAAGACTCAAAAAGCCTCTGGACTCGGACAGGCTGCCATTGGAAATTAAACGTAGCGACTCTTAACACGCGAACTCTTTCAAACGAAGCCAGATTAGCTGAACTACTACGAGTATTCAGGGGTATTAATTGGGATGGCAGTTCCAATTAATTGGGTGGGCGTGAAAGTACCGTAGTGATGCAGCCGCCTCAATCGCCATTCTGCTTTATCGTGCAGGTTTTGATAACCGCCTTGACGTGCAACCAGCAAAACAGCGCAAGTGCCGAGCAACCACCGCCCCAATCTGACAGGTCGTTTCTCGCCGGACTGCTTGCGTTGCCCTCGGCGTCTTGCAACGCTGCTGCTTCAGTTCCTCAAGCATCCCTGCATGTTCTCACACCAGCTTGCTCTTCCACATCGCCTTACGCATCACAGGAGCGCCTCTTAAGCACCTGGAAACCTCTGCCTCCACTCAGTGGGCGTGGAAGTACCGCAGTGACGCAGCCGCCTCAATCGCCATTCTGCTTTATCGTGCAGTTTCTTGAGCAGGTGCTACTGATCAGCGCGATCTTTCAGGCAGAGGCACCGAGCACGTGTCCCGTAACACTGGCTGCTGACGCTCCTGGTTACAAGTGGATCGGCGGCGCCACTGCTGAAGTTGAAGAACTAGGACGTGACGCATGGATCACGGGACCTTCACCTCGGTGTATAAAGCCGGATCCTTTGGACACATCTTTCATTGGGCAAGGCGGCACGATGGAAGCCATGTCAACTAAAAATTGACTTCTGTTCCTTGAACAGGTTAGTTATTACTCCTTCCATGGTTTGAAGAGCCACAACCGCTTCATTGTGGTGCTGGCTTGCCCAAAGGCTTTATATTCCATGTTTGCATGATTGTGTCTTTTGCTTTCCGGAGACGTGGAGCGAAACCCAGGGCCCAACACAGAGGCTGTGCTGAAGGAATTATGCGATGGCCAAAAATTCATTCAAAACGAACTGCAGGGGCTATGTACGCGGCTTAAACAGGTCGAAGACAGCCTACAGATCATCAAAAAAAAACGAAAAAGCTATCTCACAGCTGACGAAAATAGTACGGGAACTGCACGCAACTGTTCAAAGAAACAGGAAAGGCTTATTTGCTCGAATCAGCAGCTGCGGGTACATGAAGTGGAAAACGTGGTTGGTGAACTGGAACGACGGCATTATCCCAGGAAGGTCATTATTGACACCCAGAAGCGTGTGCGGAAAGGAACGAGGAATGCGCGCGCGAGAAGCCGACGTCCATTGTGTCCATTCCGTACGTTCAAGGTATATCTGACTCTGTTCGGAGAGCCTTATTCCCGCTGGGTATTGCACCCGTTTTCAGGCCCCATTCATAGGTCGGCGCACTCACTCATGAGTGCCACTCACTCGCACTCATTTCATAGACGTGAGTGCGAGTGCGAGTGAGTGCCAATGAGTGTGAGTGGAAGTGAGTGCGAGTGCGAGTGAGTGCCAGTGAGTGTGAGTGGAAGTGAGTGCGAGTGCGAGTGAGTGCCAGTGAGTGTGAGTGGAGGTGAGTGCGAGTGCGAGTGAGTGCAAGTGAGTGTGAGTGGAGGTGAGTGCGAGTGCGAGTGAGTGCCAATGAGTGTGAGTGCAAGTGAGTGCGAGTGCGAGTGAGTGCAAGTGAGTGTGAGTGGATGTGAGTGCGAGTGCGAGTGAGTGCTTGTGAGTGTGAGTGCAAGTGAGTGCCAGTGAGTGTGAGTGGAAGTGAGTGCGAGTGCGAGTGAGTGCAAGTGAGTGTGAGTGGAGGTGAGTGTGAGTGCGAGTGAGTGCCAGTGAGTGTGAGTGGAAGTGAGTGCGAGTGCGAGTGAGCGCCAGTGAGTGTGAGTGGAGGTGAGTGCGAGTGCGAGTGAGTGCCAGTGAGTGTGAGTGGAAGTGAGTGCGAGTGCGAGTGAGTGCCAATGTGTGTGAGTGGAAGTGAGTGCGAGTGCGAGTGAGTGCAAGTGAGTGGAAGAGAGTGCAAGTGCGAGTGAGTGCAAGTGTGTGTGAGTGGAAATGAGCGCGAGTGCGAGTGAGTGGAAGTGCGTGTGAGTGCGAGTAAGTGCCAATGAGTGTGAGTGGTATGTGTGTATGTATGTATGTATGTATGTATGTATGTATGTATGTATGTATGTATGTATGTATGTATCCGTGGCCATCTCGTTAATGGATTGTATACGAAAATCGCTATGCCATATGACTGCATGACGAATAGAATGACAGCTCATTATATGAAAATCATGACATGCATGATTTACATGAAACGGTCTTGGTGCTCTCCTGGGCCGTTTCGTTAATGGGATGTATATGAAAATCAGTATGGCACAACATGACTGCATGACGAACATAAATGACAGGTCATAACATGAAAATCATGACATGTATGGCATGAGCGGCTTGATTTACATGCCACAGTCTTGGTACTCTCCTGCCCAGCTAGCACACAAAGGATTTATGACGACTTCGAAACGGATATCCGAGACGTTAACGTTGCAGACGGCACGCGTAAGAAGCCTTAGTCCTGGATGCGTCGTATATCGTCTGATGTCCGGCTCGTTGCACATGCGTCTTCAAAAAGCTGGTCTTTTCGACGGCTTCGAGGAGACTCCAATAATCCCATTTTCCGGGATTTCTGAATCCGTTCAAAGACTTGCACGTGCGTCATCAAAAAGCTGTTCCTGAAATGTTAGCCGTAATCTGAAAAAGAAGCAGGAATCGTGCTCGGGAACTGGGCGCGCCCACCAAAAGTTTGGTCTGGTTGCCACCCTCAGAATATATAAATGATAATCTGACCTCAGAGCTAACGCCTTAGGGGTTCAAATGACGCCAAGGCATTTTTTGCACCCCTAAGGCATTAACTCTGTGGTTCTGAAGGTGTCAACGGGATAATAATTTTGGGGGGCACCCACGATCCACGGACGTCGTCCCTGCCTTATGGTAGTAGCTGCGACCTGCTACGTTACCAGCTGCACCATAAGGTTTAGGGTGCTGCAGAGTGGGGGTTAGTGCCAGCCCACCTGAATACTTTCGTCCTAGGAAGAAGTGCTGGTGTCGCACCTGCGTGGAACGTTTTTTTTCTGGAGGGTCAAAGCACCAGCATTGAGTGCAACAGAGCAATAGTGCAGTAAGGTAGGCGCACAGTTGTCTGCAAAGGCTTCATCAGTCTTAGCATTTAGGTCACAATTAGTTGTCATGCACACAAAAATCAATATAGCTTGTACTTTGTATAGTATGAAGCAAATCTACCAAAAACAGCAGTGACATATCTTTCTACAGTTAGGGATAGAATGTTTCTTGGCAAGCGGCCTAACAAGGAGGCCCCACTGCCAATGATCATGACGTCAACAACATTTTATTCAACATTTCATTGAGAAACTAACTTATGGCAGTTTAAAAAAAGGAGAAATGCGAAAAAGTAAAGCCACAAATATTCAAAAGGAACTGCAGAAGAAATAATTTAAATATATCTGGAACTTATTAACGACTAGAGGCTTACAGAAAGCGCACTAGTAACAATAATAAAAAGCCAAACGACAATGCATTTCTCAGCATGAGAGCAGTGCATCCTGTTATATAAGCACAGACAGCATATTGGATGACTGTGTGATAGCCGCTTTCAGTCATGTTATGCAGTATCTTCGCCACATAAAATCAATGAGTATGAACAGAGGAACTCAAATATGACCCAGGTATCAAAGTGAAAATTTGCCTAGGACATCAGCTGATTAAAGAGGCAAGCTTGAAAAGACTACCAAAAGCATCAATCAAGTGACAATGAATACTGACCAAAGTGACCTTCAAAGAAAATATCGCATGAAATATTAACATAATCGTTACAATGAACAACATCACAATGCAGTGCATAATCTGTCACAGCGAGCAACGTTACAGCGAAGCAACCTCACTTTCATAATGAAGCTACATACTCGCGTACTTGAAGTCCAATACACTGGAGACAGGTAGAGAGGGTGGCCTGATCTAGTACGCCCCGGCCTTCTACTCTACTTCGGGGACAACGCAACAGGGGAAGAAGAGTGATGAAGCATGAGGATGGGGATAAGAATGAGTGATCCGTATATATATAATAAGACATGACTGCTTGCGCAAAGGGGACATGGACGCCAGTAATCATATTTCATTACGCTTGATACCAACTAGCCCAACTTATGGCAGCTATTCACTTCTGCGAAACAATGTGCTGTGACGCGAAAAATGTCGACTCGGCTCTCTTGACATAAACACTGGCAATAGTCAAACCCCAGCACGGGTAAATGGGACCTCGCCTCTACTTGAAACGTGACAGGGGCCGCCATTAGTCGGACGAATATGCTGTGCAGGGAAATGCACTCGAAGATTATTATAAATGTCTAATAGTCGCATAATGAAAAGAAGCCACTTTAGTTGCATCTAAGTTTAATAGTCGCTTTTCATAATCCGCAACTTTGCGCAGTGGTACCGAACGTCTAGCATCCAGTCCATTTCTATTGAAAAAATGACCTTGTAGCGTTTGGTAATTCGGTATGGTCCCCTATTTCGGGTGAAATACAGCTTTCATCTGTTGCTTGTACTCCCATATCAGCCAGCCTAGTGGCCGCCGTCTACTGCTGTGGCACGAATGGGGGACAGTCGCGAAATACTATGTGTTGTAGTCTCTGATGCATTAGACAGCGCTCACAGTTCGAGAGGTGCGCGTAGTGCCGAGTTAGGTCGGCGACCAGGTGAAACCTGCGCAGTGTACTGGCACCGCTGCCGTTTATTCTACCCAGGAGGAAAAACTCGTGTCACTCTATTTGCCGCAGATGCCTGCATAGGTCGGCGCACTCACTCATGAGTGTACTCACTCGCACTCACTCGCACTCATTTCATAGACGTGAGTGCGAGTGCGAGTGAGTGCCAATGAGTGTGAGTGGAAGTGAGTGCGAGTGAGTGCAAGTGAGTGTGAGTGGAGGTGAGTGCGAGTGCGAGTGAGTGCCAGTGAGTGTGAGTGGAAGTGAGTGCGAGTGCGAATGAGTGCCAGTGAGTGTGAGTGGAAGTGAGTGCGAGTGCGAGTGAGTGCCAATGAGTGCGAGTGGAAGTGAGTGCGAGTGCGAGTGAGTGCAAGTGAGTGTGAGTGGAGGTGAGAGCGAGTGCGAGTGAGTGCCAATGAGTGTGAGTGGAAGTGAGTGCGAGTGCGAGTGAGTGCAAGTGAGTGTGAGTGGAGGTGAGTGCGAGTGCGAGTGAGTGCCTTTGAGTGTGAGTGGAAGTGAGTGCGAGTGCGAGTGAGTGCAAGTGAGTGTGAGTGGAGGTGAGTGCGAGTGCGAGTGAGTGCCAGTGAGTGTGAGTGGAAGTGAGTGCGAGTGCGAGTGAGTGCCGATGAGTGTGAGTGGAAGTGAGTGCGAGTGCGAGTGAGTGCAAGTGAGTGTGAGTGGAGGTGAGTGCGAGTGCGAGTGAGTGCCAGTGAGTGTGAGTGGAAGTGAGTGCGAGTGCGAGTGAGCGCCAGTGAGTGTGAGTGGAGGTGAGTGCGAGTGCGAGTGAGTGCAAGTTAGTGTGAGTGGAGGTGAGTGCGAGTGCGAGTGAGTGCGGATGCTGGAAAAATTTGGGTGAGTGAGTGTGAGTGAGTGTTCCCCTACACTGCCGACCTATGGCCCCATTACACCTTGGGACACGTCTTCTCTAAACCAAAAGACCGTACACCTGCGAACGATCAAAGCGGGATTGTATGCAAAGTACAATGCGGCGAATGCAACGGGCAGGAAAAGGTCAACAAGGCTCAAAGAACACCAAAGAGACGTCGTTACCGCGACCCATGCCACACATTCCAAGACAGAGCTCGTTGAGCACAGCTGGAAAACACGACATGCCTTTGACTTGAACAATGCGACGACACTGGCTCGGGAACAAAGGTGGGGGAAAAGAGAATTCCTGGAGTCGTGGTTCATCCGTCGGGACCAATCGGCGTGCAACAACAACCGCGGCCCTCCACCGGACACTTACAAGGACATACGTGACTAGCAGTAGACTGGGCGGTCTCCGTTCATGTGTGTCAGTGTATACTGAGGATGCCACCCGCATAGGTGGCGAAACGTCTATGTAAGGTAGTTATTTATTTTGTTAAGTTGGAGTAAATGTTTGTGAACAAGTATATGAAGATAAAAAAGACATACATGGAAAAGTAAACAAACCATACATTGCAATGGTAGTTAGTGGCACGTGGGTACCCGGTGGATGTACCCCGGGTAAGGTACATCAATGACGAATGGTGCAACATCTTTGTAGTTTTCTATTTGTGTAATATGTTAGTACTTTTCATGGTGTGATTGAAAGATGGTTACTGAGTAAATATTGGTACCAGTGGAAGGTAAGTTGTTTGAATGCCTTATGGCTACCAGGAAGAAAGAGTATTCAAAAGAATTAGTATAAAAGCGATATTCATTTACGGTGTATGAACGTTTCAGTCTAGTTAATCTTATGCCTGCAATAGAGGTGTGTTTTGAACTGTTAAATTTAGCTTGTTATGAATTGATTGATCAAGCAATTTTGATTGGGCGAGAGTAGCGCAATTTTCAATTGTGAGTAATCCGGCCGATTTCATTAAAGCGCTTGGAGAGTCTGTGCGTTGATATTTATTGAAGACGAATTTAATCGATTTTCTTTCCACTCTCTCTATAATGACAATTAATTTATTAGTCGATGGTATGCAAGCCGGAATGGCATATTCTGTTACTGAACTAATGAGTGTATTATAAGCTAGTAATTTAGTTTCACGGGGTGCTTGACGAAGGCGTCGCTTAAGAAAAAAGTGCCGTTGAAGTAACATTATTGACATGGCGATCCCATCTAAGGTCAGACGTTATTGCTAGTCGAATATACTTGTGCTGTGAAAGCAAATTTACCGGGTCATCGCTTATGGTATAAGGAAACTCACCTACGTGGTGTTTTCTTGTTATTCGCAAAAGAGCTGCTTTTTTAACATTAAGGCTCATTCCAGTTAGCACACCGTGCGGTTACTGTTCTCAGTGCATTTTTGAAAGTCATATGGTCCATTGGAGAAGTAATTCCTTCATAGAGTATACAGTCGTCAGCAAAAAGTCTTCTGTTGATGGGGATGTCGGTGGGTAAATCATTAATAAATATGAGAAAAGTGCAGGAGCCAAAACTCTACCCCGAGGACTGCGGAAGCGACATGTGTGTGTTTAAAACTGGTGTGGTTAATTTGTACACATTACGTTCGGTTCGAAAGGTAGTCCTTTATCCATACACTGACGGTCTCCTCACCTAATGTGTGTTCAAATTTGAGTGTTAATTTTTGATGTGATGCGTGATTAAAGGCCTTTGAAAAATCAAGAAATATAAGGTGTGTCTGCTTTTGGTGATCAATACTACTCGAGATGTCATGTATAAGTTCAACAAGTTGAGTGACGGTGGATCATTCCTGTCGGAATAAATGCTGCGCTGATGCTAGAATGCTGTTTCGCTAGAAGTAAGTATTTATGTGTTTAAGGATGATGTGCTTAAGTAGTTTGCACAAAGTGGTACTAAGGGAGAAGGGCCTGAAGTTAGAAGGTTCGGCTTTATTTCCCAAGTTATGGATTGAGACAATTTTTGTGATTTATAATAATTCGGTAGTGCAGAAGTTAAATATTGTTTAGAGATGATTATTAAATAACGGGGTATTTGCTCGGCATATCTCTTAAGAAAGGCGGTTGGAATGTTATCTGGCCCGGGGCTTTGTTTTGCTGTCTAGTGCCAGCAGTGAGCTAAGCACGCCACTTCTTGCTATGTGCAAATGTGCTAGAGCTATGTTAGAAGAAGTTTTAAAGTGCCGCAGGTGACCATCGTCTGCTGTGAAAACGGAATCAATGTACTCATTCAATACGTTAGCTGTGTTTTCGTCTTCCCGTGGCGGCTCAGCGCTAGGGTTGGCCTTTGGCAAAAGGTAATTCCAGGATTTTTGCAGAGAACACTTCAGAAAGTTACCGAGGGTGTTACGAAAGTAATTATCTTTTGCTGTTTTACCGTTGCTTTCATGGCTTTATGGCTAGCTGAGCCTGTTTTTGTGAGTTGGCTGGAAATTCCTTTTCAAGTGTTTTCGTAGCCTTTTAACCTTTCCTTTTTTGTGGATGAGGTGGCGTGTGATCCAATGATTACGTCTGTTTTCTTCTTTGTACGAGAGTGCACATATGTATGAATGCAGTGGAGTACGACTGATTTGAATTTTTGCCAGGGAGCGTCGGCGAGTTCCTCGAAGGCACTCAGTTCGTAAAGGAGATAGTCAAGTACTGCTGTTATTGTCTGCCTTGCTGAAATAGGAGTAAGGGGTGATTTGCTTCTGCGGTAAACTGGCATCGTGCACAGGGAGGGAGCACTAGCTGATTTCGTGATCTGACATGCCATAAATTAGTTCAATTTTTGCGTCGCGTTCTGGAAAGTGGTCAGTCAAGAGTACCAAGTCAAAAATGTCATGACTTGTTGCCTTCGTGCGTGTAGGCTCTTTTACGATTTGACGGAGACTAAATGCCAGCATGAATTCTATAAGCATATCAAGCATGCGCTTCTGCTTTGCATGGTGTGCCAATTGATATCTGGCAGGTTAAAATCGCCAAGTACGACTAACCTGGACCCAATCACGTCTTTCCTCATGTACGCACACAATGAACGCAGCACCTCGATACCGGCAGAAGGGCTTGATATACGCAACCGACAAGAATTGGGTGAGGACTGACCAGTAGTCTACAGAAAACCGCTTCGACGCCTTCTGCAGTCGATAGAACAGTGAAAGGAATTTTCGTCTTTATATTGCAACGAAGCTACACAGTGGGGAATGAAGCTGGACACAACTGACGAAGACGACGCTTGCTGACTGTCTCGCGCTCGGGCTTCATCTTGTATGCCCACCTTCGGCCCATTGTATAGATCCTGTAAATATATCGCCCAACGTCTTGTGTCCCGTAATAATTTGGTAGAGAGTGCGGGTTTCCCAAGCCTTCCCAATTTACACAGCGGACGCTCATTGGCATCATCTGCAATGCCAGCTCAAGGCGAGGACGAGAATGCATCGGCCGGAGCACCAACCGTGCCTCAACCAGCGGCCCCGAATCGACCCGTCGTCGTCACACAACCTCGTGACCCAAGTACCTTTTCTGGCACCGACAAGCACCGAAGTTGAAGAGTGGCTTCAGCTATACGGACAGGTGAGCTCGGGCAACTATTGGGACCCTACCCTCATGCCAGCAAACATCATATTCTATCTGACGGGCACCGCACAAGTATGGTTTTTGAATCATGAGCAGGAATTCACGAGCTGGGACGTGTGCAAGCAAAAGCTAATTGATCTGTTCGGCAAACCCATTGGACACCGTCGTGCTGCGCGAAAATACTTTGCATGCCGTGCTCAGACCTGTACAGAGTACTATGTGACATATATTCAGTATGTGCTCGCACGTTGTCGCACAGTCGACGACAATATGCCAGAGGCGAAGAAAGTTGCGCATATTCTCAAGGGAATCGCGGATGATGCGTTTACACTTCTGGTTTTTAAGAGCTCATCGACAGTGCAGGAAGTCATAAATGAATGCCGACGCTTTGAATATGCAAAAAGCCGTCGCATTACTCCAACCTTTTCCCGTCTGCCCAATACGGCTGCAACACCTACTTGCGAGGACATCCGTGTTCCACCCATCCTGCTGCATCGGGCAACATTACGCGCAGCGTGCGCCAAGAGATTGAAGCTGCCTCCCCTGTTCATCTTCAGGTGCGCGCCACCGATGATTCCCGTGCAGCAATTTCACTCGTCGAGATGGTTGTGCGTCAGAAATTACCGAACGCGTCAGGAATGAGCGCCCGACTACCGTCCACCCACTGCACCTGAGCTACCCAGGAGCCCATACGCTCGCCTTCGATACCAGAATTCTCCAGAATGGCGCACTTTCGCTGACAAACCCATTTCCTTCTATTGTGGACGCGCTGGACATATTTTCCGCCATTGTCACAATGTTTAGATCTCGCAAGATTGGCCGAACTATTGAAGCACCCGACGTCCACGTTCCCCAATACCGGGTACATAATGACGACAACATCGCTCCACCATTACGTCCAGCACGGCCATTCCGCTCCCCTTCACCATCTAAGCAGGCTGTCCGACCACTGCGCCGTCGCTCTCCTTCTCCCTCCTGCCCCCGCCGCTCCTCCGAAAACTGACGGGCGCAGTTCCGAGAGGTGAGCCTGCCATGACGACCCTACCCGGAATTCCTGTGGCCACACTTCCTGGACATATCAACCTCATTAACGTAGACGTAGACGGTGTGCCTGTAATTGCACTCGATAGTGGCGCCCACATATCCGTTATAAACTCCAACCTCCGCGCTCGACTGAAATCCTCTGCCCACACTTCCTGGACATAACAACCTCATTAACGTAGACGTAGATGGTGTGCCTGTAACTGCACTCATCGGTGCTCCGGAAATTTCGACCACCTGGGGTTCTTTAACGTGCACTGACATCGCACAGCACACGGGCCTCAACATTTCGCCTCCATCGAAATGCAGCCGCCGCGGCCGGGATTCGATCCCGCGACCCTCGGATCTGCAGCCGAGTACCTTAGCCACTAGACCACCGTGGCGGGGCATTGTACTTATTTTGCGGGGCGATTAACGCATCAAGGAGGATATTTTTCTGAGATAATTTTCTTCGGCTTGCTGAAGGAGTTAAGCGCCAATATTTTAGTAGCGCAGATGGTGCTGGTGTTCCTTCTTGCATGTGCTAGTCAAACTTCTGTATCATTGCGACAGTCCGTATAGGATTGCTTGTTTTTTACCATATCTGCTTTTCTTTTTTTGACAGTTTTCTAACCCAGTCTTAACGAATGTGCCCTGGAACCAATTCCACTATGTGCGCAGAAAATTTACAACCCAATTGACATATACAAAGACGATTAGAGAGTCAACAAAAAGGTCGTCGTACTGTGCAAATACACTTACACAAGTATGCAAGTGAAGTTGCCAGTAAACTTATATAAATGTCAGCTTAATTTTATCTTGTGATTTCTGTACATACGAATAAGCAGTCATACAACTCAACGGCCACTTGCATTGTACTATGAGCTGCTGGTCAAGTTACCTTTGCCCTGTATTCATCGTATCCCTCTGATTACATAAGACATCTTGAGAGAACATGTGCGAAGGTCTTGTATCCAAACAACATCGAATATTTGCGTAGTTCTTGCGGAATCGCTTCTCTGACGGCAGCGCGCATTGTAGGAGTGAAATCGAATAGCATAACAGGCTTGACTAACTTTATAACCGTAAAAGCCACGCGTTCAAGCCTAATAGAAAATGAAGTTTACTTATACTGGGAGTTCGCGCCCAACATAATTGCTAAAGCGCGATGCTGTTAATTTCTGTATATCAATAAAATCTGACTAATTTCACTCAGGAAACACAAACTGAATGATGAAAGAGTGCACTTGCAGCTACAATTGGATGTGCCCAGTGTGACGTATACCAGTTTTCCTTCCATTGCCGGCGAGCCAGGATAGGCAAATGTCATCAAGCGTCAATATTTATTGTTTCTTTGCTACGCCTGCTCAAGCTTGCCAGAATAGCCGCTTTACAACGACACTTGTTCACTGTTGCGCGGCAGTGCAAGGGCAGCAACTATGTCGCACAGAGGACCACGGAAAGTACCGACAACAGCGCTTTTTGACCATTCAATTTCGCTTTCCTGAAACAAATAAGCCGGATTTCATCGCGCTGCGGTAATTCTAAAAAGGCGCCATTTTACAAATACTACAACGGATATCCAATTCCCGTATAAGTAACATGCATCTTTCCATTAGGTTTGAGTGTCTGGCTGTTACTGTCTGGGCTTTAATCATTCCAATCTTGTTAATTACAGTTAGCATTTTTACATCCTTTACACGGTGCGAGCTGCCATGAAGGAAGACCGCAAAGATTTTGGTGATGGTTATCTGTGCTCAAAATGTTCTTGGACACATTTTCTGAAACACCCTTTAGAGCTCTAAGTAGACGATTATTCTTCCCAAATTTTAATTAGATGCGAAGCTGCTATTTGACTAGCCTGTGTAACGCTGTCCCTCCGTGCGTCCGTACGAACGCGCCGCAACGCGCTCCCCTCGCCGCAGGTGTTGGAGCGGTGCCAAGTAGGTCACGCCGCAGCTGCGCGATGACGTCACGCTCCCCTCGCAGTGCGCGCTTACGTCACTCTCTCCCTCGCCTGCCGCACGCTCGCCGCAGCGCCCGCAGCTGCCGCCTCGTCCGTTCGCCCGCAACACCTGCCGCTACCGCCGCCTCGTCGGTTCAAGTGCAATAAACCTGACTCGCGCCTAACGTACGCGCTCAAAATTAGCACCATCTTCCCAAAGGGAACCCTGATGGGATGCGAAGCATCCGCGTTAGCGCCGTTCAACCCATGAAGCCACCCGTGCGCAAAGCTGCTGCATCGCATCCCATCAGGGTTCCCATTGGGAACATGGTGTTAATTTTATTGCTTTGCTTTCTGGTTTATGCAGATGGGACATGAAACGTCCGCGTTATGTGTGAAATGTTCAAATATTTTTTATTAGGGGTCTGCGAAGACCAAATTTTCAGAATAAGAATAGAGTAAAAATATCGAATATCAAAAGAAGAGTGTCTCTTCCGTAACAATAACGTACTTAGTACAAAAATTTACTTTGAGGAAGTGCATTATTAAGGTATCAGCATAAAATGCAATGTTATCTAGATATGCAATATTCAAGAATATTCGAAACATTTCAATATTCGCACACCCCTACTCTTGATGTACAAGCACTTTCTCTGCTTAGTTCGTACAAGTTTCACATCTGCTCTAGAGTGTAGAGCAGTGATCTTTTTAGACTGATTAGCGCGAATATTTTGCTGATTGTTTGAAAACCTTTAAATGTTTTTCAATTTTTTCCTGTATTTATTTGCAACGGCGATAATATAATGGAAAAATTCACATTTTCGACATTTCCTTCTCCTGTCACTTTCTCTCAGTCAAGTGTCACCCTGGCTTTGCAATATGTCAACTGTGGGTTTTCTTGCTAGGAAGCACCCATTCTAGTTTACTTCTAAGTCGGATTAGTAATGAAGTTATTCACACTAATTGATGCTGTTCTAGAAGCCTTCGTTCGCATTAAGCATTTTGCTGAACGTGTGTTGCGCTGTGTTTGACTATTAATGCGGCTCTTGCAGCTAGTCTCTGTCGCGTGTTCTACTTTCTTTTGTTCACTGCACATAAAACTGATTGCTCTTATTTTAACGTTTCCTGCGATCTGCCTTTTTGTGTTCTGTTTATCGGTCGCTTTCTGTGTCCTTGTCTACTCCTTGTATTTTTTGAACATCGGCTTGATCTGCCAACCGCAGACTGGTGTTTATTGTGAATAAACCAAATAACAACTCAATTACCCTTTTGAATACCTTCGTGCGCAATTTGAAGAAACCACTCGAACGCAGAAGGGAAGTGCTGTCATGAATATATTATTATGTAAAGATAGTGCTGATGCCTAACACAATATACGATCAGGACGCAGTAAAAAGTGGGTAGAGCAGAGAAAGCACACCAAATATAGTCCCGGCGTACCAAGCAAAAATTCTGTCCGGCACGGAGTACAAAAATTTATCTATAGACTCCCAGTGTGACTCTTGAAAACTCCGCCAAACACGGAGTATGCAAAAAAATATGCACTCCCAAGGCACCACGCAGGAACTCCGTCAGGTACGGAGTAAAAAATAAAAATATATACTCCCAAGGCACCACGAAGGAACTCTGACCGATACGGAGTAAAAGTTTACTCCGACCCTACGGAGTATAATTAACTCCCAATAGGGGGTCGCTAGAGGACACGCTATTTACTCCCAGCAGGGAGTAAATTTTTTTTACAGTGTATGACTCTCGTCACCGAGATGTGCACTTTAATCCTGGCGACCTTGTACTTCTTTGGAAATCAGCACGGCAAGTTGGTCTCTCTGAAAAGTTGATGTCCCCGTATTCAGGAGCGTACCGCATATTACGCAATGTGACCGACGTGACTTACGAGATACGACCTCTCAATGCTCCCAGGGCGCGATCATCCTCTGACATCGTCCACGTCGCCCGCCTCAAGTGCCCCTCGACCCTCGATTGTGGCAGAGTCAGGTACTTGGCAAGTGTGCGTAGCTAGCTATTTGCAGAAGTGCTTAACATCCTTAAGTTTTTCTGACCCCTTCCGTGTACGTAATGCTCAGGCTCTAGTTCAGTTGTTAACAGAGGAAAATCCTGGCGACTGCACAGCGTTTAGCATGGATGTAGAAGATTTGTATTGCTCGCTGCCGCATGAAGGTTTATTAAATTGCGTGAAAGAATGTATTCAAGAACAAGGGCAAGTGTCCGGTTTCATAGATAGATGCGGAGTTTCCACAGGTACCTTTCTAGAAATTATTTCCAGTGTACTTAACGTCAACATTAGTTGGATACAGAGAAGGCGTGTTTGTGCAGAAATCAGAGATTTGTATAGGTTCAAAGGTAGCCCCTATACTAAGTGATCTATACTTGAGCAAGTTTGACTGCCGTTTAAAAGAGGCCTTAGGGGACCGCATCATCAGGGTTTTTCGGTATGCGGACGATTACTTGGTACTTTGGAGTAAGGATGATTTTGAATCCGTCGTCACCTATGTAAGCGATCAATTTAAACTTAATGGAGGTCTAAGGCTTACGAAAGAACTACCGCAGAGAAACGTAATACAATTTTTAGATATCTCGTTGTCATTTGAGCACAATCACGTCTGTTTGCAGTATTCCCCTAGAGCATCTAAGCCGTTGTTAAACTTTGACTCCAAGCATTCGAAAGTAGTAAAAAACGGAATAGCCTTGTCCTGCGTAAAGTCAGCCCTATCGAAGTCATGCGTGCACCGTTTGACCATTAGCTTTACGCGCAGGTCGACCGCCTCCTAGATGCAGGTTACCCTAGACTAGCCATAGCCACAGTAGCTGAGCGTCTTAAGAAGTCGATTTCGACCGGAACGAAAGCTGTAGCAGAGAGTAACATTAACAAGAAAAAGGTCGTGAGTATTCCGTATATCCACGCAGTTTCGCACAGGCTTAAGAAAGTGGGAAGTAAATATGGGGTTAATGTTGTGTTTACGGCTCCCAATAAGTTAGGAAGGGTTTGTGCTACCGTGCATAGAAGAAATGAGCAGATGGAGGGTAAGAAGCGATCGATATCTGTCCGGTTAAGCACTTAGCCAAGAACAATTTCACCGACTGTCGCATGGGTGTGGTTTATAAGATTCCCTTTAGCTGCGGACGTTTTTATGTAGGGCAAACTGCGCGTTGTATTAATCAAAGATTAATTGAACGCAGAAGGTCGCTATCAGGTGGGACGCCGTCAATCTATCCTTGCACTGCCAGGTCTGTAGCTGCATGCCCGAGTTAGACAAAACCGAGATCCTATACAGGCATAAGAACGAAGATACGCGTTTATTGGTTGAGGCCTGGCATATCAGTATTAGTGGAAGTGCATGCGTGAGTCAGCCGTCGATTAGCTTAAACAGAGAGGAGATAGAATGCCTTAGGAGTTGTCTATCGCGAAGACCGGCACGTGTAACCGTTTGACAGGTGGCGCTACCATTCCGAGCATGCGCAGATAAGCTGTGTGTCTTCTTTCTTTTTCGCCTCTGTGCTGTGCATCAGTTGTTAGTCGGCGTTCGTGGTGTTCACTGCTCTCCTTGTGTCCGTGTCCTGCACGCCTCTTCTTTTGATTACGGACTGTTACCAACTCGCTCAACTTTCTGTGCTTTTGAGATACATAGTTCTTAGCGATCTGTTCATCGATTCAAGCCTTCATCTTCCCCTGAGCTTCTCTTCTAGTTTGGATATCATGTAGAGAAGAAAGACGAGTTCTGCAGGAACCGGAAGACAGCCTTCTTATTTTTTCAGACGGGACTACAAGACATGGCGACGACAGCCAAGTTCGACGTGACAGTACGACTAATTTGTCTGCCAGTGAAGATGGAATTGGAGTTTGTAGTGGCGTTACCTATGTGAGTGGAGCGACGTTCGCTCGTCTCGGCTTTGGTGATGATCCAGGGTTACCTGACCGAGAGCTCACTTTGCGGAAGTGGTGGGGAGTACGTTTAGAGACAATAGGCTCCGTCCTTTCCAATGATTCATTCAACAACATGACACGACTTCTTTGCTCTTGGTGGGAGGTGCTGCAACCAGTTAGGAAGAAACTGATTCGAGAAATTGGGAATTGCGCTGCATGGGCTGAGCAATCGCAGCGGAACAATGTCAACGCTACATCAGGGAAGTCCTCTTGGGTGTCCAGTGAAGGTGTACTTGGATAGCTAAGACCACCTGCGCACATCCATCTTGCTGAAGAGGCGACATCCGAGTTTTTGAAATGCCGGCAAATCCTATTTGCTGTGCACATGCCATATGTCGAGCAGTCCAGAAACTCCAGGCACAGGGCATCATCGAGCCAACTTCTCCATCTGAATGGGCGACACCAGCGGTTGTTCTGAGAAAGAACAATGGATCACTACGATTGCGCGGGGACTAGAGGAGCACAGTACACGCCAGCATTGAGCCAACGGCTATGCTCTGCCAGAGGCAGCTGGGTTGCTTGCAACTGTTCGTGGAGGGCACATCTTTTCAAAGATTGACGTGACACAAGCTTAGAAACAGCTGCACGTCGACAACGCCACTTCATAGGTAATGACAATAAACACAAAGATAGGCTTGTACACAGGGAAACCTCTTCAATTCAGTGTTTCTGCCTCGGCATCCTATCCCAATGCTTCATTGATACTTTGCTTATTGGAGTGCCCGGTTTTAAGTGCGAATGCACTTTATAAGCGACCCTGAATCCGCCGTCCCATAGCAACGGCGCGAGGAGCGGAGAGGAGCGTCTGTAGCAACGGCGCAGCGAAGTCACACCCCACGTGACTGCGCGCGCTCCGCCTCCTCACCGCGGTTTGCGCGGGCGCACCGCTCTCCGCGGCGTGACGTCACGGCGCGCTGTGCAGCTGGCGTCGCTGTGCAGCTGTGTGTGTGGCGCCGGCGCGTCAGTCCGTATATAAACGTCCGCCGGCTGCCGCTCGCTCTCTTCTCGCTCGGCTCCGCGGTCGGTGAAGTCTTTCGCAGTATGGATCCATCGCAGGCATCAACCTCGACTGCGATACATCCAACAACGAGTACAACGCAATCGAATGCGAGCATTGCACGCATCGTTGAAGATACCGCACCGGTTGAAGACAAGGCAGCGCAACGAAGGGCCCGTGCTGCCGAGCGCAGGCGGGCGAAGCGGGCTGCGGATCCCGAACTCCGCGCGCGGGAGGCCGATGGGAGGCGTAAGCGGCGCATTGCCTGTGGCGATGAAGGCCGGCGTCAAGACGCCGAACGAAAGCGGATGAAACGAGGCGATGTGTGCATTTATGCATCTACGAAATTGCGAGGTGTAAATAAATAATACTTCGTGTATAAATGTGTGTGTGTGTACAATGCATCATGACAACACTTTAAATTCATTAATTACACTTTAATCATAACTTTACTCCCCCTCATAGCATCACCCCGTGCATTCGCACTTAATTAACCATGTTCACCCTCGGGGAAATGCTTTCTTTTTTTTTGGACTATTACACGATATGCTCATCACATGAGCTTAGAACGACGCGTGTTTGGAGCAAACAGGTCTCAAAGTAAAAAAAAAGAAAAACGCATATTTGGCGTAGGTGAAGCGCAGTTTCTCGTATACAAAGGGAGCTCTAATGGAGTTGAGCCTACTTCTGGAAGGTTGAAGCAATAACGAGTACGCTAGAACGAACAAATAGGTCTGGGATATAATCATTCTTAGGAATGGCAACTTTCTACAGCCGGTTCCTCCGAGGCATAGCGGCCATCTCCGAACCACTGCATCGCTTGTTGGATAAAGAAGGGGAAACAGGACGACTCACGGAAGGCTACATTCACCGAAATGAAGGACGCGCTGCGTAAGTGTAAAGTTTGTTGAGCACTACGACTATTCTTGTACACTGATGCTGAGCTGTGATGCTTGACCTTGTAGAATAGGAGGCATTCTTGCGAAGGTCGAGGAAAGCGGACTCGGAATACTAGTCGCACTTGCCTCAGCAACAATTGGAGAAATGTGAGAGAAACTACTTTGAGCTTGAAGGAGGGGGACTTATGATTGTGTTTGCTGTCACTCATTTTCACTAATATATTGATGGTCGGCATGTGCTTGTAGTCAAAGATCATAAGCCGCTTCTTGGAATAAAGAGTCCGAGGAAACAAATTCATGAAGTTTTAACGACGCGGATGCTTCGCTATTGCATGATGTGGAGTGCCTGTATCTACGAGAGGTTGCACCGATTGATTGATAGATTTGTGGGGTTTTACGCCCCAAAACCAGCTCTGATCATGAGACGCCATATTGGGGGCTTCCGAAATTTTGACCACCTGGGGTTCTTTAACGTGCACTGGCATCGCGCAGCACACGTGCCTCAACATTTTGCCGCCATCGAAATGTAGCCGCCGCGGCCGGGATTCGATCCCGCGACCCTCGCGTCACCAGGCGAGTACTATAGCCACTAGACCAAGGTGGTGGGGCAATGTTGCACCAAGAAGAAAATGCTATTGAAACGCGAATGGGCTCAGTGGGCTTCTTCTTGCTTCCGATGTCGACGAACGAGCGGAACCATATGATATGCTGATGATTGAAAGCTTGCACAACCCTCCATTGACTGCCGAGAAGATAGCAAGGCTGACAGAGAAGATTCCAGACTTTCTGAAGATTATCAGTGGTTGCAAAAACGATGAACCAAGTTATGGGAAGGTACAAATTGCCTAGAAGGTTAGCCAGTAGCTGACTCTGGCTCTAGAAGTCCTGTATACATCGATGGCATCTTTCCAGTTTCTAAGCTGCTTCAACTTGACAGAGCAGCGCCAAGATCGGTACTTACGTACTGCGAACGAACGGCTGCAGTCCTCGCTCAGCGATGCCTCCTTTCGCATGTTCATTCTCAAGGATGATACGTCATACCGGCGCAACATGGCACCTGGCGAACCCGAGCTCCATCTCGCCATCTCAGCACAGTTGGCGAACTTCATGACGCCCCTAGGATCTGGTCATCGTGGCGCTTCTCTCATATATTACCGTGTCCGCCATCGCTTCTACTGGCCTGGCCTTGCGTGTTCAGTGCGGCGCTATCTCAGCGCCTGAGAAGTCTGCCGAAGCCGAAAGAAACCATTCATGCTACCTTACGGGTATCTTCAATCCATCGACGTCCCCTGGAGCCTTTCTACCGGGTCGGCCTGGATCTTCCTTGTGCATTTCCAGCATTTGCTCTAGGAAACAAGTGGATTTCTGTTCTCACCGACTTCGCGACGCATTGTTCCAGCATAATGAATCACCACCAACTAGCCCAAGTTTCTCTTATAGCGCAATCACACGAGCTTTGCGAACCAGCTGCGCTACGGATGTAGCTGACTTCCTACTTACTGATATTATTCTACTACATGGCGACCCACCTCACTTGGTGTGTGACGGCGGCCGTACCTTCCTTTCACAGGTAATTAATCAATTGTGCTTCGCCGGTATACAGACCCATAAACGAAAGAATCCTCTCCATTCCTGGACTTGCACTACGACAATCGTGTACATCTCTTACACAAAATTCGTGTACGAAATGTAGTGCGCGAATTTTCGAGTGGAACTTTTTCCCGCGATGCAGTCGTGTGGGATAACTAGGCTATTACAGCAGCCGGAGAGACTGCCGAGAGCACTGGCGCTAGCACCGAATGTAGACGTCTCGCGGAGATAAGTAACAAGAAGCGGAACACAAGCTGCTGGAAACTTGCTGAAAACGCGAAATAAACATTGAATATTTCAGAAACGCGGTGTACTTTAATGAGCTTCGGTTGAATAAAACTGCTCAAACGTACCACCATACCCCACCTGGTGAATCGCCTGTGCCATTTCACGTAATTATCACCATCAAACTTGATTGAATTGCAACACTGACCATAAAATTTGACCGTTGCCTTCTTTCATTTCATTTCATGTCATTTTATTATACCCCTCAGGGCCAGAGGCATTACAGAGGGGGAGTGGTAAAAGCACATACATTAAAAAAACAATAAGAAACGAAAATGAAGAAAATATGCAAGTACAATAGAAACATACAGTAAGTTATAAAGAGCTTGAGTATACAATATTAGCTACGGAATTACGGAAATGATCATAATGATTAATATTTACAACGTCAGCGGGAAGGCCGTTCCAATCGCGAGAAGTTCGTGGTAAAAATGATTGATGAAAGCACATAGTATTACATGAAGCGAGTCCGAATTTGTGACGATGATCAGTGCGATGGGATACATAAAATGGTTGAGGGATGAGATGATCGCGTAGTGCAGGATGATGATACATTTTATGAAACAGGGCAATGCGGGACACTTTTCTGCACAATGATAATGATGGAAGGGAAAGGTCTGATTTCATAGAAGTTATACTGGCGGTGCGACTGTAATTATCGTGAATGAAACGTGCGGAGTTGTTCTGAACCATCTCTAGAGGAGTAATTAAATTTATATGGGTAGGGTCCCACACCGGTGTAGCATATTCCAATTTCGAACGGATTAGTATTATATAGAGCAGGAGTTTCAAGGAGGAAGGAACGTGATAAAAATTTCGTCGAAGATAGCCTAACATGGGATTTGCTTTATTAATTAAGTGCTCGATATGAGTAGTCCAGTTTAGTTTTGAAGTAATGTAAACACCGAGGTATTTATATATTTATATGATGTTACTGATTCTAAATGAATGTTATCAATGTGGTATGATGGTGCGCAGGAAGATTTTCTGGAAACACGCATGACTTTACATTTGTTAATATTTAGTTGCATTAACCATTCTTTACACCAGCCTACGATTGCGTTAAGATCAGACTGAAGTGAGAAACAATCATTAGTATTGGTTATCTCTCTGAAAACAACACAGCCGTCCGCGATTAGGAGAATATTAGAGTTTACAACGGAAGGAAGGTCATTAATATAGATTAGGAATAATAAAGGGCCAAGGACTGAGCCTTGAGGAACTCCTGAATACACATCTGTAAACTCAGAGTCAAAGCCATTAAAGGAAACAAATTGTGAACGGTTTAGTAGAAAACAGTCAATCCATTTCAGTAAATTACTATCAATATTAAGCGCGTTTAGTTTAGGAAGAAGCACTTTATGACACACCTTGTCAAATGCGTTAGAGAAATCTAAAAATATGCAATCTATGATTGATGAACGGTCTAGAACTTGATGCAGGGCATGAGTAAAGGATATTAGCTGAGTTTCACATGAGTAATGTTTTCTAAAACCATGTTGTGCTGAACTGAAGAAAGAGTTGCATTCAAGAAAACTAACAAGGTTAGTAAAAATAATATGCTCAAACATTTTACAACATGTGCTGGTTAACGAAATGGGGCGATACTTTAGAGGTGATGTTTTGCTGCCAGGCTTGTGAATTGGAATAACCTTCCCAATTTTCCACTCACTTGGGAGCACGGACTGGTCAATAGACTGTTGGAAAAGTTTTGTTAAGATTAACGCAGCATAGGCTGAGGTGTTCTTCAAAAACTTAGAGCTAATATTATCACAGCCGCGAGCTGAATGAAGGCTAAGTTCACCAATGAGCTTAAGAACACCAAATGTACTGATTAGTACAGGCGGCATAGTTTCAAAGGTATGGCTGTGAGTTGTGGGCTTATGAGCAACAGAAATGGTTGAGAAATTCTCAGAGAATGTGCGGTTAAAAACTGTGGCACAAATATCTGATGAAATGGGGTCACCAGAAGGGGGTCACCAGGAATCGTTTGATAACAAGAAGTTTATAATAATATAGTACAGGGTGGAGCGGCCAGCTTTCTCTCAAGTGCAGCAGCGAGGTCTCTTTTCTCAATAACACGCACATTAGTATGCGCAGAAGTCAGTAGCAAAAAAACAGTAGCAATGACCATAACCCGCAAGAAGCAACCACTAGAATTCACATATTTCATCAATAACCAACCCTTAAGCTTAGTGCATAGCTATAAGTATTTAGGAGTAATTATCCTCCGATTTGCGCTGGAATGAACATGTTGCGTTTACTGCTAAGAAAGCCTACAAACAACTAGGATACCTTCGGCGCACGCTGGGTCATTCAACAAAGGAAATAAAATTATTAGCCTACAAGACGTTTGTTAGGCCTATATTGGAGTATGCAGCAGTGGCCTGGGATCCCTGGACAGCCTCTAATAAAGGGAAACTGGAAAGTGTCCAAAGAAAATCTGTTAGGTTTATTTATAACAGTTATAGTTGGAAAACATCCCCGTCGCACCTCCTACAAAAAGCAGAACTAGAGAACCTTGAAACAAGGCGCTATCACGACAGGCTAAAGCTTTTTTACTTGTTCTATTTCAAAATGTTACGGGTTCATCCATCCGATCTCATAGCACCCGCTATTAGCCGCTTAACTCGGTCCCTTCACACAAAAAAAGTGGCCGAGCTGAAGTGCAGAACGAACACTTTTCTGTACTCTTTCTTTCCTCGGACAATCGTCGAATGGAACGCTTTACCTCCTGACGCAGTAGAACGCCACAACATTGATTCTTTTCTGCATGCGATAAAAGATATGGCTCCGTAGGCGCTACTACGCTTGGCGGGGCGTCATGTGACGTCATGTATTTCTTTGCTTTGCGATGTTCGAGTGGATGCTGAAACCTTTTTTTTTGTGCTATGTGAGTACGGGATCGGTGCTTGTATGTGCGTTATGTTGTGTGGGCATTTGTAATATGGGCGGTTCGGGCTTTGTGAGCGCTTACTGCCACAGATTTTGTTTCATTTGTTGCTTTTGCATATTTGCCAATGTCACTATTTCGCAAAATATCACTTCATGTATTTGTTTATAAATGTTACGTCATGTATCTTGTTCTTTTTTCGAGCTTGTTTTGTGTTAATTATTTATGCCCCACTCCTGCCTAAGGCCTTCATGGAAGGCCGGCAGTATGTAACAAATAAATAAATAAATAAATAAGTCCGTGAGAAATTGTCACATTGACAGAATGATATCACCAGAGCGACAAAATTTGAACGGATTCTAATGAACAGGGGCTCAACTAAACGCGAGATGCAGCTGTACACATGAGAAACAATTTTAATGTTGTGAAATCTGCAGCTTTGTTCATCGACCACAGGTGATGAAGGCGTCGCAGCGAAAAGTTTAAGGCAACAGGTTCCACGTCGAAGGGACTGCTGAACGATCTTTCAGGTTTAATCGCATGACGTGATATCAAAATTCTAGAATGCAACATAAAAGCTATTTACAGGTACAAATGAAAGCACTTTGTAGCTGAGGGCTTGTCTCATGGCCTCGTTTACCAATCTTCAAAACAACCATGACATACGCACTCTAGAGAACCAGCAGTGTCGACATCGCCGAACCAGAGCACATTGATACAAACTTAAAACCTTACAGTAAAGCTGAAATCGTGAAATGCACAGCCATACTTGTTCATTGGTTTCTAAGGCGAAGGTTGTAATTATTTACCTGGTAAATGGCGTTCTCTCAAAGAACTTCCTTGAGTCACGCTTTTGTGATGCCCTGATGGCCAGCAACCTTTGTATTGTGTGCAGCAGAATTGTTGTTAACGCCTCATCACTATCGTCCAAGAACACCTTGAGTCTGTCTGGGATGCGAGCCAATGCAAGCCATGGCGAGGAACTTTTCCAGCCGATCAAACCACCTGGATAGCCTATCTAGCAGGGGAGGGTGGCCTTACGCGACACTTCCAAGCTTCTGCTTTAAAAGTTGATCATTCTAACCGAGGACCGCCTCAAGTGCGGCCCTACGCTGCACAGGTAACGCGTGCTGATAGCGAAGAAGCGAAACTCGTAAAGAAAGTGCTCCTACAGTACTGTGTTACTAGATTGCTTACCACCGACGGAGCTGCGGATTCTTCGCATACCTGACGCAAGCAGTTCTGAAGTGCAGCCCAACGAAACAGGGCGTCACTGCCACCAATCAATTTTAGTGAATGGCCTCACTGACCATATAAAGAAATCCAGCACAGACAACACAATGTCAACGTGTTACGAAGTGTGGGTCTGGTTGCCTCTGAATGTAAGCGGCCTTTGACAGATCTCAAAATGCAGCACAAACAGGAGCACTATGCCTGCTCATAACAAAAGAACATGGGGCTCCGTCCGCAGGATGACAAGGACAGCAGTCGCACCTGGCTCAGGTCATAGAATAACATTGAATCCTGAGTCAGGGATCGCTTGGAGTCCCGGAGCAGCTGCAATCAAAAACCGAACTGCAGCTCTCAGCGAGCACACCAAGCCCCACTCTCTGCAAGGCGAGATGTAGCTTTGTCTTGTGCGTGCTAGGTGTCGTTCACATAGCGGTGACGCTAAGCGGCTGGCAGACGTAGTGCATATCGTTGCTAGATGCCTCAGGACCTGACGTTCATAGCCCACATCTGATCACTATTAACAGAGGGAATTTCACACTGAGTCGACTTTGTTGCAAGTGTGTCGTATTATTGATTCGCATGCTGCTCTCAAAGCTCATACAAATCCAGGTTGATGCTGCTGATGCCTAGCATGCATGGAGGCCCAAAATTATTGTGGAGGCATCTTCGCAGAAGTGAAAATTTCAATGGTCTTACTCTTAAGCCAAAGTGGTTTTCCTAGTTTCTAGACGAGTGGTGGGGGAAGTAAAATGGGGTACTGGTGGCATCTGTTGCCTGCGACAGCAGCAATGTGCATTGGTGTGCCGTTCAGTGAACCATTAACAGGTCGATAGTCCCTCCGGTATTAAACAACGCGACGGGGCATTGATTATTCTCAGTCTGACAAAGCTAAACTGATAAGAGCTTTCGGATGATCTTGGCATACCTTCATAACATGCTCTTGCGACTCGATAAAGCATTTAAGGACTGCACTACTGTGGCTCACTTGGTCTACTTTGCTAATGCAGCATGCGACTTTCTCTCCTTAACTGTCCGCTGCCTAGTACCTTTCAGACATATACTGGCGTTGCCCCTCTAAACAAACTTGTGCTGTTGCCGCACGTCATGGAGACACACTTAGGCACTGTAGCTGCACGAACCGTCAAGATGGGTGATACGAAATGACACATCGGGCATTGAGGTCGCCGTTTGTGTAGGACTAAGTGGCTGCTGGAAAAGCAAGGCAAGACTATATATTGTAACGAAGAAGAAGAGCACCGGCGCAGAGGCAGCAGCATCGTGCGGTGCAGCAGGGAGCTCGAGCTCGGAGAACGCGCTTGGCAGATCCTTCGACCGGTAGCCGCTTGATCTTGATCTCCAATAAATCTCCTTTATATTTGGTGGAGCCGTGCGGGGTACCGTTCCACTCTACCATCCTGGAACTCCGTTCTCGGACGCTAGCCTCTGCCATGCCGGACGCCGACCAGCAGACTCTCGCGTCGCCGCCTGTCCTGTGCTCTGGCACTGTTCGCCAGCGGGAGCCTCCCATCTTCAGCGGAGCAGATGACAACGACGTTGAAGAGTGGCTTTCGTCTTATGAACGGGTGAGCGCTAACAACAAATGGAATGACTCGGACAAGCTGACCAACGTATCGTTCTATCTCGCTGGCGTGGCCAGCCTTTGGTTCAGAAATCATGAGGCTGACATCCGAACGTGGCCAGCTTTCAAAAGGGCAATAACGGAAGTGTTCGATCGGCCCGCCGTGAGGAAGCTCCGAGCCGAGCAGCGCTTGCGTACACGCGCACAGGACACGGGTGAAACATTCACCAGCTATATAGAAGACGTTGTCGATCTGTGCAGACGTGTGAATGCTGCCATGACGGAAAGTGAAAAGATCAAACACGACATGAAAGGCATCGACGATGACGCGTTCCAGATGCTATTGGCGAAGGACCCACGATCTGTCGCCGATGTCATTAGCTTGTGCCAGAGCTATGACGAGTTGCGAAAGCAGCGAGCTCTGACAAGGCGACTTCCCACACCGAATGCAGCGTCACTCTGCAGCCTGACCACCGACCCCGAACAGGCGTCGTTGATCACACAGATCAAGGCTTTTGTTCGCGAGGAAGTCGCGCGACAGCTTTCCTTGGTCCCCTTCACCCAGGAGTCTACCAGCCCTTTGCCGTCTCCTCTCCGTAACGTGATCCAAGAGGAGGTCGCGGAGGTTCTGCCGGCTGCTCACCAGCAGGATGTCTGCCAGCAGGGCGTCCGCCGGCAGGATGTTGTGGTTGCACCGGTTACGTATGCTACGGTTGCTGCAAGGCGCCCCGTACTGTGCCCCGCAGTGTGCCCGTAAGGCGTTTCCAGTAGCCTGTGCACCGCCCTCCTCCTCCCGTCTCCTGGGCCACCCCTGCCGTCGCTAACCCGTGGCGTACGCCGGACAATCGTCCTATATGCTATGCCTGCAGGTATCCCGGACACGTCGCGAGGCTCTGCCCCCGCCAGGTGCGGCCATTTGATGAGGACCGACGAGCGCCCTATTGGCCGCGCGATGCGAGTGTGCATTACGGACCCTACGAGCCACCGCCATCTCGCTCCCAGAACGATCACCGCCCTCGTTTTGAAGACCACCGCTCGCCCTCCCCGCGTCGCCGATCGCTGTCCCCGATGCGTCGACGGCCAATATCTAACGAAGAGGGAAACTAGACGACGCAGTTCCCGAGGCAAGAACTGCGCAAGTGTCGACATTCCGAAGTCCTCGTCCTTCACCTGAAAATGTTATTGATGTGTTCGTCGAAAATTTCGCTACAGTCGCTCTTGTCGATACTGGTGCCGCTATTTCAGTAATGGATGCCGGATTTTGCCGCTCGCTTCGTAAAGTCACGACGCCAATGTCGGGATTATCGCTTCGTACAGCCAGTGCTCAGCCCGTCCATCCGACCGCCGCCTGCACAGCCCGTGTGCTCATTCAGGACGTTTTATACACGATAGAGTTCATCTTCCTTTCATCGTGCTCACACGCCATTATCCTAGGATGGGATTTTCTTTCGCGCCACAACGCCATCATTAATTGCGCTCGGGCTGAGATTGAACTTTCTCAACTTGGTGACCTCGCCTCCGTCGATGCCCAGTCTTCAGCTAAACTTGTCGTGAAGGAAGACACCCGTATTCCGCCGTACACTTCAGCATTCATACCAGTCTCATGTAGCGCTATATCCGACGGCACTGTCCTCTTCACGCCCTCTCAGAAGTTTTTTACCCGTAAAGCGCTTCCTTTGCCCTTCGCTGCTCTTGACCTCACTGCTGGTTCCAGTGCAATGCCTATTTATAATCACCTTTCATCACCGTTATCACTGCTGAGCCGCGAATGCCTCGGATACGTTGAGCCGGTCGGTTCTGCGCGAATTGTGTCCGCCGCCGACGAGATGTCTTCTGCTACCGTCAGTGAACTGAGCGTCCTCTCCGTACCTGACTCAGCATCGCAAGATGTATTCCACCCATTCGTCGCCGACGACCTGACACCTCACCAGCGGTCTCAGCTCCTCACTCTACTTCAGCGCTTCCGCCGTTCTTTCGATGTTTCCCTAAAAACCCTCGGCCGTGCATCGACCGTCGAACACCACATCGACACTGGCTCGCACACACCCCTGCGACAAAGACCATATCGCGTGTCCGCCACGGAACGTCAAGTCATCCAAGAACAGGTCGATGACATGCTCCATCGAGGCGTGATTCAGCCTTCGCAGAGCCCGTGGGCCTCTCCTGTGGTACTCGTCGCAAAGAAAGACGGTTCCATCCGCTTCTGTGTCGATTTTCGGCGATTGAACAAGATCACGCGGAAAGACGTCTACCCACTACCACGCATTGATGATGCTTTGGACTGTTTGCAAGGAGCTGAGTTCTTCTCTTCGTTAGACTTGCAATCCGGCTACTGGCAGGTACCGATGGCAGAGGCTGATCGCCCAAAAACCGCTTTTGTTACACTAGACGGCTTGTATGAATTTACCGTCATGCCCTTCGGACTTTGCAACGCGCCTGCTACGTTCGAAAGAATGATGGATAACGTTTTGTGTGGCCTGAAATGGAAGACCTGCCTGTGCTACCTTGACGACATTGTGGTGTTTGCCCCAGATTTCGCAACGCACCTGCGCCGCCTTGAACAAGTACTCGCATGCTTGAGCAACGCCGGTTTGTAACTGAACCTGAAGAAATGTCGATTTGCCGTCCGTCAGCTCGCAATTCTAGGCCACGTCGTCTCCAAGGACGGTATCCTTCGAGATCCCGAGAAGCTACGAGCCGTCACTGCATTCCCTAAACCCACTACCATCAAGGAACTCCGCAGTTTCATCGGGCTGTGTTCCTATTTCCGACGATTCGTTCGAAACTTTGCCTCGATTATATCGCCTCTCACTCAGCTCCTAGGTGGCACTAAAGATATTACGTCATGGTCCCCTGCCTGGGACGACGTCTTCGACACCTTGCGCCGCCTTCTCACGACGCCACCCATCCTTCGCCATTTTGACCCCAAAGCACCAACCGAGGTCCACACCGACGCAAGCGGTGTAGGTCTGGGTGCCGTGTTAGCACAGCGTCAACCTGGCCACACCGAATACGTCGTCGCGTATGCAAGTCGCACGTTAACCAAAGCGGAGAGCAATTACAGCGTAACAGAAAAGGAATGTTTAGCCATCATGTGGGCGCTTGGAAAATTTCGCCCATATTTATACGGCAGATCTTTTGACGTAGTCACTGACCACCACGCATTATGCTGGCTTTCGACGTTAAAAGACCCCTCAGGACGCCTCGCTCGCTGGGCCCTGCGAATTCAAGAATACAACATCCGCGTGGTGTACCGTTCCGGACGGAAGCATTCCGACGCTGACGCGCTTTCCCGGTCACCGCTCCCACCGAAGGCCGCTGATGACTACGTCTGCGAGACCACATTGTCATCACTGGACTTTGACACTATTGCTGCTGAACAACAGAACGACCCCTGGACTGCATCTCTTCTCAACCTTCTTTCAGACACGTCGAACGTCCACGCTTCGCGCGCGCTTCGCCGCCAGGTTCCTCATTTTGCTATTCGAGATCAGCTCCTGTATCGCCGCAACTATGCTCCAGAGGGGCGCGCATGGCTGCTCGTCATCCCAAGAGCCCTGCGATCAGAGATCTGCTCCTCGTTCCACACCGACCCCCAATGTGGCCACGCAGGAGTCTTCAAGACGTACGAAAGGCTTCGACAACGCTACTACTGGCGCGGAATGTACACTTATGTTCGAAGCTTCGTGCGCTCTTGTTGCGAATGCCAACGCCGCAAAGCGCCGCCGCCTAACTCCGCCGGTGAGCTCCAACCTTTGCCGTGCCCATCCCAACCCTTTGATCGCCTAGGCATAGACCTTTATGGACCGCTACCATTGACTCCTAACGGCAACAGGTGGATAATTGTTGCAGTAGACCACTTGACCCGTTACGCCGAGACTGCTGCTCTACCGAACGCTACAGCGCAAGAGGTCGCCACGTTCGTACTACGCCGTTTTGTGTTACGTCATGGAGGCCCGCAAGAACTTCTGAGCGACCGTGGGCGCGCTTTTCTATCAGAGCTCACCGAAGAACTGCTTGCCCAATGCGCTATTGTTCATCGCACGTGCACTGATTATCATCCGCACACCAATGGCACTACGGAGAGCTTTAATCGAACTCTGGGTAACATGCTCGCCATGTACGTCACGCCTGACCACTCCAACTGGGACCTTGTTCTTCCGTTCATCACCTACGCCTACAATACCGCGACGCAGGCCACCACTGGTTTCTCGCCCTTCTACCTTCTTTACGGCCGTCATCCTTCACACACCATCGACACAATTCTGCCGTACAGACCGGATTCATCAGAATGCCTGCCAATCTCTGAAGCCGCCAGACACGCTGAAGAATGTCGCCAGCTGGCCCGCCGTTTCACCTCCGACGACCAGAACCGCCAAAAAGCACTTCACGACGCCCAGAACTCCACTCGTGCTTTTGTCCCGGGCGCTCTCGTCTGGCTCTCAGTGCTGCAACACCACTTCACGACGCCCAGAACTCCACTCCTGCTTTTGTCCCGGGCGCTCTCGTCTGGCTCTCAGTGCCGCACCGCGCACCGGGCTCGCTTCAAAACTACTTCCAAAATACGACGGACCATACCGCGTACTCGAACGAACTTCACCGGTAAATTACCTGGCTGAGCCACTCACGCCTCCGTCTGATATGCGACGTCGCAACCGTGAAGTTGTCCACGTTCAGCGGCTCAAGCCGTACCATGATCCCACTGTCTCTCCTGAAACCTAAGTCGCCAGGATGGCTCCTTTATTTCCGCGGGGCCATTGTAACGAAGAAGAAGAGCACCGGCGCAGAGGCAGCAGCATCGTGCGGTGCAGCAGGGAGCTCGAGCTCGGAGAACGCGCTTGGCAGATCCTTCGACCGGCAGCCGCTTGATCTTGATCTCCAATAAATCTCCTTTATAATATAGTCAATGTGTCTACGTTAGTTGCTTCACCAGTCGACGTGGAGGCAATCAATTCCACTGGAAAGGTAACCTCACAGTCAAACCGAATGTGGGTTATAATGGCTGAATACTCTTTTCTTAATCAATGGTTTCAAGCTGGAGCCGTGCAAACTCTACTCGAATGAGACCGATATCCTTGTGCGACATTGTCAGTAGGTATTGACTCTCCCATACAAATCGCAGTGTTGTTCTACAGAGCCGGCTGACGCACACGCACAAACACAGTTTTAAAAAAATAGTGTGAAAAAGGTCGTTTCGCAGAAATTTCGGTGTCGGCATCGGCGTCGTTGGTTGTGAGCAGCCAATCACCGTAGAACTTGAGAAAAATTTGAGGTAGGTGCAAAGAAAGAATGAAAAACATGTTCAGATCGAGTGGGAATTCAACGTGGGACCCATCGCTGCGGAGTGCGGTGTGGTACACACACGGCCATGCCGCAAGCATTCTTTTAACCGCTAAGGGCGATCCATTTGTATACACCATTTACCGTTGTTGGTACGCACATCCAGGAGGTCCTTCAGCGAGGAAGAGGCTTGACTTTCACCCGCGAGAAGGCACGAAGAGCCCACGGCGCCTAGTTGGAAGCATGTACATGGACACGGAGGACGCCATGTGTCGCCGCCCCGCATGCGTGGGGCACGCAGGAGGACGCTCGCACTTTGGCTTAATGGTGTGGTCGCCTGTGCTTGCATCTGTGCTCGTGAGCGGGTTGATGCTCGTTCACGCCATGTTGACACGTTTGTGATGAATTCTGTTCTCTGTACAAGCTCCAAAGTAACTGCGGTGCCTTCTTTCTCGACGAGTTTGGATGGTGCATCGCCCCATTGCACTTTTCCCATTACATTGCAGTAATTCACCGTCTGAACTGTACGATTAGAGGCATGCGATAGCAACTGTGGTGACATGACAACTACGCGGCTAGGCATCTGAAGAGCGTGGCAAGCGAAAAAGAGCGCGATGAGAAGGGGGCAGGGCATCGCTATGGCGTTGAACTCTAAAGGAAAAATTGAAGACTCCCACAATTTCTTGCTAAGTGGAACCATCGTCTAGTGCATACGCACTGACAGCCGAAGGGCGAAGGTTGCATTTGTTAGCGAGGTGCTTGCGCAGTGCCGTGGCTCGGTGCACTGCGCTAGAGGTGAAAGCTGAACGTGAACTTCAAAATACCGCCGAGGTCCGGCATTACATCGATGCGGCACCATTTATGAAGGAACATTCATTTCTTACATTATTGCTTGTATTCCAATAGTCTTCGTATACATCTAAATAGACGGCTATGGTCGAGCGGCCATAACAGGACCCACTGGGGTTATCATGTAGACGGCAAGATAGAGGCGTTTACGAAGACAGCATCGGAAAACAAAAACAATGCATGATCCTGCATTATCTAAACATTACGTCGGCTTAGCCGGTTGCTGCGATCTCGCCGGATGGCAGCAAGTAGGAGCTTGCTTGCGTAAGTGTGAATTACCCCGAGGATTTTGTATATTGGAACACGACGTAAATAAAAACAACAGGACATTGACGTAGATTGTCTAATCGTTCTTAGGAATTGAAATGCGTCAGCAGTCAAATGCCGACATCGGTGACGGCGATGGCATCTAAAGAGAGCGCTTCGGCTGTTGCTGTGGTCTGCATACGCGGGAACGCCAGCTATTACCTATACCGCTGTGCTTCAACATATGCGGACGTTTAGGTGCCTGCTTCAGGCATAGTGCAGTTAGCGGGTTGTTTAAATTTCATTTACAATTAATTCAGTTTAATTCATGCCTGGGTGAAAGGCTTGATCCTGTTAAACTTAATGGGCTGTGCGAGACATGACAGATACATCGCCCTCGAGATAGGAAGTGTCCTTGTCACGACCTTCGATACCATTCATTAACGCTTACCTTTATTCAATGCTTTCAATATTAAACCAGCATTTTTAATACATTCTGAATGAATCCAGCGAAGGCTATGCACGGTGAAATCATTATTCTACAGTTCGTCCATAATTCCCAGCAGGTTTTACTATGGAGTTACGCATGAGCATAACGAGTAATCCACGATGCATTTTTGTTCTCTAACGAAAGTGTTTCATGCCGAGGTTTCCCGACGTTCACCACTAGTTTACTGACTAGCTGCCGTCACGGAAATAAATATCTGAAGGAATTCGCCCAAGTATACGAAGTTAAAGGTGCACAGAAAAGGTACTGCCGGCATGAGAGCTGGAATACCCAAGCTTTCAGTCAGTGATGGTAGTTGTCGAGCACTCCACCGAAGAGAGCGCCAAATTATGTAGGATGAGTGGCGCAAATGCTCCCTATATTCTTTCCACTGCACCATTTTAGTATTACGTGCCCTGCTTTTTTGTCCGAGAGGGGCGAGGAGGTAAATCAAAGGAACCTGTATTAGCGGGGGGGGGGGGGGGTAGGCCATGAAGGAGCGGTGAAGCAATGCATTGCATCCTTACAGTGAATAAGCGCCAACACTGATCGCATTGCATATCACTGCACTGGGGTGTAGATTCCATGCAGTAAACAGCACCACTACTGAGCGTTTCACTAGTCTTACCCCCGTATTCATAAACGCTCCTCGACCCGACCCTTCACTCGAAACGCTTCTTGAGGGCCGTTTTCCAATTCACATATCACCCTCCACTCGAAGCGCTCCTCGACTGGAGGAAATCTCGAGCGTTTTACTTGAGATAGTCAAGGTAGGGCCAGAGCTACCTTGAAGCTTTCCTTGAGTGAAGTATCATGGCGGATTACGCTTCGTTTGTCGACTATGTGCTCCGCGTCGACGAGCTGTTTGACGACGTAGAAAACTGCGTAGCCATACCACGACGACGGTTGAGCGACCATATAAATCCAATGGATCACTACACCGACAGCGAATTTCTGGCGCGCTACCGCTTCACGAAGTGCAGCGTGAAGAAGCTGCTTGACTGATTGCCCCTTGAGGAGAGCTGCAGCAACCGTGGCCACCCTCTTCCACCAATGACGCAGCTTCTGATTGCGTTGCGCTTTTATGGAGCAGGCAGGTTACAAGTAGTGGCGGCGACCTGGTGAATGTGTCTCAGCCGACAGTGAGCCGCATCATCGAACGTGTGTCGCGGGTGATCGCGAAGCATTTGTTCCCAGCCGTCGTGAAGTTCCCCGACACCGATGACGGGTTCCGTGAGACGATGGTCGAATTCCACCGAATTGCCAAGTTCCCCGGGGTGACAGCGTGCATAGACTGCACCCACATCCGGATAAAAGCATCACATCCGTATAACAGTTTCTCCCAGGCAGTGTCCTTAGCGCGCTTGGACAAGTTGTCGGTGTTTGTTTTTAATTACCGATCTGTGGCGCGTCACCAAATTACACAGTAATTCGCACTCTTCGCGCGTGTAAACTAACCTCCGTGCGGTCGTCTTACCGCCGTCGCGCGTGACGCTGTCGTCCGTGCTCATGTCGCCGTCTGTCAGGGCAAGCAGGACGCCACGAGAGAGAGAGAGAGAGAGAGCTCTTTATCGAAAGGCAGAGAATTTACCCGGCGTTGAAATATCGCTGACATGCTACTCTGCGTGGGGAGGGAGTTTGGGGAGAGGAAGAAGTGCAAGAGACAGTGAAAAAGAAAGAGAAAAAAGTTGGGCTTTGTGTTTCTGACTATGATGTCTAATTGCGTCGAATGATCTTTCACGTTTTCACCAACCCGCAGTGATGTGATAGGATGTGTTGCATGATGGGTGTGTGATGGTGACGACGGAGATAAAGTCTCTCGAGTTCACCTATACTTTTTAAATATGTAAACAAAAAGTCCATCGCACGTCTCTGTTGTGTGGGGCAAGCTAGAGGGCCTAAAACACACTGAGGTGATAAAGGGAGCTGTGTAAGTGACTGCATGCAATGTTCATAGAGCGCACGCTCATCACTGTTCGCTCTGCATTCAAATAAAATATGTTCTACGGTTTCAGCAGAGCCACAGTTGCTGCAGTGTGGGCTTGTCTCCTGATGGAAGCGGTACCGTAAGTCGTTTGAATATGCAATGTTCAGCCGTAGTCGATGATACAAAGTTTCCAGATGTCGAGGAATGTTGGATTGTAGTTTTGATTTGGGATATGGGTCGACTGAGTATAAGCAAGGGTGATGATGTGTCGGTAACTTCCACAACCGGTTCCTTTATTCGTAAGCGAATCGTTTAGCCATATGGGAAGTACCAGATTTGGTGAAAGACATTCGCTTACAGTTTTGATATCGAAGACCGTTACGTGCTGCTTCGTCGGCGTTTTCGTTGGGCAGAACGCCGCAGTGAGCTGGTATCCATTGAAATGTAATGCACTGTCCTACGGTAAAAGCTAGCTGGTGTAAATTGGCAATGTCGGCAGAAACGGGTTGATGATTAGTTTTCTTCAGGCAGTTGTACAATGTTTGCAGCGCTCCTTTGGAGTCGGTACGACACGATGCGACAAGCAGCTTGCACAGCGCACCACGGAACATCAAGATAAAATCTGGCGCGCGCACACAATACGCGAACAGTCGCACATCCGGACCTGTCCGGGCATGCTATCCCAGCGGATTCGGCTGTGGCGTGGCTTGGATGAACGTAGCATCGCCTGCGGTCGAAACTAGCTGATAATGTTTCAAATTTCACTTATAACTTCCAATGCAACATGTATTTAATAATAGGTGATAATTTTTAAGTCGTTGGCTAGCATTTCAACCGAAAATTCTCGTACTTATATTGTAGTATTGGGCTGTACACCCTCGCTACCAGATGCGTCTTTCGTAACTCAAGTGAAGGAATGTTTCTCGAGCAGCCTCTTGGCGGAGGAGCGCTCGAGTGGCCTTCTTGAAACCCAGCGGCTCCTTGAGGAGAGGAAGGCGCTGCGCCTCGACTCGGTGAAGTCGAGGAGGAGCATTGAGTGAAGGTGCGTTTGTGAATACGGGGGTTAGTACCCGTCGCTTCGAAAAGGAAACACCTTCACAAACGCTGGACAAGGCACCGACGTCCACAATTGAATGTCACGCTAGTTATTTCCTTAGTGCGGCAAGGTATATCCGATTGATGTGGAACACCGTTTGACGTTCGCGGCTCAAGCTGCCATATCTATCTCGTCTGCTGGCTTTCACACACAACACATAACAGACAAAAATACTTGGAACTTCACTTAAGCGACCGCTAGCAGGACGCCGCGAGAAAGTACACCCGCAAGGCGGCCGCGGACCAGCAGTGGTACGGCTTTTGCTACCGGCACCATTACTTCACAAAAGGACTTACACTAGCGCTTTCAGTTTCGCTTTCATGCTTGCACGAACGCCTGTGGTTTGTGGTGGATTTCCCCAGGCCTCTGTAGCGTGCAGTGCGGTGTCTTACGAGATATAATTCCAGTTTCAAAGCTTTCGACAAGTTTCTCTTCCGGGCAACATCTCAAGAAACGCTGTGCACTACGAGACGGCCTGAATATTTACCTCAGCGGTTTAACACAGCCACAGTGGCGAACACATCTCGAGTGCCTAGGCTCTACCCCGGAGTGCCTCGTACCTCAAGATTGCCGTGTAAGCAAATAACATTGAAACAGATCTTTGAAAACGCGTCTTTCATGTAGCGCTGATCCTTACGATGGCTGCGACATTCAAGTGTCTGTAATACTTATTTCCGAATACTACAGCTGACCGATAAACACTTGGATGCAGAACAGTGTGTGCTACAATATAATGTTTAAAATATGTGAGAAGGAAATAAAAGAGAGCATAAATTAGAAGGAAACATGACGTGACGATCTGCTGGTAGTTAGAAAGAAAACTATACCGCAATGAAATAATTATGAAATATGTGCTATAATATCAATTTTCTACACACTGTAGCATCAATACTTTTCAGAATACAAATGCGTTATAAAAGTTAAAGGTGTTCTCATTCAAACCGTGCATACCATTGCAGCAAAATCTAAAAGCAGAGCCGACCAAATCAGCAGCGTAGCAGAGGCTGCTGTAGGAAGAGTTGAGATCTGTTCTCCTTCTCAAGTAATGACAGTATGCGACTTCGTTCTCGATATTTGCGGCCCGCACAGATGCCGCTGGTAGTAGATATGGTGGAAAGAACAGTAAAGGTAGCCTCATGGCATTTGTATTGGTAACGGCAATTGATACGAAATATGCAAAGGTTATACCGGGCCCTGTGGGAAAAAGGAAAGATTTTAGTGCATGCAGCAGAGACCAACAAGCATAATACGAACAGAAACGTGCAAAAAGTACCGCAGGTGGAGGTGTGTTACACGTAAAATGAGATCGAAATCCCATGTTGTGAGCTTTTCTATGATGTTCTATAAATCTCATCTAAAGAAGTTGTATGGGTGATGTGTAAAACTTTGCGAAAAAACAAATAAAACAAAATAGAAATTTTACACCGAAAATGGGCTTTAGCCAGCTAATGCACAAGCCGAAAGCAAGTGTAAATCGTCGTTTATGACATTATTGGAGGTCATCTGTTGCACAGCGATCTCTATAGCTAGCTGCAGTGCCTGCAGATTAATATGTTCGCAATGAGATGATGATAATAACGCCCTTCATTTCGTTCGCGTTCAACAGGATGTCAAGTATGCCGTATGCTTCTCAGGCTACTGGGCTTTATCCGACCACTGATCTAGCGATATCCACTGATCGCTGTAGTCGCCTTGTGTCGTAGATCCATCGATGCAAGGAGATCAGTTAAAAAATTACTTCTGACGTTTAATGAACAACGTATACTAATAGCATTGCGCATCATTAGCCGATACGTTTAGCTCTTTATTGATGTTCCATGCACAATTTTAGCCAGAACACCAAGGCGATTCATTTTAGCTTGACTGCAAGTCTGTTTGCAAAAAAAGTGAAATTCCTCTTTTTTCTCGCACCATCTGCAGAGCCCATACTCCCAAATATTTTCACTTGCACTACCAGTGCGGAAAATGTTTTCGGCCTTTCAGGTTATTAATGGCACCGAAAAAATAATACTGCACAATTTATTTATATTTTTTCATGCAAACACCGTAAGAAATACTTGCGTAGTTCAATATTTTTTATGTTTACATCTACACCACTTGTTCAGACTGTAACAAAAACAATTTTCTCATGTACACCGCATAACAATCATTAGGAATAAAATATAGTTTCAGCGCGTATAATTCAGAGGGAACAAAAGAAGAAATCCTGATAAAAGAGAAGACAGATTTTCGGCAACCAACCCAGATTACCGGAGCTAGTTGTGGGCATCGACAAACAACTGGTAGTTTATTTAAAGGGGCCCAGAACCACCCATAGGAATACGCGAAAAAACGCATTCTATCGACAGTGTAGCATGAAATGATCTGCCCACCCAAATACTACAGTCGTGCGCGAAGCGTAGTGTGAACAGGCCAAGCACAAATTTGTTTGGCTATATTGTCGTTGCGGAGGCATGCTGCAAAGTGATCTTGCCGAGTTGTGTTATAAAGAACGAGGCAATGCGGGAGGCCGGATTTTGTTTATTTGCATGATTTGATGCCGTCAAAGGGGTGTCGACACTTCGCATGTCCCTTTCTATTTCGTCGTCCAGACAGCATATGCAGATATACCCCGCAAGGTCTCGAGCTTATCGTAGTACGACCGCCGCGGCGTGGTGGGTGGTGTCTTTAAACAGTCACCGGTGTCATCACCCTCTTATCGCGATGGCACCGTGCGGTCTGCTTGGCAGCAGCGCACCGGCCTTCCACCAACAGATAACCGAAACAACCTACGCGTTTGTGGCAGATACTTCGCACGTGATGCCTTCCGTAACGATCCCGAACTGGGGCAGGGTGAAGGAATCAGTTGGACATATTTTAATCTCAAGCGAAATGCCGCACCTACAGTGTTTCTTTATGGCAGCCTGTCAAGCTGAAATTGCACATTTAACGTTGTTTATTTTTTAACTTTCGTAGCGCTGCGGTGGAGCATTCCCTAGTTAAGGGCAGGAGAATATAGTGTATAATACTTTTTATGCAATTGGTGATGCAATTTTTTTGCATGGATACTGTAGTCAGCATTCAGATCTAAGCAGGGCGAGGGAGATACCACGTGGCAGAACTTGGGGCGTCAAACTGAAATTGGCAGCAGGTAGGCAGATGCAGTGGCCACAACAGAGAGAAATGTATGAGGTAGTGTGATGCCTTCGTCCAATACGAGATGAGTTACTCGTGTCAAAAGGTAGTCCCCATCAGGTACTGCAGGGGACGACACGAGATCCACGTAAGTAAGTGTTTGAGGCGGCAAGCAAACGTAGGCGGTGGCAGTGAGGCGACTGGGGCGTTGTTCGACGGGGTCCACTAGAAGAAGATCGAGGCGTACAGTACTTGGCCGAGCAGTCTACGAGAGCTGAGTGGGCGGAGAGGAAGTCGAGACCAAGGATGACGTTGTGCGGGCCGTGGGCTATAACAGTGAAGAGAACAACGGTATGGTGATCGCCTATGATAACATGGGCAGTAGACATACTAAGAAATTACAGCATATCCACGGAGTGAATGATGATGAGTGGGCGAAGCTCGGGAGGTTCATCGTAGATCGTGCCGAGTTCCGGATTAATTTAGTTAACGCGCACGCTACGAATCCTTATGGTTCAACTATGCACAAGTGAAATCTCGCACCGGCACTTCATTGCAAGTCAAGATCCAGTGCCTATATATATATATATATATATATATATATATATGGGTGGCCGGTGAACGGTTCTCCAACGCGAGCGAGCAGTCGGTATTTCTCAATCAAAAAACTCGCTAGGAGACGCTGCCTGCGCCAACGTTGTCTCTCGCGGGTGAGGGCACGTTCTCCTTTTTTGCGAGCTGGTAGCGCGTTCATCTAAGAAAGAGCGTTTCCATCAACGCGCGCCTTTCGCTCTCTCTCTCTGTCTCTCTCTCACAAGACAGCAGATGGAAGAGTGAGAGAGAGAGAGACACGCGCGCTGAGGGCGAGCGCGTGCCTCCCGGCACGCCGGTTACGCCTGACGCCTGACGCAGGACAAGGTTACACTAAGAGGAGCTTCAACCCTAATAACAACAGAGGTTCCACCATCGGCAACCCGTACAGCCTTAGTGGTTGCTCGCGTCAGAAGTTTTTCTTAACCTGCAACGAAATCGAGCACTCATGATCGATAAGTGCGTTCTTGGTACCGGAAAACGCACGCAGTACCGACAACATACGAGAAGTTCCTTCAATGAACCTTTATTTTTACAAAAGGTACGCGAGACATACTGGAACGATGTTTTTAGAGAAAGTTGTCCTGAAAAGGCATATTCGATGTTTGTATCAACAATAACGAATTACATTAATGAGTGCACAACCTATGCATCCTGTAAGCGCGCATTTTCATCTCCTCGAAATCCATGGATTACAAATGCGCTGCTGCGCTCCATAATGAAGAAAAACAATCTTTACAAAAAGGTTAATTGCAGCCTTTCAACGCATCATTGCGAGCTAAACTAAGAAATTATAGCAACATTCTTTCCCGTGTCCTTAAGCGTGCAAAACAGGAATATTATGAACGGCGGGTAATTCAAAACGGCAGAAATAACAGGCGAAATTGGGAGCTTATTAAAGAATTTCTTAATATTACGGAGTCCGATACTGGTATTAAAAAATAGTTTACAACAATAAGGAATACACTAACGAGGTTGATATCTCTAATGTTTTTATTGATCATTTTGTCGCGTGCCAAAACATGCCTTCACCTAGCGTTCTACCTCATCTTCCACGCAGCTCTCGCTCTTTCTTCCTTCGTCCGGTTTCTTCAGAAGAAGTTTTTAATGTCATTTCTTCCCTCAAAGTCACGGGACCAGGCCTGGACTCTTTGCGGCCTTCTAGAATAAAACTGGTTGCTGCAGATATATCGCTAGTTCTGGCAGATATTGCTAATAAAATATTCAGAACAGGTATATTCCCTAACTTGTTGAAACGTGGTAAAATAATTCCTGTGTTCAAAAAGGGCTCTCGTGATAACGTTAACAACTACCGCCCAATCTGCATTTTGCCCTTTTTTAGCAAAGTCATTGAAAAGCTTCTCTACACTCGCTTAATGCAATATCTGAACAAATTTAATCTTCTTTCTTCGCTCCAGTTTGGCTTTAGAGATGGTTACTACAACGGAACAGGCACTGATCAATTTCACGGACAATATTAAACAATTTATTGACGAAGGATTTTTTGTAGGAGCCATATTCATTGACCTAACAAAGGCATTTGACACATTAGTACACTCTATTGTTCTGGCTAAGCTCGAGTCTTTTGGTATTACTGGCCCACCTCTAAATCTTATTCGCAGCTACTTGTCTAACAGGCCGCAAGTGGTCTATCTTAATGGTCAATTCTCATCGACTAAACTAATTAACTGTGGCGTTCCTCAAGGCTCTATATTAGGTCCTTTGTTGTTCCTCCTATTCATAAACGACTTACCTAATACGCTTACTTCTTGTAAATGTTTGTTGTATGCTGATGACACCACCATTTATTCACCACATAAATCGCTCACCGCACTTCAACATACACTTAATGCAGATCTTAACAATGTTCATTCATGGTGCACAAATAATCGACTTCAGATTAATCCGAGTAAAACAACTCTTGTACTATTTCATAGCCCACATACTGTGATTGCTTCATCCATAACGGTCTCATTGAATAACTATGTTATAACGGCATCTGATAATGCTAAATTCCAGGGTGTTACTCTTGACAAACATCTTAAATACAACAGTCACGTCAATTCGCTAATAAAAAAGGTTTCATTTGGTATCCGCATTATCATTAAAACACGTGCATTTTTTCAACCTCATGTTCTCATCTCACTTTATCATGCTTACATTAACAGCCATTTATCATACTGCTTGTCATCTTGGGGTAACACATATGCCGTTCATCTCAAACCACTTCAACGTCTTCAAAACCAAGCGATAAAATTAATGACCTTTAGCCCATTCCGTTCCCATTCTCTACCTATCTATCAACATCTTCGCATCTTGCCCATTCAAAAGTTGTTTTATCACAGATTGTTGGTCATCACATACCGTCTCATTCATCACGAAATAACATTAGACTGTATTCCTTTTCATATCCTTATCAACAACAATAATACCAGGTTTTCGGAGCGTAACAACCTTCTCTTACCTAAAATCAAATCTAACTATGGCAAATTCACAGCGCGTTTCTATGGTGTTCATCTCTGGAATCATGTACCTTGTCATGCTAAGTCATCCCGTTCATTGCCATCCTTTAAATCCAAAATTAAGAACATGCTCTTAGACGAACCTTTTGTTCTTTAGTAATATTTTTTTCATCACTTGATTCCTTTGTATCCCTTATGTGCATTATTCCGTTTTAGTATTGTGTAACGCTGTTATGATGAATATGTAACTTTTCTATTTTTACTATATATTTTTATGTAATAACTGCTTCTATTTTTTTTCTCGCACTCTTTAGTTTCTTGCTGCTGTTATTTACTTTTCATGTACCCCACTAATTATAGGAGGTCCCCCTGACAGTTTCTTACTTTGGGACCTCCTGATGCTGTTTGTATTATGTAACCCGTTTTTTTTTTGTACATGATAAAACAAATAAACTTGACTTGACTTGATAAGTGTGCTCCAGTGTCGATGAGTGCAGTCACATTGAAGCCGTCAACATATACGTCAATTATGTTATGTTTAATCGGAATCGTCCACAGATTTTGTGCCATGTCCAACAATGCAGCGCCACCTCTAGGAGCTGCACTGCCTTATTTTTCGGGTGGGAGCGGAGAAAGATGGGGGGGGGGGGTGGATGGTCGTCGAGGTTGAGCAAGCGAGTTGGCAGCGTTGGGGCGAAGGTGAGAGGGCATAGCGAGACTGAGCAGGGAAGCCCGTTCTGAGCTGGATGGATACGGACGAGGGCGGCATGGTGGTGCAAAATAAATGGGAAAAGATTTACAGGATGGAATCCATCGGCTTTGAAAGTAGAGGGAAATGTTTCCGACGCGGTGACAGTGAAAGGAAATAGGTTTGTCGTCAGCAGTTCGCCATTCAGCTGGATTCCGGGAAGGGGCGAAGGTTGACACAAGACGGAATGGGGTCGCGAAGTTAGGACGGACATCGGAGCCTGGAGGCAAGGACACTGCATGAATGCGAATGTTGGTAACCTCCTCGCGAACGACGGCTTGTATGAGCGAAACCGGAACTGCTGGTGGCGAGGTCTTCACTTGCGCAGTATTATGAGAGGCGGAAAATGCGTGTAACATAGTCGTAGTTAGTGGATGCGTCAAAAACGTCCTCAAATGACGACTTCCCTGCGGTATAGGCAAGCGGGCAAGCTGACGGACGATTCGTCGGCTTTTAGCCTGTTCCAAGCGACGGCATGCTTTGATGACGCCCTCGACAGTGGTGACATTATTGAAGACGAGCTGGCTGAATGCGTTGTCAGCGATGCCTTGGAGAAGGTGGGCTACCTTGACTGCCTCGGACATCTTGACACCGGCTTTGTGACATAAAGCCAAGATGTGCAGAATATAGGCGATGTAACGTTCAGTAGACGTTTGGACCCGCGTGGACAATTCCTTCTTAGCAGCCAGCTGCCGACCGAAAATTTCCCAAACACGTCGCGGAATTTCTGCTTGAAGCTGTCCCAGTTTGTGATGTCTGATTCAGGAGTTTCGAAGCACGCTCGCTGCGGCCCGCCAAGGAACAACAGTGCATCTGCAAGTTGGAGAGTGGGATCCCGCCTGCTAGTGGTGCTTACACGTTCGCATCGCGTAAGCCGGTCCTCCACAACTGCGCCTTCGCGCCCCGAGAACACGCCAGGATCTCGCGGTGTTGTAATGGTGATGTACGTTGTCGCAGAGGGGCTGGCGGGTGGTGGCGCCGGTTCGTCGGAAGCCATCGTTGGAGCTTCAAGAAAGCGGCCGCTCCGATTCTCCGTGGCGACGTCAACGACTGCACAACTCCACCACGATGTTGCACACAAACAAGCCGATACAACAGTATTTACAGGCTCCACCATAACCGTGCACAGCAAGGACAGCCCGCGTTCGATTATCACTTCGTCGTTGTCTTCTGTGGACCAACCACGAAACACTGCCTGTACTCGCGTATGTGCCGCAACATTATATATATATATATATATATATATATATATATATACTTGCAGTGAACAAAGTCTTGGACGCCGGTAAATCATATCATATCATATCAGTAAATCATATCATATCAGTAAAAAAGAAGACACACGTCGAAAAACAGAATGTATTCTTTACGTTTCGGCCGTGGCCGAAAAAGGCCGGTGGCACGGCTGGTCCCACAGCCGAAACGTAAAGAATACATTCTGTTTTTCGACGTGTGTCTTCTTTTTTACTGATATATATATATATATATATATATATATATATATATATATATATATATATATATATATATATATATATATATATATATATTGTAATATAAATAGGGCGCATGTAGGAGAGCCAGCAAAAGAGGAAGACGAGGACAGTTGTTGCTGCTCGTGCTTGCTCCGCTTGAACGGCTGGTCGATTCGGCTCTGCTGTCTTCAATAAACGCCTCACTAGCTGAACGCTAAACGCGTACTTTCAAGTGGTGGAGGTGCGGGGTAGCATTCTGCTGCGCAACGTCATCGATCATGGCTGAAGGTGAAGGTAGAGTCCGGGTACGGAGTTCCAGGATGGAAAAGAGAACCAGCACTCTCCAGCCACTCTATTCCGTGGTGAATGTATAGGCCGACTTGAGGACATCGATTCTGTTTGCGCCAGCAATGTGCCCGACCACACGGCAAGTCTCGCGGTCGCCAGCATTAATCCCGCTACTCCGTCGGACTCATCCTCCCTGGACGTCTTTCTACCGTCAATTGATTCGGCGTTGTCCAGTGATCAGCGCACGGAACTCTTGAAACTCCTCGACCGCTATCGGAATTATTTTGACCACAATCAAACCACCTTGGGCCGAACATCTAAAATCGTTCACCATATCGACACCGGCACCCACGCGCCCCTGCGCCAGCGTCCATATCAGGTCTCCCACGCTGAACGCCAGGTTATAGACGCCCAGGTGAACGATATGCTTAGTCGCGGCGTTGTACAGCCCTCACACAGCCCTTGGGCCTCTCCGGTCGTACTAGTGAAAAAGAAGGATGGTAGCATCAGATTTTGTGTTGATTATAGGCGTCTTAACAAGATCACACGCAAAGATGTTTACCCCCTCCCAAGAATCGACGACGCGCTCGACTGTTTGCAAGGCGCAGAGTTCTTTTCTTCGTTGGATCTTCGATCGGGCTACTGGCAGGTGCCTATCGATAAAGCTGACCGCCCCAAAACTGCGTTCGTGACTCCTGACGGCTTGTACGAGTTCAACGTGATGCCGTTTGGCCTTTGCAACGCCCCGCTACGTTCGAGCGTCTTATGGACAACCTACTGCGAGGTCTCAAATGGCACACGTGTCTCTGCTATCTGGACGACGTCGTAGTTTTTTCAAAGGACTTCAACACCCACCTCATGCGCCTCGCAGCCGTCTTGGATTGCCTTACAAATGCTGGGCTCCAGCTCAATTTGAAGAAGTGTCATTTTGCGGCCCGGAGGCTTACCATCTTAGGGCACGTTGTCAGCAAGGACGGTGTTCTGCCCGACCCTGCAAAACTTCGAGCCGTCGCCGAGTTTCCTAAGCCGTCAACACTCAAGGAACTCCGGAGCTTTATAGGACTATGTTCCTATTTCGCCGGTTCGTCCGTAATTTTGCATCGGTAATGGCGCCTTTGACAAAGCTACTTGCTGACAGCCAAGGCATATCGGCGTGGTCTTCCGCGTGCGATGACGCATTCACAACGCTGCGTCACCTTCTGACGTCACCGCCGATTCTCCGTCACTTCGACCCCGACGCTCCTACTGAAGTCCACACGGATGCCAGTGGAGTTGGCCTTGGCGCTGTTCTTGCTCAACGCAAGTCTGGTTTCGACGAGTATGTCGTCTCCTACGCCAGCCGAGCTCTCACCAGAGCTGAAGAAAATTATTCGGTCACAGAAAAAGAGTGTCTGGCCATCGTTTGGGCAATCACAAAATTTCGACCTTATGTATATGGCCGTCCGTTTGACGTCGTGACTGATCATCACGCCCTGTGCTGGTTAACGTCACTAAAGGATCCATCTGGCCGCTTAGCCCGTTGGGCATTACGTCTCCAAGACTATGACATCCGTGTCGTCTACAGGTCAGGCCGCAAACATTCCGATGCCGACGCTCTTTCCCGCTCGCCACTTCCCCATGAGTGTCGCGCTGAGTCTGCCTCCAGCTACAATTTGGTGTCGCTTGCATACACTGACATGCCGTCCGAGCAGCGCCAGGACCCTTGGATAGTCTCTCTAATTGAGTACCTATCTCATCCGTCTCCACGTACCGCCACCCGTTCACTGCGGCGCACAGCTCGGCATTTCACCATCCGTGATGGCCTCTTGTATCGCCGCAACTACTTATCTGATGGACGCAAATGGTTGCTGGTAATCCCTCGTCATCTACGTGCCGATATCTGCGCCTCCTTTCACGCGGACCCACAATGTGCCCACGCCGGTGTAGTGAAAACATATGCACGCCTCCGGCTGCGCTACTACTGGCGTGGAATGTACCGCTTTGTTCGGCAGTACGTACGTTCATGCTCCCTGTGCCAACGTCGCAAGAGCCCACCGAACATAATCACTGGACCACTTCAGCCACTGCCGTGCCCCTCCCGACCTTTTGATCGCATCGGAATTGACTTGTACGGTCCCCTTCCCTACACACCTGACGGCAACCGCTGGGTGATTGTCGCTATTGACCACCTGACGCGCTATGCTGAAACTGCCGCGCTGCCAGAGGCCACAGCACGTGAAGTCGGCTTATTCATCCTTCACAAACTTGTTCTTCGCCACGGCGCGCCTCGTGAGCTACTCAGCGATCGCGGACGTACGTTCCTCTCCGAAGCCGTCGAAGCCCTCTTGCATGAATGCAACGTTGTCCACCGGACAACTAGCGCATACCATCCACAAACCAACGGAATGACTGAGCGCTTTAACCGTACGCTGGGCGACATGCTCTCCATGTACGTGTCCGCTGACCATACCAATTGGGATCGCCTATTACCATTTGTCACCTATGCCTACAACACCGCCACTCAGTCTACAACAGGCTTCTCTCCCTTCTTTCTTCTTTACGGCCGCGAACCTTCGTCATTTATGGACACTATTCTTCTGTATCGCCCGGACGCGTCAGAATCCACGCCTTTATCTGAAGTCACCACGTATGCCGAGGAATGCCGACAGCTCGCCCGTTCCCTTACCGCTCAAGACCAAGTGCGACAGAAGGACCGCCATGACGAAAACCTGCCTTCTCGGTCATATTCTTCAGGAGCGTTGGTCTGGCTTCGCGTTCCCTCGTCCGCTCCTGGCCTTTCCACGAAGCTACTGCCCAAATATCAAGGCCCTTACCGTGTCCTGCGTCAAGCATCTCCGGTCAACTATATCATTGAGCCTGTCGAACCATCCACAGACCGCCGCCGTCGGGGCCGCGAAACTGTTCATGTCGATCGACTGAAGCCGCACTATGACCCACCAGTCGTACCTGTTCCTTAGGTCGCCCGGATGGCTCCTTTTCATCGGGGGAGTAATTGTAGTATAAATAGGGCGCATGTAGGAGAGCCAGCAAAAGAGGAAGACGAGGACAGTTGTTGCTGCTCGTGCTTGCTCCGCTTGAACGGCTGGTCGATTCGGCTCTGCTGTCTTCAATAAACGCCTCACTAGCTGAACGCTAAACGCGTACTTTCAATATATATATATATTGTAGTGGAGAAGCCGGATCGCTAATGCTGCACTAGTGGGGCGTGAGCTGAACGTGATTTGCGGCCCTTGTTAGTTAAGTCTAGACGCGAAGGACCAACCAACCAACGCCATCGTGTCTGCCAGTCCGACCTCGTCGTCCATAACCACGTCGAACTTTCTTATCACTATTGGTGGAGGATTGCTGGGTCTTCTGTTCATCCTGGAACTGCGCAGCCGGACTCTCCGTCACACCATGGCTACCCGAACTGATTCCAGCTCAACACCAGGTTCTCCCCAGACCAACGTCTGCCATGGAGGAGTCCGTCAGCGGGACCCTCCCATCTTCAGCGGCACTGATGACCACGACGTCGATGACTGGCTCTCCTCATACGAACGCGTGAGTGTCCACAACAAATGGGACGACGTCGCGAAACTGGCCACCGTATCTTTCTACCTGACCGGGATTGCCCACTTGTGGTTCCGAAACCATGAAACAGACGTTCCCACCTGGAGTGCATTCAAAACACGGTTCAGCGAGGTATTCGGACGCCCCGCGGTTAGAAAGCTTCGTGCGGAGCAGCGCCTTCAGTCCCGATCTCAGCAGCCCGGTGAGAACTTTACCAGCTACTTGGAAGATGTCATCGATTTATGTAAACGTGTCGATGCAACAATGACCGAGGCGGATAGAATCAAGCATATATTGAAGGGCATTGATGACGACGCCTTTCAAATGTTGATTTCGAAGAGCCCCTCCACAGTCACCCAGGTCATCCATTTATGTCAAAGTTACGACGAGCTTCGCCGACAACGCCTTGTGACTCGCCGCCCTGTTCCACATCAGGAGTCGCTGTCCGGCGTGATACCATGTTTTGAAGATCCAACCCTCCTCTCGCAGATCAAAGCTTTCGTGCGAGAAGAAGTTGCCCGCCAGCTCTCCATCATTTCCACCCCGTCGCAGTCAACTTCGTGCCTCAGCCCGACCATTCGGCACGTTATACAGGAGCAAGTGTCCGAGGTTCTTCCGCAAGAGCGGCTCCCTCAAGTCACCGCTCCGTTAACGTACTCCGCAGCACTATCTCGACCACGACCACCGGTGGTCCGCGCTCCGGCTCCAGTGCCTACCCCGAATTTCCCAACAGCGCCGCCACCACCTCCAGTCTATCGAGTCGTTAACCCATGGCGCACCGCAGATAATAAGCCCATTTGCTACTCGTGTGGGATACCCGGACACGTAGCACGCTTCTGCCGCCGTCGTCCACTACATCCACATTACGACTCACGCACCTCTGTTTACGACCATTCGTCGTCTTACGCTTCCGACCGTGACCCAGAACCACCCCAGCCAAGCTTTCGACCAACACCTGGCCGCCGATCTCCCTCTCCCCGCCGTCGCTCGCTCTCCCCGATGCGTCGGCGTCCATCTTCAACGGAACGGGAAAACTAAGTGGCGCAGTTCCCGAGGCAAGAACTGCGTCCTCGTCGAAATGCCCAAGCCCTCTTCGCTCTCCGCCAAATGTTATAGATGTCGTCTTCGAAGGTGTTTCTGTGTTCGCGCTTATTGACACTGGTGCCGCTATATCCGTCATTGCTGAAAAACTGTGCCGCTCAGTTCGAAAGGTGACAACGCCCTTCTTTGGTCCGTTACTTCGTACAGCCACAGCAGAGCACGTCAAGCCGGTTGCTGCGTGTACCGGAAGAGTTTTAATTCAGGGAAAGCTCTACACCGTCCAGTTTGTCGTATTGCCCCACTGTTCGCACGACATCATCTTAGGATGGGATTTCCTTTCCCGTCACCAAGCCATTATTGATTGCTTCCGAGCAGAAGTCGCCTTCTTTTCACTTGGCGATGCCATGTCTGACGATGTCCCGCTCTGTCGACGCAAGTTGATTATCGCAGATGACGTCGAGATACCTCCGCACGCGTCTGTCGTGGCACCTGTAGGCTGTTCCGCGATTTCCGACGCCAATGTACTCTTCACACCTTCAGCCGCTTTCATCAGTCGCCACCTCGTACCACTGCCAACTGCTCTGCTTGCCCTTGAAGATTGTGCGACAGCCCTTCTCTTTTCTAACCGATTCCCATTCCCGATTACATTGCTTCGCGGCGAATCCGTCGGTACTGTGGAGCCTTACGAACCCATCGCTACGTTAGACGCCCCAGATGGTTCGGCGGAGATGAACGTCCTCTCCCATAGTTCTCCAACTGCACCATTGCCTCAGGAGGTTTTCCGCCCTGTCATCGACGACGGCTTAAGCCCAACGCAACGAGAGGAACTCCTCGGCCTCCTTGAGAAGTTTCGTCATGCTTTCGACAGCCACAGCAGCACCCTTGGCCGAACGTCGACCGTCTGTCACCGCATCGACACAGCTGCTCACCCACCACTGCGGCAGCGGCCTTACCGGGTATCATCGACGGAACGGCGCGTCATTGATGAACAAGTGGGTGACATGCTAAAGCGCGGTTTAGTTCAGCCATCCAACAGTCCATGGGCATCGCCAGTCGTTCTAGTAAAAAAGTAAGATGGCTCGACTCGCTTTTGCGTAGATTACCGCCGCTTAAACAAGATAACTAGAAAAGACGTTTACCCATTGCCGCGAATCGACGATGCCTTGGACTGTTTGCAAGGTGCTGAGTTCTTCACCTCTCTTGATTTACGATCCGGTTATTGGCAGGTACCTATGGCCTCAGAGGACAAGCCGAAAACTGCCTTTATTACACCAGATGGCCTATACGAATTCAATGTGATGCCGTTTGGCCTTTGCAACGCGCCCGCCACATTCGAGCGCATGATGGACGCCATTTTGCGAGGCCTAAAATGGAACACGTGCCTATGCTACTTGGATGATGTCGTTGTATTTGCACCTGATTTTCCCACTCACCTTCATCGCTTGGAGCAGGTTTTACGCTTCCTCACCGCCGCTGGCCTACAGCTAAACTTAAAGAAATGTTACTTTGGCGCACGAAAGCTAACCATTCTTGGGCACGTCGTCTCGAAGGACGGCATCCTTCCGGATGTTGCAAAGCTGCGGGCTGTGCAAGAATTCCCAAGGCCAAGGAATATAAAAGACTTGCGCAGTTTCATTGGCCTCTGCTCCTACTTCCGCCGCTTCGTTCGAAATTTCGCTTTGATTATGTCCCCACTCACAGAGCTCCTTCGGGGAGACGCCAGCCTTTCTGCGTGGTCGCCGGCTTGCGATCGTGCCTTTGCGACGCTACGGCAACTCCTCACGACGCCTCCAATACTGCGCCATTTTGACCCTACCGCTGCCACAGAACTCCACACAGATGCCAGTGGTGTCGGTCTCGGTGCTGTCCTCGCGCAGCGAAAGCCCGGATACGAAGAATATGTTGTTGCCTACGCAAGCCGCAGCTCCACAAAGGCTGAAGCGAATTATTCTGTCACCGAGAAGGAATGTCTGGCGATCATTTGGGCAATTACGAAATTTCGGCCTTACCTGCACGGCCGGCCTTTCGATGTCGTTACTGACCACCACGCCCTTTGCTGGTTGTCGACTCTCAAAGATCCGGCTGGTCGACTCGCCCGATGGGCCTTGCGCCTCCAGGAGTACGACATCCGTGTTGTCTACCGATCAGGAAAGAAGCACGCCGATGCCGACGCTCTTTCCCGTTCGCCAGTCGACACCGACGTTGCCAGTGTCTCTGCCCCTGATGACTTATTTTCGCCATCAGCGTCGATTGACATGTCGTTGGAGCAGCGCAAGGATCCTTGGACCGACTCTTTGATCCGTTACCTGTCTGAACCATCAGCCAGCCCGCCATCCCGAGCTCTACGTCGCCAAGCTTCCCATTACGCCATCAGGGATGGAATCCTTTATCGCCGCAATTACGAACCAGATGGGCGCAAATGGCTGCTGGTCATACCGAGACAGCTCCGCGCAACTATATGCGCCGCTTTCCATTCTGATCCTCAGTGCGCACACGCTGGTCTGTTCAAAACTTACGCCAGACTACGCCTCAGATTTTATTGGCGCGGCATGTACACCTTTGTGCAAAAGTACATTCGATCCTGCACAGAGTGCCAGCGCCGCAAGCCTGGTCCTTGCCGCCCTTCTGCGCCAATGCAGCCTTTGCCGTGCCCATCACGACCATTTGACCGGATTGGCATAGACCTATACGGACCCCTGCCATACACTGCTGCCGGAAATCGATGGGTTATTGTAGCCATCGACCACCTCACGAGGTACGCGGAAACTGCTGCCCTTCCATCGGCGACATCTCGTGACGTTGCTTCTTTCGTTCTGCACCGCTTCGTTCTTCGCCACGGCGCTCCGCGCGAACTCCTGAGCGACCGAGGCCGCGTCTTTCTCGCCGATGTTGTCGAAAAGCTACTTGCTGAATGCCATATTATTCACCGCTGCACCACCGCCTATCACCCGCAAACAAACGGGCTGACCGAGCGCTTTAACAGAACTCTTGGCGACATGATATCGATGTATGTCGCCTCCAACCACACTGACTGGGACGTCATTCTTCCATATGTAACTTACGCATACAATACGGCGCCTCAAACGACTACCGGCTTTTCCCCTTTCTTCTTACTTTATGGCCGATCGACACTATCCTGCCTTACCGTCCCGACTCATCCGAGGCCACCCCGGTTTCCGAAGCCGCTCGATATGCAGAAGAATGTCGCCGACTAGCTCGCTCCCACACCACCCAACAACAAGCATTGCAGAAGTTTCGCCACGACGATGGCCTGCCAAACCGGCAGTTCCCGTCTGGCGCTCTCGTTTGGCTCTGGGTGCCCTCCACTTCTGCGCCAGGTGTCGCCCCGAAGTTTGCGTCGAAGTATCACGGCCCTTACAGGGTCCTGCGGCAAACTTCTCCCGTCAACTACGTCGTCGAGCCAGTCACACCAACCTCGGACATGCGCCGTCGCGGCCGCGAGACTGTCCACGTAGATCGCCTGAAACAATACCATGAACCGCTAGTTTTCACGGCGCCTTAGCCCACCGGAGTGGCTCCGTCTCCAGGGAGGGGGAAAGATGTAGTGGAGAAGCCGGATCGCTAATGCTGCACTAGTGGGGCGTGAGCTGAACGTGATTTGCGGCCCTTGTTAGTTAAGTCTAGACGCCATCGTGTCTGCCAGTCCGACCTCGTCGTCCATAACCACGTCGAGCTTTCTTATCACTATATATATATATTGTCGCAAGATAGCAGATACCCCTCATAACCTTTCGACCTCGTCCAAAGCGACTGCCCCTTCGTCTACTGACATTGACAAAATGCTAGCGGCAGATCTCTCACCAAGCCACACTGAAGCTCTTCGTCGTCTTTTGGAGTCCTACGCCCATCTATTCGACTTCAACGACCGCCCTTTATGCCAGACTTCCGTTGGCATGCACAAAATTGATACCGGTGACTCCAACCCTATTCACCGGCGCCCTTACCGCGTTTCGGCCACCGAACGTGATGTCATCCGAAGAGAAGTGGAAAAGACGCTCGCTAAAGATGTCATTGAACCACCCTCAAGTCCTTGAGCTTCTCCTGTTGTCCTCGTGAAAAGAAGGACAACACTTTGAGATTTTGTGTCGATTACACACACCTCAACGCGATAACTAAGAAGGACGTTTTCCCCTTGCCGCGAATAGGCGACGCGCTCGACTGTCTTCATGGCGCCAAATATTTCTCGTCCATCGACCTTCGATCGGGGTATTGGCAGATTGCCGTTGACCCGCAGGACCTAGAAAAAACGGCATTTGTAAATCCCGACGGCCTCTACCAATTTAAGTTCATGCCGTTTGGTCTTTGCAATGCGCCGGCAACCTTCGAGCGCATGATGGACTCGCTCCTACGCGGCTTCAAGTGGTCGACCTGCTTGTGCTACTTAGGTGACGTCATCATTTTGGCACCGACATTTGCGAGCCATCTAGACCGCCTTTCCACCATTCTCAGCCTATTCCGTAACGCTGGTCTCCAGCTCAACTCTTCCAAATGCTGTTTCGGGCGCCGTGAAATAACTGTCCTGGGACATCTTGTTAACTCCGCTGGTGTGCAGCCTGATCCAGATATAGTCAGCACCGGGAAAAACTTTCCTTTGTCTTGTTCTCTTAAAGATGTACGAAGTTTCATCGGGCTGTGCTCGTACTTCCGCCGCTTTATTCGGAATTTCGGCGCGATTGCGCGTCTCCTCACTGCGCTATTGAAAAAAGACGCTGTCTTCGCCTGGGGCTTATCCCAGGCATCTGCCTCCTCGGCTTTCATAGACGCCCTCACAACTTCTCCGATATTGGCGCACTTTGACCCGACTGCAACCACTGAAGTACGCACAGCGTCACAGATTTCTCGCACAGCGTCAGTGCAGCCGAGAATGTGTTATTGCCTATGCCAGCCGCCTTCTCTCCACACCAGAGCAGAACTACTCTATCACAGAACGAGAGTGCCTTGCACTTGTATGGGCCATTGATAAATTTCGTCTCTACCTATACGGACGCACCTTTACTGTAGTGACTGACCATCATGCACTCTGCTGGCTCTCCTCGCTCAAAGATCCCGCAGACCGTCTCGATCGTTGGGCACTCCGTCTCCAAGAATACTCGTTCTCGGTCGTTTACAAGTCTGGTCATTGCCACCAAGACGCCGATTGCCTGTCACGTTATCCCGTTGATCCGCCTACAGACATCGATAAAGACATTGAGGCATGCATTTTGTCCATATCCTATTTGCATAACATAGGCCACGAACAACTCCGAGATCCAGCTTTATGCTCTAGCGTGGATAGTCTCGGTTCCGGAACTCCAAGTCCTTCGCTCCGTATGTTCTGCCTTCACGATGGGATCTTGTACCACCACAATATGCACCACGATGGCCCTGAACGCCTTCTCGTCGTACCCTCACACTTGCGGTCTGATGTTCTTCGCCAGCTTCATGATGAGCCAAGCGCTGGTCACCTTGGTATTACACGCACCTATCATCGCATACGGCGTCGCTTGTTCTGGCCCGGCCTCTACCGTTCCGTGCAGCAATATGTCGCCAGCTGTGACGCATGTCAACGTCGACAGCGGCCAGCATTGCTGCCAGCCGGTCTCCTGCACCCCATTGCCATTCCCTCCGAACCTTTCTACCGCGTCGGACTCGACGTTTCCGGTCCTTTTCCCACATCGACATCCGGGAACAAGTGGATGGCCGTCGCGACCGACTACGCGACGCGATACGTCATTACACGCGCTCTTCCCACCAGCTGCGCTACGGATGTCACTGACTTTCTTCTTTATGACATCATTTTGCAACACGGTGCTCGTCGACAGCTACTTACCGGTGAAGGCCGGTATTTTTTGTCCCGCGTCGTTCAGGAGCTCCTTCACTCCTGCTCCCCAAAACACAACGTCACCACAGCTTACCACCCTCAAACTAATGGCCTTACGGAGCGTCTGAACCGAACTCTCAACCATGTGCTGTCCATGTAAGTTTCCGCAGACCATCGCGACTGCGACGCAACCTTGCCCTACGTTACCTTTGCCTATAATTCAAGGCATGCCACCACCGGTTATTCTCCGTTTTACTTACTCTACGGCCGCGAACCTTCCCTGCCTCTTGACACGCTACTTCCCGTCTCCAGTTGCCCTGTTACGTACGTTCGTGACGCCATAGCGCGAGCCGCCGAAGCACGTGTGATCGCCGGTGACCGCCTCACCATGTCTCAAGTCGCTCAGAAGGACTTGTATGATCGCCGCCGTGTCGGTTTCTCGGTAAAGCTGTTATCCCGCTACCATGGCCCCTATAAGGTCTTACGCAAGGCCACTGACCTCACGTATGAAATCGAACGAGTCGTCGACCCAGCCCCATCTACGAGACAACCTTCTACAACTGTACACGTCGCACGACTGAAGCCCTGCATACCTGCCACCTCTATTCTGCACTGACAGGCGCCGAGTCGGCGCTTTTACGCCGGGGGGTAGGGTCGCAAGATAGCAAACGGGCTTACTCTGCAGTATTACGAGGAAGGTAGCAGAGGGGCTCACTCTGTTCGCAGGACTCGGGCGAAGGCAACGAAGTGGTCGGACAAGTCTCGGGCCTGCCATTGCCCCGCCACGGTGGTCTAGAACTATGGTACTCGGCTGCTGATCCGAGGGTCGCGGGATCGCACCCCGCCCGCGGCGGCTGAATTTCGATGGAGACGAAATGTTGAGGCCCGTGTACTGTGCGATGTCAGTGCACGTTAAAGAAGCCCAGGTGGTCGAAATTTCCGGAGACCTCCACTACGGCGTCTCTCATAATCAGAACTGTGTTTTGGGATGTTAAACCCCACAAATCAATCGGGCCTGCCATTAGTGTTGACTAGCAATTTCCTGTGTACATATTGTAAATACACGTATCCCCGTACCACTATATATATATATATATATATATATATATATATATATATATATATATATATATATATACGAAGAAAAAGTCAGACGTGGCGAAGAAGCAGTATATTTTTGACGTTTCGGCCGCGGGACCGGCCTTCGTCGGTCCCGCGGCCGTAACGTCAATATATATATATATATATATATATATATATATATGTATATATTGTAGCGAAAAGTAACGAACTCTACAGTGGGGCACGCTCTCCAGTGTATTCTAGTGGGTCTGGATCTAACGCGCATTGCTCGTGCTCGCTCACGGGGCTCGTGCCTTCAGCCGTTGACGAAGCTACCGATCGGGCCTTACACCAACCTTATATAAACGCCTTTAAAATAAATTGGTGCAGAGTGCTGGGTACCCTCACAACAAGTTCGATCGCTTTCTATGCCCCCAGAACTTCGCTCCCGCACAGTGCCATCTACCATGCCTCAAGACGCCGCCCAGCAGACGCCTCCGCCCGCACCGACCGCATGTCCCGGTGTCCCTCGTGTCCGTGACCCTTCCTTGGCGCGTGTCTTCACTGGCGTGGATGGGACCGACGTGGAGGACTGGCTCACAATAATACAAGCGCGTGAGCGTGCCCAATTGATGGGACAAGGCAGGAAAGCTGAGCAATCTGATTTTCTAACGCATCAGATTTCCTGACGTGTTCCGAATTTAAGACCGCCATTGTTGATGTGTTCGGTCGCCCTGCCGATCGTAAGCTGCAAGCAGAGCAGCGCTTACGCGAACGATCTCAGCAGGGCGGTGAATCCTTCACGAGCTATATAGAAGATATCCACGACTTGTGCAAGAAAGCCAATGCGACCATCTTGGAGTCTAAAAAGGTCGGGAACATTATGAAAGGTATCGACGATGACGACTTCACCATGCTGCTCGCCAAAAACCCTCGCACTGTGGCAGAGGTCATAACGCTGTGCCAAAGCAACGAGGAACTGTGTCGACAGCGGTCGATGACCCGTCGCCCCCCATCACGCGCCGCCGATCTCGCTGGCTTGTCGGCCATTTCTGACCATTCCGCGTTGCTCGCGGAAGTCAAGACATTCGTGCGTCAGGAAGTTGCACGCCATTACTCTCTGCTGGCCTTTCCTCAACCGCAGCATGTTCAACAGCTGTCGACCACACTTCTGCCTCCCCTCCGCCGGGAGATTGAGCAGGAAATCGCAGGGGTCATGCCCGAATGCCACCAACACCCTCCGGCGCCTGCAGGACTGAGTTATGCTCCAGTTGGAGCCACGCCGCTCCAGCCGATTCCTGCTGCTGCCCCACTTAGTTACGCCCAAGTTGTCGCTAGACCTCAGTCTTTCGAAACGGTTGTGCCGCCTCCATACACCGAAGTCACTCCTAGGGCGAGGCTGCAGTCCAGCATGCAGTCGTATCAGCAGCCGCCCCGTCCATCGCGTCCTGCGACATGGGTGGGACCTGCCTTAGCGAACCGATGGCGTACCTCCGAGAGCCGTCCCATGTGCTTTGCGTGTGGTTATGCTGGACACGTCGCACGTTATTGCGATCGCGTGCAGCAGCCTCGAGTCGCATCACCCGTCACCAGCCGGACCAGCCACCCGTATTACGAGCCGCCTCCTTTGCGGGCAGCTCCGTCTACCCGCCGTTCACCGTTTCCACAACGCCGCTCCTTGTCACATATGCGGCCACGTGCGGTCGCCGGAGACCAGGAGAACTAGTCGTCGCAGTCCACGAGGCAAGGGCTGTGACGCTATCGAACTGTGAACGCCCTCGCGCAGCCCGTCGAATGCAATAGACGTGTTTGTCGACGGTGTTCCCGCATCCGCCCTTGTAGACGCTGGAGCCGCCATATCAGCCATGGTCGGAAAACTTAGCCGTTGACTACGAAAAGTGACGACGCCACTTTCTGGGCTCTCCCTCCGTACAGCTCGTGGCCAAAGTATTCGCCCTACAGCCGTATGCACAGCCCGCGTATTCATTCAGGGCACTCTGTAGGCTATCAAATTCGTAATAATTTCTGCATGCTCTCACGACGTCATCCTGGGATGGGATTTTCTTTCGGGCAACGAGGCTGTTATTCATTGCGCACCTGCCGAGCTAGAACTCTCGCCGTTCTCAGACTTGACGCCGGCAAGCGAACCATCGTCTTCGTACAAGCTATTTGTCCGGGACGACACCAGAGTGCCTCCAAACTCGACAACAGCTGCGTCGGTCTACAGCGCCGATATCGCCGACATCGTTGCACTCCTTTCGCCATATGACCGTGTTTCCTCTAGGAAATGCTTGCTGGTGCCTTTCGCGACCGTGCAGCTCACTCAGGGCAGCGCCGCGATTTTTGTAACCAACCCATAGCCGCGTATGTAGTTTTGTTGCTACGAGGGGAATGTCTCGGCAGGGTGGAACCCTTGGAAGACACACCAGTTATCGACGCGCCCGATGACACGCACTGTTCCAGTTCCAGCACGCTCAGTGCTGTTTCGACTTCTGATACGTCACCCGTTGATGTATTTGGGTCCTCCATTGCTGACGATCTTACGCCGGCCCAAAGTTCTCAGCTTCTGGGCCTGCTAGAAGAATTCGTTCTTTCGATGTCGCACAAGCTTCTCTCGGCCGCACGTCCACTGTTACGCACCGCATTGACGCTGGCAGCCAACCGCCACTGCGGCAACGGCCATACCGCGTATCTCCCGCAGAACGTCGAGTAATCAACGAGCAAGTCGACGACATGCTTCGACGCGAACTTATTCGACCTTCGAACAGCCGCTTTGCATCTCCTGTCGTTCTTGTTGCGAAGAAGGACGGTTCTATACGGTTCTGTGTGGAGTGCCGACGGCTCAACAAGATCACTCGTAAGGACGACTCTCCACTACCGCGAATTGACGACGCGATTGACAGCCTGCAGGGAGCAGAATTCTTTTCATCCCTCGATTTGCGGTCAGGATACTGGCAAGTACCCTATGGCTGATGACACTCGACGGAAGACAGCCTTTGTCACGCCCAACGGCTTGTACGAATTCAACGTAATGCCGTTTGGAGTGTGTAATGCGCCCGCTACCTTTGAGCGCATGATGGACACCGTTCTGCGCAACTTGAAATGGCACACGTGCTTGTGCTACCTCGACGACGTCGTCGTTTTTTCTCCAGACTTCTCCAGGCATCTCCAACGCTTGCGACATATTTTGACGCGTTTGCGGGACGCCGACCAACTACTTAATTTTAAAAAAATGCCGATTTGCAGCACGGCACCTAACAATACTAGGCTACGTCGTGTACAAGGACAGAATTCTCCCCGATCACGCCAAACTTCGGGCCGTGGCGAGTTCTCCAAACCGACGTCCGTCAAAGAACTGCGCAGCTTCGTAGGACTGTGCTCCTAATTCCGACCCTTCATTCGGAATTCCGCCACTAACGTCGCTAACGAAGCTCCTCGGAAGTAGCGGGCCCCTAGACTCGTGGTCGTCAGAGTGCGATGACGCGGTCCTAAAGCTCCGTCGTTTGGTTACGCCTCCTCCCATACTACGCTACTACGATCCCACGGCCGCTGCAGAGGTACACATGGACGCTAGTGGTGTGGGCCTCGGCACTCTCCTTGTGCAGCGCAAACCAGGGTTCTCTGAGACACGCGTATGGGAACCAGGGTTCCTATACGCATGTCGTACACTTCCTAAACCCGAGAGCAATGGCGCCGTCACGGAAAAAGAATGCCTTGCGATCACATGGGCTCTTGCGAAGTTTCGACCTTACTTGTATGGTCGCACATTTGATGTCGTGACGGACCACCACGCCCTTTGTTGGCTGTCATCATTAAAGGATCCCTCCGGCCGTCTTGCACATTGGGCACTTTGCCTGCAGGACTACGATATCCGCGTGCTGTACCGCAGTGGACGACAACATTCGGACACCGATTCCCTCTCGCGCTGTCCTTTGGCTGACGACAATGCTCGCTGCTCATGATCCGAGGTTACTGTTTCTTCTATTGACCTTGACACCATCGCCCCCGAGCAGAGCAAGGACCCCTAGATTGCATCGATAATAGGCTTACTGTCTAATCCATCGACACCAACCACTCGAGCAAAGCGCCGTCAAGTTCAAGATTTCACCATTCGCAACGGCATCCTACACCGCCGCAATTACAGCTCCAACGGCCGCCATTGGTCATTACATGTACCTTATAGCCTCTGTTCCGAAATATGTACGGCTTTCCACACCGATCCATAGTGTGCACACCCCAGAATATTCAAGACCTACAAGCGCCTTCAACAGCGGTACTATTGGCGCGGAATGTACCGCTACATTCAGAAGTTCGTGCGCTCTTGCACCGATTGCCAGCGCCGGAAATCTCCACCTCGCGTTTCGCCGCCGGGTCTGCAGCTTTACCTTGCCCTGGCAGGCCCTTTGGCCAGGTCGGCATTGATTTGTACGGGCCCCTTCCCATGACATCTGCTGGGAAGCGCTGGGTTATTGTGGCAGTTGACCCCCTCACGCGATACGCTGTGAGTGCTGCGCTTCCCGCACCTACAGCGCGTGGCGTTGCCTCCTTCTTGCTTCACCTATTCAACCTACGTCACGGGCCACCCCAGGACCAACTCAGTGAGCGCGGTCGTGTCTTCCTTTCTGAAGTCATTGAAGCTATTCTTAAAGAGTGCCACGTGGTTCATCGCACGGCTACGGCGTACCACCCTCAAACCAATGGGCTTAGTGAGCGCTTCAACCGCACGCTCGGCGACATGCTTTCGATGTACGTCGCCTCGGACCACACGAATTGGGTCATCATTCTACCATTTGCAACGTACGCGTACAATACCGCTACGCAGAGCACCACTGCCTTTTCACCCTATTTTCTACTGTACGGTCGGCACCTGTCGCACACTATGGAGACAATTCTACGGTACCTTCCGAATAATTCTGAGTATGCGCCTATATCTGACACAGTGAGGTATGCCGAGGAGTGCCGCGACCTCGCACGGGCCTTTACGTCCAGCGACCAAGAGCATCAGAAGAGCATTTGTGGCGACCCTACCTCAGCGCCCACCTTCCTTCCTGGAGCGCTGGTGTGGCTCTCCATTCCTACTGCTGCGCCTGGCCTCTCCTCAAAGTTACTGCCAAAGTATGAAGGCCCCTATCGAGTCGTTGAACTCGCATCACCTGTCAACTACGCGATTGAACCCGTCGACCCGTCTTCGGACATGCGCCGTCGTGGACGCGACATTGTCAACGTAGAGCGTCTTAAGCCGTACTATGATCCACTCATAGTAACGAACTGCTAGGTCGCCGGACGGCTCCCTTTGCATACCGGAGGTAATTGTAGCGAGAAGTATCGAACCCTATACTGGGGCACGCTCTCCAGTCTCATCTAGTGGGTCTGGGCCTAACGCGCATGCTCGTGCTCGCCGCTCGCTCTCGGGGCTAGTGCCTTCAGCCATGGACCAAGCTGCCGGTCGGGCCTTAAGCCGTCCTTGCCTTTACAATATGTATTTTTTTTCAGAAGGAGAGAATCACACGATTAACAAAAACAATATATATTTACTGACGTTGCGGCCGGTGGACTGGCCTTCATCAAACTAAAAAGGTGTTGCAGAGCGCCTGCCTTTTAAGGGTACTGCAAGGGGGAGAGTGCGGCTACAAAGGCGTATGTCTGTACAGGGAATGGCTGCGAAATCTGCCTGGACAGAATACGTGATCAGCTACGGCGAGTCACGAAGCGACACCGTAGCCTGTCAATTAACAGCAAGGCGGCACACTTACAACCCCGAGGGATTCTACTACCTGTATGTAACGCAACTATAAAGCTACTCCCCATTGGAAAAATGGAAATCACCACAGCAGGAAGTAGAAAAAACAACAAAAAACAAAAAACTGATTTATTGAAAAACGGCTGGCTAGAATTGACTAGAATATCTTGTAATGGAAACGTATAAACCATGAAGGAAGGAAAATTGAAATAAAATAACAGATATAAAAAAGTTCACCAAAAAGTAAAGTGTGAAAGCACCTCCTGGATGACGCGCAAACTAAGGGGAACCAAAGGCAATCACTTAGCAAAGTTATACACAGGCACAAACAGCAGGGAGGTACTGAGCAGTCGCTATTGAATGCAATCGCGGATAGATACCTCCTCATTGGACCGACGCACGAAGAAGATTATCCGCTGATCGAGTGCGCGACAGTAGAGGACTTGGACGCGCCCTTCACAGAATCGGAGATCAGGGCGGTGCTCCACAATTTAAATAGCAGATCAGCTCCGGGTCCCGATAAGGTTTCTAACAGGCTATTACGGAACCTGGACGATAAGGCAGTGGAATTACTAACTAAGGAGGTCAACGAGGTATGGGATGCAGGACAGGTGCCCGACGATTGGAAGGCGGCTACGGTAATACTCGTTCCAAAATCCGGAAAACCCTTAGATCTCGATAACATGAGACCGATATCATTAACTTCGTGCATAGGCAAGGTAGCGGAGCACGCAATTTTAAACAGGGTGTCCGGGTACATAGAGCGTCAGGACCTCTTCCCACAAAATATGGTAGGTTTCCGGCCCGGTCTATCGACGCAGGACTTTATGCTGATGCTGAAAAAGCAAATCTTTGATAACGGCACTAGGTATGTGAGAGGTATTCTAGCCCTGGATCTAGCTAAGGCGTTTGACACAGTGTTGCATCGGTACATACTGCAGGCCACGGCAGGGATGGGCCTAGGAGTCAAATTCCAGGCCTTTGTCAGGTCCTTTCTCATGAATAGAACAGCTACAATTCAGGTGGAGCAAATACGATCAAATGTGTACGAATTAGGTGCTCGGGGTACACCCCAGGGTTCAGTCATCTCACCCCTGCTGTTCAATATAGTCATGAAAGGTCTTTCAGACAGGGTGAGCGGCCTTCGAGGCATAGGCCACGCACTCTACGCCGATGACATCACAATTTGGTGCCCAAGTGGCTCCCTAGCAGAATTAGAGCAAGCTCTACAGGCGGCCTTGCATGAGACGGAGGCTTATCTAGCGGACACTGATCTCAAGCTGTCTCCGAGTAAGTCGGAACTGTTACTTTACCGACCGGCTAGGCAAGGAGTTAGGCATCTCACGCCCCTAAGCCAGCTACCCTTGGAATTATACACGCATAATGGGCAGAAAATTCCCATAGTTGACTCTGTCAAGATCCTGGGCCTGCTTATAGACGCTAGCGGATGTATTGCCAGAACAATTACCCACGTTACAGCCAAGACTGAGAACATGTTAAGATTAATCGCTAGGGTATCCAACCGAAAGAAGGGGTTAGGTGAGGACAACCTTCTTCGGATGTACCACGCATTTCTACTCAGTCATATCAACTATGTTGCGTCAGCTCTCGTATGGACGAAAACGGAAAAGAGCAAGTTAAACACAGTCATGCGCAAGAGCATCAAGAGAGTGCTAGGCTTGCCGATTACCACGAGCTCAGACAGGCTAGACCAACTCGGAATGCACAATACCATAGACGAGATCATAGAGGCGCAGGTCACTGCCCAGGTGGTTAGGCTGTCGTCTACACAAGCGGGCAGGCGGATCCTGGACGAAGTTGGCATGGCTCCTAGGATAATGGAGGAACGGAGGATACCACTGACCAGGGAAACGAGGGCAACCTACATGGTGGGGCCCTTCCCGCGAAACGTATATCCACAGCATAACGAGGGTAGACGTAAAGCCTGTGCACGTGCCATCTTGAAGAGAGTTAGGGATGACATAGACTCCGCGGTCTTCGTAGATGCGGCGCAGTACGGGAACAGTAGAACATTCGCGTTATCGATGGTAGACGGGCGCGGAGTGCTTCGCTCATCAGCCTCGGTAAGGGCGGCCACCCCTGGTATAGCCGAACAAATAGCGGTTGCGCTGGCCCTGTGTGACACAGAGCGTTTCTACGTTTACACCGATTCGCGAGACGCAATTAGGGCATTTCAAATGGGTAACCTCGCTCGAGAGGCGGCCTCCATTCTAGAGAAGAGGGCTTGCCCCGGTTCACATTATATTACGTGGTTCCCCGCACACATGGGGACGAACGTTCTTGAGGGCTTCCCAAACCTCAATGAGCTGGCTCACGACCGTGCGCGAGAACTCACGCGCCGCGGCGGTCTGGCGGCTCCGGAGGGGCAGGAAGAGGCTCAGCGGAACGACCCACTTCTCACATTCAATGAAATTACTAAACATTACCAACTTGACCGGAGAGTCTACCCTCTTCCTCATCCGAAGCTCAGCAGAGGTCAGTCAGTTACTCTACGAATGTTGCAGACGGGCTCTTTCCCGTCCCGGGGCTTCCTCAGTAAGCTATACTCGGACTTGGACCCTGGCTGTCCCGACTGCAGTGAAACTTTGTGTTCTATGGCTCACATGCTCTGGCGATGTCCCGCGTTGCCTAAGGACGTTCTCTCCAGCGAAGCTCAATGGGAGGAGGCCATCACAAGCACAGTGCTCCAAAAGCAAGCCCAGGCTATCCAGAGGGCCCACGAAAGGGCGGAGCGTCATGGCGTTCTTTCCTCCACGTGGGTGCGGCCAGCGGTTACAACGGCCTCCCGCTAGGGAGTCCTTACGTAGCTCCTAAGGATTAATTATAGTTCATTGTCTGTCTGTCTGTCTGTGAAAGAACGCATTCTAGTTTTTTGAATTGGCATTCTCATAATGGCAATGACCTAGTCACTCGGGAAACATGTGACTACCCATGTTTTATTTAATGCCCGAGGTAGCGGCTTTGAAGTTATAAATGAAGTAGGACTCACGAATCTGTATTAGCAAATAAATTTGCAAATTAAAGGTACCCTCATTGAGGAAGAGCCACTGGAATTGTTAAGAAGCTTGGCGACCTCATAGGAGGGGAGATCGTGCCATCATACAGAGACACGTGTCATAGAGTACTTGCTGGCAGATCTCGACAGTCTAGTCATTGGTTGCGTCCGACATGACAAAAAGGAACGCTACCCTAAGAAAAGCAAGAAAGAAAATGCCATCTGCTAGTTATATGGGTTTCAAACCAAGTCAACCCATATATGTGAACGAGAACTAGCCAGGCAGCTGCTCGGTTCGGCAATTGCTAACAAGCATGAATCCAACTAGAAGCTCGTTTAGACAAACGGTGGCAAGGTCTTTGCGCGTAAAAGAGAAACGTCTAAGATTCTTAGGATTCTTGAGCCTGCAGATGTGGCGAAAATGGCAGTTTAGCATATCCAGTCAAGTCTTATACTAACTAGACTTGCTAATCGACCCTATCTATAGCCAGTACTACGACATCAGCGGGTTTAACAAGCTGGTTAATCGAAGCTAGCATACTTTAAGTGTTCTACATTTAAAATATCGTAGTATCAAGAGCAAAAAAGAAAATCTTCAGATGTTTCTGGACTCTTTGGCAATAAATTTTGACGTTCTAACATTTTCTGAAACGTGATTAAGATCAAATAATGTAGCGCCAAGATTTGTGGGTTATACCTACAGCGGTTTGGTACGTCCTTCCGGTCGCGTCGGTGGCAGCGCCTTATACGTCAGAGAACAACCCAATCGAGAAATAATTGAAATCTTTCGCGCATTTCACCGAGCATTCAATGCCTTGTCATCAAGGTATATGAACGCAATTGTTCGCGATTTATCGGTCACCAGCTGGTAAAAAGCAAGAATACTTTGACTACCTTCATACTCCCTTACAAAAGCTACACTCAACGAGCTTGCCTTTTTTTAGTTAACGGTGTAGTCGCTTTTCAATTCGTACGCATCCGCAAACACAATAACAAGACCTAGCCGCATATCGGAAAAGTCTTCCACGCTTCTTGATGTCGTGTGTTACAAATCTATCAAGCGGAAAATGCATTTCCGGGTTACTGCCATACGATGTCCGTGACCCCCTCCCAATTTTTTCGCTATCATTAACCTTAACAGAAAAATAAAGAGCTGATCATGGAACAGTAACGCAAAATAAACGATATTGCATCAGACCGATTCCGAGCTGAAGTTGCTTCGACGAACTCGAATATAGTATGCGCCGAAAGGAATACAAACCAGGCTTTTAATCTTTTTCTTAAGAAGCTGAAGAACAATAGGACCGCCCTTTCCTGTAACGAAAATGCCCACGAAAAAGAAGAAAATACGCGAACCAGGGATTAGCAATGCATTATATGACAGAATACAAGAAAAAAGCGAAATGTACCACGCGTTTGTTAAATCTCGCGATATATCACTTCGTCAAGGTTATAAAAATTATCTCAACAATTTAAGGCAGAACATCAAGCGAGACAGAATAGCGTGCTACGAATACACATTTGAAAGTGTCTACTACAATCCCAAGAAAATCTGGAGTGCGTTTAAGTAGTTTAAGCGCAGGTAGTAAGGCCACGTTGATATCACTGGTTTTGCAGACGATAAGACAGATTTCCAAGCTCTAGTTGGCATGAATGATTATTTTGTTAACGCTGGCGACTACATAGATTCATCTTGTGGTGCAAGAGCTCCGCCTGCAGCAGATAGGAAGCGTCTATCACGCTCACTCTCTTATCTAGGTCACACATTGTGAAGTTGAATGGTTAATCGGTAAAATAGGTGACAATGTTGCTGTAGGTGTTGACGAAATAGCAGCCAGCCCGATAAAATTTGTATCGTCACTAATTTCCCACCCTCTTTTCTGTCTCATGAACATAATGTTAGAAATTGGCATTTTTCCTTCAGAACTTAAAGTCGCTCGCATTTGCCCTATCGTCAATAGGTGTGCAAAAGATGTACTATCGAACTACCGTCCGATATCTGTTTTGCCGCTCAAAAGTTTTTGAAGGAATCATATACACCAGACTTGAGTGAAAGCACCAGATAATAAATAAAGCACAGTATGGGTTTCGAAAATGTAGGTCTACGGAATCGGCGCTATTAGATACCAAAGAAGAGATACTAAACATGGAAGACAGAGCGAACACCATGGGTCTTTTCAAGGACTGTAAGACCTTTGATGCAGTAAGACACATTATAATATCCAAGTTGAATGATTGTGGTGTAAGGGGCGTGGTAGCTAAACTAATTAAATGTTATCTCACTTCAAGAAAACAATTTCTAAAGGTTGGTAACAGTGTTTCCCCAACGAAAACAGTCAAAAATGGTGTACCACAGGGTGCAATCCTTGGACCGGTACTATGTTTATCTTATATTAATGATCTGTGTGACATTCCACGTTCCCCAAAAGTAATTGTTTACGCGAACGATACTAACATATTCTTTACAGGTAGAATACTCATGCACCTTGAAGCTGAGGTAACCGAATATTTAGTCCAATTAGAAGAATAGCTTCATCAATATCAGCTCATGTTTAATATATCTGAGAGTATGTATCCCAGGCAGCACGCCAACACAGGACTGATGTAGGCGTGAAGTCGGCCAAAGTCGGCAGCGATATCGGGCCTAAGCAGGCAAATCGCGCTCGCGCTACTTTCACCCACATCTGGCCGATGATGACCAGCCAGAATGGCTCCACTGTGGCGAAGGCACCATGGGTCGAACTTGGCCAGCCACAGTGGGCGAAATTTGGCCAGCCAGCGTGGGCGAAATTTAGCTAGCCAGAATGGGTCAAATTTGGCCAGCCAGAATGGGTCGGATTTGGCTAGGTAGCATTGGCGATGTTGCGGGCATTCAGGCTTTTTTGGCGTCTTTTCGACCCCGCCGACATGGGGAAACCCCTTGCGCGACCGTTCACAGCCACTGGAGTTTCTAGTGTTTACCCAACGTGTGTCGTGCCATTTGGATTAGAAAAATTTTTATTTTTGTGTTTTCGCATTTTCGAAGGGCTATGAAGGCATTTTCGAAGGATCAACAGTAGTTTGTGTAAATATGCCTCTCATGCATACGCGAAAGTTTTATTAACACAGTAATAAGTGGGGCTAAGTGCATCCTCTGTACTTTTTATTAATGCGCTCTAAACAAACCAAATAACACAAGAGAGGTTTATAGAGGAAAGAACTATTTCATTTATTTTCTGAACTTTGAATTGATAATATGCTATTCTCGTGTGGCACTGTCGTAGTGGAAAAGTTTCGGCAAGGATGTAACCTGCGGGAAAAGGCGTGAAAAGTTAGCAGAGCTTTGGAGCACATCAGCAAGATACTATCATTCTATGCAAATTATGTTGCGATTCATGAACACACGCAGAAATTCAAGAAATGTCAGAAACATCTCATAATCGGGCACTACTTTAGAAAATAACAAAAGAAAGTTTTCTTCTTAACTGTATAATGAATTGATGTTCAATATTCAATCCCCAGATCTTGGCTTCGCGTCGCTTTAGGTGTCCAAGGGGAAAACAACGTGAGTAAAGGTTCTGTTGCAAAGCAACTTTAAAAGCGGCACATAACTTGAAATAGGTGCATTTTCATTATAATAAGTTTAATATTTTTGGCATACATCGGAAAGGAAAACATGTAGACGTGAGCTAACTAGACACACACCAGGGATGGGGTCTTTAGGCAAAACATGTCCTTAAATGATAGGTGCAAGGTGCATTATAAGCAGATATTAGAGAAGGAACATCTTTTCAAGGCTACTTTAAAAATGCCATCGCGTGCCGAACTGCCGCACGTGTCCAACACGAAGGAGCGCGTGTTCGGTATCACGTTACCTCTAACAATACGGGCAAGAAAAAATAATGTTACGAGAACTGCAAGTCACCACACAATGAGTGTTTGATACAAGCACAGGATAAACTACATGAACTAAAACTGCTTTGGGACAACGTGCGTAGGCTCTTTATTAGAAAATAAAGAGCCTACGCGCCTCACGACACCAATAATATATAAAGTGGAACCGGTGCTTTACCTTCACAAAAAAATGTGCCACATCCCATTTTGAAAACTGGCCAGCAACTTACCGAATTTCGGCATCCGCTCTGCACTCTACAGCTGTGAGTCCGCAATACAAATTCGGCGACGACACTGTAGTCTCACCAAAAGGCACAGGCTTGTGTTCATATACAACCGATGTCACAGTTGGGATGGGCATTGCTTTAGGACATACACTCGCCAAGGAATCGCGCAATCAACTTGAATGATCGATAAATGCGGTACATGATAAACGATAAACGCGTAGACAGACTGCGTGCAGCCGTTGAAACTCGCTCGTACACCTTGCACCTTGGTAGCAATGCAGCCGCGACGAGAGAGCGCGGAAAGTTCCCATTGGTTTCCCCCTCTGAAGGCAGCAAACGCCAGCAAAAGCAGGTTCAGAACCACATTCTTTGCAAACTGCAGATGAGCACAATGGAGGCGCATGGAGGGGGCCGTGACAATGGTCGTCAGTTGGGAAGGGGACGCGCGCCCCCCTCCCCACACACTTTTTTTATATTTAGTTGCTGCTGGCTTAGCACGCGCTAGTTTACCTCTCGGCAGAACAAGCGCGTTTTTCTTGCTTTCTTTTTTTTTGTAGTTGTCTCAAAACGTGCACAATGGTGGGGACACCCGCCGGCACCGCATTGGTTAAGTGCAGCCCGGTGCAGCCTATGGAGTATGCTGGTATGCATGTGTTCTACACAGGATTTCACAGAGGCTGAACCACCCCCTCTAGCTAAAAACGCGAGCGAAATGCTGCACTGCAGGCAACAAACGTAGCGAGGACGCGCGGCGCCGCCATTGTGCTTGAATTTCTGCCATCTTCTGCAGCGCAGGAAGGACGTGCTCGTGCTGCGTTTCCGCACGACAAGAAATACTGCGATGACTCTGTCTCTACGCACCCTCCTTTTGGCCTTATTGGCTATAAATAAATTAGTTGTTAAATATCAGAATACGCACATGTTTGCTTATATCAAGGCCATAGCCTCATACGAACGTCAGTGATAAATCCGACACACTGCACAGAGCATTCAGTCAAGCTCGATATATCCTGCTCATCTAACTAGTACAACGTAGCCGATGGCCGATGTGTAAACGAATTCGATATGTATGGAAAGAACGCACTAACGGGCGTTACACAAAAAAGCAAAAAAAAATATAAAAGCAGGAATTATACGCAATGTCGTGCACATATTAAGGAATTATTAGCCTATTGTACCTGCGTGGTAGTAGGGAGCATGGAGGTGGAAAAGGGAGGTATAAGTTTACCCGACCAGTAGACAATTATTTTCTGTTGCTGAGCGTATGCGAGCTGCGATACCTGCGTTGCGCTGTATTGGAGCTGCTTTTGAAAGGAATGCACTAGTTTCGCGAACACACTGATAAAATGTTGAGGGGCACGTGGTGAACAATAGCTTGACTTAGGACGGTTCGTTTATACTGTTACCCTGCACAAACATATGAAGAAACTGGGGAACAGAAGAGAGCTTTGGTTTCTAACCGATTTTTTTTTCAGTGCTGTTTTTATATACCATAAAATACAAAGATCGCCTGTACAAGAACACTGTGTGATCACATACACTCTAGTATAACTCACCAGAAAAGCTCTCTCTATATCAATTATAGGTTTGTGCATTTGTTTGCCACCTTTGAGATGAAAAATGCTTGCCATATGACTGCTTGGTATTTTTCGTCTTTGCTTTTTTCGCAAATGTCGTGGTCTTGACAAGAGCACTTCATTTGAATTTGCAATACAAAGGGATCTGTGTATTTCATGGTCCTCTGAATATAGAGTTAGCACTAGATCAGCATTGTCTCCTCGCTGTCGCGCTGTTTGCTCCGTATACCGTTCTTTTGCATAGGTTGCTAAACGTCAGGAGTATAACGCCGCTTGCAATGTTTATCTTTGTTTGAGCATATGAGTGGTGGTTATGCCCACCGATGTATGCACGAACTAGATTAATTTCTATGAATTTAAATTTTCTGGCATGCGCTGTCAGATAATTTTCCACCATGCTTGTCGATCCTTCTGGCTGATTTTAACTGTTGCGCCAGCCTGATTCGCAAAGTTCCCGCAAAACAGCCTATATATCAATAGTTCATATGCATGTTTTTTGTGCACCCTGTTTATGAAAAAGAAAGCGCGCGAACAGACTGTCATATATGCTGCTCAAAATGCACGTGCACTATGTTCGGGCACTGAAACGCGCATACATGAATATATGAAGCTCAACATCTGATTATTACGTCGAATCTCTCAAGTGAAATTGGGTCATACTTGTGTCGATCGGATCTCAATTGTTATATACAGCAGGCTTCCAAAGAGGCCCGGCCGATATCAACCATGAAAGGCTGCGGCGTAGTCGAGTTGCCTCCAGGACGGCAGAAATGACTCAATGTTTCCTGTGAAATAATCTTTCTAGGCAAATATCGCGCCAAATTCGCCATTCCTCAGGCGATGCTGATGAGCGGCAAAATCGGCGCCATATTTGCCGGAGAAAGTTATCGGCTCAGCCGATGGGGGCTCTAAGGTGGCATACTTGGCACAGTGTTGCCTACAAATGGGGTCGGCCAGCCCATATTGTCTGTAGCAAGGTAAAATCGACGCCATAGTTGCCGTTTAAGGCCATCGCCTCAGCTGATGTCGGCAGTAACGCGGCATATGCGGCCCCGTGTTGCCGATTACAGTCGACGGCCTGCCGATATCAGCGGGCCAGCGGCTATAGTAGCCCGACGTTGCCAGTCATTGACGGCGACTTAGCCGATACTGGCTTGCTGTCGCCAACGTTTGGCCATGGATGGGCCGAACTTTGCCGCCATAAAACCAATATCGGCCCTACGTTGCGTGCTGCCTGGGATATCATATTCAAGCCTATCAACAAACTGTACGAGGACGACATTAACACTTTTTCGAAAACCAAAGGCTAGAGCAGGTCAAATCGCGAAACTTTCGGAATGTGGTTGCAAGGAAATTTCTCCTGGAATATTCATGTCGACACTCTCGCATCCAAACTAAGCAGGACTGTTGTGTGGAAATTGAAACTGATCCCACTTATAGCGCTTTGCCTGAAACATAAGATACACTACGCTCTTATTCGCGTTTGAATTTAGCACGCTTCTATGGGGCACTACAAGTGAGAAGAATTTAAACAAATTTGAAGTGTTACAGAAGGAAGTGCTTCGTCTATTTGAAGATTATTATGGCTACACAAGGGAGATGGCACTATTTACAAAATACGGCATACATAAAGCAAGGCACCTCTATGAATCCAGGCTATTACTTTACATTTATAAACACAAAATTCACAATACGACATCACACGAAAGAGCACTCAAATACTCGATCCGTAGACAACAACTTCACATTCTTGCTACAAGTACTGGGTACGCTGGAGCCGTAACTACATAAGGCGCACCACTGCACCTAAATAATCGCTTAGGTGAACAAGTAAATTGTAACATCTCATTCATGCATTCAAACATCACATGAAGGATCTATTCGTGAATAGATTAGTGTAAATATTGAAACGCGCGCTGGAATACGCCTGTAATGGAGTATATTTGAACTACGGGGAGATTAGCCGGTGCAGCCCCAATGGCCGACCGTCAGCCTGTGCCCCACTGCTTCGCATCCTGTGTTCCTCTCGAGATCGGCGTCGTCTTTGCTATTCTTGCACCGTGACGTCACCCTCGGCGGCAAAAGCGCCGCCCCGGCCCCAGCTAGAGTGCGGCCATGTGGTATGGCTTGAGACGACTGACGTGGACGACATCAGATGACACGGATGACGAGGATGCATCGGCAGGAAGTATTTCATACGTCACATCACTGAGTTGTTGGACAACACGATAGGGGCCGGAATACCAGGATAGCAGTTTTTTCGAGAGGCTGACGTGCCTTGAAGGAGTCCACAAGAGGACAAGGTCATCCACGGAGAACTGGACATCACGTTGGCAGCTGTCATATAGAGATTTCTGTCGTGACTGTGACTCAGAAAAACGGTCATGAGCAATGTGCTAGGGCCGCTGCAGAAATGGCGTCGCGAGCATATTCAGATGGGGACTCGAGATCGTTGGGCAAGATTGTGTCGAAAGGCAAGGTCGGTTCATGGCCGTAGAGCAGATAGAACAGGGAGTAGAGAGCGGTGTTGTGGCGTGACGAGTTGTAAGCGAACGTCACAAAAGGAAGGGCCTCGTCCCAGTCACAATGATCGGAGGAGACATACATCGATAACATATCAGTAAGTGTGCGATTCAGGCGTTCTGTGAGCCCATTTGTTTGAGGATGGTATGCGGTCGTTAGCTTGTGTTGGGTTGCACAAGATCGAAGTAGGTCTTCAATAAGTCGGGATAGGAAGTAACGGCCCCTGTCTGTGAGGAGCTGGTGAGGAGCTCCATGGTGTACAATGACATCCTGCAGCAAAAAGTCGGCAACGTCCGTAGCGCAACTGGTCTGGATGGCTCGATTTATAGCGTAACGGGTACGATAATCCGTTGCGACGGCGACCCACTTATTTCCATTTCTGGATGTAGGGAAAAGGCCCAACAGTTCAAGGCCGACACGATGAAATGGCTCCGTTCGTATGTCCATTGGCTGGAGTAATGCAGGTGGAGACAAAGCGGGCTTTTTGCGACGTTGGCAAGGTTCGCAAGCCGCAACATAACGTCGCAGAGAACGGTAGAGTCCTGGCCAGAAAAATCGTCGCCGGACACGGTCGTATGTCCTTGTGATGTGTGATGTGAGCAGTTTGGAAAGGTGCGTGTGAAAAAATGTGAATGAAGGAAGAAAAGAACGAAAGCGACCGAAGACCAAGTTGACCGGAGAAGGTCATGAATGAAAGCGAAGACGATGAAGAACAAAAGCAGGGGCATTGCAAAATAAGAAAACGAAGCAGCCAACCACGAAGCAGCCACTTTTGTACGGTGCAACACAAGATCGGTTTTAGATTTATCATTCGCCAGCTCAAGCTTGCTCGTCTCTTCTTGGGCTGTTGTTGATACTGCAACAAATAGTGATCACCGCCCAATATTCATGGACATTAATAATCCAGTGATTCCTTTAGATATTCAGACACTGACTTTTGTCGACTACTCAAAATTTAAAAAAAGTCTACATTCAAGCTTATCTTCACTGACCAGTTCTGGAAATGACATTAAAGCGATGAGTCTTTGTGGTGTTCTAAAATGCTCTATGAGAAAAGCACAGTTCACCGTATCCTCGGCGAAAAGTAAGCCTATAAGTGCCTGGTGGGACTCTGATTGTGAACGAGAATACAGGCGCAGAAAAGCTGCATGGAAAAAACTCCTTGTTAACCAGTGCCCTACTAACTGGAGTAACTACAAGTATGCCTCAGCCATGTTTAAAAGAACTGTTCTCATAGCCAAAGCTACTCATGACGAAAACCAATACAGCTTTCTCTCACAAAGTGGAAACAAGAAAGCTCTTTTCAGATTTCTTCGATTTCGTAAGGCTATTTCTGCACCCGTAACCATAGAATCGGTTGTTTTAGCTCCAAAAGAACTGTCTGCCGTATTAAATGATATTGCATTGGGATTAGGAAGGCGCTTTACCACTCAAATACAAACAGTATTCCCCAAACCTGTATGTGTAGATGATTTCGTGAAGGTGACTATAGAAGAACTTGCGCGCGCAGTTCAGTCGCTCCCCAATTCGGCTCCAGGCCCAGACGGCATTACGACAGGCATGCTAAAAATTTTGTTTGATGTGTCTCCTCAGGACCTCCTAAATCTCGTCAACTACTCCCTCGAAAGAGGTTGGATTCCTCCAGATTGGAGACTTGCAAAAATTATCCCGCTGCTTAAAAAACGAGGAGTAGATATGCATATTGATAATGTTAGACCAATCGCACTAACTTCCCATGTTATAAAATTAATTGAAAGAGTGCTCTACGTTAGAATCATGAAATTTTTGGAAGATCACTCAATATTGAGCACGTGTCAAATTGGCTTTAGACCTGGATATTCCATATGGTATGCACATGTAGATTTAGAGGGACGAATTAAGCTTGCTCGTCACAGGCGACAATATGCAGCACTAGTAACTCTAGATTTAGCTAAGGCATACGACAGTGTCGAGCATGTCATCCTTCTCAATTCATTAAAAAGCTTGAATTTCCCGAGCTATATTATTAACTGGTTGTATGAGTTTTTAAATAATAGAAAGTTTTATTGTTCCCAGCGTGGATTATCCTCACTGAAATATAATCAGTCCCGAGGAGTCCCTCAAGGTTCTGTTTTATCTCCTGTATTATTTAACGTTCTGTTAAGCTCAATACCATTAGACAATAACATTCAAGTGTATGTATATGCAGACGACATTGCGTTCTTCGCGTCTGCTGGTGATATTCACTCATTGCATGCAATCTTACAAGCTTATTTAGGAAGACTAGAGTTATGGTTTACTCAAATTAGCATGACTTTAAATGTTAGTAAAAGTTCTGTTATTGTTTTTCCTTTGAATGATCCAGTAAACATTTCCCTTCAGTATCGCCAGGAAATAATCCCTCAAACAGAGTGCATGAAGTATTTAGGTGTGTTTTATGATCATAAACTGAGTTGGCGCCACCATATTGAGCACATTAAATGTAAGGCTACTCGCGCTGTTGGGATGATACGCAGACTTGGCCAGCACCCCTCTGGGTTACGCAGAGACACTCTTCTTATGATATACCGTATGTATGTTCGTCCGATTTTAGAATTTGGTTGCATTTTATACTCTGGTGGTCCGGCATACAAGATTAATCCTTTGGTTCTTTTAGAGCGAGAGGCTCTTCGGAGTTGTCTCAAGGTACCAAAATTTATTGCAAATCATGTTCTGTACCAAGAAGCCCGAATCCCCACGTTAGCTTGCAGATTCCGTATCCTCACTGTCAAGACATATTTGCAAATTTATGCGTCTGCACAGAGGCGATCACACTTCGTATTCTGCACTGAAGCGTTAACATTTTTTCATGAGCCTTGGTCTCGCATATACAGACCTCAAGTTTTGTTTGTGCAGAATCAACTAGAGGCTTTAGATGTTGACATTCGCGATATCGTCTCAACGGATAAACCATTGGCCAATGCTAAAATTGAATTGGATAATATATTCCCTTCTAATGCCAAACTCCTACCTTCCAGATATTTAATAGGCTTATTAGAAGATCATTTATGTCAATTGGGAATTGATGATATAATTGCGACGGATGCATCCATGCGTGAGGAGAAAGCGGGAGTGGGCATTTTTTCAGAGACTTCCTCCTGGTCATATACCTTGCGCCTCCCGGATTATACCCCTATATTTGAAGCAGAGCTCTTAGCCATTCTTTTAGCCATTCGCAAACTTCCTGTACAAAATTCGGCAGTTGTTATAGTGACTGATTCGCTTTCGGTATGCACATCCCTCGCTTCAGCTTCTCCTTCCAAGTCTTCTGTTGTAAACACATTCATATCATTAATTCCTCCCCACGTGCGTGAAGTGCGATTGGTGTGGGTGCCGGGCCATCGTGGCATATTTATAAACGAGATGGCTGATGTTCTCGCGCGGTGGTCCCTAGATGGGCCGGTAATGTCCGTGGTGCCTACTACTGCCTTCGTTACTTTGTCGAGATTCCGAAAGTACTCTTTAATTCAAGATTCTTTAAAAATGAAGTTACCAATTGAAGAATATGGACATCTTTCTTTTGTTTGGGATAATAAGTGGTGTCCCTCTCGTAAACTGGAAGTGGCTATAACAAAATTTCGCTGTCGTATCCCTCCATTGAACTTTTATTTACACAGGTCTGGTCTGGTGCCATCTCCGCTATGCTGTTATTGTCGAGAGCCTGAAAACATTGATCACTTCTTAATTACCTGTCAGCGCTATAGTAGTCAGAGAAAAAGGCATTTCGAAATTTTATTCAGGAATTTGAACATTCCCCTAAATTCTCAGAACATTCTTTCCTTTGGAGCGTCCTCACTAGGTTATAGCAACAGGAACGTCTGCTTAGCCATGTGCAATTTCCTTTGTGACACAAAAAGAATTCATTGCTAATCATCATTCAGTCCAAATCTTCGTACCTCGAAATTGCTTCCACTAGTTGATTAAACCTCAAATTATTTTATTATAGTTCATTTCTATTATAAATAGCCTATCTTTTTCTAACATTTCATTCTTACTTACGTTACCGATTCTTTATTCTTCCTTTGTTTTAGCTCAATTTTTTTTTCCTCTTTATATTAACCGCCGGCTTCATGGCCAATCCCCCGTAGTGGGCAAGAGCCAAACATCAAGGAAAAAAGAAAGAAAGAAAGAAAGATCCACGGTGTTCCCAGCGGACAATAGCTGGTGAACACGAGAACACAGCGGTGGCAAATCGAAGAGTAACGAATAAGCAGAAGCGAAAAAAAGCGAGCGGCATCGAATTCTTCGGGGAGTTCTTCGAGAGTTCCACGAAGGCAGCGGATCGTCCACCAGGCCGTGCGTTGAAGACGGCAATCGGGTTCCGGACCCGAGCAACCAGGGCTTCACCCGACCGGGACCTCCTGTTGACCAGACCTCAGCCATCGGAACCCCAGCGGCTCGCAAGCTCCAGGCGAAGAATTGCTGAATCTTGTGCCCGTAGGCACAGCGGGAATAGTCGGGCTGCGGGTCCGAGTTCCGCGCCGAGATGCCTGGCCAAGATGCCGGTACCACCTGATCGAGCCGCCTAGCTGCGCGCGTCCTCCGTCGCCACCAAACATCTGGCATGGTGATCTTCGCAAGCCTGCTGAGCTTCGATCACCTCATCTATCTGAGCCGTCCGCACTTCGCTCACTCGTTCTTCACGAAGTTCATCGACAATTTGGTGAGCCGTCCAATTCTTCCGCGTCGCCTTCACACATCTCTGTCGGACCTTTAGATATTGAACCGCCAGGACTCTCGTAGCACCTATAGAGACTTTATTAGAGAAGTTGTTGCATGTAAGAGGCGTTGGGCGTTGGGTCTATTTTGTCATGCTTTTATTTCTCAAGTGTTTGCTGTTTCATTTTCTCTTTTCTTATTAGTTTATATTAAAAGCTTTGTGTGTGTGTCTTTTGTGAACAACGGCTTTGTCCTCGATTAGACTCTCGGAGGCTTCGCCTGAGAGAGTCGTCCGAAAAAAAATCTGTTAAAGAACCTGCTTAAAATCATCACAGTCCTGGAAACACCAAGATGGCCAGCCATGGGTACGTCATGGAGCTGTGCGATTACAGTTGCCCGCAAATGCGTGGGAACGACTAAGAGCAGCTCGTTCCCTTCAGGTCGCATATTTCGGCGGTACAAAATGCCGTCCAGGATGAGGTACATACGAAAGGAAGGGTCCGGCGGACGCGCGTGGAGGCGGCTGATGGTGTCGAGTAAGGTTGCGTCACGTTCTTGTTCTTGGGCGATGTTGTGGAAGGCGGAGAGCATGAACATTCCAGCAGGTGCATCATTGGAGCCTGGGCCGTCGAAAGGGTGTCGAGACAAGCAATCGGCATCCTGGTGTAGTCGGCCGGACTTGTGCACCACTGTGTAGGTGTAGTCTTGAAGACGTAGGGCCCAGCGACCTAGACGACCTGTGAGATCTTTGAGTATCGAGAGCCAACGAAGGGCGTGATGGTCCGTCGTAACAGTGAAGGGGCGGCTGTACAAGCATGGGCGGAATATCCCCACCGCCCATACAAGTGCGAGGCATTCGCGCTTTTTGATTGAGTGATTGCGTTCAGCGACGGAAAGCAGGCGACCGGCATACGAAATAACTCTGTCGCGCTCCCGTTGACTCTGGGCTAAAACAGCGCCGATTCCATAGCCGCTAGCATCTGTATGGACTTCTGTCGGGGCAGATGGGTCAAAGTGAGCAAGAATCGGCGGTGTGGTGAGCAGTGTGATAATGCTTGTGAAAGCAGCAGCTTGATCAGGGCCCCATGAGAAGGGTGCGCCTTTCTTGAGAAGGTCGGTCAAAGGTTGAGCAATGTTCGCGAAGTTCCTTACGAATCGACGGAAGTAGCAACACAAGCCTACAAAACTGAGGACGTCTTTAGCACATGTTGGGACAGGAAAATCGAGGACGGCTCGAACTTTTGCGGGGTCCGGGCGGACGCCAGACGAATGGACTAGATGACCGAGGATTGTAATTTGGCGGCGACCAAAGTGGCACTTTGAAGAATTTATTGTAGGCCTGCAGCACGGAACACTGAAAGAATAGACGAAAGACGTTCAAGATGTGTTTCGAAGGTCGGAGAAAACATGATAACGTCGTCTAAGTAACACAGGCAGATGGACCATTTAAACCTGCGCAAGATCGTGTCCATCATGCGCTCGAAGGTGGCGGAAGCGTTGCACAAGCCGAAAGGCATGACCCGGAACTGCTAAAGGCCATCTGGCGTAGCAAAGGCGGTCTTCTCGCGGTCCATGTCGTCGACCGAGACCTGCCAGTAACCGGAGCGGAGATGTATTGATGAAAAAGACGTCGCACCGTGCAGGCAATCCAATGCGTCGTTGGTGCGCGGCAGAGGATATACATCTTTTTTCGTAATCTTGTTGAGTTGTCCATATTCTACACAGAATCTCCAGGTGTTGTCTTTCTTCTTTACCAAAACGACAGGAGAAGCCCATGGGCTGGATGATGGCTCAATAATGCCTTTGCTGAGCATCTTATCAACCTCTTGCTGGATGACTCGGCGCTCGGCGTGTGACACGCGATAAGCCCGCCTGTGAATGGGCGCTGCATCGCCGGTATGTATGCGATGCTGCACTGGCGACGTTTGTCGAAAAGGTCGACCGCCTATGTGAAAAATATCGGAATGCATGGTCAGCAGATGCCGGAGTTCGTTGGCTGGCGAGGGTGGAAGGTTTTGGGCTATCATTTTCGTGATGTCGTCGTGCGATGGAGGTGATGTGGCCGCAGACGAATTGCAGGGCGGCGAGAGGGGCGAAAGCTGGTATTCGTCTGACGGTGATAGAGTGGCGAGGGATATGCCCTTAGGTAGTACCTGAGGGCAGAATGCAAAATTCAGTAGCCGCAGACAAGCTTGGTGATCTGATATGGTCACTACCGTGTTAGGGAAAGACACGCCATGCGAGAGTAAGGCGCTGACGTTCGGAGTGACTACAGAGTCGCCATCCGGCACAAAGAAATTGGGCACAACACTGATACATGTCAGTGCCTGCGGCGGTAGGTGAACAAAGTCAGCAGAACAGAGATGGACCTGCACTGTGTCGGGAAGTTCGGCAGCATCAAGCAAATCAAGCTGGACCACACCAGCTGAGCAGTCAATGGCAGCTGAGTGAGCCGATAAAAAAATCAAGCCCGAGGATCACGTCTTGAGGGCAGTGGTCAAGGACGTGGAACAAAACGGATGTGTGACGACCTTCGACGCTTACACGAGCGGCACACATTCCCAGCACGGCGGGTGTTCCTCCGTCAGCGGCTTTTTCAATGGCGGAATCGGCAGGTGTGAGAACTTTCTTCAGCCGCTTCCGAAAATCAGCGCTCATGACTGAGATGTGTGCAACGGTGTCGATCAGGGCAGTTACTGGTACGGCATCAACTTCCACGGCGGCTTGGTTCTGGTCGGTCGGCAAAGTAATCAGAGGATTTGCAGGTCGGGGGTACAATGCAGCGTCACCTCCGGGAGCTGCATTTGTCAGTTTTCCTGCGATGATCGTGCGGAAGGATGCGGTGACGAAGGACGGCGGAGCAGAGGCGAGCGGGACCGACGAGCGTGTGGCGACGGTGAACGGCTCGAGCGTCTGAATGATGCAGGAGGGACACGGTACGAGTCTTCATAGGCCTGGCCACGGTACATAGGTCGCAGTACGTCGGATCATTGGCAGCGACACTAAACGGCGGTCTTCGGTTGTCATTTCGGCGGTAGAGAAACGTAGATCGCGAAAAAGTGGACTGGCGGTAAGGGCAGTAACGGGAAATGTGACACACGGCGCTACAATGGAAGCATATGGGCTGTCGTGATGTGTTCGCCACTGGGCCGGATCTCGGTATCGTCGCAACACCCGTGATGGCCGACGAAGTGAACCAGAAGGTGTGACTGGGGGCCGGGTAATAGATAATTTTGTCCACCATCAAGCAGCCACTAAAGACGAGCAAGTTGAACGCATCATCGGCGATGCCCTTAAGGATATGGCCTACTTTGTCAATCTCGGTCATGGTGGAGTCGACGAGGCGGCAAATAGCAAGAACATCAAGGATGTAAGCGATGTACGACTCTGTGGATGTTTGGGCCCGACAAGACCGGTCTTTCATGGCAGCGGACTTGGTATCGGCGGGCGGGCCAAAGAGATCGCGCAATTTCTGTTTGCATAAGTCCCAGCTGGTCAACTCTTCTTCGTGCGTGTCAAACCAAATGCGAGCGGGTCCCTGGAGGTAGGAGAGAAGGTTTGCGAGCTTCATCGTGGGGTCCCGTCGGTTGTTCGCTGCAACTCGTTCGTACAGGCCAAGACACTGATCGACACTCTCGTTGGACTTGCCGGGAAAAGTTCCAGGATCACGAGGGTGAGTAAGGACGACTGAGTGTTGCGGCGTCGATGATGCTGATGGCGCCGATGCTGGCGCCGTGTTTGATCCAGAGGCCTGGTCGTTGGTGGGCATTGTAGAGCGGTTGATCACTAGTCCGCTGGGGAGTTCCGTCTTGTGCGATACCCCGCACCTCTCACCAAAACGAAACGGGCACAGGGATTACGCCTGTAATGGGGTATATTTGAACTACGGGGAGATTAGCCGGCGCAGCCCCAATGGCGGACCGTCAGCCTGCGCCCCGCTGCTGCGCATCCTGTGTTCCTCTCGAGATCGTCGTCGTCTTTGCTATTCTTGCACCGTGACAATATTATGTCACCACTAAATTACAGGCAGGCAGGCACAGAACTTTACTTTTGTCCTGAGAAACTGCAGTTGGACGTCCCCTTTTAGGGGGATCCTGTAGCAGTTGCGGGCCGCTCCCACGCAGGGACAGGAAGACCGTGGCCCTCCGCCCTCTCGCAGGCTCTCTGGACAGCCCGAAGTTGAACCGAAAGGTCGCCGCTTCTCAGGGCTTCCTCCCAGTCCTCTTCTTTGCTGAACTCTGTGTCACGTAACGCAGGACATTGCCAGAGCATGTGAGCTAGTGAGCAGTAAGCCTCTCCGCAGTTCGGACAATGCGGTTCAACGTTGGGCGAGAAGTTACTAAACCTGCCTCGCGAAGGGAAAGACCCCGTTTGGAGCATCCTGAAGGCCGAAGACTGCGGACGAGTGAGTTTAGGGTGAGGAAGTGGAAAGACCCTCCGAGAGAGATGATAATGAGTCACGATCTCGTGAAAAGTGAGGAGCGGGTCCCTGTACCTGCCGGCATCCCCGCCCGCGAATTCGCCGGGACCGCCGCGGTGAGTGAAACCTCGCGCACGGTCATGGGCAAACTCATTGGCGTTGGGGACATCGGGGTGTACGTTGGCCCCCATGTGGGCCGGGAACCATGTTATGGTGTGAAACCCGGCAGCCCCCTCGCTGCCGAGGATAGCTGCTGCCTCCCGCGAGATCGAGCCCGAGGCGAAAGCTCTGGCAGCGGACCGCGAGTCCGTGAAGACATTTGGACGCGATACGTCCTTCATTGCTACAGCAATGGCAATTTGCTCAGCAATCGTTGCCGAAACGTTTCTAACCGACGCAGCACATAGGAGCTTGCCACTATGGTCGACTGAGACCACTGCAAAGCGATCAGAACGCCCGTACTGTGCTGCATCGACAAACGTAGCGAGGTCCGGGCTGTCTGCAACTGACTTCAATAAGGAACGGGCCCGAGATATGCGGCGTCCTACATTGTACTGCGGGTGGACATTCCTGGGAAGTGGAGCTACGGCAAATGTACCTCTGATAGAAGACGGTAGAGTCACTTTACGTTCGCGAATCTGTGTAAGACCGCAGCCAATGGACTCCAGGATACGTCTACCGGCCTGCGAGGACGACAGGCGCACTACCTGAGCCATTTTCTGCGCCTCGATCACCTCCGAGAGGGAGTTAGGCATGCCCAGTTGTATGAGCTTTTCGGTGCTCGTGCTGAGAGGCAACCCTAGAACTCGCTTTATACTCGTGCGCATTAGTGCGTCGATTTTTGCCTCTTCCCTTTTGGACCAGTGCAGCGCCGAAGCGACGTAATTAATGTGGCTCATGAGAAACGCATGGTAGAGCCGAAGGAGATTGCTCTCGCTCAGCCCGCCCCTGCGGTTCGAGACCCTGAGTATGAGCCTAAGCATGTTCTCCGTCTTGGAAGTGATGCGAGCTATAATCTGCGAGTTGGCCCCCTTCGACTCCAGCAACAGTCCGAGCACCCTGATGCAGTCTACCCTGGGTATTCTCTGCCCGTCACGTGTGTATAGAGATATTGGAATCTGCTCTAGAGGAGTGAGGTTCCTCATCCATTGTCGGGTGGGTCGGTAAAGTAACAACTCGGACTTGGCAGGCGACAGGCTCAATCCCGAACCGACTAGAAAGCCCTCCGTGACGTTGAGTGCCTGTTGAAGTGCCTGCTCTACCTCGGCATCGGACCCTCCCATGCACCACACAGTGATATCGTCCGCGTAGAGAGCATGGTTAATCCCGCGAACCGTGGCGAGTCGCTCGGAGAGGCCCTTCATGGCAATATTGAAGAGCAGAGGAGAGATGACGGCCCCCTGTGGAGTGCCTCTCGCTCCCAAGGTAAATTCCGCGGATTTTAGTTGGCCGATCTTAATGGAAGCCCTGCGTTCCCTGAGAAAGGAGCTAACGTATGCGTGGAAACGTTGTCCCAGACACATATCCGAGACTGCCTCAAGCACAAACTTGTGAGAGATGCTGTCAAAAGCTTTGGCCAGGTCTAGAGCTAGTATGCCTCTAGTATCTCTGGTGTAGTTGTCAATAATTTGTCTCTTAATGAGGAGCATGACGTCCTGTGCAGATAGGGCAGGCCTAAATCCCACCATGTTTTGCGGAAATAGCTCTTGAATTTCGATGTACCGGGACACCCTATTGTGGATCGCATGTTCAGCCACCTTTCCTACGCAGGACGTAAGCGAGATCGGCCGCATGTTCTCCGGTGCTAAAGGTTTCCCTGGCTTTGGAATAAGCACCACGGAGGCAGTCTTCCAGGATTCGGGGACAAGCCCCGTCTCCCAGATTTTGTTGACTTCCTCGGTTAGCTTCTGGATGGATTTACTATCCAAGTTACGTAGGAGCCTATTTGAGATTCCATCCGGGCCCGGTGCAGAGCGTCCGTTGAGCTCCTGGAGAACCTCCCAAATTTCTGGTTCAGTGAAAGGTGCGTCCAGCTCCGCCACCGTTCCCCCCCGGTAACGAGGATAGTCCGCGTCACCGGAAGGACCCAGCGGAAGATAGGTATCCGCTAACCCTTGCAGAAGGGCCTGTTTCAGACACACCTTTCGCCTTTTCACTATGTACAATTCTGTCAATAGCGAATCTCTGGTTACCTTTGGATTGCGACTGATCAAGTAGTTGTTTAAGGAGGTTCCATTTGCCCCCCACTCTCATCTGTCCATCAACCGAAGAACATACTTCGTCCCACTGCTGTTTGGATAGTTCAATAGAATAAGCTTCGATCTCGCGATTGAGTTCCGCAATTTTCTTTCGGAGTCTGCGATTGAGCCTCTGCGTCCGCCACCGGGCTAGGATGGAATTTTTGGCCTCTAAGAGGTGCGCGAGGTGAGAATCCATCCGATCAACTTTCAGGTCCGTTTTGACAACCTTGGTTGCAGCATTAACATCCTCCTTGAGCCTTGCAAGAAGGCTCTCTAAGCTGCCGTATTCAGCTTGGTCCTCCCTTCGCAATTTTCGAAAGGCATCCCAGTCCGTTACCTTAAATTCCGTGAGGGGAGCCGCATTGACACCTAGGGTAATAGCCACCACGAAGTGGTCGCTACCTAGATTCTCTTGCAGATTTTGCCACCCTGCTGTACGAACGTTCTTGACGAACGCCAAGTCCGGAGTCGAGTCTCGGGCTACCGACGTGCCCGTTCTTGTCGGGAACCGCGGATCCGTAATCAGTTCCAATGAGCAGTCCGATACCGCCTGTAGGAGATTATTGCCCTTGGGTGTTCGCCTAAGGTAGCCCCAAGCGTCGTGCGGAGCGTTAAAGTCTCCCGCTACCACGATGGGGGCCCCCTTAGCCAGAGTCACCGCTTTTGTCATGATCGAAGCGAACGCTTGCCGGATGTCCGACGGCGAGCTGTAGACATTCAGAATAAATACGCTGTTTCTGAGCCAGCTGTTCGGGATGAGTTCTACCAGAATTACCTCCGCCCTGTTTTTGCCCAGCTGTAGTTTGTGTTCCTGAAAGGAGCATTTTCTTGAGACCAAGGTTGCCAAACCCCGCTTTCCCTCCTCGCGCACCGAGACAACTCGATAGCCCGGGAATTACAGGCTAGGTTCCACATATCTAATTCTCACCTCTATGTACCAAACCCATGTAGATGCAGACGTATGTATGTACTATAGTGTGAAATATGAAAGTCAACACAAGAACCCATGGCAAACTGCCCGAAACCCAGGTGTCACCGCGACAGGTGGCGGCAGCCGTTGGAAAGACAGTGGAGAGTGGAGAGGGCTGTTCTAACAACTCTTGGAACTCCTGCCGTGCATTTGTGTGCACAAACAGCAGGACGTACGCGGCATTGCACAATGTCCATTTGTGAAGAAAAAGATATGAAAGGAAAAGAGAACGAATCGCTGTAAGTTACTTCTGCAATTACATGTCTGATTTTGTATGTATACGTAGCTTATGTTGTAAATATTGATGCTCTTGTATTATGATTATTATTTGCGCCTCCGCACATTTTGACCGTCATTATAGGGTGTAGCACTGTTTGCTGGATGTTTAATCATGTATAATTCATGTAGCGCAGCCACGTGATGCCAAATGGTTTTTAGTTTCGGTTCGTTTTTCTGTATGGGTTTCAGAAATATAATGTGTTCATTCATTGACTCATTAAAAAAACGCACACGATTAACAAAACAACTTAACTTTACTGACGGTGTGGCCGGTGGACCGGCCTTCATCAGTTTCATGAAGGCCGGTCCTTTTCATAATGTGTGAATTCCTTTTTTTGAAAATATTTATTCGGGCTCACGGAAATGTTCTCTCCGAACCATATATATATATATATATATATATATATATATATATATATATATTTGACAACAAAAGCGCTGTTCAAGTGCCCGTGTAAATGCTATCGCAACAAAACATGTGACAATAACAGCTTGTTGCGTTACTTTGTGTCGAGTGCGTCCGCTGTACAGGCCTGCCCGTTTGGACCTACCATTCAACGTATTTGTGGCTGACAAAAATTTACTTACCTGCTATTGCGAACAGTGCTAGAATAACTGCGTAGGCTGTGCCACTCTCAGCGCTATGCTCAGCAACGAGATACGGGAGAAATATGTTCACAGGAGCAGAAGATAAAACGAGCAGACCCAATGCCACTGTAATGAAAGAAGAATGGCTTCGTGTGTTAAGGGAAAAGAAAACGCTCGACAGATGAGGTTGTTACAAGCAGCAGCAAGCAGAGCAAGCCGTTTCCGGGTGGCTCTACTTGTTTAGTACTCTTAATGAACGCGGGAGTTGAGCCCCTGTAACCTAGCCTAGTAATCACGTCTTTTTGTGTTAGTGACCAACAAGGCGAGCACTCACTATTAACCCAGCACTCTTACTCATTGTTGATTCGGCTAAGATCTAATGGACGCACCCTTTCACTTGGCTAGTCAGGCCCCTTTATGTCGTTTACCATCACACCTCGTACATTCCTTTTCATTAATCACTGCCTTCGTCCATAATTTTACTTCAACCGATTTGTTAAGCTTCAAGGCTTACGTTACTTATGGAATTAACAATAAGTAAATAACTAATGTGCAAATAACCAGAATCTTACTTTCATAGCCCAGTGGTCAGCACTATATACAGTTCGACAGTGCGTGGATTAGAGTTCCATGCCGACGCTCACATAGGAAGCGTGTGCACATGCGATTAGAATAGTTCATATGTACGTCTGTGCGATACAAAACACACACAACACAAGAATATATGGCAAATGAGTTCTGCGGAAACCCGCAAGGTGGAGTAACGTTTTATGAAAGGGAAAATTAGCATCCACCCGTTTGTAGCACAAGGCTACAAGGAAATCCATACGGATTTCTCAGAAATGAAAGCTTCTAGTTGCCGAAAAATTCGTCCTGGTCCGGGGATCGAACCCGGGACCAACGCCTGTCCGGGGCGCTCGCTCTACCAATTGAGCTAACCAGGAGGCTAGCGATTGACAGCGCGAGGGCGAATCCATCGACAACTCGAAACATGGGCGTGAATATATGGCAAATGAGTTCTGCGGAAACCCGCAAGGTGGAGTAACGTTTATGAAAGGGAAAATTAGCATCCACCCGTTTGTAGCACAAGGCTACAAGGAAATCCATACGGAGTTCTCAGAAATGAAAGCTTCTAGTTGCCGAAAAATTCGTCCTGGTCCGGGGAACGAACCCGGGACCAACGCCTGTCCGGGGCGCTCGCTCTACCAATTGAGCTAACCAGGAGGCTAGCGATTGACAGCGCGAGGGCGAATCCATCGACAACTCGAAACATGGGCGTGAATATATGGCAAATGAGTTCTGCGGAAACCCGCAAGGTGGAGTAACGTTTTATGAAAGGGAAAATTAGCATCCACCCGTTTGTAGCACAAGGCTACAAGGAAATCCATAAGGATTTCTGAGAAATGAAAGCTTCTAGTTGCCGAAAAATTCGTCCTGGTCCGGGGATCGAACCCGGGACCAACGCCTGTCCGGGGCGCTCGCTCTACCAATTGAGCTAACCAGGAGGCTAGCGATTGACAGCGCGAGGGCGAATCCATCGACAACTCGAAACATGGGCGTGAATATATGGCAAATGAGTTCTGCGGAAACCCGCAAGGTGGAGCAACGTTTTATGAAAGGGAAAATTAGCATCCACCCGTTTGTAGCACAAGGCTACAAGGAAATCCATACGGATTTCTCAGAAATGAAAGCTTCTATAGTTGCCGAAAAATTCGTCCTGGTCCATCCTGGATCCCTTGTATTCATCCTGGATTTCCTTGTAGCCTTGTGCTACAAACGGGTGGATGCTAATTTTCCCTTTCATAAAACGTTACTCCACCTTGCGGGTTTCCGCAGAACTCATTTGCCACATATTCACGCCCATGTTTCGAGTTGTCGATGGATTCGCCCTCGCGCTGTCAATCGCTAGCCTCCTGGTTAGCTCAATTGGTAGAGCGAGCGCCCCGGACAGGCGTTGGTCCCGGGTTCGATCCCCGGACCAGGACGAATTTTTCGGCAACTAGAAGCTTTCATTTCTGAGAAATCCGTATGGATTTCCTTGTAGCCTTGTGCTACAAACGGGTGGATGCTAATTTTCCCTTTCATAACACACAACACAAGTAATTAGACATAATCTGAAACATGTGAGAACAACAAAAAGCACTGTTGAATACACAGGGGTGACATTATTCATTGGGTCTTTGGAATCAAGCCAAAGTTAATATTTCCAGAGGATATTTGTATCTTCTAAGAACTTTTTTAGTGCATATAGGGCTCTTTTCTGAAGGACCGCTGTTGGCCACGGACCGAGGATCTTTTTTAGGGTAAAAGGTCTTCTATCTAAAAGCGACAAATTGGCTCGCAGCACACTCCGTGGGGAATCGTGCTTTGTGCACTCTAGCAGAAGATGATGTATATCTTCGTCTTGGTGGCCACATGAGCACTGCGGGCTAGGCACCCGTCGGATCCTGTAGAGGAAGTGCCTCGTAAATGCTGTACCAAGCCGCACGCGGTGCAGCAATGTTTGAAACTTTCTATTTTCGTTCAGACTTGGTAGAATGGAGAGTTGTATGCCTGGGTCAATGGAAAATAAGTCTGATCTCTGATTTTTCGTCAAACCAACCCTCTTTGCTGAGCTCAAAGCACATTTTTCTCAGGAGTAGACGGATTTGTGTTCTTTGAGTGTTCTTTGAGTGTCTTGAAGTGTTCTTTGAGCGTCTCATACAGCAATATACTATCTAAAGATCTTTTCTCATTGCTTTTTAGTGATGCAAGGGCTGCTTGCGAGTCACTAAGAATAAGCCATTTTTGTGCCTTTTTTACTGTTGTAATGAAGCGCAACGCACAGAGGATTGAAAAAGCTCTGCAACAGTGGAGGATGTCACACCAGAGATTTTAAATGTTCGGTCTATCGACAACTGTGGTACAATTGCAGAAGTAGATGCGTTGTTATTACACGAACCATCTGTATAAACGTGGACGTATTGTGGATATGATGAGTAAATTTGGAATAGCGCCAATTGCTGAGCGGCTACCATGAACATGTCTTTTTCAGATATTATTCCCTCGACTGATAGTTCTACTTTAGGCTTTGTTAACATCCAAGGAGGGTAGCGAATGTCTACCTCAGATATTTCGAAACACGGCAGTGTTGCTTTGTATTGACGAACACTATCGTGAATTCTGCTTCTGTTCCTGTCGCTTAGTGCGTAACCTAAGGGATGAGCCTCGTGTTGTGTTAAAATGCGATAAACGTGTCTGCAAGTTCCAACGTTCGCAAGACTGAAAAAGGCGGGTAGCGAGCTTCAGCGACTACTAGTGAACTCGAGGTCGCCTGCGGGACACCAAGACAAATCCTCAGCCCCCTTGCGAGTAAGCACTGAAGATGTTCCTCAGAACTTTGTGGTAAGCCATGGAGAATAGGCGCAGAATAAGCAATTTTTTGCTTTATAAGGGCGTTATGCACTTGTAATAGGGAAGAGACTGATCCTCCCCATGTGGTGCCAGCTACTCGGCGAAGTACATTTACTACTGAGTTCACCTGCTTCTCATTACCACGGATATGAGACGCCCACGACAACTGTCTGTCAAGAGTAATGTCAACTTAATGAGCAAACAGACAGTGAAGCCTAGGAAAACATAGGGGAAGTTACTTGTGGTATTGTAATTGTGGAGAAAGTAGAAAGGAATTAAAGTGGGCGAAAAGACAAACCTGCCCTCGGTGGGACCCGAACCCACGACCTTCGGATGTCGCGTCCGATGCTCTACCGATGCTCCGATGCTCTATGCTCTACCGATGCTCTACCGATGCGTTCGACGCTCTACGGTAGAGCATCGGACGCGACATCCGAAGGTCGTGGGTTCGGGTCCCACCGAGGGCAGGTTTGTCTTTTCGTCCACTTTAATTCCTTTCTACTTTCTCCACAATTACAATACCACAAGTAACTTCCCCTGTGTTTTCCTAGGCTTCACTGTCTGTTTGCTCATTAAGTTGTTTCTTACAAATAAAGAACGAGCCCTTGACCCCTTCCCTTTCGTTAAGAGTAATGGCAAGGAATTTATGTTCTTTCGCGAATATCACAGATTGTCCCTCAAGTGTAAGATTGAAGTCCTTCAGATGTCGCCGAGTGAAAGGCAGGACTGCGGTTTTCGCGAGCGAGAGACTCATACCTCTTTCTTTCAAAAAGTTATGTATAATGTCTTGCCCATTTTGCTGTGTTGATTGTATTTCTCGTGCATGCAGCCCAGATGCCCATATGCAGATATCATCTGCGTACAATGAATAGTGCAGGCCTGGCGGTAGCTTTCGTGGTAAGGCAGCCATGACACAATTGAATAGAAACGGGCTAAGAACGTTGCCCTGTGGAACGCCCTGTGTGAGGATGTGACAGTTGCTTTTACCGTCCCTTGTCTCCATAAAGATTTTTCTTTCGCTTAAGAAATTGGATATCCATCGCAGTGTTCGACCGCTTATTCCCAGATCTAGCATGCCAGCAAGCACGTGTACGTGGTTTACTGTGTCGAATGCTCTCTGGATATCTAAGAATAGTGCAACTGTCAAATGCCCACACATGCGTTCATGTTCAATGCACGTGACTATGTCTATCACAGCATCCATGGCCGCTTTTGTCGAAAGCCTGTCATGTAGTTCGAAAGCACCTTAGTGTGTTCGCACCACCATTGCAGTCGACTGTCTACCATCTTCTCCATTAACTTACAAAGACAGCTAGTGAGACTGACGGGCCTGAAGGAGTCAAGACAAAGTGGAGTTTTCCCGGGTTTGAGTAGTGGGATTACCCGAGCTAACTTCCACGAATCTGGAAGAGCTTCTCTTATCCAAATATTATTATATATCTCTAGAACAGCATTTCTGCCTCCTGGTCCGAGGTTCTGTAGCATCATATACGTTACGCCATCTGGGCCTGCAGCCGTCGTCTTACAACATAACGCAAGAGCACTTTTCAGTTCGTCTAAACTGAATTCACAGACAAGTTGAGGGTGCTGTGACATAAAGCAAGCACGAACCTTCTGATCTTGAAGCACTACGGAATTTTGAAGCTCTGGGCAACTAACTGACACTCCTGGCCTAGCTATAAACTGGCAAAATTCGTCAGCGACAGCTGTTTGTGGAGTGTTTCGGGCCACAGCAAGGGCTCGGAATTGGTGGCTCTGGATAACGGGTCCACAGAAGGATCTTATAATGGTCCATATTTTTGGAACTGGAGTGAATGGGGACAGTGACGTGCAGTATTCGCGCCATCGCCGTGTACCTAATTTCTGTAAGTGTCTGCGCCAAGTGGAGTGAACTTTTTGTGTCATCGTGTATTCTTCAAATTTTCCGCTGCGACGGTAAGCGCGTTCTGCTCGTCGCCTGATTGCTCTAAGACGTTCGTATTCCCCATCCACTGCAGAATACTCATTCGGAACAAGAACTTGTTTCGTACAATTATTATAAGACTCGCACAACACGTCTGTCAAACTTTCCAAGTTCGGATTTTCGCCCAGAGTGTTAGTTATGCAGTGACGGAAATACTGCCAGTTAGTATATTTTGAGTAGCGGCGGGTTCCCGGACTCCGTATAAGCCTATGCCTTACTAAAATTGGAAAATGGTCACTGCCATGGGTTTCAATATCGGTTGGCCACTCAACACCATCGAGAAGGTCATGTGAACACAGCGTGACATCTATACAGCTGGAGTAGCGATACCCTCGCAGAAACGTTGGAGAGCCATCATTTAACACCACAAAACTGCATTTTTCCGCGGCACACTCGACAATGTTTCCACAAGAATCATTATATTCACTACCCCAAATGACGTTATGTGCGTTGAAATCCCCACAAACCAGCACAGATTACTCCGCAATGCTAAACATATTTTCTAACTTGTCTACAGCAATTCTGCTAGAGGGTTGTAGATAAAGACTTATCATTGTAACAGATGTGTTCCTAACCGATATCTTGCACGCTACAAACTCCGCTATTTCAGAATCGCTCGACTGCACTAAACATGATGGCAAGTCTTTTCTGACGCATAACATTTCTCTGCTGATTCCAGTAACACGTGATGATTTATAAATAACATAATTTGAAAGACGGAACTCGTCTCCTACGGCTGCCTCCTGTATACATAGTACAGGAAAGTTATGCTGAGCGAGTAGCTTGCGAAAGTAAGCTGACTTGCTTCGAATGCTATTAGCATTCCACTGAAATATGAATACATTGTCATAGCGGCTACTCATTGTAGACCTGCCATGACTCTGTTGGTGGTTGTGGAATCACCAATGACTCCATAGACAGCAGTGATTTTACCTCTGGCAGGTTGTTTGCTTGTGGAATGGCACTGAGGATTGCACGGAGAGCTGTGAAAAGCATGGGCAGGAGCACGTGAGCCATGGGTACGGGCGCGTAATCACTTGTCGACGCTGAAGCTCCAGGCGCGGTAGTAGCAGGTTGTCGAAGTGCTGCTTGAGGTGGTCGCTGAGATGACTGGTTTCGCTGGGGCGAATGCTGACGTCGCTGATATGGAGTCAGATGAGGTTGCTGGTACAATGGAACAGGTTGCTGCTGAGCGGCGCGGCCAGACTCATGTGATGTCTGGGCAGAATGTGCCGCATACCCTGTAGACTGATCGTGACGCTCGGTGCTGGGACCGTCACGACCAGGTCGCTTTAAAGTGGCCGAATAACTGCGTTTGTCTCTTTGCTCCTGCTCTTGGTGGGAGATAGAAGGCGCGTATCTTACGGTGTCAGGGTTGGGTGATGGCGCATTATGTGGAGGCAGTCTCCCGTAAATCAGCTCGTGTCTACGCAGCTTCGAGGCAGCTATGTTCTGCGGGCACCCGGAGTACGAAGCTGCGTGGTTTCCACCACAGTTTGCACACTTTGGTTGACGTACTGACTTGCACTCCGAGTGGTTATTGTCCTCTCAACAAATCTTGCAGCGACGTGGGCTGTGGGAGTTCTTCGCTAAGTGACCAAATCTTTGACAGCTGTAACACCTCAGCGCAGGGCCTAGGTATTCCTCCACTGAATGACTCGTGAATCCCAAATGAACTCTCTGCGGCATTGGTTTGTCTTCTCTTAAGTGTAGAATAACCGTTCTCAGGGGGTGAGATACTACCGACCAATCTTCTTGACGATTAAATCTCGCCTGACGGCGGGCAGATGTCACTCAAAATTCCTTGAGGAAATCAACCAGCTGTTCTTCTGTGTACTGAACTGGCACATGGCGTATCTTGCCGACGTTCCTTGTGTAAGATGCAAGAATAGATGTCTTGACTCCCAAGCCAGCCACTTCGCTCATCGACAGAAGATGTCTTGCTGATGACAATGAAGCAACGTTGACAGAGAAGCTTCCATCTCTGTTCACACGAAAAGACTGCACCTTGTTCTTCGCCGGGGAAACAATTTCTAATGCAGCGCGGTTGGGGTTAACTTGCCCGAAATTTGAGCCTTCCTCTGATGGGCGAAAAACAACTGGGATTCCTTCAGGTCCTCTTCTTTTTATAGGACACTAAAGTAAACGGCGTCTCATCACAGTCGATGTCTTCGTCTTCGCTTAGGTCCTAAGTGGATGCCTTGTCTTCGTCAACGCGGAGTTTCTTGGCTTCGCTTTCGCCTGCGTCATCCATGTTCGCCGAAGGTGCACTGCCGTTCGCAGCAGCGTTGATGACTAGCGTCGCCGGCTTAAGAACATTAGTCGCCTGCTGAGGCACATCTGAACGCTGGGCCGAGTCTGCGGCACTCATGTGCCTCAGAACGCGCTGTCTGTCATATGGCACGTGCCGGCGTTCTTTGCTGCCTACCGCCGTTGTAGTGCTGATGCGCTGGATTGCGCAGCAAATCTACATGATAACGAGCTCGGTCTTCAGCACATACGTTCCCACAGGATGCTAGTTATTGTCGGTCGGCAATAGAGTCTCAAAAACAGGCCAGAAACGTCGAAAACAGGAAAAAATATCAGCTCAGCAAAGAAGGAGCGGCCGCTCGGGGACTGCCTTCGTCCATAATTTTACTTCAAACCGATGTGTTAAGCTTCAAGGCTTCCGTCACTTACGGAATTAACAATAAGTAAATAACTAATGCGCAAATAACCAGAATCTTGCTTTCGTAGCCCAGTGGTGAGAGAAACGGCAGAATTTTTTCATCAGTAGGTATGGAACTTCCGTAATGTCCGTAAAAAATAAAAAGAAACCATAACACAGGGGTTCTACTGACTTCTGCCTGATGTCTATGTCCTGTTTTCTGTGGGGCGACATTTTACGTAACTGGAGTGAGATTATGTCGTGTTGGCGCGGGCTGCAGTAACCCAGCGACCAACGCCCGTCCACGATCAGAGATCACGCCGGTGATACCCAGTTCCCGGGAGGCACAAACCGACTGGCCCCCAGCGTTTATTTCCACTCGTATTTCTAGGCCCACCGACGTCACAGCCGCGTGGCCTCTGTTAGCACAGATACAGAAGATAACTGCGTGCCAACACTTATCAGCAGAGATTAATCCGTGAATTCCTTTGTTTTATCAATGCAGACATCATAATTCTCATAAATGAGTTCATCTGTGTTGCATTTCTTCTTTGTATGTCTTGTTTTTGCAAGGAAAACCCAGCCGGCATTGTGGAACGAGAGGTGTGTGTAATAGAGATTACGCTGTATTTTCTGTCTCTTCTAAATTGCACATAAAGCTAATGAAATGTCGTGGTTCCTTGCAGATGTGCTCCTAGCTAATAACATTACATTTGATGTTTCGTGCGAAAAAGGTGAAATACGGCGAAGGAGAGCTAGGTCGCGTAATGTGGTCCTAGCAGTGACCAATGTGTTTTGATGATAGGATGGTAGGCGGCTGTATATATCGCAGTAAAATCAAATCGCTGCGCGGAGGCGTAAAAGATCAATCGTGTCAATATATGTGAGTGAGAAGTGGAATAATATGCTCATATTGAGCGTATTAAACTAAATCCTGAGGCTAAAATGCGAGAGGTCGAAATAGCACAAATCCTCTACACAAGCTTTTGTACCCAAAGGGCGAGAAGGCTGCGGTTTTAGGAGTGTAGCTGCTTAGCACGGCGTCAAAAGGTGCGGGCACGAGACACCGTTTGCCTAGCAACTAGAGAGACATCATAGCTGCGCACCACTTGGCCCAACCTCGGACCTACTACGCAATGCCATGCTACATAGCATAATATTGTACAGTAGAGTGGAGTATAGTGCAGTATAGTGCTATGCCTAACCGGGAGCTGCATCAGCGGCGCCGCCGAGTGCAGGATGCCCACCACAGGCGCGCCTCAGCAATGGCCGAGGGATAGCATGGTCGCTTACAGCACTACGTTTTATGCAAAATGGCTGAAATAGCCGACAACCAAGTAATGACAACTTCAACAGGTTGTCTCCTTCCAGCGTGGCTGCAGACATTGTATATTTAAGACTAGGGGTATTACTGAGAATATTCACTATGTGATTAAACTGTAATCACTGGTTCTCACATGTACCTGTTATCTATGTGATTAGATTGTAACCATTGCTAATTACATGTAACTGTTGTATATTGTTTACTTTGAGCACTGTGTGCTTTAGATTGAGCTTTGGCGTGATAATTGGATTGTGTACTCAAAGACCTGTTCTCCTGCCTGATTCTATCTCGGAAACGCCGTCCTACCCCGAACAATCACGTCACAATGACAGAAAAGTTACATTTGTATTTAAAAATGCAATACTGGTCTACAATTAAAAAGACGTTCGTGCCAAAAAACATAGAAGGGTGAAGCGGTAGACGTTGCCTGAAAGGCAATAGAAAGTGCTTTCTTCTTTAATGTTCCAATCCGGGCATTTCGATTAACACGTTATTAAACAAGCTAAGTGGCTTAGCCAGTTTATCCTAAATTGGTGCATTACAAAAGATATGCCTGTGTGCTGCATATGAGTCCGTCCGAAATCTGCAAAGTATTACTTGTACGGCGTGTCTTTGATACTGGCACCAAATTAGCAATGCGCGCTTGAGGACGAGCATTACGTTGTCTATTTATCCCTTACAATGATTCTTACCTTGTGTGTTACGGGACAATCCATGGATTACGGAGAAGATTAAGTAGATCGGTGCAAGAGGAACGACATAAAACAGGAGATCAAAGATAAAATGCGTGCCAAGGTAAAAGTGACCGGCCACACCAGTCATCAACTGCAACTCTCGGGCTTCGTTGGAAATTTCCGCTGATGGCAGGACTACGAAGCTTGACGTAATGAGTCCGGTAATCACAGGTAGTGCAAGGCCCCAGTAGGCCCAATTAAATACTGTGAGTCTCTGTATTTCAGCTGAAAAGGGGTTATCCTCTTCATCTCGTCTCTGTAAAATATTTAAAATGAGGCAGTCAAACATTGCCGAAGAACAGGAAAGAGGACACGACAGAGTGAAGTAGGGAGCACTGCACTTATTCTTCTCTGATTTCGCAGTAGCGATGAAAATACTGCTCGTTGAGCAAAGTATTAGCCAAGAAAGATTGTCAAATACTACGCTCTCATGTACGAAATCAAAAAAGATACAATCGCAATGCCCGCCCTAGTGAAAGACGCCAGAAATTTTCGAAAATCTTCACTTAACCTCTACCGAAAGTGCACAGCCGAGGGGCTACTGGCACTTTCACTTCCATCGAAAATACTACGGTTAAGGAGCTGTTGTATTTGCACCCTTTGGCCGAACAGTCAATCACCCCACCACTGTAACACCGGTGCATACCGCGGTTCAAGGAGCGCGGGCACATCCTTCGCAAAAATTCTTCTGAAGAATTTCAAATAGGCAGTGACGTGGTGTGTTCCCGGGAACAGCAGCTCCAACAAAGCATGATATTTGTTCCGTTAAATATCAGTTCAGTTTGTCGCTTCGGGAAAATTCGTTTAGAGCAGGGAACGGCCTCTGGCCAAACCGAAAGCCGAGGTCCAGCTCATCCCACGGCCGAGTCGTCCCGGATAAGCAATTGTCGAATCGGGCCCGACCCGTGCTTGGGCCGACGATCTTCGTGCCCTGGTCGAGCCTGTGCCTGTGCCCGATGCTAAACAGGTGCGGGCGTCCTAAACGCTTTCACTAGACTCAGGTATGCTATATGTAAGTTCGGCAAGCTACTAATACCGACCCTGACGTGAGTTTGAGCCAGAGATGCTTTTGTGCCTCTTGGAAAGAAATGGCAGCCGTACAACGGCGCAGCTACAAAGCAATGCGCAGAGAGTTTGTATTTTGTGATGGCGTTGGATTCCTGGGACACATTTCTACGGATTACCTGCAACCCCCCCTTGCATGTGCCTGTTTCTGTGTCCACAAAATATAGATGCTGTGCATGATTTGCAGCTGCTTTTTATGGAGTTTCTGTTGAATAACAGAAGTGTTCAGAACAGGAATTACCACAGCGCTAGCGTAGGATGACTCAAGCTTGTCTCTCGCAGGTGAGGGCGCGTTCTCCTTCTTTGCGAATTGGTAGAGCGTTCATCGAAGAAAGAACGTTTCATAGAGAATGCGCGCCTTTCGCTCTCTCACAAGACAGCAGATGGAAGAGGGAGAGAGGTAGCATGCTGGGACGCACGCACCGAGCGCGAGCGCGAGCCACCAGGCGCGCGAGCTCTCGAGCGCAAGCCTCCTGCCGGCGCGAGGTGGCTACATACATATGACGACGACTACTTTTTTTTATTGAAGTGGTGAATAGGAGAGGTTGGTGCCATTAGTATGGCACCGGCTATTCCTTCTCGCTTAGCAATCTCAGAAAAGTTTCAATAAGGAAGTCAAAAAATTACAGCATATCCACGGAGTGAATGATGATGAGTGGGTGAAGCTCGGGATGTTCATCGTAGATCGTGCCGAGTTCCGGATTACTTTATTTAACGCGCGCGCTGCGAATCCTCATGGTTCAACTATGCACAAGTGAAATCTCCCACCGGCGCAAGTCAAGATCGAGTGCCTATATATATATATATATATATATATATATATATATATATATATATATATATATATGTGTGTGTGTGTGTGTTGCTGGTGAACGCTTCTTCAACGCGAGCAGTCGGTATTTCTCAGTCAAGAAACTCGCTAGGGGACGCTGTCTGCGCCAACGTTGTCTCTAGCGGGTGGGGGCACGTTCTCCTTCTTTGCGAGCTGGTAGAGCGTTCCTCTAAGAAAGAGCGTTTCCATAGAAAATGCACGCCTTTCGCTCTCTCTCTCTGTCTCTCTCTCTCTCACACAATACAGCAGAGGCACACGCCGGGCGGCACGCGCCGGGAGAGAGAGAGGGCAAGCGCGTGCCTCCCGGCACGCGGGTTACGCCTGACGACTGACGCGTGACAAGGTTAGACTAAGAGGAGCTTCGCCCCTAAGAACAGCAAGAAAGTTTGACAAGACGTACACATTTGTCACACTAAAAAGGTCAGCGCTATGTACAGTTCGACAGTGCGTGGATTAGAGTTCCATGCCGACTTTCACATAGGAAGCATGTGCAGATGCGATTACAATAGTTCATATGAACGTCTGTGCGAAACAAAACACACACAACACAAGTAATTAGACATAATCTGAAACATGTGAGAACAACAAAGAGCACTGTTGAATACACAGGGGTGACATTATTCGTTGGGTCTTTGGAATCAAACTTTTTTAGTGCATATAGTGCTCTTTTCTGAAGGACCGCTGTTAGCCACGGGCCAAGGATCTTTTTTAGGGTAAAAGGTCTTCTATCTAAAAGTGACAAATTGGCTCGCAGCATACTCTGTGGGGAATCGTGCTTTGTGCACTCGAGCACAAGCTGATGTATATCTTCGATTGGGTGGCCACATGAGCATTGCGGGCTAGACACCCGTTGGATCCTGTAGAGGAAGTGCCTCGTAAATTCTGTACCAAGCCGCAGGCGGTGCAGCAATGTTTCAAACTTTCCATTTTCTTCCAGACTTGTTGGAATCGAGAGTTGTATGCCTGGGTCAATGGAAAATAAGTCTGATCTCGTTGATTTTTTGTCAAACCAACCCTCTTTACTGAGCTCAAAGAACATTTTTCTCAGGAGTACACGGATTTCATTGCGCGAAATAGGAAGATCAATTGTCTCTGCTTTACTATGTGCACGACCTGCGGCTGCATCCGCTGCTGTATTACCGGGAATATTGCAGTGTCCTGGTATCCACTGAAGCGCAATCGTGTGGTTCATAGCACTTGCTTTTGTGTGTTCTTTGAGTGTCTCATACAGGAATATACTATCTAAAGATCTTTTCTCATTGCTTTTTAGCGATGCAAGGCCTGCTTGCGAGTCACTAAGAATAAGCCATTTTTGTGCCTTTTTTACTGTTGTAATGAAGCGCAACGCACAGAAGATTGCAAGAAGCTCTGCAACAGGGGAGGGTGTCACACGAGAGATTTTAAATGTTCGCTCTATCGACAACTGTGGTACAACAAATGCATAAGTAGATGAGTTGTTATTATGCGAACCATCTGTATATTGTTATGTGGGGTTTAAAGTCCGAAAACCAGCTCTGATTATGAGAGACGACGTAGTGGAGGATCGAATCCCGGCCGCGGCGGCTGCATATCGATGGAGGCGAAATGTTGAGGCCCGTGTGCTGTGCGACGTCAGTTCACGTTAAAAAACCCCAGGTGGTCGAAATTTCCGGAGACCTCCACTACGGCGTCTATCATAATCACAGCTGGTTTTGGGACGTTAAACCCCACAAATCAATCAATCAATGAGTTCACCTGCTTCTCAATACCACGGATATGAGACGCCCACGACAACTGTCTGTCAAGAATAATTCCAAGGAATTTATGTTCTTTCGCGAACATCAAAGATTGTCCCTCAAGTGTAAGATTGAAGTCCTTCAGATGTCGCCTAGTGAGAGGCAGTACTGCGGTTTTTCGCGAGCGAGAGACTCATACCTCTTTCTTTCAAAAAGTTATGTATAATGTCGAGCCCCTTTTGCAGTGTTGATTGTATTTCTCGTGCATGCAGCCCAGATGCCCATAGGCAGATATCATCTGCGGACAATAAAATAGTGCAGGCCTGGCGGTAGCTTTCGTGGTAAGGCAGCCATGACACAATTGAATAGAAACGGGCTAAGAACGCTGCCCTGTGGAACGCCCTGTGTGACGATGTGACAGTTGCTTTTACCGTCGCTTGTCTCCATAAAGATTTTTCTTTCGCTTAAGAAATTGTATATCCATCGCAGTGTTCGACCGCTTATTCCTAGATCTAGCATGCCAGCAAGCACGTGTACGTGGTTTACTGTGTCGAATGCTCTCTGGATATCTAAGAATACTGCAACTGTCAAATGCCCACACATGCGTTCATGTTCAATACACGTGACTATGTCTAACACAGCATCCATGGCACTCCGCTTTTGACGATTGCCTGTCATGTAGTTCGAAAGCACCTTAGTGTGTTCGCACCACCATTGCAGTGGACTGTCTACCATCTTCTCCATTAACTTACAAAGACAGCTTGTGAGGCTGACGGGCCTGAAGGAGTCAAGACAAAGTGGAGTCTTCCCTGGTTTGAGTATTGGGATTACCCGAGCTAAGTTCCACGAATCTGGAAGAGCTTCTCTTATCCAAATATTATTAAATATTGCTAGAACAGCATTTCTGCCTGCTGGTCCGAGGTTCTGTAGCATCGTATACGTTGCGCCATCTGGGCCTGTAGCAGTCTTCTTACTACATAACGCAAGAGCACTTTTCAGTTCGTCTAAACTGAATTCACAGTCAAGTTGAGGGTGCTGTGACATAAAGCAAGCACGAACCTTCTGATCTTGAAGCGCTACGGAACTTTGAAGCTCTGGGCAACTAACTGATACCCCTGGCCTAGCTATAAACTGACAAAATTCGTCAGCGACACCTGTTTGTGGAGTGTTTCGGGCTACAGCAAGGGCTCGGAAAGGGTGGCTCTGGGTAACGGGGCCACTGAACGATCTTATAACGGTCCATATTTTTGGAGCTGGAGTGAATGGGGACAGTGACGTACAGTATTCGCGCCATCGCCGTGTACCTAATTTCTGTAAGCGTCTGCGAGACGTGGACTGAACTTTTTGTGCCATCTTGTAATCGTCAAGTTTTCCGCTGTGACGGTAAGCGCGTTCTGCTCGTCGCCCGATTGCTCTAAGACGTTCGTATTCCCTATCCACTGCAGAGTACTCATTAGGAACAAGAACTTGTTTAGTACAATTATTATAAGACTCGCATAACACGTCTGTAAAACTTTCCAAGTTCGGATTTTTGCCCAGTGTGTTACTTATGCAGTGACGAAAATGTTGCCAGTTGGTATATTTTGAGTAGCGGCGGGTCCCCGGACTCCGTATAAGCCTATGCTTTACTAACATTGGAAAATGGTCACTGCCATGGGTTTCAATATCGGTCGACCACTCTAACGCCATCGAGAAGGTCATGTGAACACAGCGTGACATCTATACAGCTGGAGTAGCGATACCCTCGCAGAAACGTTGGAGAGCCATCATTTAACACCACAAAACTGCATTTTTCCATGGCACACTAGACAATGTTTCCAAGAGAATCATTATATTCACTACCCCAGATGACGTTATGTGCGTTGAAATCCCCACAAACCAGCACAGATGACTTCGCAATGCTAAACATATTTTCTAACTTGTCTACAGCAATTCTGCTAGAAGGTTGTAGATAAAGACTTATCACTGTAACAGGTGTGTTCCTAACCGATATCTTGCACGAAACAAACTCCGGTATTTCAGAATCGCTCGACTGCAGCAAACATGATGGCAAGTCTTTTCTGACGCATAACATTGCTCTGATAATTCCAGTAACACGTGATCATTTACAAATAACATAATTTGACAGACGGAAATCGTCACCTACGCCTGCCTCCTGTATGCATAATACAGGGAAGTTATGCTGAGCGAGTAGCTTCCGAAAGTCAGCTGACTTGCTTCGAATGCTATTAGCATTCCACTGAAATATGAATACATTGTCATAGCGAGTACTCATTGTAGACCTGCCGTGACTCTGTTGGTGGTTGTGGAATCACCAATGACTCCATTGACAGGAGTGCTTTTACCTCTGGCAGGTTGTTTGCTTGTGGAATGGCGCTGAGGATTGCACGGAGAGCTGCGAAAAGCATGGGCAGGAGAACGTGAGCCATGGGTACGGGCGCGTAATCACTTGTCGACGCTGAAGCCCCCGGCGCGGTAGGAGCAGTTGTAAAAGTGCTGCTTGAGGTGGTCGCTGAGATGACTGGTGTCGCTGGGGCGAATGATGACGTCGCTGATATGGAGTCAGATGAGGTTGCTGGGACAATGGAACAGGTTGCTGCTGAGCGGCGCGGCCAGACTCACGTGATGTCTGGGCACAATGTGCCGCATTCCCTGTAGAATGATCGTGACGCTCGGTGCTGGGACCTTGACGACCAGGTCGCTTTAAAGTTGCCGAATAACTGCGTTTGTCTGTTTGCTCCTGCTCTTGGTTGGAGATAGAAGGCGCGTATCTTACGGTGTCTGGGTTGGGTGATGGCGCATTATGTGGAGGCAGTCTCCCGTAAAAGAGCTCGTGTATACGCAGCTTCGAGGCAGCTATGTTCTGCGAGCACCCGGAGTACGAAGCTGCGTGGTTTCCACCACAGTTTGCACACTTTAGTTGACGTACTGACTTGCACTCCGAGTGCCTGTGGTCCTCCGAACAAACTCTTGCAGCGACGTGGGCTGTGGGAGTTCTTCGCTAAATGGCCAAATCTACTACTACTAATACACTACTACTACTACTACTACTACTACTACTACTACTACTACTACTACTACTACTACTACTACTAATACAGAGGAGGGAACGACCCACACACTAAGGAGCTTCGCCCCCAAAAAGAGCAAGAAGAAAATGAAATGATCTGGAGACGAAATATTAAACTATATTTTTCGGGGGGATGGTGTGATGGTGTGGATTGTGTGGCCTCGACGAAGTGAAGCTGCACCGGCAGTTCGGCTAGGCGCTGATGCGCCGCTGACGAGACGAAGAGAAGAAAAAGTGCGGCGTGCAGCTCGAACAGAGAAAGCGTGACAGGATTCAAACGGCAGCTGCCTGATCGGCGGTTCGCGTCACGGCCTTCCTCAACCAGGCATCCAGCAGGCATGCGGCCCTCGTGAGAGTGACATCGAGCTCCGAGCTGCTTCCCGCGACCAGGCGTCCTGCAGCTATGCGGACCTTGTGAGCTCGATGCCCGCCCTGTTCCCAGTACTAACGTCGTGATCAGCAGTTTGACGCTGTAGCTTGCTTGATGACCAGGCACTTGAGCGTACTTGTGGGCTGGCACCAGGGGGCCAACCGCCAGCCGACATGGTGTAGCGGGGTGCCCACAGCTCGTGTCGGCGACGGGCCGGTGGCGTATTTCCTTAACATATCCGGAGCAATGCACAGGACGCGTTCTGCGCCGCTATTGGCCGCACGCGAGACCACGTGAGCCCGCCTACGCATTTCCGGTAAATGTTTGTTTACACTCGCACATGCGCCGGCAGCCGGCAGAGAGTAGCCTGCACGGGGAGGGAAGGCTGCCGCCATTTTATCGCTGCCGGCGCATTTCCTGTTATAGCTATTTTAGGCGTGTCCGTGTGGTTCCGCCCGTGTCACTGGAGGGCCCGTTGACATACGCTGCCGCTTCGCGGTGCGCCTTCGGCGCTCTCACTATTTTGCTCGTGTCACTACTGCCAGAGCCAGGCGCGTCAGCGACGGGCGCTAGCGCGCCCGCCGCTGAGACCAACGCAATTGCGGCTCCTTCGGAGCAGTTGTGTTTACCGGAAATGCGTAGCGGCGGCTCCCACGACGGCGGCCCTCGCGTGCGGCCAATGCCGGCGCAGAACCCGTCCTGTGCATTGCTCCGGATATGTGAAGGCATTACGCGGGCCGGTGACCGGCACTGTAGTAGCCTGGCGTGTGGCCGGGCTGCTCTTCATCCACTGCCGCGATGCGGCCTGAACAGGGTGGCTCGAGGGCTGCTGGACTATCTCCGCGTCTCTCTCTCTCTCTTCACACACACACACACACATATATATATATGTATATAGATATATACTCTCTCTCTCTCTCTCTCTCTCTCTCTCTATATATATATATATATATATATATATATATAATCAAAGGTTCACGTTGAAAAAACATAACATTTATTACGACGTTTCGGCCGCGAGACCGGCCTTTTTCAAGCTTCTAATACAAATGGTACGTACAGAGCCTACATGACAGTGACGGGGAAAAGAAAGGGAGAGAATGGAAGGAGTTGAAAGGGGGAAAAAGGAAAAAGACGAAATGAAGAAAAAACGGGAGGGGGGGCGGTGTATGGAATAGTGGTGGCCGCCTTGAAAGCCCAAAGATAAAAGGGTATACCGAAGTAGAAGTTAAAGGAGGGAAGGTGGGGATGGAGCGGTTTCGGCACCGCCGCTTTGAGTCACGGGAGCAGTGCATGTTATCTATCAGCTCAGCCCTCTCCTCAGGGCACAACACGCAGCTGCAAGAGTCACACACCTGCGATCCGGCTTCCAGACGCATTACGACAGGGAGGCGTGTGAATCATACCTAATACACAAGTTCAACACTATGTCTGGCGGGCTGAACGAGGCCGTCGGCAAATTAACATTCCTTAAAAATTATATATATATATATATATATATATATATATATATATATATATATATATATATATATAGGTATGCTTTGAGTGTGTATGTCTGTATGCGTGTTTAGATACGTCTGTGTAGTAGTGCATGTTCCCATACATATACGTATGGATAATTGCTGTGTAAGATACTCGTAATGGTCTTCTGTTTCTCATGTTACTGTATATTTCTATTGCGCGCTTTTATCCGTGTTCACTGTTCAGCTGAGCCTATTTTGCTTGTATTTGTGACTGTGCATCCTGTCATCGTATTGCAAATGTTTGTGTGCTCCACCCCCACAAGCGTCCACGCGCGCTCTTATCCGTATCCACTGTTCAGCTGAGCCTATTTTGCTTGTATTTGTGACTGTGCATCTTACTGTCATCGTATTGCAAATGTTTGTGTGCTCCACCTCACACAAGCGTCCACGCGCCCCCCCCTCCCCTTCCTTTTATTTCTTTCGTTCTTTTTCTACTCCTTTTTTTTCTTTTATCTCACCCCGTATCTCCCTTATCTTCTAACTTCACAAGGCAGTTTTCCTGTTGCTACACGCCGCCACAGCTCTGAGTTTTTCTACATCTGGCTTTCTTTAGCCCTCCATGCGCCGCGCTTCTTGCAGCTGCGTGTTGTGCCCTGAGGACAGGCCTGAGCTGATAGATAACATGCACTGCTCCCGTGACTCAAAGCGGCGGTGCCGAAACCGCTCCTTCCCCACGTTCCCTCCTTTAACTTCTACTTCCGTATACCCTTTTATCTTTGGGCTTTCAAGGCGGCCACCACTATTCCATACACCGCCCCCCCTCCCGTTTTTTCTTCCTTTCGTCTTTTTCATTTTTCCCCCTTTCAACTTCTTCCATGCTCTCTCCCTTTCTTTTCCCCGTCACTGTCATGTAGGCTCTGTACGTGCCATTTGTATTAGAAGCTTGAAAAAGGCCGGTCACGCGGCCGAAACGTCGTAATAAAAGTTATGTTTGTTCAACGTGACCGTTTGATTATATAATTGACCTGCTGCCAAGGATTTATCTTTGAAGTATATATATGTATATATATATATATATATCTTTCTGTATATTACATATATACAGAAAGAGAGAGAGATGTTTGTGTGTGTGCGTGTGTAGCGAAACGTCGGGGCCGTTAATGTTAGACGCATCGGAAGGTCAGGAAGACGAAGAGGCGTGGGAGCCACTCCGCGCAGGCAAGCGATGAGGAGTCGACACAGTGAATTGGGAGAGCACTCATTGGGGGGTTTATTTAGCTAAGACATCTTGAATTTGGAAAAGACAGAGGGCAAGAATTATACAACATAGAAAATGGTATCATACCCCGTCGGCCTGCCGAACTGGTCCCCGGTGGTTTCGAGCGTAATGGTCCCCTAGTCCGCTCTCAAAAAAAAAAAAAGGCCAGTGTCGCCGCTTAAATAGCACTTTTCAGCATCCACGGCAACACGAACCTCTCGGAGCACCACTGCCTCCCACCAATAGGAAAACGGCTTACCCGGACCAGTCAGGCAGGTCGAAGGTAACGATGTTCCACGAGCTTTTATGATCGCGTGCATCCGGCCTCGCCACAAAACTAATACAAACAACGCTTTCCAGAAAATGGGCGCGACGCGCACACATGGTCGTCATTTTCGGTGCCCCGTCGCCAGGAAGACTCCCTGCGGTGCGCGGGCTCGTTTACTCGAGCACCCTTCTACAAAAGCAGTCGGGAAAGAAAAAAAGAACAAGAAAACATTCTACGCGACGCGGTCTTCGCGACACCTCCCCCCTACGAAAAAGAGTGACCCACTCGTTTTACTTGCAAGACAGGAAAGAATTACGAAAAACAATTCTACATACAACAATTATGTGAAGTGCTCGTTTCAGAAAGGTTATACATCTCTATAAATGGTGAAAAACTAAAAAAAAACAAATGGAAAATCGCGAGACTCAAAAATCACTAAAGTTCATTCGCTGGCAGTGTAATACAACTCAGTATCAGTGTCGTAAGCGGCGACATTTCGCTGTCCGTTGTTGCCGCTTGAAAACGTCTTCCAGTCGCTGCAAAGTTCAGTTTCAGGGTCTGAGCTTTCGCGCTGCTGCACTGCATCACTGGTCCCTGGCTCGCGCACACCATGATGCAAACGAAGTTCTCGGTCCGCTCGAGAACCACACTCACGCACATCACCATTGACGTCGCACTCGCGCACAACACTGGGGTGTAATTCGTGGACATCACTCCCGGCACTGCCCTCGCGCACTTCACTTTGATAGAATTCGCGGTCATCACTGCACTCGCGCACATCACCACTTGGATCTCGCACCTCGTGATCGGCACCGGACTCATCGTCTGCGTCGTCGGCATCGGAACATGATCGAACGTGGCATGGCTTTAATCGCGCAACATTCACAACGTCACATTTTTTCCCAGTTTGGTGCACCACCTCCGCAGTCATTTTCGGCTACCCGGCGCACTAGACGGAATGGTCCGTGGTATCTGTGAAGAAGCTTCGTTGTCTTTCCTTTCGCTCGCGAGGGAGTCCACCAAGTCCCCCTGACGATAAACAGCACTGCGTCGTTTAGCATCGTAGCTGCGCTTGTTCTTTTCTTGCTGGTGCCTTTCCCGTTCATTGACTAATTTTCGAGCCTGCCGCAGCCGGTGAGCCACTTTCATCGCATCCAGGGTGTAGTCGAATCCACGTTGTGCGCCCGACCCGACATCTACCGGTAGCGTCGGCTCATGCCCGTGAAGAAGAAAGAAGGGAGTGAATCCGGTCGTCTCGTGGGTGGAAGAATTGTACGCAAAAAGAACGTACGGCATAAATTCATCCCAGTCGCGGTGGTGCGAGGAAACGTACATGCTGAGCATGTCAGCCAACGTGCGGTTAAAACGCTCGCACAGCCCATTGGCCTGTGGGTGGTATGCTGTTGTGGTGGCATGTTCGCTACCCACGAGCCGGAATATTTCCTCGGTCAAGTTGGCAAAAAAATGCTGTCCTCGATCGCTTATCACTCTCTCCGGAGCACCATGACGCAGGACGATTTGCTCGACGAAAGCCCTTGCCGCCTCTGCGGCAGTGGCTGCCGGACACGCGACAGTTTCGATCCATTTTGTATGGTAGTCGGTAATCACGACGATGTAGCGATTCCCTGCTTTGGATTTGGTGAAAGGTCCAAGAAAGTCCCTGCCCACTTGTTGAAACGGTCGACCCACAGGTGGGATTGGTTGGAGGTAACCGGCCGGCTTCCCTGGCGGTTGCTTTCGCGTCTGGCAGTCAGGGCAGGAGAGAACGTACTTGCTGACGTATGAGAACATCTTCGGCCAGAATATCGGCAACGCACCCTCTCCCATGTACGCTTGACACCCAAGTGGCCTGCCGTGCAGTCGTCATGGCAGTGCCTTAATATCTCAGACCTCAACCACCTGGGAACAACGAGGGCCGCGCGATCCTCCTCAAAGCCTTTCGCCCTCCGATACAGTACACCGTCGATCAACCGAAAACTCCGTGCCGTTCTTTTGGTCTTCCTGACAACGGGAGCACTCGGGTGCTCGAGGTGCTGTACAATGTCTCTAATCCATGGTTCTGCCCTCTGCTTTTTTCCAACATCCACCTGATCCAAAACCAGCAACGGTAAGGGGTTTTCTTCGCTTACTGGTGCGGGATCGTGAGGAAGGCGGGAAAGCGTGTCGGCATTTCCATTCTTCAGGCCAGGGCGGTGTCGCAACGTTATGTCGAACTCCTGAAGTAACAGCGACCATCGCATAAGGCGACCGTTCGGATTTCTCACTCTCATAAGCCAAGCTAGGCTAGCCTGGTCAGTCACGACCGTGAAATTAGCGCCAAAGAGGTATGGCCGAAACTGTCCGCAGGCGTACACGACTGCGAGGCATTCCTTTTCAGTTGTGCTGTAGTTCATCTCAGCCTTGTTGAGGTGGCGGCTCGCATAGGCAATGACTCTTTCTTGACCTTCAGTTTTCTGGACCAACACGGCGCCAATGCCGTAATCGCAGGCATCGGTGTGCACCTCTATCGGCTTTCCCGGCTCAAACTGACCTAGAACTGGGGCTGTGATCAGCTTTTCTTTGAGGGACTGCATCGCCGCTTCGCAGGCTGCATCCCACACGAAAGGAACATCCTTTTTTGTTAAGTTGGTTAGAGGTCGAGAAATGTGAGAGAAGTCTTTGATGAATCGCCGATAGTAGTTACAGATTCCGAGAAAACTCTGTACACCTTTTTTGTTTCGCGGCTGGGAGAATCTCTCGATCGCTGCTACTTTGTCTGGGTCTGGCCGGATGCTTTCACCTGTGAGAATGTGTCCTAAATATTTTATTTTTTATTTCCTGGCGGGCGAAGCTGCATTTCTCGGGCTTCAGTCGCAAATTTGCCGCGTCCAAAGCCGAAAACACACTTTCCAATTCTTGCAAATGGGTTGCCATGGTCTTGGAGAAAATTACGATGTCGTCCAAGTAGGCCAAACAAACCCTCCAGAGGAGACCGCTGAGGACTTTGTTAATCATTCTCTGGAATGTGGCGGGGGCGTTGCACAGGCCAAAAGGGACAACGTTAAATTCGTACAGGCCGGGTCCACAGGCAAACGCGGTCTTTGGCTTATATTCCTCTTTGATGCCCACTTGCCAGTAGCCTGATGTTAGATCGAGTGTGGTGAAATATTTTGACCCCTGAAGCACGTCGAGAATGTCATCAATTCGCGGCAGTGGGTGCACATCTTTCTTAGTCACTTCATTGACTCTTCGGAAATCGACGCAGAAACGCCAAGTCCCATTTGGCTTTTTAACGAGGACGACAGGTGATGACCAAGGACTGTGAGATTCTCTAATTATCCCATCGCGCAGCATCTCTTCGACCTGTTGCTCAATCTTTTGCCTTTCAAATGGGGAATGGCCATATGGGTGCTGATGAACTGGTCGAGAATCACCTGAGTCGATTACGTGTTCAGCGACGTGAGTTTGCCGGATGGGGTTATCATTGCTTGTAAATAGATGACGGTATTTCTCAATGACCGACCGCAGCTCATCCCGTTCAGATTGCTGCAGGTTATCCCCAGTCTGTATGTCAAGCTCATGAGGCACTCGATCGTTTTCGGGAGCCGCTATTGCCAGCTGTGCGTCGTGAATAGATGAAGCCCATCCAAGCTTTGTTCCACTGAGCAGATTTACTGGCGACATGGTGGGATTAGCAATACGAAGCAGGCCTCTCCCATGCTCGATCCTCGTCACTGTGCGTGCAACTTGGAGTCCACTTCTCAGCGTGCTGTTCGGCTCGACGAGGTGCACTCCGTCCCTTGCAACTTTTACTTCAATGGCGACCTCTGTGCGAGGTTCAATGCGAATGTGCTCGTGACACCACACTGTAAGCACATCATTGTGTTCGGGGGCACTTGAGTCTACCCGTAGTCGAAAAACCTCGCCATTGAGTTGGAGCTCTTTCTTGTGAAAGTCAATGAGAAGTCGCACTGTTCGACAAAAAGGGAGGCCACCGAGCAGCTCGTACGGGCAATTCTGGACCACTAAAAACTTTTCTTGAACTTCGGTGGTGCCAAATTCAATATTTATTTCAACTTCACCATGAGGGGTGAGCAAGCCTCCGCCAATTCCTCTGATGAAAATGTCTTTTCTCGATTTGGATGCAGCGCATATTTTGTTGGCTAATTCTTCTGAGATGACATTTACGGATGAACCGGTATCAATTACGAGTTCTGTCTCTCTACCATTGGCTAGTGTGGGGACTATGAGAAGCTGACTTTCGGACAATGTGCCGATGGGGCGGCCGGGCTGGCCCCCTAGGCCCGGCCGTTCTCGTTTCCCGAAGGGTTATGCTGCCCGTCCTGATTGCCAAGGGGCTCCGCATTTCTGCCATCCCGGAACCGTTGCCAGCACTGCCGTGCTACGTGGCCGGTGCGGCGGCAAATCTGGCATCGGGGACGCCCGTCGTCGGCACGGGACGTTCTCGGTGGCCAAGGCACTGGGGGGCGACGCATCTTGTCTTCGATGTTTTTTAGCCGGTCAGACAGTAAGACGATGGAGTCTTCAATCGTCTTCAAGTCTCTCTCGCGGTCGGCAGCCGCCCGCGGGCAACGCACTTCAGCTGCGGCGCACGTGGCGACACATGTAGGAGTAGGCTGCACTGCCGCGGCGGCGGATGCCATCCCTTCCGGAGGCCTGGTGTTTTGCATCCACGACTGCAATCCAGTAGGATAGTGGTAGTCAATCGGCCGCGACCCCGACATACGGCTCATCAAGGCTGCGTAATTTATGCGCTGTAAAATTCGGTGGAATTCGGCGCAAGTTTCCGGCTTTGCGATTATCACTTTTTCTTGCACATCCGGACGCAGACCGCGCATAAGGTGCCGCAACCGGTCATCTTCTGACATAGACGGGTTGGCTCTTGCACAAAGTTGTACGATGTCATAGTAGTACTGCTCTGGAGTTTCGGATGGCAGCTGTGTCCGGTTTTGTAGCCGCAAATGGGCGATCTCGACTGAGTGACGGCTAGAAAAGGATGTCTTCAATAGCGTCGCCCATTCCTCCCATGAATTAGGGGAGCCGGTTAGAATCTGAGTAGTGTGCCACTTCTTGGCATCGCAGTCTAGAGCCAAATATAAAAATTTAACTTTCGTGGCTTGGTCCCAATTATTCAGCGACGCGACATGTTCGTAGCAAGTAGCCACTCTGAAATAGATTCCTCTGGCGCGCCTCTAAAGACTGGCGGTCCGACGAAAGGTATTGCTTGGGGGGTAGCCATAGTAGAGAGAGAGGAAGGGGGTTTCCTGATGTTTGTTGTAGTTTCCTGATGTTGTAGTTTCCTCATGGATGTTTGTTGTAGTTTCCTGATGGAAGTAGTTTCCTGATGCTTGTTGACTCGGGGCATAATTTTAGAGCGGGAATATCGCTACCGAGCAACCTCCACCACTTTGTAGCGAAACGTCGGGGCCGTTAATGTTAGACGCATCGGAAGGTCAGGAAGACGAAGAGGCGTGGGAGCCACTCCGCGCAGGCAAGCGATGAGGAGTCGACACAGTGAATTGGGAGAGCACTCATTGGGGGGTTTATTTAGCTAAGACATCTTGAAGTTGGAAAACACACAGGGCAAAAATTATACAACATAGAAAATGGTATCATACCCCGTCGGGCCTGCCGAACTGGTCCCCGGTGGTTTCGAGCGTCATGGACCCCTAGTCTGCTCTCAAAAAAAAAAGGCAAGTGTCGCCGCTTAAATAGCACTTTTCAGCATCCACGGCAACACGAACCTCTCGGAGCACCACTGCCTCCCACCAATAGGAAAACGGCTTACCCGGACCAGTCAGGCAGGTCGAAGGTAACGATGTTCCACGAGCTTTTATGATCGCGTGCATCCGGCCTCGCCACAAAACTAATACAAACAACGCTTTCCAGAAGATGGCCGCGACGCGCACACATGGTCGTCATTTTCGGTGCCCCGTCGCCAGGAAGACTCCCTGCGGTGCGCGGGCTCGTTTACTCGAGCACCCCTCTACAAAAGCAGTCGGAAAAGAAAAAAGAACAAGAAAACATTCTACGCGACGCTGTCTTCGCGACACGTGTGTGTGCAGCTGTAGCGTACATGACACCGCTCCCCTAAGAGTGACCACCCTGTCGAGTCTTCTGCAGGAGGACCGCGCCGAGCCCTGTGCAGCTCGTGTCAGTTTGGATAGTGATGTTGGGTTCCTCAAAATAGGGGTGCGTGCAGGCTTCATTTAAATTTTTCAAGTGCTTGTACTTGGGCCGTTTCCTATTTGAGCTCGCCGTCAGCCTTCGTGCGGTGAGTCAGTGGCTCCGCGATTCGTAAAAAGGCAATTCAGTTCAGCTCGGCTTATGTACTTTAAAGTCTCCCGAAGGAGCCATTACATATAGGTTGGGTGCACATATTTCGATGATCACCCACTAATTTCAATGTTCTTGATGACATTTTGCGAGGACGGACCGGTAGTGGCAGCAATGACAGCAAGATGGCTCTTCCAGTCTTTGAGATGCCTGACCAAGACTGACAAATGCGCAGTGGGGGCACACGGCAGTGTGTGTGTGCGTGTGTGTGTGAAAAACTTTTATTGATAAGAGTTTCCAGGCCACAAGGACCCTTTACATAGGGGGAGTCCTTAGCGGCCTTGTCCCGCTGGACCTCCCGCTGGATACGTCCGACCTGTTCGCCTATGCGTTTGAGTTTAGTGATGGTGGAGTCTGGTCTGAGTCTGTTGTTGATGAACAGGCCCAGGATCCGGATCTCTTCGACTTCTCTGATAGGAGCTCCCATCAAATAAATACACAACCTTGTGTTATCATTCGGGTGCGGTCTGAGGTGCAGAAGCTCTGATTTTGCAGGGGCGCATTGGAGACCACAACCGATAGCACAGCTATCGACGATGGAGGCGGCTCTCTGGAGGCGATCCTCTATTTCTCCAAGGCTCTCTTCAGTGGTCCAGATTGTTATATCATCCGCGTATAGTGCATGATGAATTCCTTCCACCCGGGCCAATTGATGTGGAAGCTGCATGGCAATGTTGAAGAGGAGTGGCGACAAGACCGCTTCCTGGGGAGTACCCCTTGTGCCCATGGTGTATGGGCCGTATTCGTCATCTTCAATTTTGAGGAGGGCCTGACGCTTCGAGAGGAAGTCTCTTACGTAGGCAAATGCCTTGCGCCCACAATCTGAGGTGCTCAGGTTTGCCAGGATGCTGCCATGTCGAACGTTGTCAAAGGCACCTTTAAGATCAAGGGCAAGGATGGCCTTGTTGTGGCGCATGGCAGTAGGTTGTATTACGTCGCGGTGTAGTTGGAGAAGGACATCCTGTGCAGACATATGCTGGCGAAAGCCAAACATAGTGTCTGCAAAGAGGCGCTTAGCCTCCATGTATGGGGAAAGGCGATCCCGAACCATTGTCTCCATAAGTTTACCCGCACACGAAGTCAGTGAGATGGGCCTCAGATTGTCGGTATTCACCATCTTGCCTGGTTTAGGAATGAAGGTGACCAATGAGGTCTTCCAGTCTGGAGGAAGTGGACAACCATCCCAAATCTGATTAATGTACTCTAGCAAGTGGTAGACAGGCCGAGTCCGGAAGATTCGCCAACAGTTTGACTGTTATGCGATCTCGGCCCGGAGCGGTACCCCTGCGCATCTTAGCTAAAGCCGCCCTTAGGTCATGTAACGTAAAAGATGCATCAATATCTGGATTAGGCTTGCCCGTGTACTCGTACTCGGGCCCAATGGGGTCCTCTATGCGACAGAGATATCGGTCACACAGGGTGTCCGCCAGTTGAGCCGTCGAGCCCTGACACCTGTGCAAAGCCCGCCGGAGCTGCCGTTGCGTCTCCCCTCTCGTCTGAGTAGGGTCAATGAGGCTGCGAAAGAGGCGCCACGTCCCTTTCGAGCTCATCTGATGCGCTGCTGCATTACACTTGTCAATCCAATTGGAGTCAGTAAGCTGGGCGGCATACTGTGCGGCTTGCTCAGTGAGTTCGTTAATGCGAGCCTTAAGCTTGCGATTAAGCTTTTGCTTTTTCCAACACTTGGTAAGACTCCTGCGTGCCTCCCACAGGCGCAGTAGGTGATTGTCTACCGCGGGAATCTCTTCGGTAGTCTGAAGTGTGCTCACATGTTGTTGCTGAATTGCGTGCAAGTGATTTGCCCACTCCGCATAGCCGCCGCAAGAGAGCACGGGAGGAATGTCTTGCATTCTGAACTTGTTCCAATCGGTCAATTTGGCTTGGCCCCACTTTTTTCGAGCTGCCTTCACCGTAAGAGTGATCCTGAGAAGGCAGTGATCGCTACCAAGTGTTTCTCCTAGGTTTTCCCAGCTGGCATCTTTGGCGTTCTTCACGAGGGACAGGTCGGGACACGTGTCACGGGTTACCGAATTGCCCACGCGTGTGGGACATGCCGGATCCGTGAGAAGCGTAAGGCGAAGTGTGGCGATTAGCTCTGGCAGCTTGCGGCCTCTCGCCTTCTCAAAGTGGTAACCCCAGTGAAGGCTGGGAGCGTTGAAGTCCCCAACAATCACTATAGGTTCCTTGTCAGCTGATTTGAGCGCACGGTAGAAAATTTCCTTAAATGTTATGCGTGACTTATGCGGGGGGCAGTATATGTTAAGAATATGTATTGACGGATCCCGGCGCTTAAGTGGAAGAACCTTGACCATGCTGTATTCGCGTTCATTATCTAGGTCAAGGTCGACTGCGACTGCGGTGTATGCTTTGTTCACCAGGATGCACGTTGTAGGACCCCCCTGAAACGAGTTATAACAAGTGAATTTAGCTTCCGATCCAGGCTCCTGAAGAGCCAGGATTGCCGGTAGCGTACCGAGCGACTGCAGGTAGAGCTGGAGGTGCGACCGTTTCTTCCAATTGCGAAAACCCCTGCAGTTCCACTGGATAATCTCGAATTTTTCTATTATTTTGTTATTGGCTTTCCGTTGGGGTTGGGTAGCTATAGTCAATGTTCTTTTTTTTATTTCGGCGGAGCAGGCCTAATCCCCGATGGTGATGGCGCCTCAGGCAGTGACACCATCATCTCCGGGAAGGAGGCAGCCGGGATGTGTTCCTCCGAGCCTGTGGTCTGACGAGGGGCCACCGTTCGCCTACGCGTATCTGGTCGCGGGGAACGCGAGCGAGAGCGGCTGTTCCTGAATTGGACTCCGGTCGTCCCATGCACTATGGACCGAACTGAGTCGGTCACAATGGGAGTTATGCTCTCCACAATTTGCGGGAGCTCGCGTTGCCAGAGTTCCCTAAAGGAAGCCCTGACGCCTTCCAAAATTTTGCATGGCATGTCCGCAATTGTACGTTCCAAAGTTTCTAACTGGTTCTCCATAATGGACATATTTCCGACTGATATTGCCGTGCATTGCGAGTCGCTAGACAGTCCTGACGCGACCGAGGCCCTATCATCGAGGTTCTCCGGCTCAGTTTGCTGCATAGGCTCCGAAGAGCCGGCCTGTGCCTGGGGCTCCGCGAGCCTGGCCAATTTTGCCTCTAGCTCATGAATTTTCTTGGCTACAATTTCAGTGTGGCGCCTGAGTTCAGCATTTTGCCCCTGTAGGGCGACTTCGGTAGGGGAGGGGTAGAGAGTCTCGGAGGCAGCCCCGACCCAACCGCTCACCTTTGTTTGGGCGTTTTCCAGTGATGGGAAGTCCCAGGCGTTGAAGGGCGGCGCCTGCTTCCTGGTCTCGGCATTGTCGGTCGCCTTGACTTGCCCAGGCTTCCCGGGTGTAGAAGGAGACTTGCAGGTTCCTCCCTTCAAGGCCGCTCTAGCTGCGTCCCTGTGCAAAGCAGGCGCGGAGCAAGCCGCCGCTTGTTGCTGGACGCCGCCGGTGTCCTTGAGTGCCAGCGTCTTCTGCTTGCGTCGCCATAGTCGAACCATATCGTTCAAAACTTCATCTTTGGATGGCGGAAGATTCTCGCTTTGCGTAGTATCCATGTTTATGATTTGCACCGAAACAGGATCGTAACCACTCACAGTCTTTGGAGACGCCATCGCCGGAGAGACCCCGGCCGGGCCGGTGGAAGCTCGCCGCCGCTAGGCCGGCCAGCCGGCGGTCGGCGAACTCTTCTAACACTCAGAAGTTCGTCAAAAGTGGGCCCACCTTGACAAAAGTGGTATCCACTTGCGTCGCTGAAGCTTCACAGAGACGAGAAGAGCAAAATTTGCGGGATCTGCGTTGCGTGACCAGCAATTAAGGACGATGATCAGCGGAGCCAAGGTGAAGAGCGTTCGTCCCCGACGCACCACGGCGCGCGTTCCACACGGCAGCAGGACCCGCTCCGAATGAGCGGTTCGGTGAGGGAGGCGTGCTGCGAGTACGATGTAGGGTGCTTGATTGAGGATGCTGTAAGAGAACTTGTGAGAGGGTGCTGGACTAGAAATACGTCGACGATTATGGAGCTCATCTAAACCAGGTTCTGTCTTGAAGTATAAGCGCAGTGAGAGAAATCGCCGCACTGCCTTCATCTTGACGAGTAGGGAAATTCAGTAATGGCAGTTGCTTGCTTCGTTTCGGGGTGCACTTGCGGCTTGTTAACCTGGCCCAGAAAAAAAATATCCTCGTACGTGAACCGACAATTATCTGGCTTCACTGAGAATCCTGATGTCTTCGTCCATTGAAGAAGAGCTTTAATGCCACGAAGGTGCTCCTCTAAGCTGGATGCAAGTAGAGCGGTGCCATTGTACTTTTTTGGAACTTGAATTGAAAACACTCTTTCCCGTCAAGCCTGCCAGCACTGTATCCCCAATATGCTGGGAAGTCGCAGACGCTAAGCAAAAAGCAAAGGCAGTTACCTTGAACTCGAAGAGGCCGCCTGATGTTAAACTGGCAGTTTTCCTTTGTACTCTTTCGTCGGCTTTGATTTGCGAGTAGCCGGCGGTTTATGTTTATCGAAGGCGTCGTCTACCCGTCGGACAAAATAGGCGTCCATTATAGATGTGTATAGGCGACGGTAATCGACACTGAAACATCATATTCCATTAGTGTTTTTCACTAACTGAAACTGGCGTCACGTGGTAGTGACGCTCGCAGCACTTAAGGCGAAGCACGCAGGACTCAAGCGATGTCAGACCAACTGTTTATTGGGCGAACTTGTGCCCCGCAAAACAAAGCCAATGCCAATGCACAGCAATAGCGACGTGAACAGTCATCGGTCGACTGAAAGACTGACAAGCGGCGCAATGCGTCGGCTTTTATACACGCGTCATAACGCGTTCTCGCATTATCTCTCGAGTTCCAGAAGTCACTGAAATATTCGCGTCAAGCATGCAAAGTTTCAAGAATGGTCGACACGGTTCCAGAAGTGGCATGCAAGATAAACGCGGCCTGCGTTGCGCGTAACAGAAAGTGATAGCAGCGCTCCCTGCAAACAATCAAAACGAGCGCGCGTGCCACTGGGAAGTGATAACGGCTTTCCGCTTAAACCAAAACAACCGCACGTGTCACTGGGAACACCTATTGATGCCAACATTCCCGCACCGAAACTCACACGACGACGGTATGAGGTCAGGCCGAGGCACTGTCAGCAGTAGGACCGCCGCCAGAGGTGGCTGACAACCTTAACCCTCTGCAGCACGAACGCCCGACACACTATAGAACATTGTCCACTTGCCCCACCACGGTGGTCTAGTGGCTATGGCACTCGGCTGCAGATCCGAAGGTCGCGGGATCGGATCCCGGCCGCGGCGGCTGCATTTCGATGGAGGCGAAATGTTGAGGCCCGTATGCTGTGCGATGTCAGTACACGTTAAAGAACCGCAGGTGGTCGAAATTTCCGGAGACCGCCATTACGGCGTCTCTCATAATCAGAGGTGGTTTTGGGACGCTAAACCCCGTAAATCAATCAACATATGGTCCACTGCACTGCCATGGTTGCGAGCGCCGCTCACAATTTTCGTTTCTGCGGACATCGTGACGCATCATACGTTCCCCTCCTGCCGTCGCATGAACGTAGACGTACCCATCGCGACTATACGCTATGCCGCGATGGGGCACCTTTTTAAAGGCATCCTATATCCAGTTTAGACGACCACGGTACACCTGACGGGGAGATCCTCCATAATGACCAGCAATGTTCGATCATGCTCCCCATCACTTGAACATTTGTCTTCAGTGCACATGGACATTCACCTACCTCAATAGAAGGATGTTATGCAGTGCGCCCCGGCAAACAAAAGGCACCGACCTCCGAGAGTAGGGTCACCGACCATCAGAAACACTACGATAGGAGGCATCCATTCATCCCACTGCAGGCCAGCGTAACGCCTAAAAGCTCGAACACAGAACAAGTAGCGACCGAGAGTCTTACCGTTGATATTGGCGGAAAGCTAGCGACAGCCAGCTGAAACTCCTCCGACTTTTCTATTGTAAGCCGATACCTTGCAGTCCGCCTCAAGAAATTTTCAGACGCAGTGGTTGCATCCTCGTATAAAGCTGAAGCTCCGATGCTCATACCGAACTGTAGGTGAACGGCGCGAATGGACTGAGGAGTTGGGCTTTCTTAGGGACGTTCATGGTTCTCGGCACATCACGCAAAGACCCCAACATTGCTATGATCTTTCAAAGATAATATAGAGACTTCATCGATATTCTTGAACGCCTTGGTTGCATTTTAGAAAATGCCACATTTAGTTTAACGCGAGACGAAACAGGAGTCCTTAGTTCTCACTTTCGACGATGTTATCGAATCGCTGCGCTTTTTCACGCTTCTTTCAGTGGCAAGTGAGGCGCGGTCTGACGGCGAAGAAGTTCCATATTAAAAATGTACTCATTGCACTTCACTCACGGTAGTTCTTTTGAGCGAGGTGGTTGATGGATTCACAAATCTCTTAATACATTTCACAGGAGAGCGTCAGCAGCTTACGAAGAATACAGGCGTTGCCTTCCACAATGATAGCGCAGATGTAGAAGGTTGTTTATCACGGTGCTTGATCATCTGCTTCTTGATGCTGGTACCACTCTGCCAAAGAACGGGCAGAACCAAAATTCTTTATTGCTAGCTCAGTTCCCGCACTGCTTTGCGCCGACAGCAAGAGTCGTTCGTACGCCTGTAACCAAATGCTACATCTTATTGAGTACACGGGGAGACCTATTTATCGGAACCCTTATCGTGCTCGGCCAAAGGAACGTGCGCCGATACAATATCAAGTAGCCAAAATTCTTGAGGATGACTTCATTCAGCCATATAAAATGTCCTTGGGTCTCGCCTGCAGTCTTAGTCAAAGTAATGGCTGGTGCACGCTGCGTTTTTATCTATACTGTAAAAAGATAAATCAGGTGACCAATAAAGATGTTTGTCAGTCCCGCGTTTAGGTGACCAATACAGGCTACGGTGTGCACCTTACTTTTTTTCGGTGCACTTGAAGAGTGGATATTGATAAACAATGTGGATGGAACAGATCACGAGAAAAGCAGGTGTGACGCCAGATGCTCTGCACGGGTTGAAAGCCTTGCCCTTTGGTTTGTGCTCGGCACCCGCTACTGTTCGAAGGCTCATGGATGCTCTCGGACAAGCTGTCTGAAACCATGGATGCTGTCGGACAACATACATAGTTTCAGACAGCTTGTCATGGTTTGATAGCATTACAAATCCTAGGTGACCTTTCCGTGGATTTCCCTGTTTCTCCAATAACTTAAAACTTGAGCTAGTGTGGATTAGGGTTCATTGCCAGTTTAAACCAAACTAATATATGCGGATCTTCCATCAAATGTTCAGCGCTACTGTCCACGTCTATCAGTAGCTCTTAACACTTGATGCAACTTGTTGGACCGACGTGCCCCGCAACGTGTTTTTTTAATCGATGTGCCTCGCTGCAGCTGAACTGACCTGATTCAGCATAATTCTACATAATCCACCACCATCAATTATAATTTTTTACCCTTCTTGTTCAACAGAAGTCAGTGTTATTCTGTTTTTATGTGCCTTAATCAGTACTAATCCTCATCACATTCTGATTTAAGCCATCTTAATGCACCTTTATATGTCTTTATTTACTTTAATTCGCCTCAGTGGTAGTCACTCTACTGCAATCAATGTTATCATGCTTTGATTAATGCTAATCCGCCTTTATCCATCATTATCTACCTTTATCTACCTTAGCCAGATTTAATTAAGCCCATTATATTTCCAGCTTATCTAAACTGCCTTACATTCCTTAGTCCAGTATATGTAATCTTCGGAAGCGATCATTATGCATCTTAATTCTGCCTTAGACATCTTAATCTGCTTTAACCCATCCCGATCGAACAATTGCTTTGGAGTCAATACCTATGGGTTCCAGCACAGAAGGTCTGCCTTTCGAGTAACAGTAAGTGGCGCGTTCAAGCCTCACAGGGGGATTAGCCCGTCTATAGTCACTAATTGGCATTAACTAAATTTCACCAGCTGCAATTTATCCCGACGCGGTCGTATTCCGGGATATCAAAGACAATAAGCACACAAACAAAGTAGGTGAGTACACCTTTGAGCCCAAACGTGTGTGATAAACGAAAAAAAAAGCTTTGGTCGATTTAAGAACAAATTGTGCGACCCTTAAGCTTCGCCATAAAAGCTCAACGCAATGGCGGTTCGGGCCCGCATTCTCATCGGCCTCGTTTTCTTGTCATCCTCTTCAGTCGCGCAGCCAGCAGTCGTCAGGACACCGCACTTGTTGTGGTATATCTTTACTCGTGGAGTTGAGATTGTTAGTGACTGCAATATAATCGGCAAAGAAGAAAGTGGCGATTGCCCACCAAGCTCGCCATTAACAAAGCGTCGCAGTTCACCTGGCGCTGGTACAGAGCAGAGAACCCATCACAAACGTGTCAACACGGCGTGAATGAACGCCTGCACACTCGCAAGCACAGGCGACCACGCCCTTAAGCGAAAGCGCTAGCGTCCTACTGCGCGCTACCAGCATGCGGGGCGAAGAAACAATGCGCCGTTAGTGGCCTCGATGCACGCTACTCTGTAGAGGGTGGTAACCACTGGCCACTGAAGCGCCATTTTGAATCACAGCGAGTGCCTGCGCGTCTGCTTGGTGCCTGTTCTTCGCTCGAGACACAGTGCGCGTCTGCTTGGTGCCCGCGCTTCGTTCGAGACCCAGGCGCACGCTGCAACCTGCTTATTAACGTGAGCCCAGCTGAGTTCCAATGTTCCTGTGATTCAATGTGGCGGGGAGTTGTCACCACCCCGCACAGAGCAGCGCGTATCGAGCCACCATAGGCACCGTGGGCCCTTTGCGCCATCTCGCAGGTGACAGTCGAGCACCTTCCACACTGAAGTACATCCCATACGCACCTCCGAGATGTGCGCAACACCAGCGTGAAATGGTGCATATGAAACGCTCGCCGTAAGGAGTTACAACAATGCTTGCGTCATATCCTAGTGCGGAGCGCGCTCGAGGGGTCGAACGTTTGTTTCTTCGCACCCACCTTTAACTATTCGCTCATGGACAAAGGTGATTTTGCGCTCCGAACCAACGACGCTGGCGCCGACAGTGGGATTTCTTCCAAACGAGCTCTTTGACGCTATCACGTTAAAATGCGGTGGTCGCGAGGGCACGCGACCTAGCGCAGCCGTGGAGCGAGCAGGCGGATGGAAGCATATGCTGTCAACAGCCCTCGCAATCTAGCCAAGTTGCGCTTTGAATCAGCCACTACGATACGACGTTCAAGACTGATACGTCACGCGGTGGGCAGGTCACCTCCTATGTGAACCTATATAAGTTCTATGGGCTCTATTCTGCAGAGTTGAGAAAGAAAAGGGAAGGGAGGTGTTCCAGTCGCGATAGCTTTGCTCCTAGCAAATTTTTTGAAAACTTCTTTCGGCTCTGAATATCTGAGAGGTGTTGAATACACACACAACCGTTTTCAAAACCGAGCGCGAGGGGTGGTTCAGGAGGCATTTAGGTGTGGCATTTACGGCACACGCTGCATGCATAAATTTATTCCTATCATGATCATCTTATGACCATGACCAGCAGAAACTCTATGCCTGTGCCTCGGCGAAAAACCTCGTCATACTGCCCGCCTGCGCGCAATAGCGCCCCAAGAGCGATTAAAGTTCTCTTATGAGAGGAAGCGTCGACACGCCGTTTGTGATCCAAGAGACCTTGTTTGGTTGTGGAAGCTGTTCTGAAAGTGTGGCTTCTCTGAAAACCTACTCGCTCGTTCGCCCCGGCCATTTGCTGTCCTGGATGCTGGGTGCAGTGGACTATCTAGTGACGCGCATCGCCGCGTCGGAAGCGGCTGTATCAAGAACATGGTGATACATGTCGTCTGCCTGATGTTCTTAATTGGGCGAAATGCTGAATGACGGTTGGGTGCACTTCGTCTGCGAGAGAGGAACTATGTACGCATGTACCACATTATGATGACAAAGAGCTGACAATTTCAATTTGTATTTTAAATTATTTATTACAGCGTAACATCGTTACCAATATGTATTACATTCGGAGTTATTCTATCGTATTTTTTCTATTCTAATATTCCTAATCAGTTTTAATCCTCATCCTAATATGGTTTATGCCACCTTAATGTATTTTATCTACTTGATCTACCATAATGAGCCTCAGTTATGGTTAGTCAACCTGAATCAATCTTATTCTGCTTTGATCAAGGCTGGTCCACCTTAATCCATCATAATCAACCTTAATCAGCATTAGTTCATCTTATTCTGTCTCAAGACGCCTCGGCAGCTGTATCCTGTGGGGGCTTCCGGTATATATGCCTTGTGTAAGTAAACTTCAAATCATTACTGTGGACGTAAAACATAATTATGTGAAGGAGCACGTGTAGGAATCAGAGTCATGACTGACAACACAAAACCATCAGCCACGTTCTGAGATTGAACGGAGGATGCCACTAGTTGCTGTCGCTACGAATTCAAGATGCCCACCCAAGTTGTGAGAGTTTTAAGAGTGATGTAGTGGCACCACCGCTATTGAGCGGGTTTTAAGTTTGCTCAGGCTCTGGTAACATTAGATATATCAAAAGCCTATGATAGTGTCGAGTATAACATATTATTACACCAACTACAGAGTTACAATTTCCCGAATTATCTGGTGAGCTGGTTTCCTAAGCTTTCAAACGACCGACAATTTTATTGTTCCTTGAAAGGTCATTCTCCCTGTCATCGACAGTCACGCGGGGCTCCTCAAGGGGCTGTGACTTCTCCTCTGCTGCTTAATGTGCTACTTAGTTCCATCCCGAGCCATGAAGGTATATACACTTACGTATATGCAGATGACATCGCGTTCTTTGCATCAGACCATTACTTACATTCTTTGTATAATCGCTTGCAAGCTTACATGTGCGCAGTAGAAGACTGGTTAAAAGTAATTCACTTGTCCCTCAATGTTGCCAAATGCTCTATTATAGTATTCCCATTAAATGACTCTGTTAATATAACACTTACTTGCAACCTTCAGAATATTCCTGAGTTGGACACAGTGAAATATTTAGGAGTAATTTATGATAGTCATCTACTCTAGCGAGCACACATAGATTACATAGCTAAAAAAGGAGTGTGTGCTCTTGGCATCCTGCACAAAATTAGCAACAATCGTTCAGGTATGCGGAGAGACGCACTTATCATGATATATAAGATGTACGTGCGCCCTGTATTAGAATTTGGGTGCGTGCTGTATTCAGGCGCTCCCAGTTATAAATTGCATCCACTAATTCTTCTGGAAAGGGAGGCTCTTCGTCTATACCTTGGATTACCTAAATCAGTTGCCACTAATGCTCTCTACCTAGAAGCTCCGTTGCCTTCGCTCCTGTGCACATTCCGCTTACTTACCGTTCAGACGTTCTTGAGGATCTACGAATACACTGTCAAACTCCAAATTGTTTTCATGCATGAGCCTCAACTATTTTTCAGTCTTACTGGCCTCTATTTCGTGCTCCTCAGGTTATCTATGTACAGCCACTTATTGGCCCCCTAGATGTGCGTTTATACGATGTTTCCCCAGTTGGTGAGAGAGACAACCTCGAAATTATCCTTGATAACATATATCCTAACAACGCTAGACAACTGTCGCAGAATATATTAAACGGCTTATTACAAAATTATTTAGATGACCTGCACATCAAAGATGTCATTGCTACAGATGCTTCACAAGTAGACGAAAAATCTGGAATTGGCATTTTTATGAAAATTTTATTTGGAAATTTTCACTGAGACTTCCAGATTTCTTATCTGTATTTCTTGCAGAATTTTTGGCAGTTGTTATGGCCCTACGAATATTAGGTTCAGCTACCTCATCAGTCGTAATTGTCACAGATTCTTTTTCTCTATGTACAGCCCTCACTGCTAACAGTAATTCTCGCATATTACGTACTTTTCATACCCCTGTCCATAGTCATGTAACGGTAATTCGATTGGTATGGGTGCCAGGTCCCAAAGGAATTATAATCAACGAAATTGCGGACAGCTTGGCGAGGGCGTCTCTTAGTGGTCCAATTGTCCCAATACTTCCGGCATCAGTGCTCATAAATGCTGCAAGATTTTGGAGAAGGGCGATAAGGCAAGAATCTAGTAATTCCTCATTAACTAATCTATATGACTATCGACACTTCTTATTCCCTTGGAATAGAAATGCATTCCACTGCAAAAAACTAGGAGTTATCTTCACGCAATTACGTTGTCGCATTCCAAAACTAAACTTTTATATGGAAAGAGCTGGCCTGGCCCCATCGCCTTTGTGTCCATATTGCGGCGAAGACGCAATACGGACATTTTTTTAAATGCACTGTTCATCCTCATTAAGAAAACACTCATTAGAAGGTTCCTTTCATAGAGTTGGGTTGCAATTCACTGTCTCTAATATTCTGTCTCTGGGAGCCTCCTCATTAGGACATTGCCACAGGGATGTGTGCTCTACTGTTTCAAAATTCATAATTGATTCGGGTCAGTTATTTTCATAAATTTGTACTTTTCGCTGTTAATTTCATCCTGATTATTCGATTCTGATTGGTATTCCATAGTACTTCAGGCTTAACTATTTGAACTTCTGACATCTTGGCCAATCCCCCAGGGTGGGTATGTGCCAGATTTGAGGAAACAACAACAACAGCACCAGCATTAAGCATCTTTGGCACTGAAACTATTAGTGGTGGCGGAGATGTGGGGAAGCGGCAGAGACCCTAATAACAATTTATAGCATTTCACATTCAAGAACCACGACACGACTCGCCACCAATGTCGCTCCCTATGGTGAGCTCACAACTGCACGCGTAGTAAAAAAGTTTGGTCCTCTATGTGTCTGAGGCGATGTTGCTGCTTTAGCCTTTGACATGTAGGGCCTTCGACTACTTTTCAATTAAAAAAACGTGGTTGATCACTCTGTCATAGGAATTGGTATAACACGAAAGTGAAACCTGTCTAAGCGTCAATCTGACGAATCGAGGGGCGGGAGATATGTTGGGTACTCTGACCATGTGTACCGTTCCATGTGCACGTCAGGGGCACCTTGACACTTTACAGGGATCCTCGGCAGTTGCACTCAAGCGAGAGGTCTCGAACGACTCACATTTCTCGGGAGACACTGCATGGAACTCGCCAGCGCCCTACGCAAACTTGGGAAAACCAGAAGCGTTCGCAAACGGTTAAACCCTACGAGCGAAGCCATGCTGTTTGTCAGTGGATCGTTTTGTGAACGCAGAATTCGTCATGCGAAAGGCGCATCATTTTTCGGTCGACATCTGCCGGCGTTTCTGGAGGAGAGCGTATCGCAACGCAACTGGCTATCATGGACGTCACACAAGACTATGTAGCGGCCTTGGCAGCCGTGGCTGAAGCAACGCTCCATCAGGACGCCAGAGCCTCCGTGGTGATGGAGGCGTCGAAACTACTGAAGCGCGAAGTGCGGGAGCGCATATTAAGGCGACAATCGGCGGCTTCGCTCCATCGTTCCTAGGTGGCAGCACCACCGCTGAGAACGAAGAGTGCGATGAAAGGGAGGGGATATTAAGTTAAGAGCAATTTCGCTTGTTAAATACGTTTGCTTCAACCGGACATCGATTAGATGCAAATTGTAAAGCGGTCTTGTACACATATAAGGTCCTCCTTTTCCTCCACCCTTCATGTCTGTCGGTGGCGTGGTCGGTAGCGCTTCCACATCCTACCGCCACATCCTGGCTGGTTGTGGGTTCGAATTTCAGTGATTAGCACGTTTTCAATCTCAAATGCTTGTTTATTTTTTCAGACATCTACTTCCGTTACGGGAGCACGTCACAGATTTCTTCGTGGAGCCTGGCATAAAACACTTTCGTGTTAAAAGAGCTTCGCAGGAAGTGAGCCGAACGTGACGGTCTGGCCACCTCTAGGAGGATCCTTCGACTTCTGTCAATTTCTGTCAAGGGAGGCTAAGAGTAAAATCAGGTACGAAGAGATTTAAAAGAATATGAAAAAAATTATATGGACAGCGAAAGTGCTCACATATTTGTATAGCAAGAACACTGACTCACAATGTAGGAAGAGGACAAGGAAGTTTACTATTAAGTATAAAGCCAGTAGCGAAACGGACGGGGCAACAAAGAACATTAAGAGCATGGTCAGAGCGGTGGAGAAGTTGGATTGAATACTATGAATGGAGAGGAAACAGCCATTGAGCAACTACAGAAAAGGGAACACAAAATCAAGAGAGAAAAATTATGTCATAATTGGAAGGGAAGCGCTTCGCTGTATAGAGCAAGGTCAGGTTGCCTGAGAACAGGAAGTTACAGAGCGAAATTCAATAAGGAAGGGGACATGTGTAAGCGCTGTGCAAAAGCTGGGGAAACGACAGATCATGTGTTGATTGAATGTTCAGACATGCACCCATTCGTATGTGTGGCCCTGCCCTGCGAGAGGCGATGGGTTTCAGGGATACCGCGGGAAAGCTGAACATGTCGCCGATAGAGAGAAGTAAAAGGCGCTTAGAGTATTGGTGGCGGAAAAATATGGAGCAAATGGAAACGCAGGATGGTTCAAATAAGCTGTGTACGGAAGTATCGCCCCGTACAGAACACATGTCTGGAATACAAGTACACGGGGTTTACTCCGAAGGCTTTGCATAGTCGTCGTCTTCAGTTCGTGATCTATGGATGCAGGTGCCATGCTGATGAGCCTAGACGCTGCTCCGCAGTGCGCACGATACGTCAGTTACTTCAAGGCGGTACGCTCACAGCTGAACTAAGTACGTGCACAGAAAAGGTGGGTGCGGAAGTATGTGCGATTCGGAGAAACACCCGTTTGTAGAGGATAAAATGAAGGTAAAGCGTGGTGGTGCGCGGGCTACTGCCTCGTTATAAAGGGCACGCTCACAATATCCATCCATCAAACCTCAAACTCTCATGGTCATAGATGCCTTCTCCTAGCCTCCTTCCAGCCGTAGCTATACCAATTCTCGCTGACTAAACGGCCATATAGTGGAGCCCTCCGTTTATAGCGCCCATGGTGCGCTTTTAGTAGAATAGGTTATAGCTTTCACTGCAACAGGTATGGTCTACTTGATTGCAAAGGGCATCTGTCCTGTCACTTTTACACAGGAGTTGGTCACTAAATGCGATGGTCCTTAACATTGACGTACCATAGGGTGGCATCTAAGCAGTCATCAATTGCAAATGGCGAAGCTACTCCAACGTAAAAGAACGCACTGTTTATAATTTCGCGGCAGGTTACAAGCAGTAACAAATATTAATAACAATAATAGTAATTGTTCGCATTACTTCAAGGATTTAGAAACATTTTTGGGCGCAACCTTACCCCTGCTCTTCTTACAACTGGTAATCAATACCATATTCACATATTTATCAACGGTCAATTTTTCTTGCACTTTCTTTGTTCCTGGCGGGCTTTCATTTGGTTGTCACGAGATGTCAATATTTTGATAAGTTTATTCCTGGGGCCATAATAGCACCAATACTGCACGAAATAAAAGGTATGGCACCAATTCCCTTCAAAGCAGGGCTACTTATGCGACGCTGAAAAAAGAACATTGTTGATATCTTTGCAAGTGCCCTAAAATATAAAAAAAGAGGTCATAACTGATCTCGATAAGATCTCGAAGTTACGCCAATGTAAACGTACTTTTAGTTCATCACGTGTCAGCTGAAGTAGTGAGATTCCGGTGTCAAAACGTATGGTGGACTTGCCAGATTGTTGCCGGAGTAGCACTGTGTCGATTAAGTTTCTCTGGATGATAATTCCTAGAGTGCTGAACAAGGACGTCCACATTTCGATTCTGCGTAAAGGAAAAAAATGGCGTGTGAAATTATATTTGCTATTATGCTTGTCATATTATTGCGCACTCTTCTTGCTTATCAAAAGGGTGACATAACAGGTCCCTGTGAGGTGCCGTTAAGACGGCGCTAAATACGTGACGACAGAGAAGACAGCGAAATGTTCTTGTAACGCCCACTAAATTTTTTATCAGCTGAGCTTTTTAAGCTTGGCAACATTTCGTGGGTCACACCGAAAACTGCTGTGGCTTCACGGGTGTGCGCAACAGAATGTGAGCATGTCCCAAGCAGTTGCTAATATAGTATACTCATCTATATTTATAGTGCAGTAACGGGGCGTGAGAAAATCAAGTGAGTAAGAACACGAGAGGATAGGATAAAGCATTGCATAGCCGTGTGCAGCATACTTTAGAAAGCACAGAATATATGTATGTGAAAAGCAGCCCTTGTTGTTATGTGAGGTTTAACGATCATAAAACCAGCTCTGGTTATGAGAGACGCCGTAGTGGAGGTCTCCGGAAATTTCGACCACCTGGGGTTCTTTAACGTGCACTGACATCGCACAGCACACGGGCCTCAACATTTCGCCTCCATCGAAATGCAGCCGCCGCTGCCGGGATTCGATCCCGCGACCCTCGGATCAGCAGCTGATTACCATATCCACTAGACCACCGTGGCGGGGCGAAAAGCAGCCCTTAGCTTAGCATAGAGAGAGATAGAAACTTTATTTATGTGTGCTTGCTGGGGTAAAGGGTGGCGGAAGGCGAGAGACGAGCCCTTCCGTAACCACCCTTCCTCAGGCGGCGGCCAGGCCTTGAATCCTGGCGGCGTCTTCGGCCAGCCGGACTGCCCACTGCTGGTCCTTTGGGCACGCGCTGAGCAGCATAGCCTCTCACTGCTCGGCCGTGGTGATTCTAAATGTAGGGTTTGTGCTGCGTGTTATAGTGTGGACAGCTCTGGACAGGCCCATATAATATGGTCAAGCCCAGGCGCGAGGCGCTCCGCACGCCTTGCATTGTGGTGTATGGACTGTGGGGTAAATAGGGCTGTACAGTGTAGGAGAGGGGAAAGTGCGTGTCTGTAATAAACGCCAGGTGGTGATGTGTTGCTTATTGAGGGATTTGTCTGGTGGTGGATATTTGAGCCTGGCCTTACGGTAGTACATGAGGATTTCTTTGAAGGTAATCATTCTGTCCCTCGCATTCTCGCGAAAAGAGGAGACCATCCTCTCTCCCTCGGCCGTGTCGGCTTGCGAGGAGTCACGCTCTGTTGATTGACGCGCTCGGTAGACGAGAGATCGGGCGGCGTCATGAGCGTTTTCGTTCCCCGCGAGCCCCGAGTGGCCTGGAGCCCTGACGATCTGAACGCGGCGGCGAGGTATGAGGGATGCACTGCTGAGTATGCGGAACGCCGGCTGTGAGATCAAGCCTTTGGTGAAGTTGCGGATGGCAGTCTTCGAGTCGCTGATGATGCAGTATGTTTGAGTTGTCGCGTAGGCTAGAGCGATGGCTGCTTCTTCGCCTTCTTCGGGTTTGGTTATTCGAATGGAGGCAGTTGCAGTAAGTGTGTGTTCTGGCGCCGTGGCCACAGCCAGGACCATGGCCCGATGAGTGGGGTGCTCCGCTGCATCCACATACGCAACGTGTGTCGATTGCGCTTAGCGCTTAGCGAGTTGCTTGGGGCGCTCGACGCCTCTTTCCGTATTATCTTCAGGGTGCATGTTACGGGGTATGGGGGGGATGACGATGGTTTCGCGAAGGTCCGGAGGTATGGGGATCTTCTCGCCAAATTGTGAGACATAAGTTATGCCGAGAGCGGGTTTGCTGTTCCGCATAGAGTGCAGATTACGGCCGTCGGTGTGGGGCAGACATCTGCCCTGTGGCCGACTGCACCGTATTTATCGCAGACTTCGGTGCGCTTCTTGTGCAGGCAGTATTTGTATTCAGCTCCTCGGTAGTACGCATGGAAAGGGACTTGGTCGCCGTCGAATACTATGAGTGCCGTGTTTGTGGTCCCCATTCGGCGGGCTTGCAGTATTGTGGGGTTCTGGTCATTAACGAGGCTTGCTGAGATGTCTTCGGGAGAGTCGTAGGGGGGATATGGTGGATCAACCCCTTAGCGGTGCTGTCGGGGGAGGTTACATAGGCTCGAACATCATAGGTTCTCCACCTGTAGTTTGCTGATCCGACTGTAGATTTCTGCGTTGGAGAGATGCGGGGTGCTAACTACGATGAGATTAGTTTCAACGCATGTGCGGTAAATGTCCTCTTTGAGTAGCGTTGCATTGAGATCAACCTCGCGTAGGATGGAGTCGCGCACCTAGGCCTCTCCCATTTTGGAGAGGTTGAGGCCGTCCCTTGGGCGTATCACCACCTTGACGTGATTGTCTGGTAGACGCGGTTGCCTGGGTTTGCTAGCGGGACGCTGAGATACGTTTGAAATGGCTATGCCGGAAATGCTGTTCTGGGGAGTTGACGATGTCGGAGCGTTCGATGCGTGCCTGCGTTGCTTGTTTCGGTGGCTTGAGATCCATCCGGCCTGGAGGGTGGCGTCTTCGGGGGTGATCTCAGTTCCTTCGACTTCGACCACATCCATGGTTAGAAAGGCTATGATTACCGGCAGTAGGTTTTGACGTGCCAGGATTAGGTGTAGGGTAGAGAGAGGGGAGTGCCCGGTGGCTCCGGCGTCGCGACGCCGCGTCGCGCCAGCGTTGGTCGGCGCAAGCACTGCGGGTTCCTCGTTAGGGTTAGCGTCTCTACAGGCGCAGTCAGGTAAAGATATCCTTGTGGAAAAGGACCCACCTTGTACGATTGGTCCGATGTTGGTTGTAGTGGTCGACTGGGTGGTTCTGATCGTCGAAAACCGCTGTGGGAAATGTCCAGACGTAGGGGGCTCGATGCTGCTGCGACTACAAGCGGGAGCGGGTGGTTGCACTGCTTGTAGCTGGCGACATCTTAGTAGCATCTCTCTCAGCGTAGCATAGCCATGCACAGTATAATGTAGTAAGGGTGGAGCAGGGCAATTGAGGGTGAGGAAGGAAAGTAGTGTCAAAGGTAAGTAAGGGTGGGGAATGCTAGTAAAAGGGTGAGGATGAGGTGAGAGGGTAAATCATAGCATTGTTATGTCCAGAATTGTATAACAAATGGTGGGAAAGAGAATGGAAGGTGAGGAGGCAAAGCAGAAGAGAGTGCTATATAAAAAGACAGCAAGATCACAAAAAAGGAAAATATAGCAAGGTGCAACAAATACAGAATTGTGGTTAAAAGAGCAAGAAGAAGATAAAATATGAAACAACTCAATCATTACACGCCAAGTGATGACTGTTGTTTACTAGCTCCGCTGTTTTACTTAGATTTGAAAAGCTTAGAACTGGAGTTAATTTCTTAAGCTTGAAAATGAAAAACTGCTCAAGACATGAACGCAGTGCCGAGCGAAGCCGTGAAGCACTAGACAGTGAGGTGACGAGTAATTCTCATCAAAGATACACGCATATATACTTCTCTTCAGCGGGCACAATGGTTATTGCGGGTAGCACACACGCAAATGCGTGCGCGCACGAACACAAAAACTTATACGTGATCGGTGGGCATTAGTGGACTTCACTGGCTTTATTGGGGATTGTGCATTACACGGCGTCTCAATTCACATGACATGAAGTGAACTGTTGTTGTGTCCAGTGAAACAGGCTTAGTTTGACATCACGCATAATGGCACCTATTTTATGACACCTATTTTTGAGGGACTGCAATGATTTCCGTTTCTCGGATATGCGCGCAGGCACACCCGGCGCAAATGCTAGCGACGAGTGACCATTATGTAGGAACTTAGTACCTCTGTTCGCATCAATCGGAACAACTTCTTGGCGGATTCATATGAGAATTGCGCCAGTTAGGTATCTAATGCCTTTCTTGTTTTTTCTAATCAAGATTAAGTGCGGCTTCACGTGAAGGTTAAATTTAATAGCGAATCAGGCATGTACTGCTTGCAATGACAAGTACATTGGAAAATACAAGATTGTGCTCTAAATTGGGTTTTTATCTCGTGTTTTACTGACTGCCTAGCAGACAAAGTGCGTTTTGATGGTCCCCATTGGTTAGAAAGTCTCAGCGGGTCACGACTCATAAGCGATAGTACAGGCAGTATGGCCCTTCGCGATGTACATCCGTGCAAAAGGCTATGTAGAACTGTCACATCGATGGCTGGAATCCGTGGTAAAGTAATCATAAAATGAGCTTCTTGAGGGATTTTTCATGGGACTTTGACGCCCAGAAGCTACACTCACAACGCAAAACTAGCTAGCAAAAGTCATGAGTGGGCAGACCAACAGTGGGCATGCGGTCATCCTGGACCGCATGCCCATGTGGGCCATGTTGGCCACTTGTGTACTTTGATGTTTGAGCAGCTCAGTTCGACGGAATATCCTCCTAGGCTACTTCCATTTTCATAGCTATAAGAGGAAACTGCCGCACCATATTCAGAAAGGTCGCTCTAGTTTCTTCGCATAATTTGCGAATAGCAGTTGGGCATCGTGCGGGTTAATGTGCCGCAATCACGCGGGGCTCAGGAAGGCACGAGAGTGGCTCTATGGGCTTGTGGGTGGTTCATGACCAAGAGGCTGTGATAGCGCTGTAAAAAACATGGACAATTAAAAGAGACGAGAGAAGGACATGTGCTAACTTTCGACACTGAAAGCCTATTTTAGGGACCCGATACTTTCTTTCGTTTTTTTATTGATTTGCTTAGGTCATTACAGATGCTCCTAGGACACACGGCTAAAGGAACACATAGCTTGACTAGACCGTGCCAGCGATACAGAAGTGGCAGCACTGGAAGAACAGTACCTACATAACAATACAAAGCGAAAAATCAAAAGCAAGTGAAACTTCACATGGCTTAGAAGCAATGGCACATTAGAAAAGAATGTTAAGGAGTGGCAAACAAAGTTCAAGGTAAGGAAAACAGGTAACCAAAAATACTAATTACATAATCTATTAAACAGGTCCAATGGGTAGCTGCATCAATGTACGTGGAATGAGCAGAGGAACAAGGTACAAGGTTTTGCTGGGGAGGGGTTTCTTGCAATCCTTTGCAAAACATGCGCATGTCGCTCTCTTTGCTTAGCAAAGAGTCAGTTTCTTCCGCCACAAGTGCAAGATTGCACAGTTATTTTGTGAAAGTGAACAGATCCTTTCGGATGATGACCGTTCTATCAGCAAACCACCCTTATCATTATCTGTGAGGGACATGAAATACTTGCGCATGCCTGAACAGCCGTTCACACATGCGCCGCATTAATCATCTTTTTTCATTTTGTACTGTTTTCTTTGCCTACACATGTGTATTCTAGGAAGGTTATTTTATCACGCGTCGTTTTGAGCGTATCACTGGTGCCGAAAGTAAAATTTATGGTTAAATGTGTTTGTCCTTGTCTCCCTTCTTATTCTCCATGTTTTCCGGTGCTATAAAAACCTGTTCGTGCTGAGGAAGGTGAGTCTGGAACTGTCGCCAGGCTGCTTCATTTCATTTCGGCTTCGGGTGAGGCGGGGGCAATATCTGCTTGCCTAACTCTTTGTGTTTGGTGATAGTATGTGCCGCACTAAGCGTTCCTGCGGTTTTACACGTGGAGGTCTGAACTCTAAAACGTGTGGAGAGACTCGGTGCGGCGGGTAATTTCTCGGGTGAGTTGAGCGCCACCTCGTTCAAGTAAAGAAGGCCCTCGTTGGTGGTCGTATGGAAAGGGAGTGAAAGTGATAGAAGTCGAATACTGTACTGGATGGTACTGGAAATTTTGACAACGTGGAATTCTATAACGTGGACTGACCACGCCCAGTACACGGGCCTCTGGCATTTTCGCTTCCAATGAAAATGCGACCGCCGCTGCCAGGATGAAGTCCGCATTTGTTGGGTGCAAGAAATTTACAATACGCACGAAACCAACGTAGTGGACAAGTCCTACACCGCAAACTTAATGTCGGTATCTGGATGGCACATCCTCTCCAGACCAACGGACACACGTGCTGTTTCGTGGGTATAGGCTGCACCCATGCTTGTCTACCCATTTTAACGCTAGCCACGTCAAGTTGAACGTGCCGCTCGCATATTAGAAGATTGCCCATTACACGCCGTCTTTGCACATCTCCAATGTACGGCGCAGCCACGTTGTGTCTGCTGGCGTTAAAAAGAAGGGAGCTATGCTGCATAATGTTCGCAATAACAGTGGACGACGATTCTGGTGGAATATAACTTCTTTTTTGGGTTGCAATGCATTTGTACGAGCCCTTAGGTCGTTTCGAAACATTGCCGGCACGAGCATCGGGTGTGTAAGTGGACAGCTCAAAAGGACAAAAAGTTGAGCGAGTTGGTAACAGTCCATAATCAAAAGAAGAGGCGTGCAGGACACGGACACAAGGAGAGCAGTGAACAACACGAACGCGGCGTTCGTGTTGTTCACTGCTCTCCTTGTGTCCGTGTCCTGCACGCCTCTTCTTTTGATTATGGTAAGTGGACAGAACGTTCGGTTGAATATAAAGTACACCTAACTTGATGCAGCTGCTTCTGCTACGTGCGAGATTCCACAAGACAGTAATTTCGACAACATTGTAACCTTTGATGTCGGCGACTGCCTAGAATAGCCTTCACCGTGTCTGAAGGTTTGGACGCCATCGCGATCGTCGACTGCCACCTACCTATATAAGCAACTCGACATCTCAGCTTGCTTCTTGTGGGCTCGTCGGCTGGCCGCCTGTCGCAGCCATGACCAACCCGTTTCTTTACTTCATGCAGCTGCTCTTGCTACGGGCTACATGGACGTCCGACGTCTTCCACAATACAATGGAGTTCCACAAGATTGCACCTTTCTGTCCCCGCGACTGCGCAGAAGAGCCGTCACTGTGTCTGAAGTCTTGAACGCCATCAGATTATCGACTGTCACCTATATAAGCAGCGCGACATTCGGCTTGCTTCTTGTGGGTACGTCTGCTGGCCGCCTGTTGCAGCCATGACCAACCCGTTTATTTACTTCATGCAGGTTAGGAATAAGCATTCGACAATCAAACCTAATGATCCCTGCTTTGTCCAGTTTACGTGCCCCAACAGCTTCTGCTTCGGTTTTCTGCATGTGCGAAATATAGTGTTGTCTTTGCTGAGACTTTATGGCGACGCACGATCCAATCCAGGTTCGTCTTCCGAAAAATTATTACAAGAACTTCTTCATGGCCAAAGGACTATGAGTAAACGATTAGATGCGATAGAGCTGAAACTAAAGAATGTTGAAGCTATAATGTGAGTCGTTAAGGAACTGGGTACGAAAGTATTCAGCCTCGAAACTCCTGCTCGGGGATTGGAAAAAAGTTTAGCAACGTTTGGAGATGGACGTAGGTGAAACAATCTTCTGGTTTTCGGAATCCCTGAAAGTTCAGAAGAAAAACAGCAGTCACTTGAATCAATCGTAGTTCAAGACTTGCTCAGAAATATAAGCTCGCGTAGAAGTCAATTCTTGGAAAGGCACCACAGAATAGGGCGCAGGTAGGTAACTAAACGAAGACGAGTTATTTTAAAAATTCATAGATGACCGGGAAATTGAAGTGTGCTAAAAACAAACTGTTTTAAGCTGAACGGAACTGCTTTTTTTGGGTATGGGGAGTTCTCGCCAAATCTGTAAGAACTTAGAGCAAATAGGTAAGAACCTAAAGAACTTATGGGATCCCATCCGATAACAGGAAAGCAGGCGCCAAGGTAAGACTGAGATACGACAAGATGAGAATTGATTATCAAATATATGAATGGGACAGTCTTAATAATAAAGTGGTTCCGCTTGGTCGGCACAGCAGCAGGCTTCGTCATGAACAGTGACGTAGAAATGAATCAGCAAAACAGTTCGATGTCTGAATATAAACGCCTGAAGCTTAATAAATAATGCTGTCGACATGGAAAGAGTAACTAGCAATGGCACACAGACCACATGTGCTAATAATAACCAAAACTTGGTTGCATCGACATATTAATGATTACAAAATTCACCACCGTGATACAGGATATACCGAAATAACAGAGATTCCCGCGGTGGTGGTGTTGCCATTTTGTTTCAAGATTGTCTAAGTGGGATGCGATTGCTCGACTTCAAGGGAGTCGAAAGTGTGATCGTTGACGAGTTTTCTAGATCCGCTCAATATTGTCATTGGATTTTTATCGTCCACGGAATTGTTGTGACGAATTTGTGAATCAATTTATTGCATTTTTGTGTACGTAAAAACTAAAACTCGCAGCTTGCTTACAGGTGGCGATTTGAATTTTCCAATGGTGAATTGTACAGAAATTATCTGATGGCCTTTCAAGTGCTTCCATACCTTTTCTTGGTGTTTTATTTTTCCATGACCTGACGCAGTTGGTAAAAATGCACACCTATAGATTGGGCGAGTGGATGTAATTCCAGAAGAATTACCCACGTTACAGCCAAGACTGAGAATATGCTAATTTTAATCACTAGTGTGTCCAACTGAAAGATGGGGTTAGGTGACGACAATCTCCTTCGGATATATCACGTGTTTTTACTCAGTCATGCGGAAGAGTGCAACACAGTCATGCGTAAGAGCATCAAGAGAGTGCCAGGCTTGCCGATTACCACAGGCTCACACAATCTAGACCACCTCGGAGTGTACAATACCATTTACGAGATCATAGAGGCGCATTCACGGCCCGGTGGTTAGGCTGTAGGCAACGAAGGCGGGAGGGCGGATCCTTGACAAGTTGGCATGGCTCCTAGGATAATGGAGGAGCTGAGGATACCACTGACAGGGGAAACGAGAGGGACCTACATGCTGAGCCCTTCCCGCGAAACGTGCATCCACAACATAAAGACGACAGACGTAAAGCCTACCCACGAGCTATCTTTAAGAGAGTTAGGAATGACATAGGCGGCCTTCGCTGAGGCGGAACTGTACCACAACAGGAGAACGATTGCGTTGTCGGCGATATACGGCCGGGGGTGCTTCCCTCATCAGCCTCGGTAAAGGCAGTGTCACGGATTTCGGGAACGTTTGTTTTGTGGAGAGACTGGGAAACATCAGCACAACACCGGAAAATATCAGCACAAACTGAGAACTAAGTGAATAAAACAAGCAGTAACGCACACACCACAAAAATCTACAAGAAATAAACGAATTGTAGAATTCTCAGTTCGAGCTGCAGTTTGTCTAGTCCTCGAATGGGGTCTGATAACAACAGGCCTCGCGTAAGCATAAGGTCCCCATTTTGAAACCCATCACATTTGCCAATGCCAGCCCTTTCTTGTGCGAATACAATGCCGATCTCGGGCAAACTCCAGGTCGACGATTCGAAGTCATTGTCGTCCTTGCTCGCGGCAGCTGGACGCTTTCGCTTGCCTTCGTTGCTGTTTCCCGGACGTGGTCGAAGCCTCCGGCGAGACGCCTTCCTCGTTAGGCCTTGTCTCGACCTCGACTTCCGCTTTCTAGTGAGGACGTGGCACACTGGAGATTGTGCTGCCGGTCGAGCTGTTTTGTGGGCGAAGACGAAGCGTGGCGGGTAGACCGGGAACTGCTCTGGTGATGCAGCTGCAAGTCCGGGGAGCCTCGCTTGGTATCAGCCAAAGTCTGGGTGCACGCTGTCGAACTCGATAGCCACAGCCTCCAGAACGAGCACCTGCGGCTGCCGTCACCAGTGTGTTGCTTGCTTCACCATCTTCACCCAACGGTGCCACGTAGACAATGACAGCTCAGCCTTGTCCACCCTCAATCGCGGCTCGCGTCGCACGCCACGATCCAGCTATGCACCAATTATGAACATGGACGTGTCAACGGCGCGTGCTTTCGGGTGCCTGTCCATTCTTTCGCGCGCCATCTCTCCTTTTCACCATGTGGCGCGTGCCTTAGGCGCCATTGCTCATGACAATGGCGCCTGTTTTTGAAAAATTTTCTCTAAAAAACTTTTATTTTGAGTAGTGCATGCCATCTTGAAAATTCGCAGTGCTTCTTATTTGGTGCCTCACCACACACTTGTGACGCGCAGTTATTGGTAACTGGTGGGCACCCATTTTGGCTGTCAGATGCGACAGCTTCCATACGTTCACACAGAGCCTGTGTGCCACACGACATCCAGTTCCAGCTGCAGCATGTTGTCTATGCCCTCACCAAATTTACTGCCCCCAGCTCACCTCCCCCACAACTGCATTGACCCACCTCATTAGAGTATTCATGGATGTGGGAGTCATTTTTCTTTATGATACTCATTTTTTAAGCTACTTCATATAGTTCATGATTGTACAAACACTGAGTATCTGTAACTTACAGCAGGAAGTGGTTTTGACAGTGTTTAATTGAAGCACTAATTCACTGTTTCAATTAAGCCACAGTAGTATAAGTGTCCAAAACACGAAGCTGTGCCATAAGCACACTGTGGAAGCATAAACTCCTAGACATCCCATCATTGTCATGTAACATCAGGCACGACGCCACACTGCGAATCTCCATGTTGATTGTGTGAGAGCTGCTGGTCATGACAACAGTGGGTTAATATGGTGGCGATTTACATAATAAAGAATCATTTAAAAAAAATGAAACTAGCTCACAAAAAATTCTTGCTGATGATCCTGTCTCTGCGGAACAGTTGCCTTAATATGCTCTTTCATTTATTATGTTTACTCCTGTATTCTTCTACTTTGATTTTTATGTTTAGGTTTATGCTAGAAATTCTTCGTTCAACTTTGCGTATGCAAATTCTTGTTCCATTCTATCATTTTATGTTTACAGGATTCGTACAGTGATATATTTTCCAGCACAACCAAGCGTGCATGTACGTCCATTTTTGTCACGAGATTAGCAAAGTCTTTGATGGGCTACTTGGTATGCATTCGTATGTGTTTTCAGGCACCGAAAAATACATACCACGAGAGCCTATCTGGGACCTGTCTCGTATGCGGCACTCATCCCTTTTTCTGCCTTCTGGTCTGCTTTCTTTGACGCCGTAGAGGAAGTAATATTAAGAGATGCATTTTATGCAGTCAATGCGGCCCCCGATTACTTATTTGTGATGCTGTTTTAAGGCATATTTTATGCTGCGTGGTGCTTTAGGTGCAATATTTTGCCTTCTATTATATTTGTACATTCACTGTGCAGTTTAGTGGATACATACTTAGCTTTTAAAAGGAAAGCGTTTCTAGGTTGGCGATAGCTCGCGCCCAGCTGCCGTCTGCAAAAAGCACCCGCAAAGGCCATGCCCAAACAGGACGTGGCCTCTCCCACCGGAAGTCAAACCGGCGCCAATCTTCGCCGAAGCAGCAGTCGGCGCTCGCTCTCTGCACTAGGCTGCTAGAATGGGGAGGTGTGAATAGCGGCAGCGCTTGCCTACGGGTGCGCGTGACCCCACCTCGCACCGATGCCACCAGGGGGAATGTGGCGCTGGCGCTTCCTGAGGGGTAGCGGGTAGCTGCGGTGGCAACGGTAGCACTGGCCTCGCCACCAGTATTCCACCACTGTGAGCTGGTATAGTCGCCTGTTCTGGACTGTTCGTTGAGGGCGAGGTTCAGTCGACAGCGAAAGAGAAGCTCCGATAGCGAGAGAACGTTGGCGCACTGTGCCTGGTTGCGACACAGGGTACAGAAAGAAATCGGAAAAAGCTTGTCTTTTCCGTGCCCCTGCCTGCAAAGAAGCGTTTCGTCCGAGGGTCGCGGGATCGAATTCCGGCAGCGGTAGCCGATTTTGATGGACGCGAAACCTTGAGGCCCGTGTACTATGTGATGCGAGTACAGGTCAAAAAAACCACAGGTGGTCGAAATTTCCAGAACACTCTACTTCGGTTTCTGATAACCCTAGCACGGTTTTGGGACATAAAACGCCAATAATCAATCAATCAATCAATCAATGAAAGCGTTTGCCAAATGGGCTCGGTCAATTTGAAAGGCTGACAAGCTGTTGCAGGAGAACTTGGCAGTTTGTTGTAGTGGTAGCTCATTCTAGGAAATATATACTGGAGAACGCCGTAACCGAGCTCATAGCTCAGACAAGATTCAGTGGGAGGGCAAGAGGGATTAAAAGGTAAGGACTACAAGAACGAGACATATTCTTTGTATAAAATATGCACGATAGTGTCTGAAAGTTCGCTTTATGTGCCGCCACCTCGGGCGTTGGCGCACGAGCGAACACTGAAACCCTTCTTCTTATAGACCAATGTTCCCTTCAGCTTTCCTTTATTTACTCACTTGTTAATAAAAGATGTCACGGCCATATTTGTTGTTTCACTATAATCACTCACAGTAAATTTCTTGTATCAGTTCGAAATGGCCCGCCACGTCGTGAAACAAAAGGAACGGCTCTGTGCGCACTGTCAAGAACTGCTGAAATGGCCAATGTGGGTTTTCAGGCATGCGCCGTTTCAGCACAATAAAAAGTCAATACTAAACAAGATAGTGCACGCTTATAGAGGAGAAGTAAATGCCGTTCCTGAGCCGCAACGCTATCACAAGCACCGCATAAGAAGTAGAAAAATGAATATTAAATATAAACATCCAAATACAGGAAACTCTGCGGAGACCCTAGCCACGGTTCTGGGAGAGGTCAGTGGGAGATGTATGATAAAACTTAATATTGTAACCCCGCCCCCCTCCTTTAGAAAAAGACCACCTAAATAACTACGCGAACAGTTTCGGGGAAACGATGAAACACGTGGCTCTCTGTAATATGAAATGGAAAATACGCATCCACCCATTTTGTAGCACGAGCCTACAAGGAAATCCTTACGGATTTCTTTTCTGAGAAATCCGCATGGATTTTTTTTGTAGCCTTGTGCTACAAAAGCCGTATGACTTCTTTGTAGCCTTGTACTACAAAACGGGTGGATGCTAATTTTCCCTTTAATAAATGTTACTCCACCTTGCTGGTTTCCGCATAACTCTTTAGCCATATTCTTTGTAATACGTTAGACGCAATATTGCATGAGGTGATGAACCGCACACCGATGCAAGCTCAAGTTCTCTCTCATCCTGCAAATTGCTTGCCATTCACCACCCGCTTTCTTTTGAGCATCATTGTGTGGACCGACTTTACAACTGACACATGTATGCAACATTTTTCATTTGAATGTTTTCCCAAGAAAGCTACATTTAGGCTACTGTGAGAAGTGCTACGCTCTAGAAAGTCTTAGTGAGAGGCTCCCTCAAATGCATATATGCAGTTTTCCTTAGTATATGCACCACATGTGCCTCGGATTCCGTCTGTTGCGGATGTTTTAATGGACGTCACGGAACAACAACCTGCGCCGTCAGAGTGAGCTGTACGTTGGTACACTCGCTAAGGAAAAAAGGAACATACACACACGTATTTACGGTTCTAAAGTCGAAGTAGGTCTTAGTGTGCGAGGAGTGCTTCGCTGTGCGTCGTCTGCTCCATTTTCCACGCATGTGCATACAGCGCACCTTGCGGCATCTGTCTTCTATGGGTCACATTGGCGCCGCCGATGCTCACACCTCCCCATTCTAGCTACCCAGGCTCCGCTACTCCTACCTGGAGCGGCGTGCGGCCACGTCGTCACGTTTCTTCTCTGGGTTAGCGAAAGCGCGCGCCCAGCTGCGTGGCGTCGCCGTAGCAAAACTGGGCGCGTAAACGCGCAGGCTAGCTCCTCTTTCCTCGCCACTATGCGTGCTGAGTACAAAGGGCTCTTTCTCTGTTCTCTCCGACCTATGCGTCACCGTGCCACCTCTTACGGAAATGTCATATATGGGCCTGATATGTTTTATATTTGGTCAGGTATAGACATATAAGTGCTCATATCAGGCTATATACTTCGATATAAGGGTCAATATAAGGTTATATACAGCCAGATATGAACATATATGGAGTTTATAACCCATATAAGGCAGCTATATACTCTCATATATGGCTTTATATGGCGCCTTATATGATACTGTAGCAGTATACTTCCATATACGACGCACATGGGCCGTATATGGCATTATATATTCGATATAATGAATATGCTTGAAAAGATGCAAGTTGACAGTCAAATACGAAGGTGTATTTATATTATTTATCTGTCGACATCCAACTAAAGGGCAGTTCCACACAATATATATATATATATATATATATATATATATATATATATATATATATATATTGACGCAAGGGGTTGTGCCCACCACGATTACTTCGTGCCGGCAGCGAGCTACCCACTATGGGCACCCCTTCTACAGTCCGAAGACGAAGAGCGCAGTTGTGCCAGCGTCTGTTCGAGGTGTACGCCATCATTAAAGCAGGACGTGCTACTTTTACTGAGCCGTGTCGATCACCTTCGTGACATTTTACTGGAAGAGGTGCTGGGTATATGCAACCATTGCCGGGGATGCCGCGCACCCCTGAGTCGACTCCGGTGAGTAGCCCGGGAGACATTACCCCTGTGCACATATGCACCAGCCGTCGTCTTCAAGGGCTGAAGCTGGAACACCGTCTGTTGCCTACTCCTAGCCGCACTATGAACGTGGACCCGCAGTCATCTGCCGTGGCTGTTGCAGCAGCGCACCAGGTCATTGTCAACTAGCCGCAGACACCAATTGTGTTCCACGGAGACGCTTCCGAAAACGTGGAAGACTGGCTTGACCACTTTGTCCGGGTCGCCGAATGCAATGGCTGGAATGCAGAGTGTAAGCTGAGGTGCATGTACTTCGCGCTCCAAAGCTCCGCGAAGACGTGGTTCCATAATCACGAAGCGGCGCTGACCTCGTGGGACGAATTTCGTCGGCAGCTCAACGCCGCATATTCGAGCGCGGGCAGGAAGGAGAGAGCGGAGCTGGCTATACATTCAAGGTTTCAAGCCCCGACTGAGTGTCACCACGTATACCGAAGACATGGCTCGACTATTCAGACGTGCTGGTGCCTCAATGGCCGAAGACCAGAAGGTCAGACATCTGATGCGGCGGTTGAAGCAAGAAATATTTGCTGGCCTTAGTAAATATCCGCCCACAACTCTTACAGGACTTCCTCGCTGAAGCAACAGCGATGGAAAGGGCTCTTCGACAGCGTGCCCAACAGTACAACCGCAACGTCATGGAATTTTCGAGCGGCCCATTTCACATGACTATGGGAACCAACACCGACGACTTGGGCGAATTCATCAGAACTGCGATACGTGAGGAGCTCCAGAAAATTCAGTGCACCGACGCGGCGACAACGCGAATTTCTGTAGCGGAGAAGGTGCGCGACGAGGTCCATCACGCGATTCAAGCTCCGTGCTACGATGTACCCCAGCACTACGAGGTACCACAGAATTACGGCGCACCACACTGCTACGAGGTACCGCAAAAGCACGAGCCGATTCGAGTGATTTATGCGGAAGCAGCGCGAAGAGCAGCGGTGTACGCCGCCTCGAACGTCGTGCGTCCCCTCGTCCGAACCGAACAACCGTTCAGGCGTCGCATTTCCCCCTACGTCGAGGCGTCGAGGCCCAGGAAATCCGATATTTGGCGGACTCCAGACTTCAGGCCCCTCTGCTACCATTGTGGGGAAGCTGGACACATCTACAGAATGTGCCCGCACCGACGCGTGGGTCTTCGGGGATTCGCTCCAAACTCCCCTCGCCCACGACCTGGTGAGCGACCTTCCGAGATAGAAAACTTCATCGCCAATTGTGACAATTAATTCGATCAGCGCAGGCATGAGCCCCGTTCCTCATCACCCGCTCGATACCGATCACCAGGTCCCGTGTTTCCTTGAGACACCCGCAGACATCGTTCGCCCAGCCCTGCAAACCCGGAAAATAACTTCAGCGTCCTCCGGAGGTGGGGCCGCTGACACTGACGCCATCGAATATCCTCCATTACGACGACAGCGACGAAAACACGCCGACGTCCTCACACACGCGGGTGATGGAAGGCGAGTGGTAACGTCGGACATATTGGTTTCCGTGGACGACGAAGTCAAAGCTTTGATTGATACTGGCGCGGACAGCTCGGTCATGAGCCGAGATATTGCGACGAAATTAAAGAAAGCGTACTCCCAGTGGGCTGGATCGCAGTTTCTTACTGCAGGAGGACACCTGCGCACCCCCGTGGGAAGATGCATTGCTAGGGTAAATATTCGTGGGTACACGTACATCGGCGTCTTCATTATTCTGCCCAGTTGTTCAAGAGACCTGATACTCGGCATGGACTTTCTGCAGGCGAATGGCGCAATAACTGACTTGGAGAAGCCGAGGGTGACGTTTTCTACTGCGAAAGTCATATCGAGTGAAGCTGGCGCCGAGGATACCACTGAGAATGCCTTGCGCATTGTTGCTGACAGCGTTACGATACCGCCAAGAAGCAGCGTACTCACCCTCGTAACATGCGACACACTCGATGGTTGTGAGGGCGTCTCCGAGGCAAACATTTCGTTGCTGCTTGAGCGGAACCTGTGCATCGCGCGGGGCGTTGTTCATATTAGGAACAGACGCTCATTAGTGCTGCTGACAAATTTTAGCAACGAGTATCAGCACGTACCCCAAGGCACAGCAGTCGCCTTTCTCCATGAACTTGCTGCTTTTGCTGATGTCAGCTCATTAGAAACCGCTAAACAGAACGTACCGAAAGACGTCAGCCGAAAGACGAGCCCCTCTCCGTCCTCTCCCCTCCCCCCGTTCTTTTCTTCCGCAAAGAACTTGGCCTTTTTTCGCGGAACAGTGGGCCGGGCCTTTCGAGACGGCCCCTCACTTTTTCCACTTGCACGTGGAACAGGTTCCATGCATCAGGTGAAGCTCTGTCAAAGCTCGCGCTAGAGCTTATGCTGTGTACTTTCGGGACCAAAAACTAGTGCGTTGATTGTGGCCAGAAAAAGAATATATGCCTCACTCGCAGCGTTAAAGGGCCCCTAAAGCACCCAGAGGTCAAAATTTATTACTTGTGTTGCTTTTGTGCCGGTGTCCGCAACGACCACGTAGCCGCAAGAATTTTTCGAAACGGTGCCAAAATAGCGGAGTTACAGACGTTTGACTATGAAAACGATGCGCTTGCTTGTTTCGCTCTCTCCTGCGCCCCACCTGCAACTTGCCGGTGCAACCTCCTCGCCGAGTGCTTCTCCGAATGTCACGTGACATGCATCGCCTATGACGCGCATCCGGTTGACGCGCCTCCGCCGGATTCCCGCGTTCGCATGTGTTTTGTTGGTGCTGTACCAACGCTCTCTGCTAGCGCTATCCGTCGTGTTCTGACAGTTGCTGCAGTTTATAGTCGGCTGTACCTCACTTGCACTTGCGTAGTGTAGCGCAGTTCCGAATTCACAAGCGTGCACACGCGAACACCACACGACGAGGAAAAACAAACTGGCAGGGAGCGCGTCCCTTTGCTAGCAGACTAACCGGAAGTCGAAGTTCTCCCTCGAACAATCAGCGGAGTTCGGACTCTTCTGTCGTCATCCAAAACCACAATGTCGTCGCGGCTAACATTGGCATGCCGGAAATGGCCGGCGAGGCTCACGTGAATGTTTTTCGAGTTTGTGACGCGGCCGCGGCGCGTAGCACTGCCGCGTTTCACATCGTTCATCGTTGCGCCATTCTCAATTTGATGCGCGCGTTAACTTGATATGTTCAAAAAAATGTCGGGGGTGGTTCGGGGCCCTTTAAATGATAACACATTCTCATCGGCTTGACAAAATACGCTCGTATTTTCGGGGAAACAATGGAAATATGCAAGTTTCTGTTTTCTGTTTTATGTTTGTCGTTTCCTCTCGGAACGAGACACCTCTCCATTTCTTTTCCTTACGGACTATGCTTGCGTAGCCTTCACAACTGTGAGCCATTTTCTTCACCAAGGTTTTGCTGCGTGCGGGTTTCCTGGCTGTACTTTCCAAAAAAGGTGGTGTTGTGCTACTGACTGGCATGTTTCGATCGTGTCGCAAATAAGCGGACAACCTTCGATGTTCTGAAATCACCTGCGTCGGGAGTGACGGAAGAGCACATTCCTAACGAAGTGGTGCCACAAGTGCAAGTTTGGTGGCAGTACAAAGGCTTCTTTCATGCCAGGCTTATGGATGCAAGGTAAGCTGTGATGCTCGTTACCGAAATTTTAATACGGTGTTCAGAAACGTGAATTGGGCAACTTCATAGCTGTTAAGCGCTAGATTTTCGCCATCGGAATGAACGGCTACTATCGCAAAGCTCGCGTTTTTTTTTTAATTGCGGCTTAGCCATTGATTCTCCTTCCGACTCTTTACCAGCGTTGTAAAAAGACGCCAAATGCAGTATTTTCTTCCTGTGGCGAGATCGAAGATCACTCAACAGATCTACCGTGCTCAGATACGCTATCACTGTCTTATTTTTCCTTACGAATGCCTTAGAAAGGTTGCTGTTGAAATTCTGTTCGTTTTACGGGTGCCCTTCCCCCGCCCTTTCACTAGTGAAATTCTCGTCATTGTAGCTTATTCGCGGAATCTGGCACAAGTGCAGCTGCTGAGACAGCTGCTGGTACGTTTGCCACGAAGCCGTGAGGCTGGAAATGCATGTTGCTTCAGAAGCAGCTGAAAGTGTTATATTGAGGATAAAAACATTGTGGCCACATTTTAGATATTATCTAGATTTATTTTATTTATTTACCGAATAGAGCACGCCACGCACTATTTCGGAGAGGTTACAATACACTCAGACATCCCTATACATCAAAGGTCAGTTGCTTTATTGCAATAATGTATAAACTTGTCTACTGGTTCAGCTGTCAATGACAGTGCTTTGTGTGCATATATTTGATGCCATTTTGGAGGACCGGCCTCACCTGATTACCAATCTAATCACGTCGTTGAGAAAAACAGTGTTTTTCCCCTACGTGACAGCTGCAGCTTAATTGCCATGAATTGTCTTTGACAATACAGAGGCAAGCATCTCCCTTCCTTTCGCCTGAAAGATCACGGAAATAAATTTAAATAATAATTGATCAACTGCTTGTTAAGTGCTTTGCGACCAGCACATTGCCTAGTCACGGTTATGCAGGATGGTTTAACGATAACGGCCCGCTCCGATGCTTTCTGATTGTTGTTCTAGGCACCAATGTGAATGCATGCATGTATACATATAAAATATTGTGTCATTGTTTCATCAGCTGCACATATTTTAGAGCTATTTATCGGCCCTCAATATATAACCATTACTTTCATGCTCCAATTGTGTTTTACCATCTACAGCTCGCACGAAAGACTCCTCTACGAGGTGCCAGCTCGAGTACAGCGGAAAACGTAATCTTATCTCTGGGCGCAAAGCTCAGTGACCTGAGAAGCAAAAAGACAAAAGGCAACTCTGAAGAATGAAAACATAGCTGGAAAATAAAATACACACGTGAAAGGTCCATCCTGCATTTGTGTTCTGTCTTTATATATATATATATATATATATATATATATATATATATATATATATATAATTTTTTCATTCTGACGAAGGTCAGCCCACAGGCCGAAACGTTAATAAAACAAGAATTTTGAACGTGTGTCCCTCTTTTCAACCCTGCATTGCACACTACATGCATATATGGCATTTTCTTAAAAGACACATCACTGCCACATCTTGACGTGCCCGGGAACCTTCCTTCTGCCTCCGTACAAGGCGTTTACCTCAAGGCGTCGGCGTGCTCTTCGGTGGACTACCGCCTTCTCTTGGACTTGGTGTACGTATGGTCAAGATTTTGCAGTCTGAATGAAGACACAAGGCACGTCTGTACTGTGACTTTCTGAGTGTGCAGGTGCGCGCCAGGGTACACCCATCTTCGCAACAACGTTGCTGCGGGCCTCCCGCGCTCTAGTCGCCAGAGCAACGGAGTTTTTTGTGGCAACAAGGCTGAGAACTCGGGCTGCACCGCGCAACCAAGGCTCACCAAGCAACGTGCACTGTATAGGTGATGTAACTTTACCAGTAGACATTGTGCATGTTCTCTCCCTTAAGCCGAAGTTCGCTGTGGCCCCTAGAGAGTCGAGGCCGGAACAGCTTTCACACGTACGTAAGGTGGCTCATTGTGTATTAGCCGACGACAGAGCGCGGTGCCTCTCAGAAGGTGTCGCTGTCCTAAGTCGTTGCATGAACTTGGCATGCGGTCCCCCGTCAGACTTCTGTTTTACGCGACCATTCCCTTCGTGTTCTTTTAGCTGACAAAGAAGATCGTTTTGCTGTTTTACCTAGTGATACATTTAAATTGATGTCAAGGCTGTCTAGTTCGGCAGTTTTCAACCCTTACGCATATTTTTCTCTGAGCGAACTCAGAACGAGTGCTAAGAAACTTTGCAACAGGCTAAATCTTTTCCAACTGGTGAAGGCGATCGAAAGAGCAAGAAGAATGTTTTAAACGTGTTTTTATTGCAAAAACGCGCAAGGTTGACGTAGCCACTTCGGACCATTCTGTCTAAATCATGAACTTGGCAGCATTCAACAGCACTTTTTTGCAGCGTCATCTGAAGATTTTATTTCTGGGCGACCTTTTTATTGTGACTAATCCTAAGCAGGTTTTAGATTTCTTGAGCTCTATCTCCAACAAGTGCTGCCAAGAATTCTCTATTGACAATAAAGACCTTTTTTATTCTCTACCTCATAACCTCATTCTTGCATGCGTTGAGAAGTCTATTGAGAAGCCCCGCCACGGTGGTCTATTGGTTATGGCACTCGGCTGCAGATCCGAAGGTCACGGGATCGAATCCCGGCTGCGGCGGCTGCATTTCGATGGAGGCGAAATGTTGAGGCCCGTGTGCTGTGCGATGTCAGTGCACGTTAAAGAACCTCAGGTGGTCGAAATTTCCGGAGACCTCCACTACGGCGTCTCTCATAATCAGAGCTGGTTTTGGGACTGTTAAACCCCAAAAATCAATCAACCTATTGACAAGCACGGTTGCGCCGCCTTCCAAAACACTGGGGAGATTTATCTTAGTGGCTTTTTAGACCTTTTAAACATTCATCTGCGCTCCATCTAGGTTCAGTTCGAGGGAACCGCACATTTGCTTGGTTATATTATGTGAAATAGGAAGGAACGCATATCATCCAGCTCTATATGTGCGCTAGCAAGGTCTAGTAAAGTCGCCTTGAATAATTGATATCGAAAATGGTAGGACTACAAATCAATGTACCTGAAAATAAGGTGAAAGAGCAAATTCAACATTCACTGAAAGATTTACAATATTGCCAGAAAATGGTAATATGGCGTTGGGCTTGTGTTTTATAGACTATAAGGGAAGCTCAACGGGACCTAAGACATATTTCTGTACAAACACGAGATACTGCTGTCCACACTACTGCGTGTGCACCTTTAGTATGAAATATGAACACAGACAAGGAGTCTCTTTTGCAACTACAAAACCTGCGGAGGTCTTCGTGCGCCCTGTTCGAGCACAAAGACACCGTGAAGTGCTTCCGGTGATCAAAGATTACCTGAACAATACGTACAACACAGTGTATTGACTCTATAATGTGCACATTTGTGACGGACACTGCACCGTTTAGAGAGAGACGCTCGTTCGTGTCGCAGCGCTGAGTTCTATATAGAATATTAGAGAGTAATAGTTGAGCGGCTCAACGGGCCAGCGGGCCCAGCGATGGAACGGAGGGGACAGCGGACCGCATGATGAAGAGAAGAGTAATAGCTGAGCGACGCCCCGCTTCTTTCAGCGGAACTTACCGCAGCGCCACCTGTTGAACAATGTTGGAGTTACTGTCGATCGAGCAGAGGATTTTATCTGTCGAATAAATTCAAGTTACTGCGAAAAGGATATCGCAAGTCATTTTTCATTAGATCACAGGTGTTATCTGGAAACGCATCTTCGTTTTTGCTACATGACACGACGACGCGCCGCCGCCGCTTGCGTTCGGGGCAAGGAGGATAAAAAAAAAAATGCTGGAGTGGAGATTTCTTCCTAAATGTGAAGCCGGCGGCCGCCATCTTACCAGAGGCATCAATTAACAGCATCCGCATTGCACAAGAGAAAAAGCGCTTTCCTTCAGGATTCTTATCACCTTTAATGTGGTCATCTTTGCTACACAGAAAATGCTCGATGTGCCTGTTTCTGCTCCGCGTTTTTGGCTGAAACTTGAACGTCGCAAAAGTACGTGTGCCACATCGTGGCATTGATGCTCTGTCAGTGATAGTTTATTAATCCAAAACAACACGCTTTTATCTTACAAGTACTCTATAAAATATTGTTACGGGGCGTGTAGGAGGGTTTATTCGAGGTAGCTGGGCGGCAAGCGATATGGCGGAACTGCACGTCGTTCTCCTCTTCTTCCCTGCTCTGTGTACCTCCTTGTTGTTGCTGCTGCTGCTGCTCCACTACCATTTGACGCACCGTATCATCGCTCCCCTCGCAGACGAAGCCCTCCGGGCGAGAAGTCAGTCGGGCCGGCGTTGAGTGAAGGGCTTCAGCCGCGCTACGTGCGTGATTTCGGTCTTGGATGACCGTCTGCCCGTGGCGTAGAGCCGCGCAATTCTGTAATTGACTTCGCTGAGGCGTTCGACGACAATAAACGGTCCATCATAGTTGGCGAGCAGTTTTTGGGAGAGGCCACGTTTACGGACAGGGGTCCATAGCCACACTAAGTCACCCGGGGCGTAAGTGACCTGTCGGTGTCGACTGTCGTATCGCAGCTTATACCGCTTCTGCGAGGCTAGGGTACGTAATCGCGCGAGGCGCCGAGCCTCCTCCGCGCGGCAGAGAGTTGCGGCGATACAAGTGTCCTCATGCATGCTAAAAGGAAAGATGGTGTCCAGTGTATACCTCGGCGGACGGGCGTAGAGGAGAAAAAACGGGCTGTATCCGGTGGTTTCGTGTTGCGCAGTGTTGAATGCGTACGTGACGAACGGCAGCACGTCATCCCAGTTCTTGTGATCCGAGCCAACGTACATGGAAATCATGTTCACGAGTGTTCTGTTCGTCCGTTCTGTCAGCCCATTGGTCTGCGGGTGATAGGGTGTGGAGTGTCGCAGGTGGGAGGCGCAAAAGCGAAGTAGTTCTTCAACGACATCAGCTGTGAACTGGCGCCCACGGTCGCTTATTATCACTCGAGGAGGCCCATGACGAAGTATAATGCAATGCAGGATGAACTGTGACACCTCGTGTGCAGTTGCAGAAGGTAGTGCTGCCGTCTCGCAGAATCGAGTGAGATAGTCGGCACAGACTATGATCCAGCGGTTGCCCTTGGAAGAACGTGGGAATGGGCCGATGAGATCGATGCCGACTTGCTCAAAGGGCAAGCTGGGGGGCACCACAGGATGTAAGCAACCGGGCGGAGCTGCGGTAGGTCGCTTGTGGCTTTGGCATTCGGTGCAAGTGGCTACGTATGTCTCTGTTGTCTTGCGCATTTGAGGCCAGTAAAACCTTTCCTTGGCGCGATGAAGTGTTCGCGTAGATCCTAAATGACCCGCAGTAGGATCATCGTGCACAACTCGCAAAACAGATGAGCGGAGAGATTCTGGCACCACCAGAAGAAACCGCGCGCCTATACCGGAGAAATTCTTCTTATATAGAAGTCCATCGCGAACACAGTAACATGAAGTTGACTCTTTCACAGTAGAGAAAAGCGGCACTAAGCTCGAGTCCTCACGTTGCGCTTTTGCAAAGGTGGTGGCATCTGGGAAGGCACGATGTACAGACGCAATAAGATGGTCAAAACCGTCGGCGTCACATTCCGTTACACGAAGGGGCATCCGGGAAAGGCAGTCGGCGTCAGCATGTCGTCGCCCGCTCTTGTATGAGACACTGAAGTTGTACTCTTGCAGGCGCAGGGCCCATCTTGCAAGGCGTCCAGATGGATCACGAAGATTCACGAGCCAGCATAGAGAATGGTGGTCGGTGACGATCGTAAAGTGACGCCCATACAGGTACGACCGAAACCGCTGCACGGCAAAAATAACAGCGAGGCATTCTTGCTCAGTCACCGTGTAGTTACGCTCAGGTTTGCTTAGTGACCGGCTTGCGTAGGCGATTACGTGTTCTTTTTCCTCGAAGCGTTGAACCAGGACGGCACCAAGACCAACACCACTCGCATCTGTGTGGACCTCTGTTGGCGCGGAAGGATTGAAATGCCGGAGGATCGGTTGCGACGTGAGCAGGAACTTCAGTTGTCGAAAGGAAGCAGAACACTCAGGCGTCCACTCGAAAGATGTGTTCTTATGCAGGAGACTGGTCAAAGGATAAGCTACGTCAGCAAATCGAGGAATGAACCGCCTGAAGTAGGAGCAGAGCCCTAGAAAGCTGCGGAGTTCCTTCACAGATTTTGGTGGTTCAAATGCTTCAACAGCTTCTGTTTTTGCAGGATCAGGCCTAACGCCATCTTTGTCCACGAGATGTCCCAACACCAAGGCTTGACGCTCACCGAAATGGCATTTCTTTGAGTTCAGCACAAGACAAGCCTTCCGTATACAGCTGAGAACAATGCCGAGACGCATGTTGTGCTCGTTAAATGTGCGCCCAAAGATGATGACATCGTCAAGATAGCACATGCATATCTCCCATTTTAAACCTCGTAGAATAGTGTCCATGAAACGTTCAAAGGTAGCAGGCGCATTGCACAAGCCGAACGGCATAACGTTGAATTCAAAAAGGCCATCGGGAGTTACGAAGGCTGTTTTCTCTTCTTTTATTCTTTTTTTATTTTTCTCTCTTTGTGTGTGTGTGTGTGTGTGTGTGTGTGTGTACATGCTTTTAACAAACCAAACCATTCAAGGCTGTTCGCGGATGCTCCACGTTTCTTTATCTATCCTCCATTTTCCGTGAAACACGGCGCGGAGGCGATCCTTTGAACTATACTGGTACCGACCGCGCACAGAGCAACCTGTCTTCCCCCGTTCCCCCGCCCCTCCTCTCTGCACTCCCCACACAAGAACGACATTTGGCTTCAGCGGTTCCGCGCTGCACTCGAATAAACCGCCCAGCTACCTCGAATAAACCCTCCTACCCAGCACCTCCACCACTCTGTTACGGGGCGTGTAGGAGGGTTTATTCGAGGTAGCTGGGCGGCAAGCGATATGGCGGAACTGCACGTCGTTCTCCTCTTCTTCCCTGCTCTGTGTACCTCCTTGTTGTTGCTGCTGCTGCTGCTCCACTACCATTTGACGCACCGTATCAATATATTAGCAGATCAAGAACACTTGAATTGATACTGGTTTCTGGACGCTTTGGCAAGCTTTTAGGGCTGAACCAGAGGCAAACGCCGGCTTCACCCGTTGCGGCAAGGTTCAGCAGGCGTTGCCACTCCAGCATTTTTTTTTTTCATCCTCCTTGGTTCGGGGCTGTCATCTTGCAAAACGCTGGCACGCTGGCCCGCTCCGTGCGCTCCGCTGAAGAGACGAAATGAGCGGGCGAGCGGCGCGCTCCGTGAACACGCTGGATGTCCCAGCGGGCCGCGCATGCGCAGTTGGCGTCTCCGCTCGTTCGCTGGGCCCGCTGGCCCGCTGAGCCGCTCAGCTATTACTCTCTATTGTGGCATTGCTAGGTATATCCGCCCGTATACTCACGTGCAATGCGGCAACCTCTCTCAGTGTGTGGTAGTCAACAATTAATGAGGCTGTCAGGCTGTCGACCGCAGTCGCACACCCATGAATAAATTTGCGGCGGAGGTTCGTCGGGTAACTGACATAAGCAGTGGAAATCATAGTGGCTGTGGCTTGGCTCAGCTCGGGTAGGTTGCGCAAGCCAAAGCTTGCTGTGCTGTGTTACTAAGCCGGGTTGGGCTGATATATCGACAGCCACACACATCTTTTGCATTGTTTTCACTGTTTGTTCACGGCCTGCATTTACGGCAGGAAATACTGTTCTATGGTTGTTGTAGTAGATTGCCGCTGTTTCAATCTTGGCCACCGACTAAGTCGAGCCCGTCGGCTCTCTCTAAAACACCAAGTATATTTCGCCAGGACTGACATCCGCCTGGTAGTCCCAAGCAGCTTGCCGTTTTCGCCGCTGCGAACGTGCACACAACTTTAGCTCAGATGGACCAGCGTCCTCACTCACTACTTTCATCGCGCGACCACGCCACAATGGCTGAATAGAAGCAGCTGAAGCGGTAACCTAACAGACGCGGCAGAAAGAGAAGACCTTGGAGAGAGTGCGGTGAGTAACGAGGATACCGGTAGCGACGTAGTGGCAGTCAGCCGCGGCAGCATCCGGGGCAGCCGTGGCCGCGGAGCGCGGCTAGTCAAATGCGCACACGCACGCACACGCGCATAGACGAGGCAACCCCTACTTTGCCCGCGCGATAGCAGCGCCGAATGCTCCTCCGGCGGATCAATCCAGGTTTCCGAGGCCTTGGGGGGTGCCGGAAGGCGCGTGTGTTGCGTATGGTGCATAAATCGCTTGCTGCAGCTCGCATGTTTTCGGAGGCGCGCATGCTACACGTATTCACGTCTTCAAGTTGTCGACCGCAGCCTCGTCGTCCAGCAGGTATGGTGCGCGCGATTCTTATGTCTCGCTGGGACGAATGCTTAAAAACATGTCATGGCCTGCCAAACTACATACTCAAGGGGAATAATACGCAGAGAAGACAAACGCGGAGCCGTCTTCATTCGAACATCTTCATTTCGAACATTGTTCTGCGGTGGGCCTAGTATCCTTTACGTGCAGGGCGATAAAGTAGTCGCCTGATCATAGGGCCGCGCGCCTACAATACCATCCGTAACGAGCGCTACGTTTGTGCATACGTTGAGGAATTTTCGTAAGATTGCTGAACATTGCATATTTTTTCAAAACGCAATGATGGCGAATTCATTTCCAGTCTGAGAATTCTGCCTGCTGCTTGCGATCGTATGAGATGGCCACGAGAATGAATGCTGTATAGGCGTTGATTTATGCAAACGGCCACTTCGATGTGACACCGCACTTTCGCATTGTGACTTGTGTTTGTCATGAGCCTCTGGAGGTCCTTCGATCAACAAACTATATATTTTACCGTATTTTCGTTGCGTATCTGTCTGGTAGACGCAAAGCATCGTAGACGCAAAAGCGAGAGGTCAGCCTGCTGAAATTTTTTTTTCTAAAGCGCGCAACAACGCTATGTTCGCAGAACAAAAACATAAGTGATCACTTCCCATCACAGATTCTACACTTTGTACAAATTCACTGCAGTCTGTCGCTTGCGCTGTTAGAGTAAAAACACCGTAATTGTTTTCTAAGTGCTGCTAGTTACGTTTCTTATACAGAGGATATAGAGTATCGTCATGTTTGTTTCTAACAATATTAAGCGCTATCGCTAAGGTTGCTCTAAAGATGACATCACAAAGAATTAAACAGCAGGTGCGCGCGCGCGCCCGTGTGTGTGTCTGTGCTTCACATATCTGTAGCGACAGGCACCAACTTGATGTCATTTCACTCGACGCTTATAGCAGGGGACAGCAACAATGCAGACAAATTTCCAATGGCTTGTTATCTCGCTTTTGTGGGCATGACACCCATCAAATTTGCTTAAGCCCCGCCTTAAGGGTTCAACGCGATAGCGATGCATGGCCCCATTGTCATGGCGTTCTTTCGTTTATAATGATCTTCAGTCGCCTAGCTGCCCAACTCTCACAACACCACATTTGTTATTGTATGTCTTTACTCGTGGAGTTGAGATTGTGAAATACTACTATGTAATGGGAAAAGTCTAAAGTGGCGATGCGACATCATAACTCACTGAGGAAGAAGGCACCGCAGTTAGCCTGGCGCTTGTACACGGCACAAAATCTATCACAAACGTGTCAACATGGCTTGAATGAATGTCTACACGCTCGCGTGCACAGGTGCAGACACAGGCGACCACGCCCTTCAGCCAAACTTCGAGAGTCCTACTGCATGCCTCCCTGCATGCGGGACGGCAAAACAGAGCGCCGTTAGTGTCCGTGTAAATGCTCCCAACTAGGTGCCGTTAGGGTGCCTACATACGCGCTACTCTGTACGTACCGGGTGGTGACTACCATTGGCAGCTGTAACGTCATTCTGAAACACAGTGTGGGGTGGCGCGTTTTTTTCGCGCCCGTTCTTCGTTCGAGACGGAGTTCTTGGTTCCCGTGCTTCGTTGGAGACCCAGGCGCACGGCCTAACCTTTTTATGAGCGTCCGCGCAGCTGAGTCCCAAGGCTCCTGTGATTCAGTAGGGGGGGGGGGGGGGGGTTTCACTACTCTGTAGAGAGTAGGCGTATCGAGGTATCCTAGGCGCTGTGGGCCCTTGGCGCCATCTCGCGGGTGACAGTCAAATCTCTTCCACGCTGACGCACCTCCAAGACGCAACTCAGAGACGTGTGCATCACCAACGGGAAATGGTGTATATAAAAGGCTCGCCGCGGGGGGTCTTAACAATGCTCGTGGCGTTACCGATTGCATAGCGGATCACACTCTCGAGCGAGGGGTCGCATGTTCTATGCCCACTCGGGCCGAAGGCTTTTGTCAACGCATCTATCTCGAATTTTCTCTCGTGGACAACGCTGATTTTCAGCTTGCAACCCACAACGCCGCCGCTGACACTAGAACTTCTGCGAAACAAGCTGTTTAATGCGGTCGTGTTAAAATCACGATGGACCCACTGCGTACACGAAATGCACTTAGATACAACGCGACAGCCAGCGGCGTCCACGGTAAGCTGTCGCGCCGCTCAGGTCACAGGCCTCCCTAACATGATCAGTGCGAATGGAGCACGAGCGCGAACGACTTGAAAGGGTGCGGGTGGAGCCTGATGGAATGAATAACGACGAAAAGAGAGCCAAACAGCACCAGCGCGACCACAATGCGCGTGCAGCGAGACAGATGCACGCAACTCTATGCAAACGGCCGGCTGAGGGGTCGTACACGACCGCGTAGCGAGGTCTTGGAAAATGCGGGCACTTTTCGCAAGGCGCAGCAGTGCCGCCTGGGCGAGGTTGTCTTGTCCATACTCCCGGGGGTGGGACGTGGCTAGCCACACGGTATCTGTTCGTCGCTTCGAGGTCAAGCGGAGAAACACGGCGAAACTCGTTCGACTATGCCAGCAAATATTTCGCTTTAAAATAAAAGCAGAACACGCGAGGTGTTCCAGATGGCAATAGGAAGGTCGAAATTCACTTCCAGCATACGCTTTCTTTTGAAAAATATGGGGTGTGTTCTTGCAGTCACTCTGAGCGATATAACCGTGAACATGATATTGTGCGGAAATGTAGTGCGTCAGAACAATGGTATTTTGATAGCCCTGCCAATATCCAGAAAATTATTTGTGGGCTTTTATACCCCCAAACCACGATACGATTAGCAGAGGGCCCTGGAATTTATTAGCACCATGGCTTTTTTGACGTTTACAGACATCGCGTGATGCACGGGCATCAACATTTCATCTCCATCTTAATGCAGTTGCCGCGGCCAGGATTCGATCCCGCGAACTTTGGATCCGCAGCCGAGCGCCTTAAACACTAGTCCACCACGGCGGAGCGCGAACGCCAAAGAAGTTACTTACACTGTGTTGTTGAAGATGCTGCCGAACGCGTATGTGGACACGAATTCTATGTAGTTATCATTGTACTTCTCCAGAAGCGTCTTAAAGCCATTGGTGATGCTTTCATACGGTATATGCTGGCTGTCTAGAAGAGCCTTGTACTGCAAAAAAATGTCTTCTTGTTTTGTGGCTGCAGCAATAAACGTCTTCGGTGTTGATTCTCCAGTTGCTTCAGAGAAAATGGTGGTCAAGTTGACGTAACTGAAAGAAAACAGAAACAAAGAAACGTAAAAGTCTCGGGCTGTGCAAAAAGCAAAACAGGATTCACTCTTGCCCTCAACCGTCTACCCACATCAGTTCTGCATTGCACCTGCTATATCACATTGCTAGCGATAAATATGCCACCTGAGTCGCATCATGACTGATGCTGATTGTGTGCGTAGAATACAGAGAAGGATACAAAGAAGCTGGAAGCAAACTAATGCCAACAGTTGAGCTGTTTGAGCCGTGTTCGCGTCGTTATTTCTGTGACGCAGCTTCAATTTTTTGTCAAGGCAAATTAGTTGCCTTCTTGTTTTCCTTAACCTAACATTTTCCTACGCGAAAGTTCTCACAATAACGGATCATGCTTATAGTACCCTGGAGTAGAAGAGACTCCTAGGCTAGATGGCACCGCATCTAGAAAACCTGTGCTTAGCACGAAGTAACCACGCACACGAGAAGGGACAAAGCTGAGAACGCTGCTACTGACAACTGTATAATGTGAAAAGGCACACTGATTCATATATACGTGTCTTACCGCATGCGTAAGAACGCTTCAATTTAAGCTTGTTTGTATTTACCACAAACAGTTGTGCAGCAAGTGGTTGCGACTGGAAAATGCTATGAAAAAAAATTGGCAGTTGCCACGTCCAGTGGGAATCAAGCAAATGCGAAGCACGCATCAGGAACGTAAAATGGATTTGCATTGTTCTCTCGCTATGCCGAGTTTGGTACATATGAAGTTAAAAAAACGGCCGCAAGAGCACCATGACTGTGGCATGTAAACCATGTCGCTCATAAACGCATATCATGATTCTAACATTATGGCCTGTCATTTACGTTCGTCATGCAGTCGTGTGGTACCGTAGCAATTTTCGGATACATCCCATTAACGAAACGAGTGGCATGTAGATCATGCCGCTCATGACATGCACGTCACGATTTTCATGTTATGACCTGTCATTTATGATCGGCATACAGTCATGTTTTGCCCAACCAATTTTCGTATACATACCATTAACGAAACGGCAGTATAGCGCCAGGAACGTGGCATGTAAATCATGCCGGCCATGACATATAACGTGAAAATCATGACATGCATATCATGATTTTCATGATATGAACTGTCATTTATGATAGTCATGCAGTCGTCTCGTGCCCTAGCAGTTTTCGTATATATCCCTTAACGAAACGGCCGCAAGAGCACCAAGACTGTGGCATGTAAACCATGCAGCTCATGACACGCGTGTCGTGATTCTAATGTTATGACCTCTCATTTACGTTCACCGGGCTGTCGTGTTGTGCCAGAGCAATTTTGGTATACATCCCATTGACGAAACGCGTGGCATGTAAATCATGCCGCCCATGACATGCACGTCATGCTTTTCATGTTATGACTTCTCATTTATGTTCGCCATGCAGTCATGTTGTGCCATTCCAATTTTCACATGCATCCCATTCGAGAAACGGCCAGGAGAGCACCAAGACCGCGGCATGTAAATCATGCCGCTCATGACATGCGTGTTACGATTTTCATGTCATGACCTTCCATATATGTTCATCAGGCTACGTGTTGTGCCAGACGAATTTTCGCATACATACCATTCGCGATACGGCCAGGAGAGGACTAAGACCATGGCATGTAAATCATGCCACTCATGACATGCATATCATGATTTTCATGTTAGGACCGGCCATATATGTTCATCAGGCAGTCCTGTTCTGCCATACCAATTTTCGCATAGATCCCATTAGCGAAACGGCCACGAGAGCACTAAGACCGTGGCATGTAAATCATGTCACTCATGCATACATTTTATGATTTTCATGTTATGACCTGTCATTTGTGTTCGTCAGGCAGATATGTTGTGTCATACCAATTTTCGCATAGATCCCATTAGCGAAACAGCCCGGAGAGCACTAAGACCCTGGCATGTAGATCATGCCAATCATGACATTCATATCAAGATTTTCATGTTATGACCTGCCATTTATGTTCGTCAGGCAGTCATCTTGTGCCATACGAGTTTTCGCAGACATCCCGTTCGCGAAACAGCCAGGAGAGCACCATGACCGTGGCATGTAAATCATGCCGCTCATGACATGCATATCATGATTTTCGTGTTATGATGTGTCACTTATGTTCGTCATGTAGTCATGTTGTGGCACACCAATTTTCGTAAACATACCATTAGCGAAACGGCCAGGGGAGCACAAAATCGTAGGCGGCTAGATAGATAGATAGATAGATAGATAGATAGATAGATAGATAGATAGATAGATAGATAGATAGATAGATAGATAGATAGATACGCTCAAGGTCGCGGAAGTTCGCTAAGAAATGCTTCGCATTTAAAACAGAATATATGAAAATACCATGGCAGAACTCGAGAGTGGCATGCACATATGGGAAGGAATTTCTGCATGAACAGAAATTCCGAAGAACATAAGTCTATGTATCACTAATACAGATAAACGCGTATTTTCTCTTAAGTAAATGCTTGCACAGATGGCCTAGGTGTTCAGCTCCACTTTCGCCTCCCACGTTTGCATCCTGGAATCGTGGCTTGCAATCGCATGCAGTCGCATGCGTGATTTGATGTGCATGTTTCTCCTCCGTAATGTACGTTTGGAGCGTGCGCCTCAACATGGTTCTTGACGCATCGATTATTCGACCGATAGGAATTTTCTCACAAGAGAAAGTAATCGATAGCGGAACTGAGTCTTTCCTGAAGTAATAGTCGTGCTGTACCACAGTGGAACAATACCACATGCCAGGGTACCTTCTTGCTTTTATTAGAGCTTAAAAACGAGAGGACGTAGGATTTGCCAGCAGCCTTCTTGAGGTCATGCGAAAGTCCATGTATCTACGGCATTACTGGCCTCTCGTGCAAGAGCTCGGTCCTAGTCTATAACCTTAGTGCGCTGGTATTCCCTCTTTGCACGAGCGACTCGGCCACTGTCACTTCGACCTTCTAATGTAAGCCTGTTGGCATAATGCGGTGTGCTGGAAATATAACACTGTCCTACATTAAATTCTAGCATGATCTTTGGTGCGCCAAATCGATACAGTACATCTATATCCCTCTTGGTAGTCCTAAAGAGAGCAGAGACATACGGAAATGGTCACCTGTTAGCACGTGGAAACTACACCCAACAAATATGGTCAGCACTGAATGCTAGTCCTAGGTATACCACAAGCAAATGAATTGCAGTTCATGTCTGCGTGTGTGTTTCATTCCCGCTACGCGAAACTTTTCGAGAATCTTAATAACCGTCGTTATGCAAAACTTCGCTTCCTAGAAGCGGTATATTTTGCAAATAATCATGCCTCCAAGTTGGAATCCTTGACTTAGATTGTTATGTGCAGCGGGCGCATAGCGTATCCCTGTTATTCCAACTCATCATCATATTGCTAACACGAACATTGCTATGATTAATATGAAAATGTAGCACAGGAACAACGTGGAATGTAAGCATTCGTTATAGCATCTTCTCTGAGAGTACATTTTTTCCAACCTAAAAATAAAACTACGAGATAAAGAAATCGCCTATAAAATAACAATTACGTAACAGAAAATAAAAACGATCCGTCACAAAATCTAAGGTGAAGAATGGCAAAGTGTTACATTAACATCCGTGTGAGCGATGCCCATGACCAGGCTGATCTTTCATAAACACACTCTACGCACTGCCGAAGCGTGTGGGGCACTTGCTTGCTTGAAAGACAGTCGAGGCACTGCCTGTACAGTCGACGGTGGACGGGCGTGAAGAGTGTGCGCTGGATTCGTGTGGTGCGGCGGTTTGTGTGCGCCCGGCACGGTCAAGGTTACGGGAAATTGAGCGTTCCCACGAATACTTGTTGAGCATTCAGTTTTCGTTGTTATAGTGTTCCGAGTTATTGTTAATAAACTTTGCTTCTTGTCGAGTTTTCTGACTACAGGCTTCATCTTTGGCGGCAAAACGGCCCGACCCCCTACAACTGGCACCTAATATGGTTTTTCCTCCAGCCCGTACGAACTGAACAGAAGACGCAGGCCCTGTGTCTGCCGACAGACGTAGACCCGCATACGCAGCTGTATGCTGCTCAGTTATGTAGTGTGGTCATAGACCACGCGAGTCGTCAGCCCGCCAGTAAGCCACAGCTGCGAAACCAGTGGCTCATTTGCCCGATGAGTTGGATAACTACGCCAGAGCCACTGGTGTCTCGGAAGCCTATTATCGTGAAAAATATGAAAGGGAACACACGAACGCGTCGGAAGCAGCCACGAAATCAACTGGGAGCGGTACGCAGAAGGCGCTGTGAAACACCAAGCTGAAAGGACGCCGCTCTTCCACTAGCTGTTGGCGCTCCCACCAAGCTGACGTCTCTACAAAGCAGCAACTTACACAATTTCACTGATAATACAGTGTCGTCCGATATTCCGTAAGACGCGGTACTTGTCGCAGTAACGTGCAGAGATTCGTTTCTTTTCCTTTCATTCCTTTTTTTTTTCGTCACGCAAGCGCTTGGCGCAATGCCAAGTCCTGTATTTTGTGCAACCAAACGCAAGGCATGACTGCCAACTTTTGTTAGAACAGCCTTCCACTGCCCTCTATGTTTCCGGCTCCTACCACCACGTATCACCGATACCTGGGGGGCTATCGGAGATGGCATTTTAGCGAGAGCGTTCGGAATCGCCGCACGCGATTGGCCAGCGCCGCTCCGCTGTCGTCATCCGCGGGGCGTGCCCACGGGACACCTACCTATAACCACATTAGAGAAGAGAAACTGTACCGTTGACAGTGCAACGAAAAATAAAAGTAGCGGTGGCGTTCTAAACTAAGATACACGATCAAGAGATGGCACTGCATGTACTATCATCATTATTGTTTAGATGTAACATGTTGTTTTGTTTTTGACGCCTACGCCTTCTGGCCTTATTGAGAGCCCCTAGCAGGAAAATTTCAAACTAAAATATGGGGCTAGGTTAGTAGTTCCACTCTACGCGCAACTTGATGGAACGCGCCGCGGCTGGTTTTTTTCGCCACCTGTAGCGACTTGTGGAACGTTGAACCTTCCGGGGCCCCGAGATTTCGGTGTCGTCAAATTGACGTCAGTTCCCTGTCAATCATTTTCAAACCGAGCGTGTCGTCTGCTACGCGGAGAACGATTCCCGAGGCCGCTCGCTCAGCGAACGGTTTGCGAACGATTTACGAACACTTTGCGAACACCGGCCGCGGCAGCGGCTCCGCTTGGATTGAAACGGCGGCCTGCGGCTGCGCAATGTTGCGTCACAGAGGGAAATGGCGGTCCACTTGGGCGCTGAGTCCTCGCATTGTCGTCGCTGAAATAGGACGCGGAGCAGCTGGAGGTTCGCGATGTATTTGAGGATTTGACAGGAAGTGAATTCCGGCCTCAATTTCGTCTGTCGAAGCGAACAATACGTTGGCTGTGCGCCGAACTTGATCCCGAGAGAGAGAACAACTTTATTTTAGGGAAAAAAAATCCTCGCCGCCACCTCCTCGGCTCGTCTGATAGCCTGGAGTTGTTTCTCCAGGCTTGAGTCGCGGTGAACGGTGTCCCACGCTCCAGGCGAGGGAATGGTCAAGAGATCGGAAATCGGGTGCCAAAGTGCCCGTGGAATTTCGACGGAGAGAAAAGAGCTGCGCATGCTGATGTTCTTTAATTGCTCCTGGAAGTTTCCAGCGCGCTGTCGGTAGTGAAGAGTTTGTCGGGCTTTCACAGTTGGGGTGCACCTCCAAAAATGCGAGAAGGAGCTCCCTCTGCCTCTGAGCACCCGCGGGCCGAGATGCACGTTTTTGTGCGAGGACATGGCAGCAGCAGACGACGACACGAAATTTAGATATGACGCCACTTACGCGCACGCTTCTTGTTTTTCGCGCCCGGGACACCGCTTAGCGAACCTGCAGAGAACGGTATTGATGCTTAAGAGCGTGTTTACGTCTGAGAAGAAGAAAGCACCGTTTTTAAAAGGAGCAGATTTCTTAATTTCTCAGGAGAAACATTTTGGCTTTCAGAAGCAGACGACAAACGGAGTACGTCATCATCCGAGGAGCGCGCCGCTTCCCCATTGGCCGCGCCGGCCGCGCTCCTCCCATTCTCAAAGCATTGCTCAAAGCTATCGCGGACCACCCACTTTTTGACGTCAGTGTTCGGAAAGCGTTCTCGAGCGAACACCCGATCTCCGATAGCCCCCCTGGGTTTCAGGCTGTTTGCCATGCGTTCCGGTGTTCGCTTTCATATTGCTCACGATAGTAGATTATGGCTCGATACCCGCCATTGTCTTTACAGGATGACGCAGGACGATGGTGGAGCTGCAGTCGTCTATCACCCCGCGAACAGAGTTTGTAAGGTTCTGCCGAGAGAAATCTGTGCCTTCCGGTTACGAGCTGCAAATCCAGCGTGAACTGTAATGGACAACCGAGCATCCGGACGAAAGTTTGCATGAGTACGTCCGGACGGTGCAAGTGCTTCATCGTTGAGCAGAGCCTAATGCCTCGGAAAGCGACGAAGTACCTCGAGTCATTCGACAGTCAACCCAGACTAAGGCCATTTCTTACGACGAACGTTCGAGACCCTTGAGCGTCTTGCACGAGAGGCCTGCGGTGTTCAAGAGAACCTGTTAGCCGAAACCATGTGTGCGCCACCGCCGGCGCCACAATCTCCTTCTGGGCCGTTACTGGCGCGCTGTTGGCTTCGCGCGTCCCTGTCCATTCCCTCGTGCGACTTTACGAGCCCAGACGCACCACAGCCCTTCCCGCCCGAATCTCGGACCCCCTCGCGTATGAGGAAGGGCGGCGCTAGGCCCGATTCAACACCGTATCGCTTGTGTGTTATCCCTGGGAGTAAGTGTCCTCGTAGCAACGTCAGTCCCACGAGCGACTTGACGAGCCCATAAATGAGCGGTCACAACATGAATATCGTGACAAGCGTGCCATGAGCAACATAATTTACAAGCAGCAGTCTTGGTGCTCTCTTGGCCGTTTCGTTAATGGGATGTACACGAAAGGTGGTATGCTACGACATGACTAAATGACCGTCATAAATGACAGGTTATAGCACTGAAATCATGACACGCATGTCATGAGCGGATACGATGTCAATGCCATGGTCTTGGTGCTCTCCTGGCCGTTTCGTTAATGGGATGTATACGAAAATTGGTATGCCACAATGTGACTGCATGAAGAACATAAATGAGCGGTCATAATTTTAAAATCGTAACACACGTGTCATGAGCGGCATGATTTACATGCCACGATCTTGGTAATCCCCTGGCCGTTTCGTGAATTGGATGTATACGAAATTTGAATGGCACAACATGACTGCATGACGAACATACAGGAAAGGTGATAACATGAAAATCCTGACATGCATGTGATGAGCGGCATGATTCACATGCCACGAACTTGGTGCTCTCCTGGCCGTTTCGTTAATGGGATGTATACGTAAATTGGTGTGCCAAAACATGACTGCATGAAGAACATAAATGAGTGGTCATAACATTAAAGACATGATATGCATACAATTAGCGGTATCAATTACATGCCATGATTTTGCTGCCCTCCTGGACGTTTCTTTTATGGGATGGCATGCCAGAATATGACTGCATGACGAATATAAATGACAGGTGATAGCGTGAAAATCAAGACATGCATATCATGAGGGGCATGATTTACATGCCGCGATCTTGGCGCTCTCCTGGCTGTTTTCTTAATGAGGTGTATACGAATTGGTACGCCACAACATCACTGCATCTCTCAGGCAGACCACGCAACCTTAGTAGAAATCAAATCAGAGAAGGACACCGAAGTTCGATGTGTGACTTCTAACGAATCTCAAAGGGCGTCAACGGCATGTCCCGCGGTAGCACAGCAGGTAAAGGTGCTACAACACTCGAGTTGATCAAAGACGGAAGAGACATTCGCTCTTCACGAAATGTATCCAGACATCGAGTGCGCTGTACAGCTGTAAACACACTAATATAATGGTAATACACAGTGAAGGTGACATAAAGAATTTAAATAATTATAGACAAAATTAGTCAACACGGAATAATATGCAAGCCATTTTCGAAAGTAATTCCTGATAGAATAAGAGAAACACCCGACTTCAACGAGCCAGGAGAAGAAGCTGGTTTTAGGAAAGGTCTCAACAATCAACCACAACCATGCTATTAAACTAATGTTTGAGTAATTTGCTGAATATACCAAATCTCTTTATATGGCCTTTATAGACTACGAGAAAGCACTTGATTTCATAGAAATACAAGCAGTTCTAGAAGCTTTGTTGGACAAGGTGTTCCTCACGTATACTTGCAAGCCATAAGTAACATCTGCAGAGACTGCGCAGCCACACTACTCATACATGAAGACAAGAAAAACTCCGATTAAGAGAGGACTGAGACAATGGGATACGCTCTCCCTGGTGTTATTCACTACGTGCCTAGAAGTATTCAAATGTCTAGACTGGGAGGAAAAAGGAACTTCAATAGCGGGAGAATATGTAAGCAATTTAGGAGTTGCAGAAGACACTATGCTTTTTTGGCAATCATGGTGACGAATTACAAAATACGATTGAGGACCTTAACAGAAAAGGTCACAAAGTAGGACAAAAGATGAATAGGGAAAATACCCAAATTATCCTTAATAGTCAAGCTAAGAAACAGGCACGTGGAATTAGCAACGAACAAAACATGATGGAGGACCTGCACAGAAAGTCTTAAAATAGAACTGGAAATGAATAAGCAAAGCACAAAATTATGCTGAATATTCGAGCTAACAAACAGAAACTTCACGTTAGCAAGGAAACCTTAGAATGTGTTAACGAACACGTACGTCTCGGACAGTTTTTAACAGAGATGCCTATTCATGAAAACAAAATCATCCGTAGATTAGGAATGGGTAGGAGCGCATTCGGGAGATATTCGCAAATTGTTACCGGAAACTAGTCACTGTCACTAAAGCGAAAAGTATTCATACACTGCATTCTCCCACTACTGAAGTGCGGTGCAGAAACTTGGAGGATAATTAAAAAACTCTACAGATGAAATTAAGGAGGGTGGAGCATCCAATGCAAAGAAAAATTGTAGATGTAATGCTAAGAGATAAAAAAACAAGTGGATTAGGCAAGACACATGACTAGCTTATATTATTATGTCAATTAAAAGTAAACAAGGGGAACTGAACAGATCATATCTTGCTGAATGCAGTGAACAGATTTCAAATAAAAGCGAAGAAATAGATCCCAAGACAAGGAAAATGCAATGAAGGCAGGAAAAATGTTGCATGGAAAGATGAAATTAAGAATTTCGCGAGCATAAAGTGGAACCAGCTCGCTAAGGATAGAGGAATTGGTAATCGTTGGGAGATGCCTTTGTTCTGCAGTGGACTTAAAATATTCTGAAGATGATGACGTTGTTGCTGTTGCTTATGATGATTTGGCCTAAGTAGATATATTCGCTTATCACTTTCACTTCCTCTGTTATGAGTCAAACGCAAGCGGTAAGGAGGAGACGAGGAAGAAGACCGGCCGCAGTTCAAAACAGCACGAGCGCTCCTGGCGTATGATCCGAGTTGTGATCGACGGCACAGTAGTAATAAGCTATGGCTGTCTGCGTGGCTACGGCCGAAGAAGGACCCCACAGCAGCTCCACACTGTCGTCAGGAGCAGCGGGTGTTACATTCGGGAGCCCGTGACGCTGGCACTCCGCGGCGTGGCCGTGGACCTCGAAGACGCTTGGGCGAGGCGGGTCGGAGGTGCTACAGCCGACGGTTGCCGACGCACCGGCCGCAATCCCCCTTCGAAGGTCGGCCAGCAGCAATTCCCCGTTACGACACCTCACCACTTCCAGTAGGGGACCGAGCTCGTACTTAGGCCTAACACTTGAAGACGCTGTGACACGTCAGGAAATGAGACAAGCTGCATCATCCAACCACCGAAAAGGAGGATAGCTACAAATTGGCGATGTCCAACAGAACTTTTAGAGCGGCATCTGACTTTGCGGCGACAGGGACGGCGCCCAAATCAGTAAGAATGTTCCATTTGGTGATTGCGACAGCGTCGGTGGAGTAAGTGTGCCCAGAGATAGAAATAAAAGGCGCGCCGAACTAAGATATTGGGCGTGTGTCATTAGAGAAGCAAGTTAGTTTTCATTAGTGGGCAATTTTCGCTATTAGTTTCCTGTTTTCACACATTTTGCTGATTTTTATGCCCCGTACTAGCATTAAATTGGTTTGTTGTGCTAAAAACGCTATCGTCGTCGAACGTGTCTCTTCCATGCTCCGCAAACGCTCCCAAGATCGGTAAAGCCTCGCCACCAGTTTCCAATCGGTTTGCTTTCTCAAGGCTATTGTGCATTACTCTAGTTTTCTGCATAATATTTTCAGACCCACCATTCTACCCTAGCTGCCCAGGTTGGCAATCATGCTTTGAAGTTCGTCCCCCGGGTTACTTAGTAAGGCAACGTCATCAGGAAACCTAAGGTTACTGAATTATTTTCGATTAACCCTTATGCGCTCATGTTTCCAATACAATCTACTGAATGCGCCTTTTAAACATGCAGTGAATAACATTGTAGAGATTTTTCTCCTTGTGTCACGCCCTTCATGGTAGGTATTTTACAGCTCTTTTTGTGGAGGACAGTGGTGGCTGTGAAACCATTGTAAATATCATCAAGAATTCTTAAGTTATGCTCGTCTGCGGCACGATTCCTTAAAGGGACACTGAACCACTTTTTAAAAAAAACTAGATTATGGTGTCATGATACGTAATTTCGTGCGGCGAACTCGAAAATCAAGTCGGAAATTTGCATAAACCACCGCAAATAACTTTATTTTGCCGAAAACAAGCAGCAGGCGCCGCGGCCGCCATCGCGAGTCTCGCCGCCGCTGTGATTGGTCGAAGCTCCATGACATCATTGTCAGGAAGGTGAGGACAGCAGACTGCGCTCGCCGGCAGGCAATGCCGTGTTTATCTGTTGAAATCGGGTAGTTGCTGTTAGTATGGCGAACTGTGAAAGTCGGAACGAGTTCTCTGTACATCCGTACATGTTCGAGCCGGTCGCCACTGTAAAGTCGACGACTGAAGCGGCACAGGAAAGCGAGTCCCAACCAGCCACCTTCACCCGCGTCGGAAACATAGACTGGTACGTATAAGATGCATGTCAGTGCTTAATTTCACTGTAGTAAAGTGTTAGAAGTGATACGTTCGTCCGTGGATATCAAATTTGATAAGAAACAGCAGCATCGGCACTCGCTTTTAGCCGCGTATTGGCACGGTCCGCGCTACGCGCGGGCACCGTGCAGAAACATCAGCTGTTCGTGGATTTCACAGCTCAGAGTGCAGCGTTGTTAATGCAGTCAGTATCGTACTTCGCAGCGGGCAAGGCGCACGCGATGAGTCAGTATGCTACCGCGAGGAAAAAAAAAGCCAGACGGGTGCCGCTCTCGCCGCAGTGGTGACATGTCCTCTGAACTGCGCTGAAAAATTGCGCAAGGATAATTTGGCTCATATATTGCAGTTTTGTTTTTTATAATACCGTCGCTTTTTCTAAATTCTGCCCAGTACTACAGTGATGGTGTGTTAAAATGCATACGGTATATTAGCTGCGTTAGAAGCATGCGACTGTCGTGTAGAGTAGCTGATTTCGATGCTGCGTGCTGATATCTGTGTACACGTGTTTTCGCCATAGGTGCTCATGCACGCACTGCGTGCAAATGGGGAAAGAGGAGGACTGCTGCTGCTGCCTCGAAATTCGGCAGATTCGCGACCGCCAGAAACATCCGAGGTGCATCACAACAACAAAAAAAATTTAAGAAATTTAAAATACACGAAGGCAAGTTGTGGTGGCGGCGAGGGCCCCTTCAGGTGCGGAAACACAGAAGGAACCGCGTCGCTATTCAGTCGCACACTCTTGATCGTCAATCCCAGCGACTGCATGACAGCCGGGTTTCGTACGTAGTCGCTCTCACGAAAGGGCGTGGAGCGCAGCACGCTTGATCTCGTAGGTTTGAAGTCTTTTCTTTTAACTGCAGCGGACCATTTTGCAGCCATCTTCTGATCCCAAGGAAATTTGTGAAAAGCGACCTCATCATGACTGTTAAGTGCTGCGGCAGCCATATGCCGCGCAGTAACTCGGCATCGCGAGTCCACTTCAACCTTGCACAAACACAAGTAGTGAATGTCGGATGGCGAAAATCTTCAATCAGAAGAGAACGGTGCAATGGCAAGAAATCCCTACGAACTGGCAGAACTGATGCTTCGCTAGGCAGCAGATCGCAGCAGAAACAAGCTGAGCTGACTGAGCGACGCAGGCGGCCCGGTGGCTCGACCCTCGCGATGACGTCACCTCCCCACGTGTCTATCTCTCCCGAGCTCCGCCGCTGCGCGCGCGCGCGCTGACGGGGGCGTTCCCTCGGTCAAAGTTTGCTCGCTTATAGCGCCATTGTTTAATCGAACATCGCGAAAAAAACCTCCGTAGGCATGTTGTAAGAGGTCGCGGATACCGAATTCGCAATAAATTCGCGAATTCAAAACCTGTTCAGTGTCCCTTTAATGCCGGCATGACTGATGACGTTTCGACTGATTCAAATCCTTGATCGCATCGTATGCAGGCTATACAGTATTTGGGTGTACTTAGCGCATTTCGCTATGACCTGATTGATAATGTGAACAGGTCCTATTGTTGACGAGCCTTATCGAAACCCAATTAATTACCTTGAATGCCATATAAGATGGCACAAACTCTCGTAGCAATCATTTTGGTAAATTTCTTGTAGACTGCGGATGGTAGGCTACCAGGCCTGCATTGGGAATATGTGATGGACCTCACTGCTTTACTTGCTTATTAACGCGTGGAGACGAAGTACGTCAGGTGTAAGGCCAAACGACAACTGCGAAATGCGCAAGGAAGTCAGCATTTCAATCCTCCACTCCCGTCAGTAAGCATGACTAGAACGCGGATTCTTTTGCTTCACTTCGAATTGCAACCGTGTTCGCTATTTCCAGGCGCACAATTGGCCGTTCTGCGGAGGTTCATTCAGATAACTCGTCGACAGCGTTAAGGCCTGCCTGCAGAGCTCTTCTTGCTCCCAAGTGGCACCTAATTCGTCCCGCAGAAATATAGGATCATGAAAAGAGTGCGAGATATTATTGACCTTGGGGGAAGGGCATATTCCCATTTTGTCATTAGTGCTAGTGTCCCCAACTATCCCCGAAAGTGTGCAAAGCCTTTAGCGAAGCAATATTGTAACGACGCGTTATTAACGAGGACACGGAGCAGCACCAGCAAACAGGCTTTATCCGTCATCCAAAACGAGAAAAGAACATCTTCGTCGCCGCGATCAGCCTGAAAGCGCGTTCAACTTCAACTTTGCCTGCGTTGGCACATACCCGCGACATTAGAATTGTTCCAATATACCTTACAAGCAACACCCCTGCCTGTCTTCGGTAGGATATTTCGTTCGGCGCACAGATTTAAACTAGTTTTCGACGTCCACTGAAATTCCCAGGCATATTGCGTGCTTCTACGGTATGCGGGAAAACACCCTACGCAGAGAGCCATCATTGAAATCGTATTTCCATATCCTTTAGAATTCATTTCAACGTCGAGCCATGCGCGGCATCACTTTAGAAGTGCGGGACATTAAGAAAATCTTGCAATGGCAAGCTTGGTGGTCTATGCCGTTCCACGGCATACTATCCGTTCCCACGGTTTACAGCTATGAAACGGCACTGCTGTTCCGTGCGTGAAAAGCAGCTCGAAGGAAGTGTAGCTATCTTGTGAACACGTCGACTTATCATTTCAGAAAAGACGATCACAAGTCACAATTATAATATACGTCCATACGACACTGTCATAAAGGCGCACACTGAATAGCACTGCAGTCTGCGTGTATCCACCTTTTTGTTCTGAACACAAACATTCAGCCAAACTCAGTTTGGCAGAATGTTTCGTCATCGTAGGAACGGCAAACATGTAATATTCCAGAAAAGAGCCTAAAAACTGTCATCAGGGGTGCAGCTGCAACCAGAAAATACTTCGTCATTGCATTTGAGAAGCCCGGCAGATGCCGGATTCTGTGACAAGTTAAGGAACTCCTGGTTGCTTCAGAATCTCTTACCTAGGAAAGTGACGGTGTTGTAGCCCTATGTGTGCAGAAAGGTTGACAGCCCCTTATCATTTTCTCATTTCCTCTTGCGAACAGCACTCCCCCAATAGAAGTGGAGCTCAGGGACCCGTTAGCCAAACTATATGCGTTATCTTTTAGGGGCGAAGCTACTTAAGGCGTGGGTCGTGCGTCCCCGATGTATGTAGTAGTAGTAGGTAGCCACCAGCGCGTGCCTGCCGGAAGGCACGCACGCGCCGAGGGCGAGCGCGTGGCTCCCGGCGCTCGCCCTCGCCGCGAGCGCCGGGAGCCACTCGCTCCCCGGCAAACTCGACACTGCCCCGGCAAACGCGAGAGACAACGTTGGCGCAGGCAGCGTCTCCTAGCGAGTTTCTTGATTGAGAAATACCGACTGCTCGCGTTGGAGCAGCGTTCACCGGCAACCCATATATATATATATATAGGCACTGGATCTTGACTTGCAATGAAGTGCCGGTGGGAGATTTCACTTGTGCATTGTGCATAGTTGAACCGTGAGGATTCGTAGCATGCGCGTTAACTAAATTAATCCGGAACTCGGCACGCTCTACGATGAACATCCCGAGCTTCGCCTACTCATCATCATTCACTCCGTGGATATGCTGTAATTTTTTCTTCGAATATGACGAGGCAAGGTGAAACCTAGGAAGTTACACAGAGGAAGTAGATGACTGCGTTGGAGGAGAAAAAATAAAGGAAGGAAAAGTAGAGGAGGAACTAAACAATCAGTAAAAAGGTCGACGATCCCTAAGCGTATTCTTAGGGAGGATAACGCGAAAGCGTTCTTTTTTTGGCTAGATTGTCGTTGCGGAGGAGTGCTGCAAACTGCTGTGTTGCGGAGTTGTGTTATAAAGAATGAGGCGATTTCGGAGGCCGGATTATGTTTGTTTACATTATTTCATGCTATCAAAGTGGTGTCGACACTTCACATGTCCTCTTCTATTTCGTCGTCCAGGCAGTATATGCAGATATGCCCAAGGCTGGCCTCAGGGACATCGAAGTAATATGACCGCCGCGGCGTTTTTGGTGGTGTCATTAGACATTCACCGGCGTCGTCACCTCTTGTTGTTCCGGTGACCGCGTACATGCACCAGCGTACATAGACACTACCTTGGCCTTGTTATCCAATTAGTAGGTGAAGACATACATCACATCTAGCACAATGTACGGGCCGTTGGTGAATGCGATATCGATGCACTTACACCTCAACGTAGTGGTGGCCTCAGTGGGCGACTTCCATTCTAGATTGAACTCGGAACGCATGGCGACGAGGAACGACGGGCTAACTGGCGCGTTCAGGCTCCGAATGTTGCTGCAGTGTTGCTACGGCGACGCCATGCAGCTGGGCGCGCGCTTTTGCCAACCCAATGAACAAACGCGGCGACACAGCCGAACGCCTTTGCAAGCAGCTGCAGAGGAGCGCGCACAGACTGCCGCTATGGTGAGTGTTGGCGCCGGCGTCACTTCCGGTGGGAGAGATCATGTGCTTTCCGGGGACGGCTTTTGCGGACGGCAGCTGGGCGCGCACAGTCGCCAACCTAGCCATGAAACGCTGTCGCGTTAAAAGATAACGGCAATAACGAAGAGGAAGATCATGACTACGTAGAAACGAAAGTAGGTGACTAAAGAAAAGAAATTGAGGAATGGAAAAAAAACAAGAGGAAGATCACGATTACTACGAAGACGGAGACGACGCCTTACAGTAGCAAAAAGGCGAAGGGGAGAGAAGGGGAAGATGACCAGTAAAAAACTTAGAGCACTAAGTAATCCTGAGAATAGTCTACACCTCACTATACATAGCTCAAGAGACATCAGTCGGTTGCCTGGAGCCTACTATACACTAATACCTATTCTTACTAATCCTACACAGCAAGATCTGTCGGGCTGTGTAAATGCACATGAATATAAACTTACGCGATGCAAGAATCGTCCTACACTTCTTACGGTATATAGGCCTGTAAGTAAGCGCAATAAACAGTACTCCATATTAGGAGTATATGAGCGTCTTTTGTCTTGCGTGAAGCCTGAAGGATAGCTCCAGGTGCCTGAGAGCTCACAAGATGGCAAATACCACGGGAAACGAACTAAGAGCGTCGTTTTGGCCAGGAGCATTGATTTACGACAATGAATAATTGTTACAGTTCATTCGGAGCTTGTCACCCGCATGAAGGCAGCCTGATATATACAAGCAGTATAGGCGCGATCAATCCTTTCGCGAGGTGAGTTTCCCTGGCTTTGGATTAGTTGATGTCTGTAGCATTCAAATGGTGTTGTAACATATAATTAAAAAAAACTGCGCTGCGGTTGCAGGTAGGACGGTCTTTTCTGCCGCGCATGTCTGAAGTACAGGTATGCGTTCGTGGAGTAGGGGAAAGGGAGTAAGAGATATGGAAATAAGAGTGCCTCCCTCGAAGAGGCCTCCAGAAATTTTGACCACCTATCGTTCATTAGCATTCGCTGACAACCCAGACTGCACAGGATCCTGACACATTCGCCTCCGTCGAAAATGCTGCCGCCACGGTCAGGATCTCTGTCTCGTTCTGTTTCTTCGGGGGGCATGGAGCGATGAGGGGGGTTAGTAGCCAAGCGCTATAACCACTGCACCGCCAAGGCTGACTTGTGCCAACTTGAGGTGAGTGCTTACCTTACAGCAAAGTGTCATAAGGGCGAGAGTGTGTTATAAATTATACGTAATATGGGGAGAAATTGCAGGCCATAAATTGCAAACTCAAACATACTAAAACTTTGTTACTTCTCCTTGTGTCGATCAGGCCTTTTAAGAATATCACTATCACCCAACTTCTCCGTGCAACATTCGCGTGTTTACTTAGGCTCGATTGCTTCTGCTGGAACTTCCTCCATGCGCTATACAAAAGTAAGTAATAAATATTCAAACGTTTCGGAAAAGTCCTAGTCTGTCTAGAAAACGCTCACCTACAGCCAAATGCAAAAAAATTCAGCTTCGCGAGCAAGACTTTGACAGTTCTTGGACACTACCGTAAAAAGGAACTCGACCAAACTCCGAGAATCTTGCTGCATGCTCGATTTTTTTTTCCGGCGCGCCAAAAAATCCTGCGCAGCTTTGTCGCACTTGCGTCTTACCTAAAGCGATTCATACCAAATTCACTGTGCTTGCTTCTACACTAAATCAACTCGTCGCAAATGACGCAGCTTTCTTTTGCCCCGACGAATGTGAAAGCGCTATCGCGGCGTGGAGGCATGCCTGACTTCCCGTCCATTATTGTACCACTCTGACCCGAGCACACCCGCGACCGTTCATGTCGACGCCAGTACTCATGATCTTGGTGCCATTCCCGTACCATACGACACATGAGCTGCCGCGAAAGAATTGTTGCTTACGCTAGCCGCACTGTGACCTCCGTGGGGAAGAATTACACTGCGACCAAACTCGAGTGCATGGTTGTGGTTATAGGTTGTACAAAAATTTCGCCCGTGTGTGCACGGCCGCCACGTTGCAGTCGTTGCCGACCATAACACTCTGTGCAGGCTTTCATCGCTAGCGAACTTATCTAGTGGCATTTGCAGCTGGGTGCTTAGGAGAGTACGGTTTCGGAGTCACCTACAAGTCCGGAAACAAGCACCTTTACATCGCTACTATCTTGCCAACAATAGTGAATCACCGTCTACACGCCGTGTTCTCTTCGTCAGCTTTACCTATCTCGACACTCGACTGGCTTAACCCTGAATGCTATCTGTCCTTGTTGTCCATGAAAGTGCCGACCTCTGCTGGCGACCTCTTATAGACTGCAGGAAATGTTCTCCACTGCTATGAAAAACGTAAGAGACCTAGAAAATGTAATTAGCAGAACACCAGTGATCAGAAATGCGTTAAGTGTGCGAATTTTGAAAAACATTTTTGCTCCTTACTTATGAAAAAATTTGGTAACTGAACTCTTAATAAGCACAATCGCGTCGCGCGTCATTTTTTGCGGAATGTCGACCAAGAATACGTTACCTGTTTTCTGATGGATCTTTTAATTGTCCAATGGTGAGCATTCCATAAGCACTGTATGCAATAGCTAGTGGCAAGATCCAACCAGTTATAAACAGGAAAGGTGTGCGCCACAAGAAGAGCAGCCTTTTCTCCATTAAGGCACGGAAACGCTGTCGAGAATTTGGAGTTCGCTGGACCGTGTCAACCTGGGTGACCTTGCCGCCTGCAAAACGTTTAGTTTGTCGCATTTTGATTAGACTGCTTCTATTCTGTTCTTTTAGGATAGGGCAATATACAGTGCGCACAGAGGGAGTTAAAGCCACACAAATGTTCTGGTACGTATGGTGGATAAGAAGGCTGATGCGAGCTGAACCTAACCACCATATGTACTCGTATTGCCCTGGAGGTCAAAATCTGCCTACCTTACTGGTCATTCACAAAAACCCCTTTCCATCTCTGGTACCGTAAATTTCCGGGCAACTGAACGCTGCGCCGGTTAACCAAATTGTAATACCACCGTTACTTAGTATTAATGCATTAACACATAGAATACACATAAGAGAAAGTGGTTGAGCGTGCTAGAAAACAGATATTCCACTAAGTGGCTACAGATTGCTATTAATTGGCCATTGCTTGCACATGGTAGTATAAACTTTTCGCAGTCAATAAAATTACACGTAATAATGTTCTGTAAAATAACCCGTGGAAAATGGCAGGAATGATCGCCGCACAATTAACATAACGCAACCCGGGGATATGAATGTTATAGCAGTAACATTATGCCGAATGCTTGCCTGGAATTCACGGCTGACGCAGTGAAGAGTGTTCAGACCATACACCAACAATCTTTTTAGAAGCATTGTGTATAATTTTGTCACTGGATCACAGCTGAAGAAAACATTTACAGTGATTCAAAGAGTACACTTAAGATAGACGCTATAGCCCCGCGATGAATGTGTGAGTGTGGAACGCAAAACAATCCACCTCAATCCAACAATCCACATCCTTCTTATGATGTCGTAGCCCCTCTGAAAAGTTCTTTGTCTCATCCACGTACGACGCGCCCCAATCTGAACAAGGAATGAGTAAATAACACCTTGCGCTCTCTCCCTGGCACCCTGTCCTTGGGGCGCGGAAAGAAATGGCCAAGCGTGGAAATTGGCATGTGTGCTATTCTTATTCCCTGCTCCGACAGCACACGTGCGAGCGCTTCGCTAGTACACTGAACGTAGGGAATGCACACACTTATGGGCTTGGAAGGCGGCGGGTCAGTGTCCTTTCCAAGCGGTTGGCGGGGATGAGTCTGGCGGCGAGCAGCCCTTTTCAAGGAACACTTTCGTGTAGCCGTTCTCTAGGAGGTCGTTTCTGACCACCTGTTCTTAATCTATCCGCTTATTCTCCGAAGTACAAACCCTCCACGCACGGGTCAGCTGAGCCGAAACCACCGCCGCTTTATGGTGGAAAGGGTGGCTCGAGCTAGCGTCGAGGTAACGAATGGTGTGAGTCGGCTTTCGGTATACCGAGAACTGGAGCATACCATCCACCTTTGTGACAAGGACATCAAGGAACAGCAAACAATTGTGCTTTTCCCATTCCACGGTGAACTGAATGGCCGGTTCGGTCGAGTTCAGGTGGGCAGTAAATGCTTCTACGGCAGAAGTTTTTAGCATGCACAAGCAGTCTTCGACATACCGCAAAAATATCTTCGGAGTGATGTCAGCCGACTGTAATGCTCTTCCTTCCACCGCTTCCATCACGAGGTTCGCTGTCGTAACAGACACAGACGCCCCGATTGCTGTACCAGTTCGCTGCTTGCAGTACTCTCTGTTGACGGAGAAGTGCGTGCTGCAGAGACAAAAGTTCAGCAGGCGGCTCAGCTCGTCGACGCTTAGGCTTGTTCTTTCCCCGACGTTCTTGTCACACTCAAGGGCTTTCCAGAAAGGCTCAGACAGCACAGCAACGATGTCCGCAAGCTCGATAGACAAAGGAGTGCGTTAGCTGAGCACAGCAAGGTGAACGACCACCGCATCGCCATTGACAACTCCCGCGTCCTCGACTTCGAAACTGGTTTTTCACACGCGACTTTTTGTGGAATCGTGGCACATTCATGCGACGCCTGGTAACATGAACCGGTCTGCAGGTACAATGCCGAGTGTCTATTTTAGAGGATTCCGGTACCTGGTTCATCACTAGCCTGACGCCCTCGGCTTGAAGAACCGGAAAAGGAAGAGAAAAGAACGAAGAGAAAAAAACAAGGCCTCATAAGCCCTGCTGCTGTGTGGTTCCCTCCAGTCACGCCTGAAGAAGGGTCCGAGTGGGACCCGAAACATCGGGCTTTTTTCATCTTTCAAGTAAGCAGTTTTTTACGTTTGTTGATTATAATTTGGTTGGTATCCCCCCTGTTTTCACCTTTAATTTCGTCTTAACAGATATCTGTCAAATGTGCACCTTTAAATCATTACGCCTTTACTTCGGCCCAGAGACAGCAGTGTCTGCCAAACGCTACGTGAACACCTCACGCAGCATCGGAGCGTTCAAGACGCACCTATACTTCTTCTCCACTTGCCGGGACCGGAACCTGGCGCCTAGGAGTCTTCGCATCAAGGCTGTCGTACACACCAGTGAGAGGCGCAGCCTATTGGCCCAACGCCGCTTGGTGATCGCCCGTGTCCATGAATGCAGAGCAACGGTGAGACAGATGGATTTGGACTTATTCTTCCTTCGCCGGCAAATGGAGCACCGGCTGGGTGGACTCATTCCTGCTTTGAAGTCCTTCGCGTGCTCTGTCGCCTCAAGCGCAGCGGAGAAATAGAGCGTCTCCCAAAGTAAGAAGCTCTCAGCACTGATGCGGCGAAAACAGCCTCCGAACTCCTAGGCTTCGAAATTTCTTTTCAACCTCTCGTCCAAGAAGTCACTACCTGAGACTAGCGTCCTTCCCAAAGGCCACAGCTTCAGTATGTCGGGCAGTCGACCGCCCCTGGTAAAGATTGCGGCAGCTGTCGAGGACGGGATTCGTCGTCTTGACTCCAAGGTCCAGGAATAAGTGAGGCTGAAGGCGATTGGCATCCTGGCACACGGCCTCAATGAAAAACGGTCATCCAATCTGTCTGCAGGAGGAAAATCGAGCCCTACGAGAGCTGCGCGAGATTATCAGTGCACGTTAAAGAACCCAGGTGGTCTAAATTTCCGGAGCCCGCTTAGCCGTGCTCCCTACATGGGCTGCAGAAATTAGCGTCTTTTCCTAACTCAGCCACAGTCACATCATCATCATCATCATCATCCGCCATAGTCACCTTGCCTGCAGACAAAGGGAATGCCACCGTCGTCCTTGACCGGCGAGACTACGACCGCAAACTGCAAGACCACCTTGACAGTGACACATAACTCAAATTAAAGAAGGACCCTACAGCACAGGTACAAAGAGACCTCAACAAGCTGCTAGGATGAAGTGTTTGGGAAACACACAGATGCCAGAGCTCTATAACTTTGTTTCACGTGCAGAAACGGTAGTGCGCCTAGCTTCTACGAGCTCTCCAAGATCCATAAGCCCGGTGTTCCCTAGAGGCAGATTGTGGATTTTTTTTTGTTTTAAATTACAGTCCTTGGATAGAGGTGTACCTGCATGCATATTTTATTTATATACCCCGATGTTGTATTTCATGGTGTTTATAAGTGCGTTTCTTCGTATCTTCCTTTTTCTTTGTAATCAAGTTAGCCAACCATGCGTGTAAATGATGTATCTTATACCTTTTTGCGTCTTTGTCAGTGTTGAATGAAGTGCAAAAAACACCAGGACAGACGAGTGGACAGGACGAGGTGCTACTAACAAATGAAGTTCATCGCAACGAAGTGGTATCTAATATAGGTAAAGGGTCGTGGCAACAAACAAAGCGTGAAGAAAATAGAAAAGGAAAAAAGTACAGCAATCTCACACTGCAGTGGTTGTCGGGCAATTAGCGGACAGATGCGCCATTTTTCTGTCTGTCAACAACAGGAAGGGGCAACTAGCGCACATGTGCTTTTGAGTTCCTATTTCGTAGGCCTCGGTAATTTCCTTGTTAGCTGGAAAGAATTGTTAGAATTGTGGAGCATTTGGGTGAGTTCGCGTAGCAATCGCATTCTCGGCAGTGCCAATCAAGGTGGCCATTGTGAGCCTTCTTCGCATTGTTGTGATGCTCACACATTCTGATATTGATACACCTTCCCGTCTGTGCTATATACTGTCTTCTGCAAGATATCGAGCAGACCACACCTTCTGTGCCCCATTCCACGATGCTTCACCAACTCGCCCAAGCTCACGCATTAGTGAATTTCTTGGTCAGTGTCTCTTCTATTGGTGTCACGCAGGCGTTTTTAAGGCTTTTGAACCGATAGTCCATCGGCTCAAGGTCAGGTTTCAGCTGCTATTTCGAAGGCTCTGGAGCGATTAAAGCGGAAACTACGTGAACGTGTCCTCTTGTTCACAGTGTGCTTGTTGTCATGATAGAAAGAGACATACCAAAATTCTCCGAAAACAGTACATATGAGTGTTACTGATAATTTAATAAGGTGCTTTTGGCTCTTGGTATGTGCGAGCTGGACGTGCTCTCAATCATAGCAATGTAACTTACTTGTGCTTCCACTGTCTCGTCCTCTCTTCTTTTTTTTCTTGGTGTACTCTTCCTTTTTCATTCCAGCACATTTATGTTGGCTTGCATTTCTCTTCTTTATCAATGTGGCTTTTTAGATAAGTTGGCTCATAGCAATAAATGGTCTAATAGCGCCAGCAGGCAAGGAGGAGAAAGACACAGATGAGCCCTAACTTTCCACAGAATGCTTATTGCCAGAAGCAACATTATTTGTAGACCCATGTCACGAAGTGCCCAGTATCACACTTAAAAACCTGCGGCATCAAAAATGATAACTCAAATGAAGTCATCAGCCACAAAAGGGCCGCTGACGCAGCTATTGCCAGCCTTGAAGCCGCCCTGATAGCGCAGGCTGGAAATAGTTGTGTCAGCTGCCCTTCTTTGGCACTGAGTTCATTTGAGTTGTAATTTTTGGATGCTGCAGGTTTTTATGCGTGATAACTGGGCACTTCGTAACACAGATCTACAGGTGCTGTTGTTTCTGGCAATAAACGTCCAGCTTAAAGATGGCGCTTGTCCTGTTGTGTCTTTCTGGTTCTTGTCTGTTCACGCTTTTACACCTTTTATCGCGTGTTGTATTGCCTCGTGCTGAAGAACTCACTCGGCACAAGACAATCGCTACATGTTTATTAAGTAGGATGGCCCTGATAATCGAGCATTCGTCTGCTAGGTTCCATAGTCGCTGATGTATTGAGGAATGCATGCTTCAAAAACCTCTCACCAATCAACGGCACAGTCTACTCAAACCACCTTGTTTGACCGGTGCACAACCTGCTCTCTCGGCACACTTTGTTTAGTCACGAAATGGTATACGTGCTGGCCTTCCTCGACAGCAACGGCTTCCACTTTCACTGCTTCAGTATCGGCACCAACTGCATGTATCGTGCCCATGTAGGGTGTCGCACCAGCCTTGCTGTCTTGAGGTTATATCTATTGCTCACTTTTGGTGGCGGAACAAGCATTCCAAAGCATGTTAGCATAGCAAACGTGTATGCACAGACAACACACACCGAACACTACCTGAACATGGTAGCAGCACCGAGCGGCGAAAATGCGCCTACAGTCTCGCTACTCAACAACTTAAAAACTAAACATGCTATGTGCATGACAATGTATGAACAATTCATATCAATGGTTTGCACAGAAGTAACAGAAGTATTTGTGCTAACTGGCTTTAGTGTTTAACTTTTGATGGCATGAAAAAAAATCAACATCCTCAGTGCCACACAGTCCTCGCGCAAAATGCCTGAACGAATCAACGGCCATTCAAAACTGCCATGTAGCAGCACGAGGATAATTTGAATCAGTAGAATTGTGGGCTTTTCGAAGGCTGCTGGACTCAAAAGCGTTCCAATCATGCCCGTGTGGCACAGGTATTAAAAAGGGGTTCAGCTCTATTGGAAATCATGTAAGTGCGGTAGCGGCTGCTGCTAACATGCTTGCTTCAATCAAAGGTACGTTAGCGACGTTTGCTTAAAGTCCTTATATTATATCTTTGTTGCTGGAAATCAACTTTCATGTGCATTGAATGTAGCGCAGAATTATACCAAAACAAACATTCGTAAGTCTACATAAGCAGGCGTTTTTCAGTTTGTAATTTAATTGTTGTTTCGCTGAATTTTGAATGAGGGCTCTGGTATTCAATATTTGAATTTCTGGCCACTATTCAGCACTGTTCTATGGTTCATACGCTCACTCTGTCCATTTAGCCATTATCCGATGCCCTGTTGGGGAGTGCGTAGGCAGCTTTTGGTGCGTCTTGCATTGCATACCCCACCATGTGGCAGACTTTTGCCAAGGGGATAGCATGTGCACAGAGCCAATGGGGACGTTTTTTGTTTTTTTCGCGACGGTGGCGGCATCTGGGAGTCGCTGTAAGCGATTGGATTGCTAAATCCTGCTTGAGGCGAGCCAATGCAAAAGGGAGTCTAATATGGTAGCGCCATGGCACTCGCGAGCTCGGGTCGGTTGCTCGCGCTACTTCTATCGACGATTTCTGCATTCTGGTGACTAATTGCCCCAGCACTGTTTTCCCGTGTAATTGCCTGTTTATTTACGTGGTGCGTGTGTTTGTAGCTGGACGAATTGTGGCGAGGGCCCCCTCGCCTGCCCTCGCGGTTGCCTGGCTTGTGAACATAGTATGTGTATAAATACCTGTTGTCTGTCGGAATGGTGTAGAAGTGCTCGGCGCTCCTGCCAGATGCATCACACGATTTGGCGTAACAGTACCTATGCGCCATAATTGCTGTCAGTAGTTCGCGCCTTCGCGTTTCTACAGCGCCCTCGCGGTCGTCGAGTCGTCTGCTACGATCGTCTGCAGCGAACGATTGAGCGTCGGTGCTGGTGGCGCTGGCGGAGATGCGCCGAATAATGTTTGTAGAACTTTTCCATCAAATGGTGATTTATGATGCTCGTTGCTGCTAGTATTTTTATTAAAAAACAAGTTTTCCTTTACTACTGTGGTCATATGCAGTTTTCTTTTCATTAGGGTTAGCTGAATTTTCTTTACCGCGGATACCAGGTTCGCTGCAATCGTTTCGACGGTGGCGCCATCTCATACAGCGGACGCACAACTGGCCACATGCCACGGGCTGGCTTGTGCTTTTGGACGGTAACAAATGGAGCAATCAGCAAGCACTGACGTTCCCAAGCTCCAGGATTTAAACATCAAGTGACAAAATATGCTAACGAACGCTTAAATTGGAGGTCAGGTGCAAGTTTGATGTCAAGAATGAGCGTGCTTGCTACTGGTAGATCCAAATGCAAAACCTTGCCAGGACCACCTGAACCCAGAAAGCTTTCGGTAAGAGTGCGAATTTAGAAATTTGAGGGGGTCCTTGTCGAACAGATTCGCCCTACCAGGAGCAAGAGCTTCACCATGTCTATAGAAATTATGCACATGAAAGCACTTGCTATCACTCGGCACATGAAAATTCAGCCTGCGGAGTTCAAAGTTAAGGGCGGCTTCTGCACTGATATCATCTTTTACAAGTTCTAAACTTATGAGTGTAGAAGGCACATTAGAAGTTTACAAGTTTTAAAATTATGACTGTAGAGGGCACATTGTAAGAAGTCATGCTTCCCCTTCTGAAAAACTCCGTATATACGGAAAGAGCATTTCCGTACATACGCTATCATGGTAATACGGATATCCGTACATACGTATTCCACATCACTTCCATATGTGCGCTCCGTATCACATCCGTATATGAGCATTCCGCATTACGTTCGTACACTACTCTCCGTATCACTTCCGTTCATCCTACTCCGTACCACCTCCATACAATTTCCGTATATAGACTCTAAACCAAAATGTACGAAAAAGGGGGCATGCCGTTCGTCCTTTCGAGGACTAAGTGGGCTGCCACAGATTTTGAACCAATTTTGGAGTTACTGCGATACTAACAGCAGCGGTTCAAGTTTTTAGTCCCCTGCAGTTCCCACTCGATGGTTTAAAAGTTGCCCTCGGTAGAGCATTCGAGGCAGACGCATTGTTGGACCGCGTCCCACCAACCGAAAAAAAAAAGAAAAATGAAGGCTTCCCATTGCGATCAGATTTTCACTTGATTTATCAGCATTTACATCACACATACCCACTTTATCAGCATTTAATATCGCATATACATACTCCCATCAATTCAAAGGAACATCACACATGTACACACGCAAACATACATGCAAGCATATCAAAGTAATGCACCACTAGGCCATTCACCTCACGCAAACGTACACCGATGATCGGGTATATATACCCACATATATTACCTAACATGTGGTGCCGGTGGTGAGCTCCGGTTCAGCGCAAGTACAAAATAAATATTCACAGAACAGCCGTGCGGTTAGCGTTGGCTCTTAGATAATCCTGCACTACACAGAGCTGTTAAACAAAACTCGCCATATAGTGAGCGGTTTTTTATTTAGCCAATCCCAATTAGTAGCTAGCCCCTCGTAGAGTGAAGCGAACGCGCGTTCACAACGCCTTGCGCGACCTCATCAAATGCCCCTGAGCACACACAAACACAGTAACCACAAGCATTCAGCAGCAGCGGCAAAGAAACGTACTTAATTGTACCTATGTGATGATGACTACCTAGATAAAGAGGCTAAGTGCCCACTGCCCACGATGTGTACACACGTCAGAATAAACAGTGCTCAATATTCTACTTCGTTCTCTTACTTTTTCTGTATCATTCTGTATCTCCGTACTCGTATTTCAGTATCCGTATCTCCGTATCCGTATCATTCACGCAAATTCTTCTAATTCCTTATAGCGGCTTCCATTTGCTTGTGAGGCCTCCGCATCGTCCTTCCGTACTTTTTCCATATATGTGTCATCAACATATGCGCTTCCGCATAATCTACCCCTTTGTCCGTTCATATTCCGTTCGTCATATGTCATACCTTCTGTATGCTCCTTATCGCCGTATCGTATATCCATACAACGTATACTGAAGCAGTTCATTCCGTAAAATGCATTTTTATGGCGAAACGGAATTCCTTGTGTTCCATACGCCTTCTTCCGTATGCTCTGTATCAGTTCCGTAGGCTTCCGTATATGTCCGCGTGTGTTCCGTGTCATTTCCGCAAATTTCGTACGGAGAAGGTACAGAATCCGTATGTTTTCCGTAAAGCTGCATATGGATTTTTTTCAAAAGGGCCACTTGCAGTGAGCAGTCCCGGCATGAAGCACTACAGTTGAGCCCACTTATAATGGTCCGAGATATGACGATATATCGTTAGGACATAAACTTTCGACATATGTCTGGCCCCTAATTGGGATGGAACATATCAATAAATAAAAGCAGCAACCAAAATCCAAGCTGGGGAGATCAGACTTTTCGAACCCATTCCGGCCTGTTCCTCAGGAATGACTGGGGCCAGGTTCAAGCTGTCTTATATCATCCTTGGCACAGCCACCACAATTGCAGTGGTTCGTGATGGAGTGAGACTGTGTATACACCTTGGGGAGAGTCCCAGAGAACGGTTCAAGTTGTGTGCCTTGATTCAAGCGGCAGTCTTTTTCTCCATTGTGGCTCGTTTTTGGCGGTTCTCATTACCTCGAAGTCAGTTTTGTGGTCGAATGCCTGACAATGCTTCGTTCTGTGTCTTGCTTCCTGGTGACATTCCTGTGATGCCGAATTCATTCTGGTAGGTGTTTGTCTTACCAATGTACGAGCACGCGCACTCGCTACGTGGAATTTTCTACAGAACACCCGGGCTCTTCTCCCTTTGCTGGCCGGTGTTCGGGGGAGGGGTGAAGTAGTGGCCTAGTGTGTACGAAGGCACATGTGCAAGTGCACCCTTTCCTTGAAAGTCCGGGTCGCTGCCTCACTGGCTCCTTGAACCTATGGCACCGGTACGCCTTCTGCACTTTTTCTCTCGTCGAGAGGCAACGGACTGAAGGAGGGTTTTCGGTAGCCGTCTTTCATAGGTCCGCAACGATGTGGTCATCTTCTGTCTGCTGTTCTGAGTCTGGTCTGCTGTGTGTATGCTATGGGCTCTTTGAAGTATAGTGTTAGCAACAGATGCCTTGTTGCTGACAGGGTGGGAGGAATCATAATGGAGTTAACGACCATTGTGTGTCGTCTTCCTGTAAACGGAATTCCAGGTACTTGCGTTGTCTCACCACTTGGACATCAAGAAAGAAATAGTGCAGTCTCGTTCACACTCGTCCGTGTACAAGTATGACATATATTGGCGAGACAAACACCTACCTTAATGAATTGGGCAACACAGGAAACACGTCTGGAAGCAAGACAGAGAACGCAATGCTGTCGCATAGCATTGCGAGGCATGCGACATGAACTTGATTTCAAGGTGACAACAATCCTCGAGAGTGAGCTCCAGTGGAGAAAAAGACTTTCTTGAATCATGGCGCGAAACTTGAACCATTCTTCGAGAGCTGTTCCCACGGTGGATATGCAGAGTCATCACTCCATGGCGAGTCGCTTTCTGTGGTCGTGCCAAGGTCTATGTAATGCAGCCCAAACCTGAGCCCCAGTCATCCCTGAAGAAGAGCTGGAGTGGCTTCGAAACGTCGGATCTCGCCAGCTTGAATTTTAGTTGGGTTCTATTTATTTATGATTAATGATCATATTTCTGTGCTCTTATGATTTTCCATGCTACCCACTGAAACAGTGTCCATATATAATAGACATTTTTCAGAACGTCCTTCTTTTGCAGTCATCATTTTTAGTCTTGATCGCGATAAGAATGCTGCACATACTAGATGAAAAAAAACTAGTTGGGCTTTCACAGCACAAGCGCTGCGGGGGATTAGTATGGGGCTCGGATCAGTTGAATGCCAGTTAAATACAGTTGCCTTGAAAGTTGTGATAATGTGGTGTTCATTATGAAACTCTGGAGGTTATTCTTTGAGGTCTGGTTGTTTTCCCGTTTTCATCATAGAAACTTTTCGTAGTCAACATCCAGCTTTAGATTTATTAACTCGCATCACAGTGTGTAGACGAAAACGTGACGCAACTATCTTCAGCGTGAGGAAGCTGTTTAAAAAAACATTACATGATAATCCAAGTGGCGCGCCACCATTTGTAACTTAGTTTGGAACAGATACGACGCACACGGACCACAGGCGAGCACGAAACGAAGAGACAGATCAACGTGAACTTGCTTTAAACGTAATCCGCCACCATTTTGCAATGGCGATGTTTTGGCAGTTCCAGACATGAGACTGCCAATGCCGCAAACATGGTTTGGGTTTGTTGCTACTCGTTGCTGATGCACGGTCATTTTTCCGGCTGGTTTCGCAGGAAAACAAGGTGCTTCTTAGATACGAGTATACATAGCAAATTCTACCGAGGCTACCTGCCTCATTGAAATGATGTGCAAGGTGCCGTAATGTTCAATATGCTTATTTGTTTCCACTGTTGCTGATGTGTCACCACCGCGTTTTTCGATCTTCACGCAACGTGAGTCAGCATGAACGTGCCTCTGTACGCTGCGCTAAAGGTCGGTGGTTACTAAGCTGCTGTCGAGAGATCACGGCTCATGGACACGTTGACCAATGGCTGATGTCGAACCGTGATGATTTTCAACCTTTTGAACGCCATAGTCTCTGGTTAAAGCTACACAGCTTGATGAATGCTTAGCCTAATGCGGCTGATGGATAGCATAAAAAGAAAGAAAAGAAAATAGGGATTACGGTGAGTGAATATTTCAAAACCATGTGGGAATTTATTTCCTTCGACGACATACCTTGCATCTGGAGGGGTTGGTCTTTCTCGGCACCGGTCCATTGCTTGTATATTCTGGTAGTATAATAACAAAAGAAAGGGGAAATTATATCACGCAGTGCTTTCACATTCTCTGGTGTCATTCGTGTGCCTGTTCACCGATTATTGAAGTACAAAGGTATTAGAAGGACACTGTCAAATATCCGAAGTGAAATTTTTGTATCCATCACGGTGCAGAAAAAATAATGGCTCGCTATTCGGACTCCGAAACATTTCCTGCCCAAATATGCGCAGAAACGGCCATTTCTTGTCGATTGTGATGAGCAGTTACGAGAACGTGCCATCATGAAGGGATGTCAGATATAAACTACAGATTCAGGAAAGGCTTACAGCAATATCCAATACACAAGTACTACTCGTGCAATAATTAACAATCTTTATGCACTATAGTACAATCTGCCGAGAAATATTTCGTAAAGCAGGGGAAACTTTAGAAGGCGTTCAGCAACGCACTTTACATGTGATGTTGGCCAAAATCTGTGGGCTGTGCAGTGTCTTCAAGATCGGGAATATTGCTTTAAAGTCTGCCGATATGCAATTGTCATCGAAATATCGCCTAATATCTGTAAGTAACATTATCAGTAATATCATAGAGTATGTTGCACCTTGAGACCTGGTCTTCTTTCTTGAGGGGAAATGTGTTCTTTTTCAATTGCACTAAGGAGCGCGATAAAACTTAAAAACCTACCTTAATCAAGTTTACCTGTTACCTGCTAAGCAGCAGTTCTTCTGGGTGCTTTCTCTTTCAAACTAATTTTATGAAATATGGCTAGAATTCCGTTATATATGCTGCAGTTAGTAAAATTCATTTAACAATTTAGCACTCCCGATGTCAAGCTTCATTTTGGGCGAATAATGTTAATGTTGTCAGGATAAGTTGGCCCAATGACACTGCTATTACCAATGGGATCTCAAAGCAGCACTCGTTTAGGGTAAATTTTCTTTCATCTAATTAAGCAATAAAGAAAGCACAATCATTACGACTCATGCGTGTAACTACATAAGGTAGTTCAACGACTTCACACAACCATAGCTCTTTTTCGACAATTCAGGCGAACATACTACAGGCCTGTTCACTGTGGGTCAGTGCGCATTAGAGAACTCCAGGCCATCAAAATTTGTGGTATCATCCATTCTCGCGTGCCTCATATTGACCTTGTGGTTTTTGCACAAAGCATCAGCATACCCTGATTTAGAATAATTATAGCCGTACAGATATCTCGGCGTCACTATAAGCGCGATGGTCTCCAAGAATGGTAGCAATAATCTGATCAGTTGTGAGATGATAGAGCTAATGGATATCATAGCGAAAATCTGCCAAGGAAAACTGGACATTCCAAATCCTACCCGTATGGAGCACCTACCTGGTGGAAGCAAAAGGGGCCACCTCTAATTCCGTCCAAGTTTAGCCAAAGAGAATTTATGTAGGTACATCATCTCACGCTGATCCTGCTGTTAATTGCGTAACAATAACCGTGATATAAAATTTCCAACAAAGACCATCAGAACCTGCTCGTAAGGTCTACTTTTCCGCAACATATTTATGTCTTTGATAACGTGATGCTCAGTGCAGAAGCACGCAATGAATGGCCATGGCTTACCCGCACTGCCTGTTTTAACAAGAAAGTGTTTTTTGCGGAGGTCCACCTAGAAATCAGTGACGTACTTTTGTAACGGAAGTGGTTCTCTGAAAAATATTAGCTTACTGTAACGTGGTCATGACGCACGCAGCACTCAAGGCGAAGCACGGAGAACTCAAGAGATGTGAGGTGAACGACTTATTTGGCGAACTTGTGCCCAGCAAAACAAAGCCAACGACAATGTACAGCAATAGCGGCATGAACAGGCGTCTCACAAACAGTGTAGTGGTAAGACTGACAAGTAGTGTAATGGTAATGTGTCGGCTTTTATACACATGTCATAACACGTCCCACCCTCACATTATGTCTGAAATTATCTCTGAAGTCGCTCAAATGCGCCCGTCAGGCATGCAAAGCTTCAAGAATGCAAAGCTTCAAGTGTCATGCCAGATAAACGGGGCCTGCTTTGTGGGTAACAGAAAGTGACAACGGCGCTCCCCGCAAACAATGAAAACAAGCCCGCATGTCACAGGAAAGTGATAACGGCGTTCTCCTTAAACAAATGAAAACAACCGCGCGTGCCACTGCCCGCCTCTGACACGTATCGTCCTGATGCTAAAAAAAGAATATGAACGTGAGAGCATGCAATATATTACGTTAACAATCCAATAATTCACCATGCGCAATAAGGTTTCATTCGCACCACGTGTACAATTCGAGTTAGGCACGCTGCCGCTGTGATGATGCTAACCTATCGGGCACGGCCTCATAGTCCAGTTCACCACAACGTCGGAGCACACTATAGGGTCCACTCTAGCAGTGGAAGAGCCTCTCACACGATCCGCCTTGTATTGGCGTTGAGACCCAGACGAGGTCGCGTGGTTCGGTGTGGCGTCGTCGAAGGTTGTAGTGGCGCCTGTCGACCGTGTGCTGGTTCTTGATACGCCATAGAGCGAGCTGTCGAGCTTCTTCGGCGCGCTCCAAGTAGATGGCGTCGTCGAGGTCTTCTTCGCCGGTGCCGACCGGTGGCACGGCATCAAGCAATGTTCTTGGACTCCAGCTGTAGAGAAGCTTGCATGGCGTATGCTGCCTCGTTTCTTGCAGGTGAAATACGGACGTATGCAGCCCACGTCTTGTGTCGAACGTCGACGTACATGGCCAGCATGCCGGAGATGGTCTTCTTTAGACGCTCGGTGAGGCCATTCGTCTACCTGTGGTAGGCAATGGTTTGGCGGTGGCTTGTGTGACTGTACGTCAAGATTGTCTGAGTTAGGTCAGCCGTCAAGGCCGTGCCACGGTCAGTGGTGAGGGCCACTGGGGCTCTGTGAACCAGGACGGTGTTCTCAATGAAGAACTTGGCGACCTCGGCGGCAGTGCCCTTGGGCGGGGCCCTTATCTCGGCACAGCGGGTGAGGTAGTCAGTCGCTACAACGAACCATTTAATGGCGGAAGTCAACGTCGGGAACAGCCCCAGGAAATCCATGCCGATTTCCTTGAACTTTTGTCGAGTTAGCTTTATGGGTTGTAGAAGCCCGGCTGGCCTGGATAGCGGTGTCTTGCGTCACTCACACACTCTGCACATCCTTAAGAAATGGACGGCAGCGGTAGTCAGGCGAGCTAATAGTACTTCTCATGTATCCTCGAGAGTGTGCGGCAAAAATCGATGTGTCCGGCTGTCAGATCGCCGTGTAAACCTTCGAGAACCACCGGACGTAGGGGTGAAGGCACCACGACCAGGCGGTCGGCACGCACCGGCGAGAAATTAGTCAGGAGAATGTTGTTGCGCAAGAAAAACAAAGCTACACCTCGACGGAACACTCTTGGGACGACGACGGTTTTGTCTTCGGGGTAATTCATGAGGCTTTTGAGCTCAGGTCAGGTCGATGGCGTTCTGCGAAGTCGTCGGTTCTTATGGGTCCCAAGAAATAGTCATCGTCCTGGTCACTAGGGTGGTGGATCGGCGGGGGCGCTCTCTTCGCCAAAGTGTGCCCTTACTAAGGGTAATGGTAAGCGCATATGTGCAACATTAATTCTCTGTTGAGAACATGCGCCAGCACTCGTGCTGCATAGGAGGACGGCAGCAGCTGTCCTGGAAGTGCGCGCCCCGTTTATACACATATCACTGGTCACTGGAAGTATGCTGGGAAATGCTGCAGGGATGTACTGCACGACGGCTACTCTTAGTTACGTGCAGGATGGTACTTATCATGTTCTAACAAACAGCGCTAGATAAGGGATGGTGAGTGAACAAGATGTGCGATTAAGGTGCTGAACTAACAATTATAATCAATGGTTTACTGCCGCAGGAAAATGCAACATCTGTGCAGAAAAACTACAAAACATAGCCTGTGCGCATGGAAGATGCAATGCAGAAAAACTACAAAACATAGCCTGTGTGCATGCATTGGTTGGTCTTATATGCAAAGCATTTGTTTATATATCCAGCAATAATAAAACCACTGGTTGTTGAGCGCCTTGTGTGTCATTCTCTCACCGCCCTGTGTCTCCGAGTTGGTGATACAGGTAATCGGCATGGTGCACGCACAGGAAAAAAAGAAAACGGAAAACGAGGAGAGAGACCTTGCTGTGTTTCGTTGTATCTGCCCTCGTTTTTGTTGTTTTTTCCTGCACTGTGTACCATGCCTACTACGCTGTCCTCCTCTTCTTCTTACTTTTTGTTTTTTGCTTGTTGCAATCAATATTTGTACGACCACCACACATACGGCTCAACAGTATTAATTACTGAATAACATCATTTTGGCTGCAGCTGATAATGCACAGAATATGCGCTACAGGGCAAATGTGTACTGTTGCGCATGCAATCTGGCGTTACACATGCAACATGAAGTGGTGCGGAACACGTTGGACCGAGGCCGAGGAAAACGTCGCGAAATGCAAGCTCGCATAAGTTACGTCATTTGCATAATTTATGGCAAATTTCAATTTTAGAATAGTATGTAAAATAAACACTACATTGCGCAAGCAGTTTTTAGCCTTAGAGCATTTGTTTCTGTATTTCCTTACACTGAAAACATGAGAATTGGTCTGAGATTTTGAAACCGAAACCGCCACCCGTGGTGTCGCCACCATCGCGCTATTGCCGTTCTTTTTTTCTTCCAAACATGGCGGCGCGCTGCGGCTGTCGTGTACAACGTGGTGGCGATATTTGTTTTCGTACGGACGATTTCTGGTTGCGCTGCATCTCGGTGTATGTTTAGCGTTGTGCTCATTAGCTCCAGTGGACCTTCTTGAGCCAATTTTAGGTGCGGTGTGCGATAGACTGAGAAAGCAGCAGCCGGCAGCGTCGACACCTCGGAGATCCTTTGTTGACATCCATTCGCCGAGGGACGTGAGTCGTCGCGACACCGTCTGTCAGTGTGTACGCGGGTCAGTGAGAAGCAGTGCCGGAATGCTTTCTACGTTCCGTGATGTGTGTTCCTAGGAAATGCGTTCTCGTTCGCACACATCGAGGGTCGGTACATCGCTTCTCGATCTACGGACGAACGACGCGGCTCGGCACAGCGCCTCAAGGCCGTCAGACGACGCAAACTGGAATCAGCATGTTTCTTAACTAAGGTAGGTGGCTGTGAATGCTGCGCTTTGTGCCGTATCATTGTTGTGTGCAATTTTTACAGCAAAGGAAATCGAGTAGCGTGGTGCAGAGTGCGGTGCCGGTAGCGTTAAATTGGCGTGTGCACGATGTGTGTGCAGAGCTTAGTCGCAACAATTGCGAAGTGCTGGTCCGCCCGCACTATCGTGCGTGAACATTCCATGAAAGGGTGCATAAAATTGTCGCCACGAACATGATCGTCTTGCTTTTTATACGTGTAACTACATGACTCGCGAAACGTGCCTATTGCTGTGGTTGTCGCTGATGTACGCAAGCGTTCGTGCATTAACTGCCATTTTAGGGCTGCAAACAACTGCGATCCAAAGTCATTATGCAGGTATAAAAATGTGTTAGCTGCTATTAAAAAGGACAAAACTGAGGAAGTTCGAAGGATTATACTGCCTTAAAGGTAGTAGAATCGCTCGGCGTTGTAAGTGTGCCGCTTTGCTCTTAATTAAGAGCTACACTGTCGCTTCGTTACTCGCCCCAGCCGATCACATGTTCTATCCAGGAAGACTTCATAGCCATTCCTTGTACAGATATACGCCTTTGTAGCCGCACTCTCTCCCCTTCCTGTACTGTATTTCAAAGCCTAAACAATGGCATTTTTGCACTGTTTCATAGACTGCCTGGAGAAGTATACCAGCAGCCATCCACAACCTCCACCAGCACCACCGGCAGAAAGCAGGCTTGCTGCGGTCCGGAAGCACCTGCACAGCTATTTTACGGAGGCTGGCTGCCAAGGCAAGCGAAAAAAGCCGACAGCTGCCAACACAATATGCAATGAATAAAACTTGACTGCATTTCAACATACTAGTGAGAAGTTGGTAGATAATTTTGATCCTAAGGTTGATATAATGAGCCTTGCACACTGGATACTAGCATTCTTCAACCCTCATTAGGAAAAGTGCATGCTGTAAAGGCTACCATCAAACCCCTGAACTGTGCTCAGCAGCTCCAGACTACTCTTGTGTACTACACATATGTATTCAAATATCTACAGCATTGTTCTCTATTTTGCCATCGATACACATCTTAAAATATATTAATATGCTGTCTCGTGCCGCTTCCTCCATCATGCCCATCCACTATGTTCCATCATGTTCCCAGCATCCATCATGGTACACTATCCATCATTGTCCCAGCTTACATCAGGTACACTATCCACCATGTCCTGGCTTCCACCATGCCACCATAATCACCATGCCATCACCGTGCCATCTACCATAATCCACCATAATGATGGATGGTGGATTCCCCATTCCACATACTGGCAATATTTTTCAAAGGGATGTGGTAATGTGTCGGCTGTTTATTACACATGCATAACACGTCCCACCCTCACATTATGTCTGAAATTATCTCTGAAGTCGTCAATGCGCCCGTCAGGCTTGCCAAGCTTCAAGAAGCAACGTTCAGGTCATGCCAGATAAACGGGGCCTGCTTTGTGGGTAACAGAAAGTGACAACGGCGCTCCCCGCAAACAATGAAAACAAGCCCGCATGTCACAGGAAAGTGATAACGGCGTTCTCCTTAAACAAATGAAAACAACCGCGCGTGCCACTGCCCGCCTCTGACACGTATCGTCCTGATGCTAAAAAAAGAACATGAACGTGAGAGCACATGCAATAAATTACGTTAACAATCCAATAATTCAGCATGCGCACTAAGGTTTCAGTCGCACCACGTGTACAATTCGAGTCAGGCACGCTGCCGCTGTGATGATGCTAACCTATCGGGCACGGCCTCATAGTCCAGTTCACCACAACGTCGGAGCACATTATAGGGTCCACTCTAGCAGTGGAAGAGCCTCTCACACGACCCGCCTTGTATTGGCGTTGAGACCCAGACGAGGTCGCGTGGTTCGGTGTGGCGTCGTCGAAGGTTGTAGTGGCGCCTGTCGACCGTGTGCTGGTTCTTGATACGCCATAGAGCGAGCTGTCGAGCTTCTTCGGCGCGCTCCAAGTAGATGGCGTCGTCGAGGTCTTCTTCGCCGGTGCCGACCGGTGGCACGGCATCAAGCAATGTTCTTGAACTCCAGCTGTAGAGAAGCTTGCATGGCGTATGCTGCGTCGTTTCTTGCAGGTCAAATACGGACGTATGGCAGCCCACGTATTGTGTCGAACGTCGACGTACATGGCCAGCATGCCGGAGATGGTCTTCTTTAGACGCTCGGTGAGGCCGTTCGTCTACCTGTGGTAGGCAATGGTTTGGCGGTGGCTTGTGTAACTGTACATCAAGATCGTCTGAGTTAGGTCAGCCGTCAAGGCCGTGCCACGGTCAGTGGTGAGGGCCACTGGGGCTCTGTGAACTAGGACGGTGTTCTCAATGAAGAACTTGCCGACATCGGCGGCAGTGCCCTTGGGCGGGGCCCTTATCTCGGCACAGCGGGTGAGGTAGTCAGTCGCTACAACGATCCATTTAATGGCGGAAGTCAACATCGGGAACAGTCCCAGCAAACCATGCCGATTTCCTTGAACTTTTGTCGAGTTAGCTTTATGGGTTGTAGAAGCCCGGCTGGCCTGGATAGCGGTGTCTTGCGTCACTCACACACTCTGCACATCCTTAAGAAATGGAGGGCGGCGGTAGTCAGGCGAGCTAATAATACTTCTCTTGTATCCTCGAGAGTGTGCGGCAAAAATCGATGTGTCCGGCTGTCGGGTCGCCGTGTAAACCTTCGAGAACCACCGTACGTAGAGGTGAAGGCGCCACGACCAGGCGGTCGGCACGCACCGGCGAGAAATTAGTCAGGAGAATGTTGTTCCGCAAGAAAAACAAAGCTGCACCTCGACGGAACCCTCTTGGGACGACGACGGTTTTGTCTTCCAGGTAATTCACGAGGCTTTTGAGCTCAGGTCAGATCGATGGCGTTCTGCGAAGTCGTCGGTTCTTATGGGTCCCAAGAAATAGTCATCGTCCTGCTCACTCTAGGGTGCTGGATCGGCGGGGGCGTGAGAAAGACAGTCGCGTAGGAGTGCTTTCGTTCGCTTTGTAGACAACAAGAATGCCAAATTCTTGCAGTATCAGATTCCATCGTACAAGGCGTCCTGATGGATCTTTCAAGTAAGGTAGCCAAGACACGGCATGGTGGCCGCTCACGACTTTTATAGGTCCGCGGTACAGGCGAGGCGGACCTTTGCTGTAGTTAAGATGATGGCAAGGCATTGCTTTTCTGTGGTGGAGTAATACGCTTCTGCTTTCGAAAGCGACCGGCTAGTGTAAGTGATAACACTTCGAAGTTCGTCGGTCCTCTCCGCAAGCATAACACTTTGAAGTTCTTCGGTCCTCTTCACAAGCACGTCGCCGATTCCTGCACTGCTTGCATTCATGTGAATTTCGGTGTCAGCATGTTCGTCGAATTGCGCGAGTATTGGCGGCGTTTGCAGGCGTCTATTTATTCTTGAAATGCCTCGACTTGCGCTAATTCCCATTTGAAATGGACATCGGTCTTCGTGAGGTACGTCAGTGGCTCGGCGATCCGTGAAAAGTTTTTTGACGAAGCGCCTGTAATAAGCACACATGCCAACAAATCTGCCTACTTCCTCTTTGTCGGTAGGCGGAGGAAAGTCGGCGCTAGGAGCTCTTTTCTGCGGGTGAGGGCGCACTCCAGACTTGCTATTAACGTGGCCTAGGAACAACAGCTCCTCGTACGCAAAGCAGCACTTTTCTGCCTTCAAGGTAAGTGCTGAGGCTCATATTACCCGAAGAATAGCTGCAAGGCGCTGGAGGTGTTCGTCGAAGCTGGAAGCAAATATGACGACGTTGTCCAAGTAGACGACGCCAGTCCGCCACTTCAAGCGTACCAGTACTGTGTCCATAACACGTTGGAACGTCCCAGGCGCCAAGCAAAGCCCAAAGGACATGACCTTAAACGATATAAAATAGGCATCTAAGATAAATGTTCTCAAAAACATCGAGGAGTGGACAAATACATAAAGTGAACATTCTAGCATTAGAAGCGTGTGCTATTTCTAAGAAATGCATTGAAACGCCAAATCATGCGTGTGCTATAGTAGGACAAAGTTATTTTTCATGCCGCAAGTGTTCGAAAATAGCGCTTTTGTTGTACGGACGATAAGGTGCTTAAGGCGGCCGTAGGAACTTCCAGAAATGTGCACCCATTATCTCGCGTTTTTTTCTTAATGTAGTGTAATAAATTTCAAATGAGGTGTGCTCGCGGGCGACAGCCAATGCATAGGACCTGCTCCTGCACTGTGGTCGCTTCAGCATGCCGTGCGCAGAGCGGGAAGATGGACGGGAGATGATCGAGAAGGGAAGTCCTAAAGTGAAGAATTTCGATAATTTTCTCAATACGGCTTTTACCTAAGACAGAGTGTCTGAATGTTCTCAGAGACCTGGACGAGGACAAATATTGGAAATTATATCAAGAGCATTGGTGCCACTCTTAATGCATCGATCGGTGATGTAGTCGATACGGCATCGCGCACTTACTACCGCGGAAGAATTAGTTACGAGTTTGGATTCGCTTCTGATGGTACCTTTTCTATGGTTGTTTTTATACGAAATCTTACTGCGCATTTTTTCAGAGATGTTTATCCGATACGAAAATACGTCATAGAAGTCCTGGTCACCTCCGGCGAAAACACCTTTGCGTTAAAAAGAGTGATTAGAAAGGCAAATTTTTTTTTGGCCAGTATGACACATAAGATTCAGAAGTTCGGTCACCAGATAAGAAACATAGACGGTTACTCATCTAAGGCGTCCATAAAACAATGCCGTTTACCAAAGGCCTTTGTTCCCACAAAGATGGCTTGATAGCATAGCGCACCACCCAATAAGCAATACTGTAAAGCAAGAGCAACATCGTTCTCGCTTACTACTCCGCGCGGCACGTGGAATACGCAACTGGCAGTAGCATATGGTGCTATATTTGCCCACCCAAACATAGGCAATTTTCCTTGTACTATATCTTTAGCCGAGATACTAAAATTTTTATATGGAATGCAAGTGTTTCTTTTCCCACATAGAAATGAATTCAGTCGAGAGTGTCGTCTCAGAGCGAGTATCATCAGAGCAAGTGTAGCAGTTTCTGTAAAACGCGCACTGCTTAGGACCGAGCAAATCACGAGCACACTCTGAATGAACTGTGGCTTGCTCCATGCAGTATATCTCGTGTAACCGATTGTTCAAGCTCCGTGATCGCCTTTATGTAGAGTGGCGCAAAATGAATGCGTAAAACCCATCGGGCTCGTTTTGTTGTGTGCTGGCTGTACTCTGCACTTCGCTGTTAATAACTGTAGTGTGGGAATTCGTGTAGCGCGTTGGTCCCGAAAAGTTTCATGAGCCGTCTCGTAAACAAACCATTATGATGATGCCACACGCATCTGACTGCTGATATTGGCCGCTCTTTGTACGCACTCAGGATATGCAGGAAAAGCATTCATAGACTGCACCCAACATGAGCACATAGCATGCACAACTGACGATTATAGCGCCGGAGCAATACCGGTTGTGATTACTATTTTAGTGAAAATGAACTTTCACACTTCAAAAGCTGACCAAGGAGTTATGACGAGTGGTATGCTGAACATAGTGATGTTGAATATACCGAGGCTGGTACGAGGACTGGTGCGTTCAAAAGAAAGCGGGAACTTCATGGCGTATATTTGTTGCAGTGTGTCTGTTAGACTGATTTCACTATTAGCTTTCAAAATAACCAGGTCAGTGAAGGACCCATCATAGGCTAAGCGTTTTCGTGCTTAATAGTTTGCTTTGGCAGACCTGTGCAGCAGTTACTCGTTAAAGACTTGGTAGCCCGTCAATGAGCTTGAAGTAAAAATGAAATAAAGTTTAAAAATAAACAAAAGAAAAAAGAACGCGTTTCGGGGCCGTAGACCGCCGAAAGGCGTTCTCAAACGTCACCACTTTTCTTCCTTTCACAGTCAAGCAGAGCGAAGCTGGCCTTACTTTCCCGGCTGCGCTCTTCTGCATCACTTCTCTTATATAGCTGTAAATACCTCAGAGACATAAGGATCAGCATTGACCACGAATTGCTTACGGATGGTAAACGTTTTGAGAGCTCCGCACTGTGTGACATGAAACACAGACACAAAGGAATCCCGAACAGATCTACGGGCGCACTCTTATTTTCGTCAACATTTCTTTTTTCTGCACGAGAACTCATAGCCAAAGTTGAAAAAGCCTAACCTGTATCCAGAACTCCGATTTTGAAACTTTTCTTACTCTGTTTGCGAGGTTTGAAGACGGTTGAATGATACACGAAAATGCCGCAATTTGAATGATTGCCCCCTTCACGCAATATGAAACAAGCCTTGACTTACATCTTGCGGTGGCAATCAAGTTTACACATGTTCAGATAGCATCTTCTTCGGCTTGACAGCAAAGGAAGGAGCACAATACAGAATAAATTAGCTGTAGAATAGTTATTTTATATTGGTACGTTATTTGCAGACCTGGTAATCGTGCATAGTAAAAGAAATGCGTACGCGAAGCAGTACAGAATTAGAGTTTCCAAATCAGAGTTCTGGCGACAAGTTCGACTTTTCCAACAATGGGCAAGCTTTTGTTCCAGAATGACGCCTACAAAAGTGAGGGTCACCATCCCTATACGTTTGCTGCGCGCTGCTTTGTGTCCGTGCTTATTTTCCACTGCACTACTCCCTGCTCCGAAAATCATTTAGCAAGCCCTTGAAAGAACTATTGCCGTGAAGAAAAGAGGCATGCCTTAAGGACGCGTATCATCACGGTCTCACCGATGAAGAGGGGCGTGCGCTCCCGCTGCCCAACACTCGGATGAGACGGCCGCGTCTCTGTGTCGGCAATAAAGCGCGTTACATACACATTTGTTGGAAGTTCTGGGTGCTTTCCGAACCCTCGAATTACATACTCGACACTTGTCGGCTATCATGACTGACCAAGCCAGCCAAACACCACCTCCAACATCGCTACATTGATTCGTCCTGGTTCAATGCGTGAGCGAGACTCCCATCTTCAGGGGCTACCAAGAATACCACATAGAAGCCTGGCAGTCACTATACGACATGCTGAGCACCCACAAGAGTTGGGACAATGCTCGGAAGCTCAGGTACGTGAACTTCTACCTCAGGGTGTCGCTAGCGTGTGGTACCACAGCCATGAATCTGATATTCACACTTGGTGACAGTTCACGACACGTATTACGCGGATCTTCGGTCGCCCTGCGGCACGGAAGCTCCGCGCCTAAGAGCGTCTGCGCAGCCGTCCCCCGCAACCCGGTGAAACAACACCAATGACATCGAAGTCATTTGGCACCTCTGTAAGCGCGCGGACCCTTCGTTCACCGAATCTGACAAGATCTGCCACATTATGAAAGGTGTCAAGGACGATACATTTCAAATGCTTCCTTCGGAAAGTCTGCAGGGCGTCGTCGAAGCCGTTGAAATTCGCCAGAGCTATGAAGAACTCAGGAGGCAGCGTTCCCTCACTCGACGTCCTTCCACGCATGAGGCTTCCTTGGCAAGTTCAGCCGCGGCCGGCGCCACCAGTGCCGGCGCTGCTGAGCTACGCCGGGATTACCGCAGAGCCACCTCCACCGACCTTTTCACCTGCGCCTTTTGTTGTGCCACCACTTCGAGCACACCACGGGATCCTGTCATAGACTCGACACTCGACCAGTGCACTACTTCTCTGGAATCCCTGGGCAGGTGGCCCGGCTTTGGCAGCATCGCTTAGAGCTCCACGGTATTTGCCAAACTGCCCGACACTACGATACTCAATTTTCGCCCTTCTCGCCGCCAAATGACTAGCATTTGCAGTCCACAAACAGCGTCACTCCTGCTGCCTTTAGGAAACAGCGTCACTGCTGGTACGAAAACACTTGTCCACGTTCAGCTGTTAACAGGAGCCACTATACTGCACAAATACTGTGCATCGCACCATCGACACCGGCAGCCACGTTGCACTGTGGCAGATGCCCTATCGTGTGTCCCCTATGGAGCGCATGGTTACTGAACACCAAGTAAGCGAAGTGTTTGAGCGCGGAGTGGTGAAAACGTTAAACAGTCCCTGAGCATCACCTGGGATCCTTGTATGAGAAAGAGACAGCTCCAGCCAATATTGCGACAACTATCGACGTCTTCATCAGACAGCTCGAAGAAAAGGTCTACCCTTTACCACGCATCGATGGCGCTCTCCATTGTCTGCAAGGCCCCGAGTATTTTAGGGACGAAGCTCCTTAGGGTGGACCCTTGTCCTCGTGGCGTGACATAGCTCTTAGAGCGCTCGCTAGAGGCGCTGCGGTAGCAGTTCGCGCTCCTGGCGCGTGCTCTGTGTTTGAGTGGACACCGCTAGGGGCACTGCGGTTTCGCTCGCTCCCCGCGCGGTCCCTCTCTCTTTGACAGCGGCAGTCATGCAGTGCACTTCCTCATGAATGAAGACAAGTCAGCTCGAGCTATGGTTTTGACTGGAGACCGCTAGGGGCGCTGCGGTGCCCTTAGCATGTTAGTTGTGGAAATACATGTGATTTGAAAAAAATAAATGTTTGTAGAGGAAAAAATAATGGTAGAACTTGGTGGCCAGTGGGCTACCGCCCCGTTGTAATGGGCACGCTCCTAGCATCCTTCCATCCATCGATCGCGTGGGTGTGGGCCCATCCTGGACGCAGTGTAGTGAAACGGTGTGTGTGCATCTGTAGGCCGGTGCCGGAGGCTGTGGACCGAGACCGTGTCGTCTGCTGTCCTGAGAGACTGCGTACGGCACGCGTTGACAATGGAAACGCTCCTTCTGCAATGAATACTTTACCAGCTCGCAAGGAACGCGAACGTGCTCTCGCCCGCAAGAGACAACGCTGAAGCAAGTAGCGTCTGCTAGCGAGGTTCTAGATTGAAAAAACCGACGGCTCACGCTAGACAACCGTTGACTGGCCACCCCGCATATATAGGCACTGGATCTGGACCTGCACTGTAGAAGGCGGTGGGAGATTTTTCTGGTGCGTACTTGATCCATAGGGATTCGCAGCACGCGCGTTACCTAAAAGTAATCCGGAACTCAGAGCATCTACGACGTGGGAGCACAGGAACCTTATAAACAACAGGAGCACAAATTACAACGGGTGTGGAAACATACACACGCGTTGTCACGCATTTACATGCATGAGTGGGCAATGTCGCGTGTCATTTACAGTTGCACCGAACGATCAAAGTGCTTCGCACACTCGTCATGGTTCACTTCATGAAGATGGGTGGATTTTTTCTTCGCTCTAATTACGCTCAGGCTACTGGCCCTGGCAAGTACCTATGGCTCCAGCCGATTGCCCGATGCGAACTGTCATAATGCCAGACGTCCTATATGAATTTAACGTTATACTATTCTGGATTTGAATTGCCCCTGCCACTTTCGAATGAATGACGGAGATCATTCGTGGCTAAACTAGAAGGCATGCTTATGCTACATTGATGACGTCGTCCGTATTTGCTCTAGATTTTTCCACTCATCTGTGCTGTCTCGAAGAAGTCCTCCAGTGCATCACTGACGCAGGCATCCAAATGAACTTGACAAAATGTTTCTTTGGAGCCAAGAAGCTCACAAGACTCGGGCACGTGGCATCGAGTGATGACATACTACAGGAAGCTTCCGAACTCCGCACCGTTACCCAGTTCCGATAGCCCATGTCACTGAAGGACCTGCGAAGTACTGTCGGGCTTTGCTCGTATTTTCTTCGTTTTATCCGGATTTTCACAATCCTCATTGCTGTCTTGGCTCGGCTACTTAGGGGCGATGCACGCCTTTCTACTTGGTCTCTTGTTTGCGAGGAAGTATTTACAACAATGCGCAGTCTGCTCACTTCACCTCCTGTAGTGCGCCATTTCGACCCATGGCCCCCACCGAAGCCCGGACAGATGCTGTGGCATAGGCTTGGTGTAGTAGTGGCACAGTGAAAAGTGCGCATGATGCATATATCGTTACCTACCGAAGTGGAACACTAACGAAAACGGAATCTAACTACGCCGTCAGCGAAAAGGAGTGCTTGGCTATTATACAGGCCCTTGCAAAATTCAGACACTACCTGGATGTTCGCCCCTTTGGCATCGTTACAGGTCACCACGCTCTCTGTTTTCTATCGACACAAGAGATTCATGCGGTCGCCCAAGACAATGGTATCTTCAGCGACAGGACTTCGAAATACGCAACATTTACCACTCTGGCAGTAAACACAACCACGTGTATGCCCTCTTTCGGTCGCCTACAACTTGTGAAAAGGCTTGCATTTCTCCCATCGAGTAAGCATCGTCGGTGTTTCGACACAAGTGGTTGCCTATGTGGCTCAGGACTACTGCAAAGATTCATTATTTGCGGCACTAATCGATTGCCTATCAGTCACTCTAGCAACGAGCCCTTCACTTGCCGTCCACAACCATGCTTCTCTCTTCGAGTTGCAGCACGGAGTTCTCTACCATCGCGATTACAATTCCAGCGGCCGCAAATGGTTGTCCCCCGCCAAATGTGCACACATAAACAGCCATCTCTTGATTTGGACCCGCAATGTGCCCATACTGGCCTCTCCAACACTTACGCCAGATTCTGCAGGCACTTTTATTTTCGTGGCATGTCTAATTTTGTGCGAAAGTACATTCGCTCTCGTACAGCATGCCCTCTTCTTTCAAGTAAATTGCAACCAATTCGTGGTCCGTCTCGACCGTTCAACCGCATCGACAGAGATCTATACGGCACTCTTCCCTACGCACCAGCCAGCAATCATTGGATTGTCGTAGGTGTCGGCCACCTCATGCGCTATGCAGGAATGGCGACACTGAAAACAGCTAGAGCCCATGAAGCGGCATATTTACTTCACAATAACTTCCTCATTCGTCGGGGTGCACCACGGAAATTTCTGAGTGACAGATGACACGCATTTCTTTCAGAAGTTTTCAGCGCTCCTCTCGGTGCTTGCCGTGCCGTCCATCACACTACTGCAGCTTATGATACGTATTAGCGCCCATAACACGCACCACTCTTATTCGCTGCACTATTCCAGATGACAAATGATGCAGTGACCGAAAATTACAGCAGCACTTACAGCGGCCGTCGAAAGGCCACACCTAAGATTTTTTTGTTAGCAGCACATAAATCACCTGACGTAGGCGTCCATCATTGTGGCCACCGATACTCCTATGCTTGCAATGCCTAGTCGCTTGCTTCCTTCTTCAAGGTCCTTGAACATAGCCGGAAACTTGTCTCGTTTCATCGAGTTTAGTGCGATTATTACTTCCCCCTCTTTTTCATCGTCAACCGTGGCTTGAGGTGTGGTCTTCTTCACTACAGCCAGTACTTCATCTGGTTTGAAGGCTTTCTGTTCCTTTTGAATGCGCAGCTTGTAGCCAACACCTGCAACATACAACTTTGTTATTGCAGAGTACCAGGAGATCGAATCACTGTACTTTTGTGTTTCATCTACGAGGTAGGAAACAGACTAAAACACAAATTAATATGTGTCTTAGAAAAATAAATATATTTGCTGTAGTTGCAGGAGTACGTACATATACATAAAAGCAGATATCATACCGATGACTGCACGCATCATTCTTTAGATTCTATAAGAAATATTTTTGACTACGACAACATAACCGGCCTGTAACCTTCACCTATTAAATTAAGTTGCTCGGACGACATTCGAACATTATCGTTAGTGACTAAAGAGAAAGCCGGTAGAACATTTTCTAGTAAATGAAGCAGGAGATGTTTAATTTACATTTATAAGAGAACGTGACCTTCACTTTAGGAATGACGTCACCAAAAAGTACCTCACACAAAACATGCAGTCATTTCCTTCCCATTGTTAAGACGGAAATGCTGTGAATGCTTCACGGCAGCATCATCATCTTCTAACCGTCTTTTTTAAAGCAGACATGTTAAAAATTGAGCAGTTGATGAAATTATTAGTATGTTATTGTGTCACAGTACAGCCTTAGAAGGATCAAACATTTTAAATCATGGCGCCAAGTAAAAAACTGTTGCAACGTGAGGATATTTGTGTATTATAAATGAGGTATATACCGTGGAGACTATAAAGAAATAAGATCGAGGCAAACGAAACACCTTTCACTTTTTACGTGCCCATGTGATCATAAATTTGAACTTCTTTTTCAGCACAAGAAATATCATGTGCATGCATTAGCCACATTGTAATACGTTTCGCACAAGTACCCTAAATCCCTAAATTTGTCTCGCTCTGCAGAAGTTGCCAATGCCTTGCAATATTGAGAAAAGTGAGTAAATTTTAAACCTAGGGTAACTCGACAATAAGCAGCGCACCGCATGCGTTCTTCAGGAAGCTGGGTGAGCCCCAGCAGATGATGCTGCCTTTGTACATCACAATGATCCTGTCGCCAAGAATATCGGCTTCTTCCATATCGTGCGTGGACAGCAGAATGCTCGCTTTGCCTCGTAGCTCTTTCACCACAGTCCATATGGCGCGCCGCGTCTCGGGATCCAAACCCGCAGTTGGTTCGTCCATAATCAAAACCTGCGTTGAGGAAACCAATAAGGTGTTTTATTCCCATATTCACTCGGCGCCGTCGTTCATCAAGTTGCTGGCAACCTTTTACAACCACTTGTAAAAATGTATGTGGCAAAACACGGCTATCTAGCGCCGGTTGCACATTGTGGAACAATTTACCTGTCGAAATGAAACAAAAGTAAAAATTTTGCTGTATACCTGAAAAATTGTTATACAAACCTTTATTAATGTTTTTCATCTATTTCAAGTGTATTGCCTGCTAAGCGCAAAATTGCACTTTTGTATATGAATACTCGTATTATTTTAGGGGCGAAGCTCCTTAAGGTTTGGGTCTGTCCGTCCGTTGTAGCGCGTTACCTACTAGAAACGCGCTACAAGGAGGGCGCGTGTGGGAGGCGCGCGAGCTCTCTCACTCTTCCATCTGCTGTCTTGTGTGAGAGAGAGAGACAGAGACAGAGAGAGCGAAAGGCGCGCGTTGACTATAGAAAAGCTTCGATGAACGCGCTACCAGCTCGCAAAGAAGGAGAACGCGCCCTCACCCGCGGGAGACAAGCTTGACACAGGCAGCGTCTTCTAGCGAGTTTCTTGACTGAAAAATACCGACTGCTCGCGCTGGAGAACCGCGCACCGGCCACCCATATATATATATATATATATATATATATATATATATATATATATATATATATATATATATATATATATATATATATAGGGTTGTTCGTTTTCGGGTAAAACCCGATTTTACCCGATTCTTGCACCCCGAACAAGTTTCAGGAGAATCGGGTTAAACCCGATTTCTCCCCGAATAAACCTCCCTGTAGCGATCTGCACAATCGTGAGTTGCTGCTAACTCGTGTTGATGCTCTTCCCCTTCTCTTCTCACCACTACCTGTCTCCTTTGTCACCCCTTTCTCCTCTCTAATCTTTACATCCCCTCTCTCCTCTGCACGCACATGCGTGAGAGCGTACATGGACCCCCCCCCCCCCCCCTAAAAAAAGTGCTTGCAGAAGAAAGTGGGAAACACGTTTGAGGCCGGCCACGCTTCGAGTACATTGTGAACAAATTTAGGGTGAAAGAAAAGCAAAGAAACCTGCCCCTTTGCCCACTGCAGATTAGTCTCGGGTATGTGCACCTGCTTCCAAGAATTTCACGCGGAAGGGACGGGTGACCAGTCGGTGGGGGAGAGATTGAGCGACGAAGAAGCCAGCCATACCCTCCCCCAGCGTCCAACCCCGCGCGAACGCCCCTCACTCTCTCGCGCGACACGAGACGAGACGCATATCGCCATCCTCACTTAGCATTACCAGGCGCGTCTTGTGAGCGCAAAGCCACCGTCGCGGACATAAGGCGGCACCGGAAACTTCAGCGTGGAGATGGGAAGAAAACGAAAGACACTGGATGACTCGTGTAAAGAACATGAAGATCTCCAGATCGCAACGAAAGACAGTGAAGGCACCCGCACTTTAGTGTGCAAATATTGCAACACCGAGATGGTCACCGATCCAGCGAAGAAGCCCTACGACCGAATTCGTGAGCATCTAATGTCATCTCGTCATAAGAAGTTCAAGACGGCTTCCAAGGGAGCTGAGACTGCGGGAACGTCTCAGCAGACGCTTTTTGATATGTCCTGTAGACAGCGTGCGAAAGAAACTGAAGCGGACGGCGTTATCCATGACTTTGTTCGTGCCCTAGCGTACAGCGGAATAAGCATGCACCAGGCGGACGGACCGCTGGGAGACTTCGCACGCAAATACTGCAAGGCCGCGAAGACCATGCCAACAGGACAAAGACTTCGGCTGAAATACCTGAAAGAAGCTTTTGACAAGGACATGGAGAAAATCCGCGATGATATGCGAGATGTGAAAGTGAGCGTCATCGTCGATGAATCCCCAGACATCACTGGTGTGCCTACCATCAACACTCTCCTGTGCTACTATAGCCAGAAAAACGTGAAGAAGCACGTTGTTCTGGTCGACGTCGACAGGGTAAATGCATCGAACAGTTACACGGTGGCCAGCGCAGTTAGCAAGGCACTCCTGACGGTTGGGAAGACGTGGAAAGACGTTGTGGCAGTAGCCACAGACTCAGCGGAGTACATGCGAAAGATGGTTCGAGAAATCTGTCAGGCTGAAGGGATCCAAATCTTGCATGTGAAAGATATAGCACACCTTATTCATGTGAGTGTTGACCATGCCATTTCTTTACCATGCATGTCTGATGTTCGCTCCGTAGTGATCAAGTTTGGAGCGTTATTTAAGCACGCTAACAAGCTTTACCAAAAGTACACTGAAATTTGTTCTTCTAATGGCCTCTTTGGACCTGACATTAAGAAGCCACCTTCTGTTGTCCCGAATCGATGGCAAAGCTTCTACAAGGCACTTGTGGTAGTCGTAGAAATGTGGAGCTCGTTAACAGAACTTGCTGAAAGCTCGCATGATAGCAGCAAAGCGGAAGCTATTCGAGGGATACTTTCTGAAAAAGAAGTTGTTTATGCGAAGGCAATCTTGATGAGAGATGCACTCGGCCCACTTTTGGAAGCCCAGAAAACGCTTGAAAGTGGGAAGCTTTTGATGCCCAGCTTTGATCACCTGGTAAACGTGAAGCTGCAGCAGATTGTCGGGGAGCTTTCGGCGATGATCGGTAAAAGCGATCAGGCCAAAGCTGTTTTGTCTATGTTACCCAAGCGCAGCGCTAATTTAGTAAAAACATGTTCTGAAGAGTTCTGCACGAAACTCGCCACAAAATGGCGCTGCACTCTTGGACGGAACGTCTCAGAAAAAGAGGAAAACCAGCTAACTTTGTGGAAGTTGGGAGCCGTCCTTGATCCGTTTCAGAAGCGTCTGCTGGGGCAGTCATTTGAGGACTACCGACCTCTGTTCATGTCCGTAACCGACAATGTAGATTCCCTTAATGACGAGTTCAACCAGTATTTGCTGGAAGCGAGCCCCACAAACCCAGCTGTCGAACTAATCGAGTATTGGCATGACTCTACTTCTCGCTACCCAAGGCTTGCAAAAGCTGCACTGACATTGTTGTGCCTAGCTAATGGTAGCTGTGATGTGGAGAGAACTTTCTCCCAGCTGAGATATGTTCAACGACCGGACAGATCTCGAATGGAGACTGACATGTTGCGCATGCAGATGATAATGTATGTCAACAAGGACGTGTAAAAAATCGATGACCAGATTTTCGAGAATAAAATGTATAATTTCTAAGAGTCAATGTTTACTGATTCATTCATTTTCAAGCACCACTGATTCATTTTCAAACAAACACAAAATTTCGGGTAGTATACTGTATTTGCTATAATACTCTGGTGTCTGTCCCAATTACCAGCTTGAAACACCAAATTTAACGTGTTATACTTAAAAAGCCCGTGATACGTTTTGATAAGCTCAGTGTAAGTTCTGATAAGTACAACCGTATATTTAACCCGAAAAAACCCGAAGGAATGGTTTCGCAAAAAAACCGATTTTTCCCCGAATATCAGTTTGAAAAATGCCGCCCGATTTTTACCCCCCGAATTTGAAAAAATATAAAACCCGAAAACGAACAACCCTATAGATATATATATATATATATATATATATATATATATATATATATATGCACTGGATCTTGACTTGCAATGAAGTGCTGGTGAAAGATTTCACTTGTGCGTAGTTGAACCATAAAGATTTGTAGCGTGCGCGTTAACTAGAGTAATCCGGAACTCGGCACGATCTACGATGAACATCCGGAGCTTCGGCCACTCATCATCCTTCACTCCGTGTATATGCTGTGAATTTTCGTATGGATCCAACCTAGATGACAACTAAGGGTCCAGATGTTTTTCATGTATTGATTCATGTATCATTCTGGATAATAAAATTCAATTCCATTCAATTCACTAATCACTATAATTAGGAAGAGATAAATTTTTATGCGTGCATTTGCATATAATAAATGGGAGTACTTACTGTTTTACGAAAACAGGGATCGATTTGTGAAAACCGAAAGCGAAACCCTCAGAAAACGTGGTTTCTCTGCGCACAAGATCGCAGAGGAACGACTACGCTTGCAGGCACCACTCACCTCGAGGCTTAAAAATTATGTGCTCGGTCACTCGGAAGCGCCTATAAGAGTCATGCTTCGTATTTGCACTTGCGGCTGGCGCAGTTTCTTAGCTGCCCAAAGGAACCATATCTTAAACGTTCTTCTCCGTGCTGCTGTTTACGAGTGTCAAGCGTCTTCTTCGCAAGGGCGGATCGAACGGCCGGTGTCCCGAAAACTTGTCGAGGCTTCTGCTTGAAACTCTCCCAGTCGGCAAAGTCAATCTCGTGGTTGAAAAACCAGGTTTTGGCCACTCCCGTTACGTAAAAAGAGACGTGGTGTAGCTTGAGTGGCTCGTCCCAGCGGTTGGCTGAACTCACACGATCGTAGTCGTCAAGCCAATCCTCCACGTCCTCTCCGTGGAGGCCAGTGAACAGGTGCGGGTCCTGCTGGTGGCCGTTGACAATTAAATAGGGAAGGGATGCGGCAGTCGGGGCCGAGAGGGCCGATGTAGAAGGATTGGGCGGCGCGTCCTGCGACATCACGGCGGACAGCTGGCACAATCGGCGGCCGGATCTGAGCTCCAGGAGGTAGATCGGCGTGGCAGATGACCGAGGACCGAACAGCACTGTCCACCACTTGTGACGATGCAGTCACCACGGGGTATTTATTAGGCCTGGATGATGCGGCGAACCGGCCGAGCCCAAAACATAGATGAGACGCGAGGTGACAACCCACAATCGATGAAGAAGAAAACCATGTGGTGATGATTACGTACAGATGACGAAGAGTAGTGCATTGTGTGCCCACACTATATTGTCTATATATATATATATATATATATATATATATATATATATATATATATATATATATATATATATATTGTAATAAAGGAAGAGACGTAGACACAGCGCCTTAGCTGCAGGCCGGCTGTCCTATTCTGACCCTTCGTCTTTCTCTTCATCTGCTTCTCTTGCCCTGCGCTGCTCTAGCGCGAGCGTCTTCGGCACGGCGAGCTCTCTGTTTTTCTACATTACACTCGGCCACGACTGCGAGTGAGAGTAACGGGCGAAACTGTCTCTGGAGGGCGGCACTGACTGTGTCGCGCTGGACGGTCTCGGCCTCGCCCCGACTTGGGTTTGAGCAAAGGAAACCTCTGGTGGCCGGCACTGAGTGTGCCGATGTGGCCGTCGCCGGAATTGGTCCCGGTGTGTGGTGGCTTGCTGTGGTCTTTCGTAGTCTGTCTTGCCGTGGTCTGTCCGGGTCTGTCCTGGGTCTGTCCTGGAGAATCTTGTCGTGGTCTGTCCTGGAGAATTCTGAAGGAATCCTCAGGGGGCCTGCACTGGCTGTGTCGCGGTGGTCGTTGCAGGAATTGACGAAGCTGTGATTTGACTCGCGGGGCGACCAAGGGCACATTCGGCAGGTGACATTTACTATGCCATGGTGGTCGAAGGCCTTTACCATGCTGTGACTTCCCCTGGCAAGCTGCCAGACGTGTCTCTGGGAGGGAGTGTCCCGTGCAATGTCGCAGCGGGAGTTTTTTTCGCCTGGTGCTTTTCCGTCGCAGATCAGTAGACAGAGGAGCGTGCTTTCCGTAGTTCGCCGCCACGTGTCGCATACCTTGAGTTGCAGTAACTTCGAGCCCTATCGTAGGCTCCCACGACAAACGCTGCCGTCTTGTAGGGCGACGCCACTTGCAGTTCGACGGCGTCGGCTCTGGAGAGTTCTCTATGCATCTCCAACTAACGGGCCTGGCCCGGCCTCGTGAAGCAAACCGTCCGCCGTTTTTCTGTTTAGCAACTCCATGAATGGCAGGTTGCACAAGCTTGTCTTGGACGACTGCGGCGATCTACATCGAGGTGTTGCTCAGCAAATAAGGAATGTCTGTACAGTCGTTAAGTGAGGGTGCTGAAGACAGAGCTGGCTCAGCTTTTTCAGGGGGCATATTGCCAGTACAAACGGACATGTCTTTTCTTCAAGTTTCTTGTCTTCAGGATCGTTATCGGTCTCGAGAGGTGGTGATAGTTCCTGAAGTCGCGGAATATCCAGCCCTACCGGAGTCGGCACACCCATGCGCTTGAACACTGGCACGCATGACGACCGTATCCCCGGCTGCTCTCTAGTATTTGGAAAACTTGCTCCACCGCCACTCACCGACGCAGAACTCGAGCCGCACACAGGAGTATAGGAGAGGCAGCTGGCCTCCGTTCCAGGGCCATCCACGATTTTCTCTGCTGAACAGCTCCCGGGTGCACCAGCAGAGTCGTTGTGTGTTGTCCGGTCGTTCGTGGTCGAGAGATGTCTGGCATGGTCGCACACATGGGGAAGCGGGCCGAAAGCAGCTAAGAACTTGGCACACCATTCCTGCCAGGTCTTCTGCATAATGCCTTGGCAGCGATGCCAGGCCAGGGCACGTTCTCCAATGCGGCTTAGGGCCACCTGCCATTTTTGTTCATCCGACCAGGCATAGCGAGTCCCGAGATCGTTGATGTTATTGATCCAGAGGATCGCGTCGTCCTGGAAAGCATGGAACTCCGGGATCATACAAGCACTCGGCGATGGTGATGCCGCACAAGATAATACGGGAGTTACTGTGCCGAAGATATTCAGTTGCTCGAATAGCAACGACATGGCCCGCATGACGTCGGTGAGTTGGCCGACCGAGGCATTCGAGTAACCACAGTCGGCAGCCGCGGAAAATACGGCGGGCTTTGTCCTCCCGACGGTGGTGTCCATGTCCGAGGACGCTTGGACAGTGTCCCTGTGCGGCTCATGTGCCGACGTAGTTGTGGCCGAGAGGGTGTTACCACAGGAAGAGTGAGCGCCATTCCGAGGTAACAGGAGCCCCTGTGTGGGCGTGGGTCGATGCGATGGCGCGACGCCGGTGTAAGCCTCACCTTGGGACGCCGAGGAGGCCTCGACGCCGTCCCAGTGAGGTCCCATAGGTGCAAGTTCCGGCGGCAGAAGTGTTGCGGGGTCCATGGTCGCGGAAGCGTGGACGGCGTTCCGTGACTGGAGCACCTGCTGCGCCGATGACCCTCGAGGTCGCCCTCAGCGTCTGTCTTTTGTCGACTGCGCCATTGTAATAAAGGAAGAGACGCAGACACAGCGCCTTAGCTGCAGGCCGGCTGTTCTATTCTGACCCTTCGTCGTTCTCTTCGTCTGCTTCTCTTGCCCTGCGCTGCTCTAGCGCGAGCGTCTTCGGCACGGCGAGCTCTCTGTTTTTCTACATTACAATTTATATATGTATATATATATATAGTATTTTCAGTTTGAAGTTCGATGTGTCCGGTCCAATGTAGGGTTGAAAAGAGGGAGACAAGTTCAAAATTACTGTTTTATTTACGATTCGGCCAGTGGGAGGGCCTTCATCAGATATTTATTTACGCCGGCCGGTGAACCGGCCTTCCTCTGACGAAGGCCGGCCCACCGGCCGAAACGTAAATAAAGAGAATTTTGAACGTGTGCCCCTCTTTTCAACCACATATATATATATATATATATATATATATATATATATATGTATACATTGTCACGTGGTTGTGCCACACCCAGCACTTGAGAGGAAGCACGCAGGACTCAAGGTGATGTCAGGCGAACTGTTTATTGGGCGAACTTGTGCCCAGCAAAACAAGGCCAATCACAATTCACAGGAACAGCGGCTTGAACAGTCGTCGGTCGAAGGAAAGACTGACAAGCGGCGCTGTGCGCGTCGGCTTTTATACACACAGCTTAACGCGTTCTCGCATTATCTCTGGAATTTCAGAAGTTACTCAAGTGTGGGCGCAGCATGCAAAGTTTCAGGAATGGTCGACACGGTTCCTGAGGTGACATGCAAGATAAACACAGCTTGCGTTGGCCATAACAGAATGTGATAACTGTGCTCGCCGCAAACAACCAAAGCAGGCGCGCGATTAACAGGAAGGTGATAAGGGCGTTCACGAAACCAACCGCACGTGTCACTATCCCCCTCTGAAAGCATCGCCCCGATGCTAAAAACAGAACATGCAAGCTAGAGTACATGTAATAAATTAAAGTCACTGTTAATTAGCGCGCGTAATAAGTTTTGAGCCGCACCACATGTACAACTTCGGGTCGTGCACGGCGTCGCTGGGATGACGTTAAGCCATCGGGCACGACCTCATAGTCTAGTTCATCACGACGTCGGACTACCTTGTAGGGCCCAAAGTAGCGTCGCAAGAGCTTCTCAGACAATCCCCATCGTCGTATCGGCGTCCATGCCCAGACAAGGTCGCCGGGTTGGTATTCGGTGTGGCGTCGTCGAAGGTTGTAGTGGCGCCTCTCGACCGTCTGTTGGCTCTTCATACGCAGGCGGACTAGCTGTCGAGCTTCTTCGGCGCGATCCAGGTAGCTGGCGACGTCGAGGTCTTCTTCGTCGGTGCCGACCGGTAGCATGGCATCAAGCGTCGTTGCTGGGCTCCGTCCGTAGACAAGCTGGTATGGAGTAAACTGCGTCGTTTCGTGTTGTACACGAAGGTCACATACGGAAGTATGGCGTCCCACGTCTTGTGTTCGACATCGACGTACATGGCCAGCATATCGGCGATGCTCTTATTTGGACGCTCGCGTGAGGCCATTCGTCTGTGGGTGGTACGCTCTGTATCGACGGTGACTTGCCTGACTGCACCTCAAGATCGCCTGAGTTAGGTCAGCCGTAAAGGCCATACCTCTGTCGGTGGTGAGGACCTCCGGGGCTCTGTGACGCCGCACGATGTTCTCAATGAAGAAATTGGCAACCTCGGCAGCAGTGCCCTTGGGCAAGGGCCTTGTTTCGGCATAGCGGGTGAGGTAGTCAGTCGCTACGACGATCCATTTATTACCGGAAGTCGACATCGGGAACGGCCCCAGTAAGTCCATGCCGACTTGCTGGAACGGCCGCCGAGGTGGTTCGATGGGTTGCAGAAGTCCGGCTGGCCTAGTTGTCGGCGTCTTGCGTCGCTGACAGTATCTGCATGTCTTTACGTTATGGGCGACGTCCGCAGTGAGGCGAGGCCAATAGTACTTCTCTTGTATTCTTGATACTTTGCGGGAAAAACCGAGGTGTCCTGCTGACGGGTCGTCGTGTAAAGCTTCCAGAACCTCTGGACGTAACACTGAAGCCACCACGAGGAGGTGGTTGGCGCGGTGGGGCGAGAAGTTCTTCTTCAGGAGAATGTTGTTCCGCAGGAAAAAAAACGAAGCCAGTCCTCGGCGGAATACTTTCGGCACCGCGGCAGTCTTGCATTCCAGGTAGTCCATGAGGCTCTTCAACTCTGGGTCAGCTCGTTGGCGTTCCGCGAAGTCGTCGGTACTTATGGGTCCCAAGAAAGAGTCATCGTCCTGGTCACCCTGGGGCGGCGGATCGACGGGGGCGCGAGATAAGCAGTCGGCGTCGGAGGGCTTTCGTCCGCTCTTGTAGACGATGGTGATGTCAAATTCTTGCAGTCGAAGACTCCATCGTGCGAGGCGTCCAGATGGATCTTTCAAGTTAGCAAGCCAACACAAGGCATGGTGGTCACTCACGACTTTGAAAGGCCTGCCGTACAGGTAGGGGCGGAACTTTGATGTTGCCCAGGTGATGCCAAGGCATTCCTTTTCCGTGGAGGAGTAATTCGCTTCCGCCCTCGAAAGTGACCGGCTAGCGTATCTGATAGCCCTTTCAAGTCCGTCCGTCCTCTGCACGAGCACGGCGCAGAGCCCTGTGCTGCTTGCTTCCGTGTAAATTTCGGTGTTGGCATCTTCGTCGAAGTGTGCGAGTATTGGCGGCGTTTGCAGGTGTTGCTTTAGTTCTTCAAGTGCCTCGACTTGCGGCGTTTCCCATTTGAAGTCGACGTCGGCCTTCCTGAGGTACGTCAGCGGCTCGGCGATCCGCGAAAAGTTCTTGACGAAGCGCCTGTAATAAGCGAAGAGGCCAAGAAACCGGCGTACTGCTCTCTTGTCGGTGGGCGGAGAAAAATCGGCGATCGCGGCTGTTTTCTGCGGATCAGGGCGCACTCCAGACTTGCTATTAACGTGGCCAAGGAACAATAGCTCCTCGTAGGCGAAGCGGCATTTTTATGGCTTCACGGTAAGTCCGGAGGCTTTGATTACCCGAAGAAGAGCTTGAAGGCGCCGGAGGTGTTTGTCGAAGCTGGAAGCAAATTCGACTAGGTCGTCCAAGTAGACGAGGCAAGACTGCCACTTCAAGCCTGCTAGTACTGTGTCCATAACCCGCTGGAACGTCGCAGGCGCCGAGCAAAGACCAAAGGGCATGACCTTAAACTCGAACAGGCCGTCTGGTGTTATGAAGGTAGTCTTCCCTCGGTATCTCTCGTCTACTTCGATTTGCCAGTAGCCGGTTTTGAGGTCCATCGACGAAAAATACCTTGCGTTGTGGAGTCGATCCAAAGCATCGTCTATCCGTGGGAGAGGATACACGTCTTTCTTCGTGACCTTGTTCAGGCCATGATAATCGACGCGAAAACGTAGTGCTCCATCCTTCTTTTTCACTAACACCACGTGTGATGCCCACGGACTCGTAGACGGCTGAATGATGTCGTCACGCAGCATTTCGTCGACTTGTTGCTTGATGGCCTCGCGTCCCTTGCCGAAACTCGGGGCTCTGACGGAGATGACGGGCATATTCGTCGGTTATGATGCGATATTTCGCGAGAGGGGTCTCACGAAGCTTCGGCGACGACGAAAGCAATCCTTGTATTTCTGGAGTAATGCCTAGAGCTCCTTTTGTTGCTGCCTGGAAAGGCCTTGATTAACATCGAAGGCGGGCGCGGACACTGTGGCCATCGTTGTCGGTCCGCGAGAATCGGTGAGGTTGAAGGCATTGCTTACTTCCACAAATTCACTTAGGTGCGCTACCGTCGTACCCCTATTCAGGTGCCGGTACAACAAGGCCAATCACAATTCACAGGAACAGCGGCTTGAACAGTCGTCGGTCGACGGAAAGACTGACAAGCGGCGCAGTGCGTCGGCTTTTATACGCGCAGCTTAACGCGTTCTCGCATTTTCTCTGGAATTTCAGAAGTTACTCAAGTGTGCGCGTCAGCATGCAAAGTTTCAGGAATGGTCGACACGGTTCCTGAAGTGACATGCAAGATAAACACAGCTTGCGTTGAACATAACAGAAAGTGATAACTGCACTCGCCGTAAACAACCAAAGCAGGCGCGCGATTAACAGGAAGGTGATAACGGCGTTCACGAAACCAACCGCACTTGTCACTATATATATATTTATATATATATAATTCAGACTAAGCAATGAGACGTGGATCTCACCCTCTTCAACTAGTGCTCAGTCTGAAGTTCCATTAGTGAACAGCTGTGTGATACCTGCTGTTCCTGCATCACACCACTAATGGAGGTGCTGGGTAAATGTTCGAAACACCTCTACGCAGCACCGCATTCAAGCCAGAACAATTTGCGCGTGCTGAAATGCCAGTCCACCGCGTCAGCCGCTGCCTGTTAGGCCTGAGCATGGAGTGCGGTCCACTGCGAAGGAGTGCAACTGTGTCCTAGCAGGATATCTAAGCCATGGCCCAACAAAGTCGACACCATGCTTGTGGAGGACATCACCCGCCTATTTGGTCGAGCAGAACCGGATATGCCTGAGGCGAAGGATCTCCGACACTCGAGCGGTTTGATGGAGCAGCTGTTTGCCGGTCCTGTGCGAAGCCAGCCAAAAAACGTCGACGAATTTCTGAAGGAGTCTTCGGCCATCCAACGTGGACTACAGCTACGCTACATTCAGTATGACCGCGTCAACAGCGGTCAATCAACCAGCGCCGCAGCTGTGGCTGCGGTGGCAACGACTGATGAGCATTTGTACCAACTCATACAAGACATAGTCCGTAAGGAGGGGAAGAAGCTCCTGGCCACACAGCGTGGGTCCCTGAAGTTATGCGCCAAGAGGTAAGACAAGCACTTTCACCTCCCGAACCAAGCATCCCAACGCGTAATCACAGCTATGCAGGAAAGGTCTTTCCACTGCCGCCTAAAGCGCCGACACCGCAGTACTACCAGCAGCAACCGCCGACAGTACCTTAGTACTACAGAGAGATCGAATGCCACCACCGCTCCGAAAAATCGACATTTGGCACACTTCCGACTACAGGCCCCTGTGCATTCATTGTGGAGAAGCAGGACACATATGTCGTCACTGCCCTGATCGAGTCGCTGGGTACCAATTATTTCCATCCGCGTCGCTCAAACCTTGACTCGAATGCGTCAAGCTGGCGCGAGAATCCCCATATCCAGGCCGCACTCCTTTCTCCGGGACGGTCTTTTTCCGCTAACTCGACGAAGCGCCGCGGACGTGGCCAGAGGGTGATATCCCAGCTCCCGCCCGGGAAACTAGAAGCAGTGAACTTCGGGAGGGGGAGTGGGGGAGGGCTCGTTGACCCCTTCGATTTCGTTATTTCATGGCTTGGGCCTCGTTGTGGCAGACTTGGTGCCTTACGTAGCATGCGAGGGATTATTGGGCAGCAGCCATCTCATCTAAGTGCACGTTCTACGTGACGCCTCCTGGCAAGAAAGTGTGTCCCACACACGCCGCCTTGGCCATGAGTGGCGCTGCCTAACACTCCCAGGATAATACGTACATAAATACACAATGAAGTGGACGGGGGGATGACCGCCTTCGTAGCTTAATTGGTAGAGCATCGGACGCGACAGCCGAAGGTCGTGGGTTCGGTTCCCACCCAAGGCAGGTTTGTCTTTTCATCCACTTTAATTCCTTTCTACTTTCTCCACAATTACAATACCACAAGTAACTTGCCCTATGCTTTACTAGGCCTCATTGTCTGTTTGCTCATTAAGTTGTTTCTAAGAAATAAAGAGCGAGCCCTTGACCCCTTCCATTTCGTTACTAAATAACCCAGGGTACTCAACAAGTTAAGGAGATGATCGACGATGACTCCAGCCGTCAGAAAATACTTGGGCATCGCTGGCAGTAGTGTTCAAAAGAAGGACGGTAGCCCACGCTTCTGTCTGGACTACCGCAAACTGAATCCGGTGACAAATAAAGACATGTACCCATTGCCCCGTATTAATGACTCCCTGGACAGGCTGAGGTATGCACATTACTTCCCTTCGATGTACTTAAAAAGCGGTTATTGGCAAATTGAGGTCGACGAACGAGACATAGGAAAGTCTGCTTTCGTGACGCCCGACAGACTTCATGAATTCAAGGTCTTGCCCTTTAGATTATGCTCCGCCCTGACGACGTTTGAAAGGCTCGTGGCTGCATTTCCCTCTGCCCGAAATTGGCAGGCGCGTTTAGTGTATCTCTAAGAACTGACCGTTTTCTCAGAAACCTTTGAGGAGCACCAAAGAAGGCTTCTGTCGGTATTTCAAGCAATTCGGTCCGCCGGCATAACACTGAAAGCGGAGAAATGCCATTTAGGTTTCGAGGAACTTCAATTCTTAGCTAACGTTGTGAGTCCACAAAGGTGTTCGTCCTGACCCCGACAAGATCGCGGCCGTCACAGAATTTCCAGCGCCAACGAAAAAGAAAGCAGTTAGGCGTTTTTTTAAGCCTCTACACATACTACGTACGGTATATCCAACTTCTAGCACCTCGCCACGCTGTTAACATGCCTGACAAAGGATGGGGTGAAGAGGAACAAGTGGCATATGGTCATCTGTGAGAGTGCCTACAGACCCCCTGGGCTGGCTCACTTTGACGAAGACTATGACAACTACTATGATTTACACGGATTCCAGCAATGTAGGCCTCGAGGCTGTACTCGTCCATTGGCAAGATTCGGCGGAACGAGTGGTTGCGCAATAAAGTAGAACGCTCTCGTGCGCTAAATCTAATTACCCCCAGACAAAGAAGGAATGTCTTGGTGTCGCATGGACTGTTATGAAGTTCCATATCTATGGGGCTGCCCCGCCACGGTGGTCTAGTGTTTATGGCACTCGGCTGCAGATCCGAAGGTCGCGGGATCGAATCCCGGCCGTGGTGGCTGCATTTCGATGGAGGCGAAATATTGAGGCCCGTGTGCTGTGCGATGTCAGTGCACGTTAAAGTAACCCCAAGTGGTCGAAATTTCTGGAGCCCTCCACTACGGCGTCTCTCATAATCAGAGATGGTTTTGGGACGTTAACCGCCACAAATTAATCAATCATATCTATGTGGCTGTTCCTATCACGTAGTGAGCTACCATCACTCTCTTTCCTGGCTCACAAGCTTGAAGGACCCATGTGATCGGCTAGCACCGTGTAGTTTACGACTTCGAGAATTTGATATGACGGTGGTCTATAAATCCGGACGAGAGAAATCCGATGCTGTCTGCTTCTCAAGGTCACCGATTCGTAGAGGTTGTCGACACGGCTGCTGTTTCCTGTCAGCAACGGGAAATAGCAGTCGTGTGCTCCACAAAAATTCGTGTGCTCCACAAAAAAACTTTACATCCAGCGGAAGCACCTACCTACTTGTCGTCCCAACATCAATGCGTGAAGAAGTACTTGGAGCATGCCACGATAAGCCGACCTCTGGCCACTTCGAATACACACGCAGTGGCCATATCAAGCAGCAATACCATTGGTCAAGACTTACGACGATTGTTTACGTGCGCACGTGTCTTCACTCTCAACGACACGAATAACCACCCTGAAGACCAGCTGGGCTATTCAAACCAGTCCAAATGCGGCCGGTGCCTTTTCCCTAAATAGGGACAGATCTCGGAAGTGGGTCATATAGCCAAAACTATCTAACAAGCTACGCAAAAAAGAAAAGCTTTTCCAAGCGGCTCAACAGTAGAAGCAGTGCTGTCTTTCGTTGAAAAAGTCACAGTTTCGCCGTAAGGGCGAAGCAATGAATGCGATAGCAAGAAACTGTAATGCTATACGAAGTGAGGCTCGCAGCTTCAGGAGCAATATTAATTGTAGCAAACATGCACTTGCTAAGTGAGCGCCTCCCGTGGGCAGTACGTGCTGGTACGAAGGGCTTTATACGTTGTGTGTCAGAAAGCTACGCATACAAAGCTAGGGGGGGCCGCTAAATGAACAAAGAGAAGATGAGCGCGAACTATCAACTGAAGCACGTGCGAAACGAACTCACAGATATACACCGAACGAGCGCGAATAAGCTGTCACAATGGATACTCTTAGTTTGAACAGCGTTCCTGTTGCAAAGGCGGCCGCCCGTCGCGCGCCTCGCGCCATCTCGCTGGTAATGAAGAAACGGTTATAAGCGCCTGCCGTCTCTGAGTCCTGTCAGCAGTAAAGGGTGTGTATATAAGGCTCGCCGTTAACTCCCTGAAGGATCTGCTCTTTGTGGCGTAGTGGTTAGTGCCACGCTCTGCGGGGAGAGAGGTTCGTGGTTCGATTCCACGCTTCGGGAGCATTTATCCGAATTAATTTCCTTTGGGACTTTTATATATATACATACTTATACATATACAGTTCATGACGGCGGCGACGGGGACGGCAAAAACCAGCCGAGACTGTCCATATAATTGCTATCGCAATAAAAGTCCTTCTGAGGAATGGAGCTCCTACAGTAGTAATGACACACCGAGGTACTGCCTTAAGATCTGCACCACTCAACCTCTACATGATCTCAGTGGCCCAGTTCAGAGAAGGTCAGCGGCCTGCCACCCCCAAACTGATGGTCTGACGGAACTCCTGAAGAAGACTATTGCAGATATGCTCAGTATGTACGTTGACGTTGATCACAAAAATTAGGACGACACTCGACCGTACGTTACGTTGGCCTACAACACAGCACAGAAAGAAACGACGCGAAGGACGTCACTCATCCTTCTTCATGGCCGAGAAGTGACGTGATGCAATGTTAGTGCATCACTGCGACGACACAGATACGGACGACGATGTTTCCACACGGCGTGTGGAGGAAGCGCTACTGCTGGTGTCCATCCCTATCACCAGGCAACAAAACTCGGACGTACAGCGGTAACGCTTTACGTCCGAGTTTTGTTCCCTCCTCCCTACGAACCTGCGGCAACAATTTGTCACCTATCAACCTGGCGTAAAAGAGTGGATTTGGCTGGGACTTCTGTTTCGTCCACGGGGACTCTCGGAAAAACTAATGAAGAGATACTTCGGTTTGTATCAGGTTGCGCGATGCCTAAGCGATGTGAAATACGAAGTCATAACTCATAGCTCCTGAAGAACGCGTCCAGCTAAGCCGGATATTGGGCACGTTGTGCGTATGAAGCTCTACTGTTCTGAATGATGGGCGGCAGAATGCATTTCTGCTGCGACGTATTGCAGTCGACCATCGGGACGATGCGCTCTCCATGGAGGGAGGCAAATGCAACAGCCAATCTTCAGCGCGCAAACGAAGATCAAGCTCCCGCACACATAGAAGACGACAAGGTCCAAGTCCGATCGCTCAGTCTCAGTTTTGATTAAAGTGACAAGCTCTGTGGTCCTGATTACTGCTGTTCCCCCATCGTGACAATATCCCTATTGAAAATATTGCCAGTATGTGGAATGGTGGAATCCACCATCCATCATCATGGTGGATTATGGTGATGGCACGGTGGCATGGTGGAAGCCAGGACATGGTGGATAGTGTACCATGATGTAAGCTGGGACATGATGGATAGTGTACCATGATGGATGCTGAAACATGATGGAACATAGTGGGTGGGCATGATGGTAGGAATGCGGCACGAGACAGCATATGAATATATTTAAGATGTGTATCGATGGCAAAATAGTGAACAATGCTGTAGATATTTTGAATACATATGTGTAGTACACAACAGTAGTTCTGGAGCTGCTGAGCACAGTTCAGAGGTTTGATGGTAGCCTTTAAAGCATGCACTTTTCCTAATGAGGGTTGAAGAATGCTAGTATACAGTGTGCAAGGGCATTAATCAACCTTAGGATCAAAATTAGCTACCAAATTCTCACTAGTATGTTGAAATGCAGTCAAGTTTTATTCATTGCATATTGTGTTGGCAGCTGTCGGCTTCTTTCGCTTGCCTTGGCGGCCAGCCTCCGTAAAATAGCTGCGCAGGTGCTTCCGGACCGCAGCAAGCCTGCTTTCTGCCGGTTGCTGGTGGAGGTTCTGGATGGCTGCTGGTATACTTCTCCAGGCAGTCTATGAAACAGTGCAAAAATGCCATTGTTTAGGCTTTGAAATACAGTACAGGAAGGGGAGAGAGTGCAGCTACAAAGGCGTATATCTGTACAGGGAATGGCTATGAAGTCTTCCTGGATAGAACATGCGATCGGCTGCGGCGAGTAACGAAGCGACAGCGTAGCCTCTCAATTAACAGCAAAGCAGCATACTTACAATGCCGAGCGATTCTACTACCTTTAAGGCAGTATAATCCTTCGAACTTCCTCAGTTTTGTCCTTTTTAATAGCAGCTAACACATTTTTATACCTGCATAATGACTCTGGATCGCAGTTGTTTGCAGCTCTAAAATGGCAGTTAATGCACGAACGCTTGCAGACATCAGCGATAACCTAGCAATAGGCACGTTTCGCGAGTCATGTAGTTACACGTATAAAAAGCAAGACGATCATGTTCGTGGCAACAATTTTATGCACCCTTTCATGGAATGTTCACGCACGATAGCGCGGGCGGACCAGCACTTCGCAATTGTTGCGACTAAGCTCTGCACACACATCGTGCACACGCCAATTTAACGCTACCGGCACCGCACTCTGAACCACGCTGATTGATTGATTTGTGGGGTTTAACGTCCCAAAACCAGCTCTGATTATGAGAGACGCCGTAGTGGAGGGCTCCGGAAATTTCGACCACCTGGGGTTCTTTAACGTGCACTGACATCGCACAGCACACGGGCCTCAACATTTCGCCTCCATCGAAATGCAGCCGCCGCGGCCGGGATTCGATTCCGCGACCTTCGGATCTGCAGCCGAGCGCCATAACCACTAGACCACCGTGGCGGGGCTCTGCACCACGCTACTCGATTTCCTTTGCTGTAAAGATTGCACACAACTATGATAGGGCACAAAGCGCAGCATTCACAGCCACCTACCTTAGTTAAGAAACATGCTGATTCCAGTTTGCGTCGTCTGACGGCCTTGAGGCGCTGTGCCGAGCCGCGTCGTTCGTCCGTAGATCGAGAAGCGATGTGCCGACCCTCGACGTGTGCGAACGAGAACGCATTTCCTAGGAACAGACATCACGGAACGTAGAAAGCATTCCGGCACTGCTTCTCACTGATCCGTGTACACACTGACAGACGGTGTCGTGACGACTCACGTCCCTCGGCGAATGGATGTCAACAAAGGATCTCCGAGGTGTCGACGCTGCCGGCTGCTGCTTTCTCAGTCTATCGCACACCGCACCTCACACTGGCTCAAGAAGGTCCACTGGAGCTAATGAGCACAACGCTAAACATACACCGAGATGCAGCGCAACCAGAAATCGTCCGTACGAAAACAAATATCGTCACCACGTTGTACACGACAGCCGCAGCGCGCCGCCATGTTTGGAAGAAAAAAAAACAGCAATAGCGCGATGGTGGCGACACCACGGGTTGCGGTTTCGGTTTCAAAATTTCAGACCAATTCTCATGTTTTCAGTGTAAGGAAATACAGAAACAAATGATCTAAGGCTAAAAACTGTTACGCAATGTAGTGTTTATTTTTTACATACTATTCTAAAATTGAAATTTGCCGTAAATTATGCAAATGACGTAACTTATGCGAGCTTGCATTTCGCGACGTTTTCCTTGGCCTCGGTCCAACGTATTCCGCACCACTTCATGTTGCATGTGTAACGCCAGATTGCATGCGCAACAGTACACAGTTGCCCTGTAGCGCATATTCTGTGCATTATCAGCCGCAGCCAAAATGATGTTATTCAGCAATTAATACTGTTGAGCCGTATGTGTGGTGGTCGTACAAATATTGATTGCAACAAGCAAAAAACAAAAAGTAAAGAGAAGAGGAGGACAGCGTAGTAGGCATGGTACACAGTGCAGGAAAAAAACAACAAAAACGAGGGCAGATACAACGAAACACAGCAAGGTCTCTCTCCTCGTTTTTCGTTTTCTTTTTTTCCTGTGCGTGCACCATGCCGATTACCTGTATCACCAACTCGGAGACACAGGGCGGCGAGAGAATGACACACAAGGCGCTCAACAACCAGTGGTTTTATTATTGCTGGATATATAAACAAATGCTTTGCATATAAGACCAACCAACACAGTATGCATGCACACAGGCTATGTTTTGTATTTTTTCTGCATTGCATCTTGCATGCGCACAGGCTATGTTTTGTAGTTTTTCTGCACAGATGTTGCATTTTCCTGCGGCAGTAAACCATTGGTTATAATTGGTAGTTCAGCACCTTAATCGCACATCTTGTTCACTCACCGTCCCTTGTCTAGCGCTGTTTGTTAGAACATGATAAGTACCATCCTGCACGTAACTAAGAGTAGCCGTCGTGCAGTACATCCCTGCAGCATTTACCAGCATACTTCCAGTGACCAGTGATATGTGTATAAACGGGGCGCGCACTTCCAGGACAGCTGCTGCCGTCCTCCTATGCAGCACGAGTGCTGGCGCGTGTTCTCAACATAGAATGTTGCACATATGCGCTTACCATTACCCTTAGTAAGGGCACACGTTCGCGAAGAGGGAAAGCTCAGCTCGATCGGAATAATGCTGTTTCAGGTGCAATAGGCGTAGAATCTACAACGGCAGTGACGAACAGGCCGGTGCACGCAATTCAAAGAACCGAGTCCCGCATTTCTCGGGCACTCTAAACGTATTAGTTAATCGCGCACCAACTATGGACCCTAAACATTTTACTGCCAATGATTACTACCATCCCAGGTATGCTAACGCAGCCACCTTCTCCCACAACCACCACGCTCGCCATCACTGCAACACCATGCTTCCACCACGCCACCATTTTGCTGTACACAGCCACCAAGTGTGCCACCATGGCACCTTCATTCCTCCACCATGCCACCATCTCGCTGTCTACAACCACTAAGCTTGCCATCATGGCACCTCCGTGACTCCACCACGCCACCGTCTTCCAGCAAGCAGTACAGCATGACACGTTCGCCATCACCACCGTCAGCCACCATTTCCACCAAATGCATCCACTATTCACCACCATGAGCCATCTTTGCCATCACGCTTTCCAGCATATCCGTCATTATTTCCACCATATGCACTAATATTTCCATCTTAACCACCACGAATTCCAGCAACCACCAAGAGCGAATTTTCAATAGGGATATTGTTACCATAGGCGGCGGACACTTCGAAGCAGAGGAAGACGAGCAACAGCTACCATCTCTGCGGTGCTTTTATCATCTCCAAATAAAGGCATCTCGCCATAACAGTCTAGGTGGATGGCGTGGGTAGCAAAGAAGTGCAGCACAAGTGATCACAGAAGCGCAGCACCTAGAGCTGCACCGAAACGGCCGACTGAGTGAACTAACAGTGCTTCCAGTAGGTGCGACTCTTGATGGCAACAAGTGGTCTTCTTCTGGTGCTACATGGCCATATCACATGGCACCACAAACCATCGCCACCAAGGCAGGCGATGACGTTGAAGAGTGGCTGAACCACTACGGTCGCCTCGTCAATGTTCATTGTTTCTCGAAGGTACAACACTTGTTTAGTATGAAATTCACGAATAGCCTGGAACCACGCGGTGAGATCGAAAATAAAGAGCTGCTTTGGAGACCCATCTCTGAAGAAGAAGCGCGCTGATCAGAGTTTGAATCACGAGCCCAGGTGCCAGGCAAGACGCGCAGAACACACACCGAGGAAATATCGAAGTTGTGCATATCGGTAGAGCCCTGCATGAAAGACGAAGACAAGGTCGGCAAATTTCTTAAAGCGATTGCCGAGGACAATCTACAACTTCCTGTTTGGAAAGGACACCGTGGAGCCTATAGCAGACCTATCAAACACTGTTGCACGCTTGAAACACTGAAGCCCACGTAACCGTAGTCTTGAGTGCTCAGAGTGCTGGCGTCGGCCCTGTAACGTCTTGCGATCGTGCATCGATCATAAGACAAATCGTACGCAGAGAACGCGGTTGATGTTAAGCTGCCGCTACGAAACGGCGAGGGCGAGAGAACCATACTTTCATTACAACACGACGTGTGCGCCCTGTCGTGGATGTAGTGGATACGATTAGGCGCCCCGGTCTAAAACAGCGAAGTGACAAATCTGCGATTGGCGTCGTTGTGATCGTATCCAGAGCGCCTCCAGTCAACCCCATTCAATGATGTCATCGTGGGAAGACGATGCCGAATACGCGGAGCCAAGCTTTCTTGATGCACGCGATGCACTGAAGTGCTACCATTGCTGTGTCTGTGGGCATGTGTCTCGCTTCTGCTCTGAGCGCTGAAGCACACAATCACGCTACTATGCGCTACTACGAGTGTCACCTCGACGTAACAGCCGGCACGTTACTGGTCGCTGGACGTGGGACACATACTTTAGGAGCGGCTTCTAGCAGAATTCCCGCAGCGACAGGTCCATAAGCAACAGCTTCCGAAACACCCATGGTGACACGCTCTCCTCCCTACGACGCCTAATGTCGCCGCGTGCCAGACCGTCCTCCAACCCCTGATCGCAGTGTTAGTTCCCCACCGCAGGGAAACTAAGTGGTACGGCCGATGGAGGTGAAGGCGCCAATCATCTGTGACAACATGCAAGCATGCCTCTAGCTGTTTCTATGATGCAAAATAAGGTGCACGTAGTCGTAGATGGATGTCCTATGACGGCTTTAATAGACGCTGTAGAAGCTGGTTCAGTTATGTGTTTGAATTTCAATCACGGTTAGGGCACAAACTGATGTTTTGCTCAGACAACTGTGCCACCTTTCGCGCAGTGAGCGGGGAGGCATTGTGTCCTATTGAGGGCGTGTGTTGTTTTTGTTTGTTTGTTTGTTTAACGTCCCAAAACCAGTTCTGATTATGAGAGACACCGTAGCGGAGGTCTCCGGAAATTTAGACCACCTGGCGTTCCTTAACGTGCACTCACATCGCACAGCACTCGGGCCTCAACATTTCGCCTCCATCGAAAGGCAGCCGCCGCGGCCGGTATTCGATCGCGCCACCTTTGGATCAGCAGCCGCGCGCCATAATCACTACATCACCGCGGCGGGGCGGCGTGTGTTGTGAGTGTGGCATTGGAGCGTACCGTGTTGAAAGTGGCATTTGCTGTTCTGACCAATAGCACGTAACGTAATTTTGAGGATCGAATTTCTACACGAGTGTGGCGTCAGCGTATATTAGGGAGCTTCTGTTGTCTGCGTTTTGTGGGGGGTCTCCGCTCTGAAGGAACCCTCTCCATCATCGACGATTTTCCCTTGCGCGTTACTCAGTGAAACGGGCGCCAGTTAATGCCTCTGGTGAAGACGGTGGCGAATTTGATTACCTCGTGGAGCCGATCGTTTCCACATGCGCTAGGTAATACATGTTCATGTCTCGAAGCGCGCTTTCTGTTACTGAAGATCTATCTTCAGTATGGGCGCTAAATTGTGCTAGTGTGCCTGTCGTGCTAGCCAGTGGCATGCGACTCGCCCTTTTATTTATTTATTTATTTAACAATACTGGCGATCTCACAAGGAGATCATTGCAGGGAGGGCATACATATGAAACAGAAAAGAGACAGGAAGCAATCATTTCTAGCATGCAAAACAACAGGTAATCAATACATGAGAATCAGTAGTAGCAATGAGCAAGGTGAGGGTACAAATCACTGCAAAACTACGAATTGCAACAACTATAATGACAAGGTGTGCAATGATGAAATCACGTTATCGATATACAGAGCCTGGATACAAAATACAACATGACAAAAGAAAAGAAAAGGACACCAGGGTTCACAAAAACTGCTCAGCGTGTACGTTTGCTTCTACCATTTCTAAGAACACATTCAAAGATGAAGTGTTGGTAACAGAAGGACTAAGTTGGTTCCAATCTCTTATGGTTGCGGAAAATATGAATATTTAAAGCAGTTTGAATGAAAAGTGTATTCATTAAGTGTTTGAGAGTGCCGGCAACGTGTTGACCTAGAACGACTGAAAGAGATTAGTTTTCGCACTTTTCGAACATAAAGCGTCTAATTTTTGCATTGCAACCTTAAGGGACCAATATGTGAGCCATGTTTCTGTAAGTCATCCTACAGAGCCTGATCAATAAGTCGTTGCGCTGAGAAAAGCGCGAAGGATGGGCCTATGTCTAGGCCAAGCCTGCAACCATGTTTGACTTTCCATAGAACAACGAACAATGTAGAGGACCAGAGTCACGTACTCGTCACGTGATTGACACAGGATCCACGTATCACATCAGGTAGAAACCGTACCGCCTATCATCAGCAGGGTGCAAAATTATCGTTGAAGAGTTATAAGATATGCGCGTTTAAAGAGCCAAAACAAACTGTCAAGGACATCTAATGACTGCTAAGAATATTTAAAGGGGTCGTGAAACGTTTTCTGAACATTTTGTACTAAGCGCGTATTCGGGATCCTGACCCTCCAATCAACAATATGCATTGTTCCGTTGCACCGTGTGCGTTGATTTAGAGCGATAAAAAACGCGGTTTCGGTTTCACTGCGCGCGTTCCCCTCAACTCTGCAGATGACGTCATCTTAGTAGCCGTCATACCTCCGAGATTGGCGCGTCCTCGGAGGCCATGTGAAAACAAACCGTGCTGCCGCTTTTCTTCCGAATGGTGGCACCGCACGGTTTCCAAGTATTTTCTTCCTTTCTACCTTTCAAGTAAATTGATCCCTTTAGAGCAAACGCGAGTTCACTGTGCCTTTGAACTTAAAAATATCTTAACTCAACGTCACCAAATAGTACCACGTCGGCCGGTAGTGTCGCATAGTCGTTTCGGGAGCGCAAGAAAGTCGAGATTTAAAACGGGCGGTGTTAAATGTGCACTGAATATTTCGCCGAAATATTTTGGAATCGGCTTGTCGAATGTGTATTGAAGCAGTGAAAATTACAAACCGGCATCTCCAAATCTTTTTCACGACCCCTTTTAAGTTGCTTTTATTTATCTTTCGTTTATGTTATGTTAACTTCGTTCCAAAACACAGATAACATGTCTTTATAATTTCCAAATAGGTGATTCATTTTCTACATTCATAGTGGTACAGCACAAATAAACCAGACACGAGAAGGGATAACCACACCTGCTGTCTCCGCTCTTGTAATTGTCTCATTTATTTGCACTGTACCACTATGAATTCTCACCTGGTGACCCAATTAAGTAAGCTTCTGCGATATATATTCCATCTTACACAGCTTTCCAAGCACTGTACCCGTATAACGCAGTAGTCTTCAGCTTCTTCGGCATCCTACCGATATCTTCAGAACCGGATGATGAGGTCGCAAATTCAGAACGCAATGTTCCCACTGTGACTGATATATTTCCTTCTAACACGGTCAAGAACGTGGCCGGTCGCTTACGGTTGTTGGATGTTTTATAATTTCGCGCGTGGCGTTATTAAATAAACTGCAATACAACCGTACCTCAGGACGTGTGAGTAGTGCTAGAGCGATGCTCAGCCTCCTCTTCATACCACCGGAGAGCTCGTTGGGGAAGGCTTCTGCTTTGTCAGAAAGGCGCACTGTGTTCAATGCCATTTGAGTTATTTCAGGCAATTGCATCGAGTCTACTCCTTTAATCTGAAAGACAGAGATAATATCGGCAGCTATGTGACACATTTGAAACCGGCCTTGCAGGTTATTTGGTTAGCGTATAAAAATTTAACTGCTGTTCCACCCAGCATGAAAGCTGGAGGAATTCTGGAGCGCTGATTCTTTGTTGTTTACCATGGAGTTACCTGCTACTTACCTTTGATTTTTTTCCAACGTTCGAGAAGAAGAGAGATACTATCCGCTCACTACTGGCGCCTGAGGGCAAGCATAGCGGGTCGAAGGGAAGCACGCGTCCGCTATTCCCTTCTGTGCCACCCGACACACCTCTTTGTTTCATCTTCGTATTCGTTCTTGCTATACTTCTCTCTTTCATTCTTCTTACTCTTTTTCTACGTTGTTGTCCGCCTAAAGTGCACCGCACTTAAGAAATATCTGCACATATTGACGCGTGCATTCGGTGAATAGGACAACAACGATGACAATGGTGGTCTTAGCGCATTCCTACAAGTGGGGCAGGTGCACAGCGGAGTTTTTAGAGAAAGAAGAAGTTTTTAGAATAGAGGTTAAACAAGCTGTCTTGCATTCAAAAAATGTTACTGTTTCTTGTCGTGTTGTAACGCTACATTGGTGCAGGTGCGCAGTACGCAAACCTGCCTGATGCTCCAGACTCAATTGGGAAGCCGCTCATTTAGCCCAGACCTATCATCTCCGACTACAACTCCCGCGCATCGCTTCAATCGGCGGTTGCTGGGCCTCGCTCCGGAAATCGCATCCTTGCAGAACCCTCTTACGGACATCGCCCACCTCTGCAAATGGCCAATGCCTGCCCGTCACAGGCTCCTCCGGTCAACTTTGCTCTGCTTCCTTCACAGGCGCTTCATCAACCACTTCTGCCCGACCGGTTTCGTGGTGGCGCACATGAAGGCGTAGAAAAATGGCTTGACCACTACGAACGAGGCGCCAAGATCAATTAGTGGTCGGCTCAAGAAAAGCTATCCCGCGTGTACTTTGCTCTTGAGGAGAGTGCCAGCGCATGGCTTGAGAATCGCGAGGCTAGCACATCTACTTGGAAAGATTTGCGGGAGCAGCTTACTGACACCTTCGAAAGTAACGAGCGACGGGACCGGGCCCAGCATTTACTTGACTTGCGTATTCAAAAGCCGACTGAAACTGTAGCAATGTTTTCTAAGGACATGGCCCATCTGTGCCGCACGGCTGAACCGAAAATGCCAGAGGATAAAAAGTTACGCTACCTCATGCGCAGGGTGAATGAAGAACTATTCGTCGGACTTGAGCGCAATGCACCAAACACCGTGGGTGATTTTATAAAGGAAGCAGCAGCTACCGAACGAGCGCTGCACTAGCGATGCCGACAGTATGATCACTTGTGTACCAGTAGCCCGACCAATACTGCCGTCATGACTCTGGGCAATCAATGTTCCCTGCGTGATCTCATTAGGGAGGTCGTCCGTGAGCAGCTTCAGATTTTCTGCACTCCGATAAAGGGCACACCCGTGGCATCAGTCGCCAAAGTAGCACTGGACGAGATCAGGCAAGCGTTCTCGGCAGTGGACTATGGTCACGAGCAGCATCCCATGACTTGTGCCGCCGCTGTCCAGAGTCCACCAACAGTTACGCCGTACTGCCAGCCACCGATGGCGTCTCCGCCGCTACCGCATACAGACACTCTGAGATGTCTCCCCACCATGCCTATGTCGCCATACCAACAACCGTCATTTGCTAGGCCTTGGTCCTCACCACAGGAGGAAACTTCGAGATGCGCACAGTTTCGAAAAACTGACGCATGGGCATTACGAATCGCCAGCCACTCTGTTTGATATGTGGCGTTGCAGCCATGTTGCTCGCTATTGTTGGCACCGCGACGCATCATACTCCCCACTTAGGTCATGATCTGACGGTCGCCGCCCAGGATGACTACATGACACGCCGAGACGATACCGCTTTTTCAGGAGCCCAAGTAGCCAGCTCTCCCAACGTGGAGTCTATGCCGAATAGCCAGACCGACTTCGGCCTCCGTTCACGCTCACCGTCTCCCGTTCCTTCGTCGTCACCCAGTCGGCGTACTTACGCTGAGCTCCGGGGAAGAACGTCGCCTAGCCCACGCCGGGGAAACTAAAGGCGGCGACCCCTGGGAGCAAGGTGGCAGGCCCGCTGCAAGACGACAAAAAGTCCCCCATTCTGCCGGTTCAAGACCTCTTAACGCCGATAAACCATACCTGAGAAGAAATTGTAGGCGCTGATCTTACTGTTTTTGTTCATGGCCAGCAAGGAACAGCCTTGGTGGACAAAGATGCCGTGGTCCAAGTAGATGGTAACGTCGACGTCTTCTTCGTCGGTGCCGACCGGTGGCATAGCATCAAGCATCGTTGTTGGGCTCCGTCCGTACAGAAGCTTGCATGGCGTAAACTGCGTAGTTTCTTTCACGGCCGTGTTGTACGCGAAGGTCACATACGGAATTATGGCGTCCCACGTTTTGTCTTCGACATCGACGTACATGACCAGCATATCGGCGATGGTCTTATTTACACGCTCGGTGAGTCCATTCGCTTGCGGGTGGTAGGCGTGGTTCGGCGGTGGCTTGTGTGACTGTACCTTAAAATTGCCTAGGACTTCCGGGGCTCCGTGACGCAGAACGATGTCCTCAATGAAGAACTTGGCGATCTCGGCGGCACTGCCCTTGGGTAGTGCTCTGGTTTCGGCGTAGCGGGTGAGGTAGTCAGTCGCTACGATGATCCATTTATAGCCGGAAGTCGACGTCGAGACGGCCCCAGTAAGTCCATGGCGATTTGCTGGAGCGGTAGTGGAGGTGGTTCGACGGGTTGCAGAAGTCCTGCTGGCCTAGTTGGTGTCTTGCGTCGCTGACAGCGAGCATGAGGATGTAATCTTCGCCATGTTCTACTGTACAACATGTGTAGATATATTGCGCGAAAAGTGGTGGCGTGTGCACAAGGAAGGACGTATAACCTTACAGTTCTGAGCGCTTTACTCTCCTGTGACTCGTATCAGACCTTCTCGGAGCAGTTGAGACATACCTTCCTTAGACGCTGCTGCGTCGTGAACATCAATGTGATGACCACCTCCTACTGGGAGGAGCTCAACACGCGGACCTTAGAGCGAGCTGTGTTTCGTGACTATCGTCTCGGACGATGAAATTATGCCGCCCAGCGGCATAGAGGTCGACGAGACTGCCTTTTACTATGGGATCTCCTGGCGTTTGCCACGGCTAGCAGGTTGCGGTGAAGTAGCCTTGGCTACCAGCACCATGGGTCCAGCGCAGAGTGCTACGTTAGATAGGACTGTCGTAATGACGATGGGCTTTGTGCAAGTGGGCCTCCTGCTGGTTCGGTGGTGTAGACTCATCCATTTTCCACTTGTCGATTTCAGTCACAAGCGACAGCTCACTGCACCTGTGCTGGCATGGTGGCAGCAGCCGATGCTTTTGGTGTCAGCAGCCGATGATTTGGGAAAGGAAAACGACGAGATGACTGCGAAAGGTATGGAAGCTCGCCATATCTTTCGAGAGCCAAATCACTTTGATTCTGCTTCAGCTTGTACACGCTTTGGCGCAGCACGATGAGGCCACGACGAAAAGAAATCAGCACATATACCAGCTGATATCTACACCAACGTTAGCATCCACACATCACTGAGGCATACGAGGGGACGGTTTAAATGTTGCAAACCCTGCACAAGCAAACTCCTTTGAAGTGAGCGGAGGTAATGTTCATTTATTCCAGCAGCGCCATAATTTTCACAATTTTGTCATTATGCTCAATTATGTGAAACCCCAAGGATTCTAATGGACAGGCGAATAATGCTGTTACTACTACTTTCACCACCAAAATTAGTACTACTAAAGCTACTGCGACTACTACTACAGTAATAATAATAACAATAATAATAATAACAATAATAATAACAATAATAATATTATGCTATTGCGATTTAAGATTTTCGCTAGCGCAATGCAGGACAGTCATGCGAAAACGGAGAGGCAGCATTTTCAAAAATCAACTCTTCGCGAATAACATAATATGCAGAGAAGCGTTCAATTGGAAAGTTCATAGAAGGAAGTATCGTCAAACTCTTTGTTTTGTGCACGCGTACTTTGTTTGCAGATAATATCCAACATTTAACCTCACTTTGATAGTTCCTATTCTCTCTGGTATTCTAGGGAAAAAAGCTTTCCTGTATTTGCATGTAAATATCATTTAAACGAATTCTTCTTACCCCACCATAGTACTGGAGATGTTCTGAAACCGTGAGATCCTCAAACAGTGCGTCGAACTGTGGACAAAATCCCATGCTGTCGCAGCCCGTAGTTCTCATATTTGTACCAGAAACCAGCACTGAGCCGCTCGTAGGCTCAATCAAGCCTAAAAGAAAACAAACAAAGAGACTGCGCATCAAAACACCGTCTTCCGTGCAGGCGGAGTAGGCGGCACTACATATGAAAGGTGTTAGCGACCAAAACGCGACTAGGAAGCGACGCCAGCTAACGCTCGTTGCCAAAGGCTGTTATACCGATAGCCGGAAACGAAGCGGTGCCAGCGAGAGCACTGCGAGTGCTGGTCCACTTCACGATATCTAGATATCCACTTCACCATTACCTCAGCAGGAGTTGACGTGATACCTTCACCTGAAGGAGTTCTGCTGCGTTCACGCGCTCGTTCTGCGAGAAGAGTCCCCTCTGAGAATTGAAAGCTGAGAGAAGTGCGGTGCACCACCTTCTCCCACTTTCCATACGGATCAGGACCTCCAACGTTCAAACTGGACGAGAAGGCAAAACCTGGCCTTCCGTCAACGACGGACTCTGAAAACGGGGCTGTTAATCAGCTGGGGAACATCCGGGGAAAGGGCAGTCAGCTACCAATGCATTGTAAGTAGGGTAATTCTCTCCCAAGTTGTTCATACTCTCCAGCTGCCTCGAGGACCCCAGGTTGGAATGCGACACGAGTTCCTCACGGGGACACTGTGCATGATGCGGCAAAACGTTGCACTTCCGTTCAATTATAACACGCTAAACGTGAATCATATAGAGTCGTGGAGGAAGGCAAAACTGAGGAGAGGCCCTAGCGTATCCTAATGCATTGCAAAACGTCTGGCGGAAATGACGTCAAAAATTCCGGGCCAAAAACAATTTATGGCGCAGGCAAGGCAGCAGATGCCTTGAAGACTTTGAGGTTCACAGTTCGAAGTGCAGATTTTTAGTATCGATGGTTTCTTGGCGCACGCTGCGGCATGTAAATGAGCTGAAACATTTTTATGCGCGTATATAGGTAGCACGCGCGGTACTCGATGACACTGAGCCGGTTTAATAGCCATTCACTGCAACGGCATCATGCGTGTTGTTGTTGTTGTATTGTTGTGTAGGGTTTAACGTCCCAAAACCAGCTATGATTATGAGAGACGCCGTAGTCGAGGGCTCCGGAAATTTTGACCACCTGGGGTTCTTTAACGTGCACTGACATCGCACAGCACACGGGCCTCAACATTCCGCCTCCATCGAACTGCAGCCGCCGCAGCCGGGATTCGATCCCGCGACCCTCGGATCAGCAGCCGAGTACCATAGCCACTAGACCACCGTGGCGGAGCCGCATCGTGCGTGTATTCGACCAAATTTAATGCAAAAAAAGACGATATTGCCACAGAGTACGTTGCGAAGATGTGCGTATTCGATTCCTGAGTACAGTGCACTCACAATAACTGACATGCGGCAGGCACACACCTCATATAACCAGTTTATAATGCCTTGCGATAGAACATAATAGTATGTCCAGTCTCAAAAAGCACGATATTCTCTGTGCACGCTTTTGTGCGACAGGAGAAATGCCACGAAGAGAACTTTACGTACGCGCGTTGTTGGCTGACGAGCAAGGCCATATCCACATGTACGGCCTCGCGCGCGTATGCATCAGTGACCTCTCGCATGTGAAAAATATGTGTAAACGCTCGCACAAGAAGCGACAACGGCTCATTCTTGGAGCTTGACTTGCTCCCGTGCACACAAGGCTATTCATTTCCTAGCATTGCGCGCGTGCAAGACAAAAGAATAGGCAACTTTTGTGGATGTCGTTCACACAGTCTGCGCGTCCTCGCTCAACTTCCCGGATACTCAACGCACCCTCCGCGAATCGTGAGTGTCATGTGAAGACAGCCTGTTTAGATGATATACTTATAGGTGGCACGGCTGACGTTAGTGACGTTAGGGCTTCAAGAAGGTGATGACATGACCTCTTCTCAGTTTTCTTTCTTCCTCCATGTATTTACCTGATAAAAATTAGCCAGCGAGATTCTCACTATATTTTATAGTGTTTCCCGTGCTCCTAAATACATAGAGGACGTATATTAAGTATGACGAAATATGAACCACGCGGTCTGTTAATTGTATATACGGTGAATAACAGCTGCTGCAACTAGGCGTGCTCTACGAAAAAAAGGCAAGGAATACCTCGAGGAATCATCTAAAAGGTTGTATTCTAACTGCTGACGTAGTTAACATAGTAATCTTCATACCTAGAGCAATCAAAACTTTTTTCTGACATGAACACTCTCGGAATGTACCTCAAGGTACTCTCACTAAGTGATTCTCAAGTGTAGGGGCGTCCTGAGCAAGTGAATGAGAACGAAAAAATAAAAAATTCACAGCATATCCACGGAGTGAATGATGAGTGGGCGAAGCTCGGGATGTTCATCCTAGATCGTGCCGCGTTCCGGATTAACTTAGTTAACGCGCACGCTACGAATCCTTATGGTTCAACTACGCACAAGTCAAATCTCCAACCGGCACTTCCTTGTTGCAAGTCAAGATCTAGTGCTTATCTATATAGATATATATATATATATATATATATATATATATATATATATATATATATATATATATATATATATATATATGGGTGGCCGGTGAACGGTTCTCCACCGCGAGCAGTCGGTATTTTTCAATGAGGAAACTCGCTAGAAGAGTCAAGCTTGTCTCTCGCGGGTGAGGGCGCGTTCTCCTTCTTTGCGAGCTGGTAGCGCGTTCATCGAAGAAAGAGCGTTTCCATAGTAAACGCGTGCCTTTCGCTCTCTCTGTCTCTCTCTCTCTCACAAGACAGCAGATGGAAGAGTGAGAGAGCTCGCGCGCCGGGAGGCACGCGCCGATGGCGCGCCTCGCACACGCGCCCTCCTATTAGCGCGTTCCTTGTAGGTAACGCGCTACTACAACGGACGGACCGACCGAAACCTTAAGGAGCTTCGCCCCTAAAACATCCGGTCTAGCCTGTGGAGGGAGGATGATCAGCGAAGGGACACCATCATCTCATGGGTCAGGCAAACATGACATACAATTCATATTTCGACAGTCCAGAGCATTACGTGATCTATGCCCAGCAAAAAGCCGGCTGATACCTTAGGACAGCTACAGTGTTGCAATGCGAAGCAAGGTTACTAAGCCAGATGGCAGCAGTATATCGTAGGTAATCAGGCAGGCTCTAGACAAGCCTTTAGACAGCCACAGGACAAAAAAGGTCATGGTGTCGCTTCAGCATTCTTCCTTCGCACTATTTTGGTTCGACGCTCATCCTGACAATCAGGTATCTTTGAAATGATTCGTTTGCAGTAACCTTCAATAATGAATTGCGTCACTCAAACATTTCGTTAAGCATTCATGACGTCGGCACTGACATCATCACGAGGGATAACATCACTTGAGGCATGCGATGACGTTACTACGACATGCCCTGTCGTCACCACTTGGCGATGCGGCTTTGAGCATCGTTAGTGTTCGTGCCGGCACATCATCAACATACGCTGCATGGCCGATTTGTCGAGCCACCAGCAGCATCATGCGTTCGCTGTAAAGAATACCTATACAATGCGTATCTGCATTCGCGCTAGCTTTAAACCTAAGCATGCATTTCCTTCTCATATCGGCGTGAACCACGAAATTGTTGTTAGGTGAGCTCTTTTACGTGTGCGACCTTAGTAGTCTCAGTTCTAGCTTGCTTAGAATGCTAATAATTAATTTATTTATGGGAGGCAACAACGTAAGAATGATTACTCTGATGTGCAGAAAACAAACTCAATGCACTGTTGTCAAAGAGAAGCTTTGAAAAAGAGGCTAGCAGAAATTTTAGAGCAATTGGAAGAAATTTTTGAGCAATTTCTTTTTCATGGTAGATACTGTGCAGCGAGCGCAGACCAAAAGAGCTTATGAGCTACTCCGAATAGTTCAATTGGTAGATTGTTCCATTTTCCTGGTGTGGAAAATAGAAACGGTCAAAAAACGCTGCTTCGGCAGTTCTTTACTATAGTTTAGCTTTTTTTAAAGTGTGCTGCTCACAAGCTGCTTCTTCAATGCAGCTGCCAAGGCGTGTGCGGAAACTGCACAAACCATGTGATAAGTCCCAGGAGTAACAGCATGTCTACCGCCCCGCATCGTTGGTCTAGTGGCTATGGTACTCGCCTGCTGATCCGAGGGCCGCGGAATCTAATCCCGGCCACAGCGGCTGCGTTTGGATGGAAATGTTGAGGCCAGTGTACTGTGCGATGTCAGTGCATGCTAAAGAACCCCAGGTGGCCGAAATTCCGGAGCGATCCACTACGGCGTCTCTCATATCATATGTGGTTTTGGAAAGTAACACCCGAGAAATCAATCAATCAACTGTGTGTCTACCAGCCATTAAAGTTCTGCACGAATCATTCTTTCTTGTCGCCTAGTTTAAAAATGTGTTTACATTGCCGTGGAATACCCTTCTAAACAGTAGCGCGAAAAGTAAATACACGTGACGCTATTTCTCTGAGGTCACCGTGCAAGGTGAGACAAAGCTTTCCACTACGATGGCCTGAATAATGCCATCATTGCGGAAGCTGTTTTGCGTCCCGTTGCCGGCTAGACCAGGGCGCTCGATGACTACCATCTGCTTTTATAAATGCGGTGCCCAATAACCAATCCGAGGCGCAGATTAGGCTAGACTGTAGCGCGTGTTCTGCCAGCCTTATTTGGAGAGGTTTCCCTTTTTAGCTTATACTCGTTCTCCTTCTTATTCTGAGAAAAGGCGCATGGACCACTTTACAATAAAAATATATTAAAAGCAGAATACCACTACACGGGTCACATACATTGCTACGCCTGTGTTCATTCCCTATAGATACCAATTCTCTCCCAGTGCACTATAAGTCGCTGGGACGCACTCCACAGTGTCTCCTGTTGCCTCCCAGTGTGTTGTAAAGCACTGGGCGCACTGTAGAGCCTTCACAGTGCCTGCCAGCGTGGTGAAATGCACTGGGGCATACCGGGAGCAATTTTTGTAAAGAAGGGTGATGGTGTGGTGAGCTTGTCTCCGTTCATACCTTCTCCTTCCTCCCACTTCTCTTCCTAGAATAGCCGAGCTCCCCCAGCTGACAGTTGGCCACTGCCAAGTAGGATGGGTGGAAGTCTTTTCCCTACTGTCTACCTCTCGTTCTGTCCTCTTGGCGGATGGAGACCAGCTTTTCTCTCACAGAAACACCACTTTACTTTATGTCATCATCATCATCATCACATCATCATCAACCTGTCTACGCCCACTGCAGGGCAAAGGCCTCTCCCATGAATATCCAATTATCCCTGTTCTGAGCTAACTGGGCCCAATTTATCCCCGCAAGCTTCCTGATCTCACCTGCCCACTTAAATTTTGTGCTGCACCCTGCCACGTTTGCCTTTTCTAGGAATCCACTCTGCTACCAATAATGACGAACAGTTGTCTTGTATTCACATTACATGGCCTGCCACGCCCATTTCTTCTTGTAATTTGTAATAATATGTCCCTAACAGGCGTTTGTTCTCTAACCCACCCACTCTCTTCTTTTCCCTTAAGGTTACACCTTCCATTTTCCGTTCCATAGCTCGCTGCATCATCCTCAATTTAAGCTTAACCCTCTTAGCATCCAAGTTTCTGTCTCGTAGGTGAGTACCAGTGAGATGCAGGTGTTATAGACTTTCCTCTTCAGAGACAATGGTAAGCTACCATTCTTTATCTGAGAATGCTTCCAAAATGCACTCCACCCCATTGTAATCCTCCTAATTATCTCATCCTCATGATTCGGATGAGGGGTTAACACGTGACCTAAGTAGACATGTTCACTTATTACATCCAATGCCTCGCCAGCTATCTCAAATCGCTGTGGTCGTCCAAGGCTATTGAACATTACTTTAGTTTTCTGCACATTAAATTTAAGGCCCGCAGTTCTACTTTGCCTGTTTAGGCCAGTAATCATGCTGTGTAATTCATCTGCCGAGTTACTCAGCAAGGCAATGTCATGAGCAAATCTGAGGTTACTGAGGTATTCCCCATTAACTCTTCCACCCACCTGTTCCCAATCCAGTGTTCTAAATACTTGTAAACATAGTGTGAATAACATCGGAGAGATTGTGTCCCCTTGTCTTACGCCATTCCTATAGGTATTTTGCTGCTCTCCTTACGGAGGACTATGGTGGCTGTGAAACTGCTGTAGATGTTTCCCAGTAGTCTTACGTAGTGCTTGTCTACGCCCTGATTCCGCAATGCCTGCATGACTGCTGAGGTATCGACCGACTCAAATGCTTTGTCGTAATCTATATACAGGACCTTTATATACAAGGCGTATGTACACAATTACAGACAGCAGCTCGGTTTGCAGGACTTAGGTGGGACCGCCGCTTCAATTCTGCAGAGCTGACCAGTGCATAGTACCACTCCTCATTCGGAATCACGACCTGGACTAGGGCAAGATGTCCTCTCTAGCACTCGCCACCTTCGAACGTGTCAACCTTCTACCTTCCAAGCCCCTCTCCTTCCAAACAAGGGGTGAAAATTGGCCACCAAGGGGCCAATTTTCACCCCTTGGTGGCTCCGCCCAAAAATCCCTGACAGGAAATCACAACCGTTTGCACACTTGGCACTCCCACCAGCCCCTCTCTCTTCTCGTTTACTGCACACTAGGAGTGCGGCGATAGGCGTCGGTGCCGAAAACAATGCGACTTAAAAAATTGGCCGCGTATCTGCGTGCTCCACTGCAAATGTCGTGGAAAGAGGATGGTCTTCTACCGGCCGTACTATGCTGCGTGAGATATGGACGCCATCTGGCAGCGCCGTCGGAAAGCATGAGCTTGTGAAGAATCCCTGGGCAACTGCCGGGTGGCAGAACCAAATCTTCGACAGAGGCGTTTTCGTGCATAGCGCACCATTTTCAGAGCAGCCTAATGAACACTAGGCCAAGAGCGTGTCTTACTAAAACACTATAGGCTCTTTAGAATTACGTATCTATGCATTTTCTAGTAAAGGAACACATCACCTAATACTTACGTATCGATGCTGCGCCTCAGGTATGGGTAATATTTGCTTTTTTATCAACAATGTTCACAAGTATGAACGCAGCTCCCATTTCAAGAAGGCTGAGCATTAGGCAAGTGCTTAAACTTTGGCCGGGTGGCTGAATCTTGTGTCAGACAGACAAACAGAAAGACAGGCCAAAATTTCTGCGTTCAAGTATCCAAGAAAGACTATCTCTTTAAAAACATACAGAAACAAACATCTGCGATGGCGCTAACTCGCGCACAATAAAGCTGGCCTCCACTCTGCACCTCGCTCGCAGGTGTTCCAATAAAACGGAACGCTCCAACAGCGACGCGATGCCGACACCAACGATTTCATCAAGCAAATCCGTGTCGCGTCTCTTGTTCTGGCCTCATCAGCAGGTTGGGCCCGTGGCTACAAATATTGCTTAAAACGCTGCCTGAGCACCTAGCTACACGTTTCGCCGGTGCTGTCAAACAGTCATCAAACCGGTTCGCGATTGTATGCTTTCCACTTCCATTGCTGTACAACGAATTTTAACAATGGTTGCCACCTTCTCCGCATGTCCGACACGTGGCTGCATGCATTCGCCCTGCGCAGACCCCACCATAGCGGACTACCGTAGTTTCAGCCCTTTACGACGATCTTTAGAGTGGAAGATAATATTTTTTCCAATAGGGAGAGCTGGATTTCGGACGTAAAGCCACATAAATATATCTGCAAGCTGCTGATGACGACGACATGGGGCGTCATATGGACACCTGAGTAGCCTCCTGTGGGAGCATAAGGCGCGTGTTCTAAATTTGTATCATTTAACGCGAAACGCTTGCACTGAACGGAATGAGCCACGCATTATTCAAACGGTCTTCTCATGATTCACAATTCTACGGATGCCCCAATTTTTTTTTATTCTAGGCCGAGTATGTCGCAACGACATGCAATCTACGTGTAACCGGAACAGAATGAAGAAATACGGTGGCGCTGTTCAAGGATATTTGATGCGTACAACGGTGTTAAAAGCCGCGCTACGTCTCCTCGTCCTAAGTGGATCAGGAAGTTCCCAAATATATATATATATATATATATATATATATATATATATATATATATATTGTCACGGTGCAAGCATAGCAAAGACGACGACGATCTCGAACACAGGATGCGCAGCAGTGGGGCGCAAGGTGACGATCCGCCATTGGGGCAGCACCGGCTAATCTCCCCGTAGTTCAAATACACCCCATTACAGGCGTATTCCTGCGCCCGTTTCAATATATATATATATATATATATATATATATATATATATATATATTCAAAAGAAGACATTCACGCGATTAACTTTCATCAGAGTAAAAAGTTTTGCAGAGCACCTTCCTTTTAAGGGTACAGGAAGGGGAGTATCTACAGGAAGGCGTATATCTGCACAGGGAATGGCTCTGAAGTCTTCCTGGACAGAACACGTGATCGACTGCGGCGAGTCACGAAGCGACACCGTAGCCTCTCAATTAACAGCAAGGCGGCACACTTACAACCCCGAGGGAGTCTACTACCTGTATGTAACGCAACCATAAAGCCACTCTACATTGTAAAAATCGTAATCACCACAGCAGAAAGCATAAAAAACAACAAAAAAAACAATAAAACTGATTTATTGACAAAAGGCTGCAATATATTGTAATGAAAGAGATATACAAACCATGAATAATATAACAGATATAAAAAGATGTTAAGTGTGAAAGAACGCAATATAGTTGTTTGAAATGGCTTCCCTATAATGGCAATGCCCTAGACACTAGGGAAACATGTGAGTTTACCCATGTTTTTATTAATGCCTGAGGTAGCGGATTTGAACTTATAAATGAGGTAGGACTCAGGAACCTCGCGGTCGTGGTGCGTCCGAAAGTCCGATTCCAATATCAATGCCTTCAGGCCGCTAAATGAATGGCCAGGAAGGTGCACATGCTTAGACAGGGGCAGATTCAAGGAATTTTTTGCGTGTGACTTGTGATTATTAAACCGCATTCGGAAAGGTGTTTCTGTCTGACCAATATATTTTTGATTACATTTAGTGCACTTAAGCAGGTAAACGACATTAGCCGTGTCGCAAGTGAAGTTTCCTTTAATTTGCACAAAAAAGTTGGACGCGGTGCTTGTTGCTTTTTGTGTAGCTTTAATGTAAGGCAGACGTGGCAACGTGGCTTATTACACGGCCTGCAGCCATTGCCATGATGTGGATTTAAAGTTGATTTAGTTAAGATGTCGCGTAAATTTGTGTTTCGTCTGTACACGACACGAGGCGGTTCCACGAATATGCGTTTGAGGCGATCACTTTGAGTAAGAATGTCATGATGTTTTCTAAGAATAGCTGATACTTTTGGCAGCGATTCAGACTAAGTAAGCATTAAGTTAGTCTTGCGTTCCCTGCTCGATGATTGAATTTTGACAATTGCATCGCGATCAAGCATGTCGGCGCGAGTTATAGCATCGTCAATAATTTTTTCCGGGTATTTCTGTTTGAGGAGGACCTTTTTCATTTGTGCACAGTTATGACCGAAATCTTCTTTTTTTGAACATATGCGTTTAAATCGATGTGCTTGACTGTACGGGATGCCAGTCTTACAGTGCCGCAGATGACTACTGTGAAAATGTAAGTATTGATTAGTATCCGTTGGTTTCCTATAAAGGTTGCAAACCAACTTGTTATTCGAAAGCGACACGGTCACATCTAAGACGTTTATGCTCTGCCTAAAGTATTGATGAGAAAAATGAAATAGTCGGATGAGCAAAATTGAAGTCGGTGATGAATTGTAATAGAACGCTTTCTCCGTGATGCCAAATTAAAAAGATATCATCTATGTAACGTTTATAGTACAGTGGCTTTAAGTTGCGAGAACTCAGAAATTCTTCTTCAAGTACTGCGATAACGATATTAGCATAATTAGGGCCAATTCTCGTTCCCATGCGGAACGTCAATGGTACGTCGCTCACGTCGCTTCTCACATCTCACACCTCACGTCTCACGTCGTGAATCTCACATCTCACGTCGCGACTCAGGTCGCTAAACACGCGATCGACAGAGGTGATTCTCGACCAGTCCTTCAGTACCCGTATCGTCCTACCCCGTTTGAAAGGCAAAGTTTGAGCAACAGGTAGAAGAGATGCTGGGCGGTGGGATGATTAGAGAATCTCACATTCCCTGGTCATCACCTGTCGTCCTCGTTTAAAAGCCAAATAGGACTTCGCGTTTCTGCGTAGATTTTCAAGGGTCAATGAAGTAACTAGAAAGATGTGCATCCACCACTGCCAATTGATAACATTCTCGCCGTGCTTCAGTGGTCCAAATATTTCACCACACTCGAGCTAACATCAGGCTACTGGCAAGTTCGCATCAAGGAGGAGGATAAGCAAGGCCGCTTTTGCCTTTGGACCAAGCCAGTATGAATTGAACGTTGTCCGTATTAGCCAGTGCAACGCCCCCGTCACATTGCAGAAAACGATTAACAAAGTTCTCAGTGGGCTCGTCCGAGGGTTTGTTCGGCCTACTTGGAGAACAAGGGAATTCATTTGCAAGATATGGAAAAGTGTGTTTTCGGCTTTGGACACGGCAAATTTCCGACTGAAGTTTGAGAACCGTAGCTTCGCCCGCCAGGAGATCAACTATCTCGGACACATTCTCCCAGGTGAAAGCATCCGGCCAGACCCAGAGAAAGTAGCAGCGGTCGAAAGATTCTCCCAGCCGCGAAACAAGAAAGGTGTACAGTTTTCTCGGAATCTGTAACTACTATCGGCGAATCATCAGGCTCCTCTCATATTTCTCGACCTCTGACCAACTTAACTAGGAAGCAGTTTCCTTTTGTGTGGGATGAGGCCTGCGAAGCGACGATGGTGTTCCCCAAAACAACGTGATCACAGCCCCAGTTTTGTGTCACTGAGCCGCAAAGCCGATAGAGATGTACACTGATGCCTGCGATTACGGCATTGGCGCCCTGTCGGTTAAGGAAAATGGAGCTCAAGAAAGAGTAGATGCCTATGAGCCGGCGCCTCAACAAGGCTGTCACGGATTAACATTGCCTCATGGTGAAACATAACTGAAGGTTGACGGCATGGCCGCACGTGCAATTTTAGAATTGCTTGACGGCTCCCAAGCCGTCAGAAGCAATCGGCCCGTTTCCGAGAAGACATGGATAAGATGGTCTTCTCAGCTGGGAAGCTTGAACTTTTGGCTTTCCCACGCGAGCCCCCAGCGAGATTCTTGAAACCAACAATGCACGGCAAGACAGCGGGCAGCCGTTTGACGTGCACTGGCCACGTGTGGACCTACGCTATTGTTTGCTCGGCGGCCAGCGTGTCCAAAGGGGACAAGTACGCATACCGTTGTTGACCGACGAAGGACCCCCGCCGCCACGCTGATAACCTGTCTATCAGGGGTGCGGAAGGCAGAGGCCCGTGCGGCGACCACGAGAAAGGGTTTGGTCATCGCTCTCTCCAATGCATTTATTGCGAGAGGGATATTTTGGGTGGAGCCAGAAATGAAGTTACAAAGCAATTGTCTAACAAACACGCCCCGATTCCGAAGACAGCGAATCAGGAAAAACATGCGGGTATTTAAGCGAGGAGCATTGAGGAGCACGGGGTTCTAGTAGCTTGGCTTATATGGCGTAGAAGCCGATCATCGTATCGCTCTAGAAGTTGTTAGCGTGGGTCTGTACCGGCTGGCCACCTAACCTTAGCCGCTTCGCCTAGTTGAGATGTGCGCTTACCGTCTGCAACGTAGGCATCGGGACTTTGGCTCGAGTTAGTTAAAACTGCTCGAGTTCGCCATGAAGCACTAGCTCCCAGGGAACATGAGCGCCGCAACTCCATAGACCTCAACGCTGTGCCGTACCAGAGTGTGCCGCACCAGACCGTCGTGGACCCTTCGACGCTGCCGGTCATCAACACGTATGCCACCACCTGTTTGTATCCATGAACTTTCTTCTTGAACTTTCGTTAACTTTTGTAAATTAGATCTCTGTTCTCACTGTTGTTACTTACTGTTGTTAGTTAATTTTTCCTATTTGTTTGTTGTTCTCGCGCTTAGTATTTTTGTCAAGCTCTTTAATCGCTGTTCATTGTTACTTGAGTGAAGTGTTGTTTACCTTGTATTATTTGCGCTGCCCTATTACAGATTAAATTTGTGTTGTTTTGTTTTTGCAACCCACGACTCCGATCTTTTCACTGTGTCTGCTTCTTGCGTACGGAACGACCGAAACTGCCGTAGTTCCCTTCACCGACTTCGCGCCGGGGAGCTTGAACACGGCCCTGTAACAAAGGCTGCAACAGAACTGCAACAGAACTGAAAAAGAATGCCTCGGCATTGTGTTCCTGCGGACAGTTTCGGCCATAAGTCTTTGCTGCTAAGTTCGCGGTCGTGACTTAACAAGCTAGCCTAGCTTGGCTTATCACAATGAGGAATCTGAAAGGTCGTCTTATGCGATAGTCGCTGTTAGCTTCAGGAGTTCGGCATAACGTTGCGACGTCGCCCTGGTCTCAAGAATGGAAATGCCGGCACACTTTCCCCCCTTCCTCACGATACCATACCAGCGAGCAAAGAAAACCCCTTACACTTGCTGGTTTCGGATTTGGTGGATGGTTGTAAAAAGCAGAGGGCAGACCCACGGATTACAGACATTGTACAGCCCCTCGAGCACCCGTGTGTGCCCGTTGTCAGGACAACCAAAAGAACGGCACGGAGTTTTCTATTGATGGACGGTGCGCTGTATCGGAGGGTGAAAGGCTTTGAGAAATATCGCGCGGCTCTCGTTGTCCCCAAGTGCTTGAGATCTGAAGTATTAAGGTGCTGCCACGACGACTACAGTGACGGCCACTAGGGTGTGAAGCGTACATGGCAGAGGGTGCACTGCCAATATTTCTTGCCCAAGACCTTCTCATACGTCAGCAAGTTCGTTCTCTCCTGCCCTGGCTGGCAGACGCGAAAGCAACCGCCGGGGAAACCGGCCGGTTTTCTCCAACCGATACCAACTGCAGGTCGACCGTTTCAGCATGTGGGCATGGATTTCCTTGGATATTTCACCATATCCAAAGCAGGGAACCGCTACATCCTCGTAATTACCGACTACCTTATGAAATGGGTTGAGGCTGTTGCATGTGCGGCAGCCACTGCCGCAGTGGCGGCAAGGGCTTTCGTCGAAGAAATCGTCCTGCGTCATGGTGCCCTAGAGAGTGATGAGCTATAGACGACAGCATTTTATTGACAACTTGACTGAGGAAATATTCCGGCTCGTGGGTAGCGAACATGCCACCCACAAGCCACCGGGTTGTGCTAGCATTTTAGCCGCACGTTGACTGACATGCTCAGCATATACGTTTCCTCGCACCACCGCCACTGCGATGAACTTCTGCCGTACGTTCTTTTTGCGTACAATTCCTCCACCCACGAGACGACCCGATTACTCCCTTCTCTCTTCTTCACGGACATGAGCCGACGCTACCGGTAGATGTCGAGTGAGGGTGCGCAACATGGATTCGACTACACCCTAGATGCGATGAAAGAGGATCGCCGGCTGCAGCAGGCTCGAAAATTAGTAAATGAACGGGGAAGGTGTCAGCAAGAAAATAACAAACGCAGCTTCAATGGTAAACGACGCAGTGCTGTGTATCGTCAGGGGTACTTGGTGTACGTACAGACTGCCTCGCGAGCAAAAGTAAAGACAGCAAAACTCCTTCACAGATACCGCGGACCATTTCGTCTAGTGCACCGTGTAACCAAAAATAACTGGGAGGTGATGGACGAAAATGGCAAAAGAACGCGACGTTGTGAATGTTGGCCGATAGAAGCGCTGCCACGTTTGATCATGTTCCGATGCCGACGACGCAGACGATGGGTCTGGTGCTAATCACGAGGTGCGCCTTCCAAGTTGTGACGTGCACGAGTGCAGCGATGACCGCGAATTCAAAGTGCGCGAGCGCAGTGGTGAGCACGAATTACATCAAAGTGTTGCGCACGAGTTTGACGCCAATGGTGATATGTGCGAGTGCGGTTCCCGAGTGGACCAAGAACTTCGTTTGCGTCATGGTGTGCGCGAGACAAAGACCAGTGATGCAGTGCAGCAGCGTGAAGGCTTCGACTCTGAAACTGAACTTTACACCGACTGCAACACATTTCCAAGCGGCAGCAACGGGCAACGAAATGTCGCCGCTTACGGCACTTACACTGACTTGTATTACAGCGCCAACGAGTGAACTTTAGCGACTTTTGTGTCTCGATATTTTCCGTTTGTTGTTCTAAGTTTTCGGCTTTTTAGACAGATGTATAACCTCTTCTTAAGCGAGCATCTCACATACATGTATGTATGTAAAATTCTTTTTTTTGTATTTATTTTCCTGCCTTGCAAATAAAACGAGTGGGTCACTCTGTCGTAGGCGGAGCTGTCGCGAAGCAAGAGTCGAACAGAATACTCTTTCTTTTTCTACTACTGTAAGAGACATTTTGTTTCGTCTGCTGTTGGAAACAAAGCTGTACCCGGTCGGTCCCTGTGCGGCCCATGTCCGAAACGAGCAGGCGCACCGAAAGGGCGCGCCTGAACGACTCGACACAAAATAGAGAACATGTGTGCGCGTCGCGACTGCCTTCTCGAATGTGGTGGTTACTGTAACTCCCTTAGTTTTGTAACTAGGCAAGATTCGCGCAACCAAGCAAACTCGCATGGAGAATGTTGGCCTCGCGTTTGCCTGATTCTTCCGTGTAAGCCGTTCGCCTATTGGTGGAAAACAGTGGTTCTCCGAGAGGTGCGTGTTCCCTAGGATGCTGCAAAATTATATTTAAGCAGCGACTCGGGTCTATTTGGAGAGAGCGGACTCGGGGACCACTAAGCATCAAACCAGCGGAGACCAGTCCGGCAAGCGCACGGGGTATCACATCATTCTGTAATCGCTACCCAGTGTATTTTGTAATTTCAAGTTGTGTTAAATAAATAAACCACAGTGAGTGCTCTCCTAATTCATCGCGTGGACTCCTCATCGCTTGCCTGTGTGGAGTGGCTCTCACGCCTCTTCGTCTTCCTGGCCATCTGATGCGCCTAACTTAAACGGACCTTACGTTTCGCTACACCAGCCTGATGGAACTGTACGTTTTCTATGGGAAGTGCTATTAACTTCTGCCTGTTTTTCTGCGAGCTCGAGTGGAGAGGTGGTGTTGAATGTATAGGTGACAAAATATGGTGCTAATTAAAGAAGCCGGAAGATCGACTAAGAGAGAAAACACATGCCGAATTGATTGTAGGGAATGGCAATCATTTGATTGTTCTGGAAATATACTGTGCATATCTCTACGTTCTGTTTGTCCCGCTACAATATATAAGTAAAAACAGAAACAATTATGTTTGCATCTGGAAATGACTGCACAATGGAAGCGTTGGCAGGAAACTTATTTACTCATTAGAACCAGCGTTTCGAGGGGTGATCTCTCTTTATCTCATAAAAGCTGCTTTTCTAGGCGAATTTCTTCATAGTCACAAACAGGATGACAGGTTGAGCACTCACTACCAACTGGTTTCATGCCGGAAGAAAACGATGGAAGGTAAAGAACAGGACACCACATGTTCGAATGCGCTATCTGCATGACATCCTTCGAGAAAGCTCAGCAGAGAGTACGCTCTGTGAACTGATACTGCCCTGCAAGAGAACTGACTTTGGTGAACACAAGCTGCACATTTCTTTTTTTTAGAAAACCTCCAGGAGCTCGTGTGCCGTAGTATCTTTGCTGCAGCTGAGCATGTTCAACCCGGAGAAGAAAGGGACACATTCGCTCTCGGTGCAGTGCGCAGGTGCGCGCGCCGGTCATATGTGAGCGGCAGCTCACGCTCACTTGCGAGGTCATCGATGCAGCGGCTCATTTGCCCTTTCAGGAAGTGCCGCAGTCAATCACAACTCATACCCTACCGCCTTCGCACAGTCCCCGTAGGTCCATCTGTGCAGCCACAGAAAACCTTTTTTGCCCTGTCGTGCACCTATGCGCGCAAACAGCCTCGACAGGTCGCACATCGCTCATATACGTCAGGCACACGGTGCCTTTTGGTCACTTCCTTGACGTTGGGAGCCACATTGTGGACGTACGGTAGTACCTCCAACGGATGAACCCATGGGTTCATGCCCATCAACTGCTCACTTTCAACAAAAGCAATGCCAACAAGGCTGACAAAGAGCGCCAAGAACAATCTCTAATGGAGCGAGTTGACTGCCTTTTGACTCCTACCTTGAATAAGCCTGTCCAACGAAGCAAGGTGTCCACAGCCCGACTTTGCCAAGAGCATGCGCCTCCCACAAGCTGACAAGGAAGGCAGATTTGTTGTGATGTCTTCAGGTTGTTTCAGTGAGGAAGCAGTCATGGCGTTATCTGAGATCTTCGTTCCGCCGAAATGCCGCCCGTAATTTGAGCGCGGACCGAGAGAGACTCTTCTCGCCGCACCCGTTCGATGCGCGTGTGCTCTGTCTAAGCACATGCGGTTGCTTGCCGGGGCGCTAATTCTATTTTGACGGATTACCACAGGGACCTCCTTCTACCGAGGGCTGGAGAGCGACAGATCGACCTTTAAGCGTACCTGACATTTGCTCCAGGGGCGAAACGGACATGTTTAGGTTTTGATGGTGACTTGTCTGTGGGAGTGGTGTCGATGACGACGAGGAACGCTTGTTTAAGGCCGTCGATAGAGACGCTATCCTCGCGTCTGTTATCAATAGGACAAAGTACTCGGGACAGCGCTTTATGACCTTACGTCGGCAGTCGTATGGTGGATGTAGTGGCCGGCACATTGCGTCAGGATGCGCAAATACCTACGAAGAGTGTAAAACAGTAGGATTCAAGGAGGTTGCTCGTTTAGGTCATCGGGGTTGTATAGGACAGATGTTTCCCATCGAAGGTTTCAGGCAGTTGGCATAACCATCTATGCTCAGGATTGGTACCAGGGAAGGGCCGAAAAATTGTCCAGGTAGCCGCAAGGTAGTGCCGAATACAAGCTCTGACGAGGAGCAGGAGGAGTCAGTCCGTAGCGTACTATTTAACAAGCAGGAAAAGTGGTAGATGCTCAGTTCATGGCACTAGTGTCCGAGATGCAGTGAGCGAGACTTGCAGTTGTCAGTGTAATCGATCAACCATGCCCTTCCTCATAGGGTGGTGGGCAATTTTCTTGACGTGGATAAAACCAAACCCTTGAGACAGGGTGCGAAAGAGCGCGCAGTTGAATTGGCGACCTCGATCGCTTGTAATGGTCGTGGGTACACCATGCAAGTTACCTCTGACGACTACCTCAGACGGGATGTTGTGGACTGGCAATGCGTCATGCCATCGCATAAGCCGCCCTATGCACGTTAACATGTAGTGGTGGTTTTAGAACTCGGTAAGCATAAATAAATCACAGCACAAGACCTCCTCCCCTTAAAAAATAGATGTACAATGTTGTGAAAATACAAGGAAAGACGACCAATTATACAATACTTAGTTTTACTGAGAAGGAACTTACTACAGTGCCAAGGCACTGAAAGATGTGAAATGCAATAGAATATGCAAAGTAGACTAGCAGTATGAATTCTTTGGCTTTGAGTGACAATATGGCGCGCAGCTGTTGATGTACAATTTGTGGGAAAATATAACGTCATTATAAAGCAGTTTTCGCAACGATGGATGCCGGAATCTATTTATAAGGTTGGTGTAACATTTGACTAAAAATATCACTTTTCCTTGGCTGAGACAGCGAGGAAGTCTCAGCCAGAAAATCCTTGTCTGAGACAGCGCGGAAATATTCACAGCACGGCGTCTAGTTACAAGACAGGCCGTTTCCTTTGCCGAAGCGTGATCATCAAGCTCACTTTAACATCGCCAGAAAATTGCTTCTTGCAAACATAGTCACAGCGCATGAGCTCTTGGTCTTTCCATGATATTGCACGAGCGTACACCTAGCTCCACTCTCATCCATCTACTGAGAATTATGAAAGTAATCAGCTTGACCTTGAAGGATGAGGAAACGTGAAGGCTTTGCACAACACATTTCCGCCCCTAGAATGGCACTAAAGGCAATCATGAACGGCGCACTCTTTTGTTGCAACACGGAAGGCGTCCACAACGTTTTAGGAGCCGCCCCCGCAGCACGCTGCAGAAGCCCGTGAGAGTTCCAGAGTCAGCCGCTCACAAAGAATACGTGGCAGCCGTCACGCCCTTTCTTCGCAACGCCATTTACTCATGCATGCTCACAACATGCCAGCGAGTGGCTTCCTGCAGCATGCGTCGTCTGCCCTGGAGGGACTGCAAGCCGCTGATTCCAAGTGCTGTACGGCATGTATTTAAGTCAACATTTATTACTAACAGCAACATAAATGTCCACCGCCCCTATTTATTTACCCTGCAGAGTGACACAGAAAATATGGAATATATGACTGATTGATTTCTGTGGCTTTACATCCAAAATCACCTTTGATAAAGAGAGATGCTGTAGTGGAGGGTTCCGGAAAGTTCGACCACCTGGAATTCTTTAACGAGCAGACATCGCGCAGCACACGCGCCTCAACATTTCGCCTCCATCAATATGCAGTCGCCGCAGCCGGGATTCGATCCCGCGATTCCGGATCAGCAGCCGAGCCCCATACACCCTAGACCACCGTGGCGGGGCCAATGTATGAGACAGTAATGCGATTATTATGTGTCGCACCCATAGTATCACATGTAAACGATGGCAACATGCTTGAAGCGTCACCTGTCGTGATGCGGAGAAAACTCAGCTTCCTTCTCGCCCAAGGGTTAAATTAACATGACTCCGCTGGGGGATACAGTGGTGCAGCGGCCTCCTCTCCTCAAATACGTTTCTCGGTGCGTGAAGGTGCCTGTAAGCACGTTGTAAGAAGACAGACCAACTTAGGTCGTGAGAACAGCTGTGCAATAGCGCATGCAGAGCTGGGTGAAGTACGACCTGTGTTCTGAAGTGCAAGTTTATTTTCCTCGGCACTGAGGATTACTAGCTTGGAAGCATTCCCGAAATTACCGTCACTGAGGCGGAAGGAATTTGGCCTCACCTGGCTGCGGATTGCAAATGCACCCTTGTATTTGGTCTGCTTTCCTGGAAAACGTACCTTGACTCTAAGGCCGACCTGTACTTTAGTGAGAGGTTTCGATACATGATGAGTATCTACGCGTTGCTTAATTGATTGTTGTTCATGGGACACTCGGGCTCTGACAGGATCCAAAGCAGGAGAAGGAGCACAAGGTTTTCGATGTAACGTTGTAATGTTAATACAAGAAGGTGGCTGGCGATTATGCAGACTTTGCGGACAAGGCGAGTCTGAACCACACAAACGATCGCTGGCTCGTGATTTCTTCAGAGGGAGAAGTTCATTGGATACTTGTTGACAAAGTAGATGTAGTCGGCGAGGCTTGATAGTGACTGGTTTCACGCCCGGGCGGCATTGAACTTCGTGCAGTAGCCGTTCACCAGCCTAAGGTGCTGGGTGAAGAGATGATGAAACTCGGATGGCGCATCAGAAGGAATAGTAGAAGCTGCAGTACTTGAAACTTGTGAGCAGGCCAATGTAGCACCGTCGATATTTATGAGGTAATTCTTTATGGCATCGAAGCCGAGAACCCTCCGTCGTCATGTATAATGTGCCAGGAGACGTGCCACATAATTTGTGGCGTGTGTACGGTGTGCCGGACGGTTGCAGTAGAGCAGCTTACATTGCAGAGTGCACGCTTTCAAATATTTCCTGGGACGATGGGAGATTGCGGGAGTTGAGTACCAGGAATGTAAAACTGAAAATCTTGCATATTCATCGGCGACGCTCCTGTGTCGACTAAGAAGGGAGTGCTCGGGGAGTAAGTTAAGGATAGCCGGAAGGTGCCGGCAGCTGGTACTACTAGTAAGTACGGGTCTCGTGCGTGAGTGCCATCGCAGTCACACTCCAGTGTGGCTGTTGGGGTTCCGAGGAGGCCGAGAGCAAAAGCGCATTAGCGCCGAGTAATGAGACCAAGCAGCCCGGGAGCTGAGAGAGAACTAGATTATATAGGGAGATGGGTGCGGCATACTGGCCGTAGCCCTCCAAAGGCGTACATTCGAAAGCCAAACTGAAACTCGGTAAGCATCAGTAAGCAACGGCACAAACATATATGCCAGTAATCATAGATTGTTGGGAGAAGTGTTATTTAGGGATATGTGAACAAAGCAGACGCAAATTTGTATATTTCATCGTATATGTATTGACTAGCAGCTTCTGACATGTTGTGAGGAAGGCGCTGCAACACTGGTTGAACACAGAAAACGGTTCCGATAAGTCACCGAGGCTCCTCTGAACATGTGTGCCAATGTTATTGCACTGCACGTAAAAGGGAATTTGCAATTTTGGTTTAAACACTGCGGAAAAGCGGCCTCTGTTATTTGAAAAACATGGCATCGCTCTGTACACCGACTACGTCACTACACTCCTTCGTTGCTCTTTAAAAACGAGATGCAGATTTTCTTCATTTGATTGAATTCGAAGCGTACAAATAACGCATAGCAGATTATTTATCTGCGAACACAGAATCAGCCAATGCTACTTCTATATCAAGTAACTTAGTCAGCGCCCCCAGTGGCATCGTTTGTGAGAGAGAAAAACGCAGCACTTCAATGAAATCCAGCCCACTAATACATCATGACTTTTGTATTAATCTGAACTTCAAAAAATGCTGGTATATACACCTAACTAGACGAAAAAAAGGAAACTTTTCTTCAAGCAGTATTCTCACACTTGAGAAGGTTCAAAGGAAAGCTGCGACGTTTATCTTAAATCGCTGTAGGCGCACCGATTCCCAAACAGAACTTAATCAACTGGCTGGCCTAGCGACATTGTCAAGCCGAGCCAAAGTACAAAGGCTGAAATTCTTGTATTCATTGTTGCACGACTATTTCAAGAGAAATCCCCGATCATTTGTCAGATATAATTCATCCAGACAAACCCGTCACAAACAAACTCACTTTAGAGGAATTTTATTGTACTGACAATCTATTTCGCATCTCTTTTTTTTCCTCAAGCGGTAAGAGATTGGAATGCTTTAGATGAATACGTTGTCCATCAATCAACGACTGAATTCTTCACTGAACTCGTGCGAGCGACTACCTGAGACGCGCGCATACTGCGCTTCTCATGGCCTTTTATTATTTTATCTCTGCTGGTGTATTCTTCTTGTTAAATTATGTTTTGTTTATTTATCCTATTGTCACGTGGTCGAGACACACGCAGCAGTCGAGACGAAAAACGCAGGACTCAAGGGATGTCAGGTGAACTGTTTCTTGAGCGTACTTGTGCCCAGCAAAACAAAGCCAATCACAATGCACAGCAATACCGTCGTGGACAGTCGTCGGTCGACGGAAAGACTGACAAACGGCGTAATCCGTCGGCTTTTACACCCGCGTCAAAACACGTTCTCGCATTATCTCTGGAATTCCAGAAGTTACTGAAATGTGCGCGTCAAGCATGCAAAGTTTCAAGAATGGTCGAGACGGTTCTAGAAGGGGCATGTGAGATAAACGCGGCGTGCGTTGCGCGTAACAGAAAGTGATAACAGCGCTCCCCGCAAACAATCAAAACGAGCGCGCGTGTCACTGGCAAACGATAACGGCTTTCCACATAAATCAAAAACAACCACACGTGTCACTACCCCCCTCTGAAAAAGCATCGTCCCGATGCTAATGACAGAACATGAAACTGAGAGCACATGCAATAAATTACATTAACAATGCGTCACAGTTAATGAGCGCGCGTAATAAGGTCTAAGTCGCACCACGTGTACAACTTCAGGTCGGGCGCGCCGCCGCTGGGATGGCGTTAAGCCATCGGGCATGACCTCATAGTTCAGTTCACCACAACGTCGTACTACCTTGTAGGGTCGAAAGTAGCGCCGCCAGAGGTTCTCACCCAATCCCCGTCGTCGTATTGGCGTCCAGACCCAGACAAGCTCGCCAGGTTGGTATTCGGTGTGGCGTCGTCGAAGGTTGTAGTGTCGCCTATCGACTGTCTGCTGGCTCTTGATACGCAGGTGGGCTACCTGTCGAGCTTCTCGGCACGCTCAAGGTAGCTGGCAACATCGAGGTCTTCGTCGGTGCCGACCGGTAGCATGGCGTCAAGCGTCGTTGTTGGGCTCCGTCCGTAGGCAAGCCTGTATGGAGCAAGCTGCGTCGTTTCTTGCACGGCCGTGTTGTACGCGAAGGTCGCATACGGAAGTATGGCGTCCCACGTCTTGTTTTCGACGTCGACGTAAATGGCCAGTATGTCGGCAATGGTCTTATTTAGACGCTCGGTGAGGCCATTCGTCTGCGGGTGGTAGGCCGTCGTTGGGCGGTGGTTCGTGTGACTGTACTTCAAGATCTCCTGAGTTAGGTCCGCTGTAAAAGCCGTACCTCTGTCGGTGATGAGGACCTCCGGGGCTCCGTGACGCAGGACGATGTTCTCCATGAAGAACTTGGCGACCTCGGCGCCAGTGCCCTTGGGCAAGGCCTTTGTTTCGGCATAGCGGGTGAGGTAGTCAGTCGCTACGACGATCCATTTATTGCCGGAAGTCGACGTCGGGAACGGCCCCAGTAAGTCCATGCCGCTTTGCTGGAACGGCCGTCGAGGTGGTTCGATGGGTTGCAGAAGTCCGGCTGGCCTAGTTGTCGGCGTCTTGCGTCGCTGACAGCCTGTGCATGTCTTACATAATGGGCGACGTCGGCAGTAAGGCGAGGCCAATAGTACTTCTCTTGTAGTCTTGATAGCGTGCGAGAAAAACCGAGGTGTCCGGCTGTCGGATCGTCGTGTAAAGCTTCCAGAACCTCTGGATATAACGCTGCAGGTACCACGAGGAGGTGGTCGGCGCGGAGCGGCTAGAAGTTCTTCAGGAGAACGTTGTTCCGCAGGAAAAACGAAGCCAGTCCTCGGCGGAATACCTTTGGCACGGCGACAGTCTTGCCTTCCAGGTAGTCCATGAGACTCTTGAGCTCTGGGTCAGCTCGCTGGCGTTCCGCGAAATCGTCGGTACTTATGTGTCCCAAGAAAGAGTCGTCGTCCTGGTCACACTGGGGCGGCGGATCGACGGGGGCGCGAGACAAGCAGTCGGCGTCGGGGTGCTTTCGGCCGCTCTTGTAGACGACAGTGATGTCAAATTCTTGCAGTCTAAGACTCCATCGTGCGAGGCGTCCTGATGGATCTTTCAAGTTAGCTAGCCAACACAAGGCGTGGTGGTCACTCAGGACTTTGAAAGGCCTGCCGTACAGGTAGGGGCGGATCATTGATGTAGCCCAGATGGTGGCAAGGCATTCCTTTTCCGTGGTGGAATAATTCGCTTCGGCCTTCGAAAGTGACCGGCTAGCATAACTGATGACCCTTTCAAATACGTCGGTCTTCTGCACGAGCATGGCGCCGAGCCCTGTGCTGCTTGCGTCCGTGTGAATGTCGGTCTCGGCTTCTTCGGCGAAGTGTGCGAGTATTGGCGGCGTTTGCAGCCGTCGCTTTATTTATTGAAATGCCTCGACTTGCGGCGTTTCCTATGTGAAGTCGACGTCGGCCTTCGTGAGGTACGTCAGCGGCTCGGCGATCCGCGAGAAGTTCTTGACGAAGTGCCTGTAATAAGCGCAGAGGCCAAGAAATCGGCGTACTGCTTTCTTGTCGGTGGGCGCAGGAAAGTCGGCGATCGCAGCTGTTTTCTGTGGATCAGGCCGCACTCCCGACTTGCTGATAACGTGGCCAAAGAGCAATAGCTCCTCGTAGGCGAAGCGGCACTTTTCTAGCTTCAGCGTAAGTCCGGAGGCTTTCATTACCCGAAGAACAGCTTCAAGGCGCCGGAGGTGTTCGTCGAAGCTGGAAGCAAATACGACTACGTCGTCCAAGTAGACGAGGCAAGTCTGCCACTTCAAACCTGCGAGTACTGTGTCCATAACCCGTTGGAACGTCGCAGGCGCCGAGCAAACGCAAAAGGGCATGACCTTAAACTCGAGCAGGCCGTCTGGCGTTATGAAGGCAGTCTTCTCTCGGTCTCTCTCGTCTACTTCGATTTGCCAGTAGCCGGTTTTGAGATCCATCGACGAAAAATACTTTGCGTTGTAGAGTAGATCCAAAGCATCGTCCTTCCGCGTGAGAGGATACACGTCTTTGTTCGTGATCTTGTTCAGGCGACGATAATCGACGCAAAAACATAGGGTTCCATCCTTCCTCACTAACACCACGGGTGGTGCCCACGGGCTCGTAGATGGCTGAATGATGTCGTCACGCAGCATTTCGTCGACTTGTTGCTTGATGGCCTCGCGTTCCCGTGCCGAAACTCGGTAGGGGCTCTGACGGAGAGGACGGGCAACTCGTCGGTTATGATGCGATGTTTCCCGAGAGGGGTCTGACGAAGCCTCGATGACGACGAGAAGCACTCCTTGTATTGCTGGAGTAAGGCCTTGAGCTCCTTTTGTTGCTTCCTGGAAAGGCCTTGATTGAAGTCGAAGGTGGGCGCGGACACTGGGGTCGTGGTTGCGGGTCCGTGAGAATCGGTGAGGGCGACGGCATTGCTTACTTCCACAAATTCAGTTAGGTGCACTCTTTGGGCTGGTGTACGACCACGGTTGCCGGAGATCTGGCTTCCGTCATTGTGGGTGCGGGTGTCGTTGCAGCCCTTGTCTTCTTGTCCTTTTCGGGGAGCGGCAGATATTCTGGTTGGAGTCCTTGTCTGCGGCTAGCTCGAAGGACCGGGTTGGAGTCGTCCTCTTGGCGGCTTGGGCTTGGCTCACGGCTGGACGGCGGCGTACGTTACATGGACCGAGAAGCACCTCCACCAGATGTCACGTGGTCGAGACACACGCAGCGCTCCAGACGAAGCACGCAGGACTCAAGGGATTTCAGGCGAACTGTTTATTGCGCGAACTTGTGCCCAGCAAAACAAAGCCAATAACAATGCACAGTAATAGCATCGTGGACAGTTGTCGGTCGACGGATAGACTGACAATCGGCGTAATGCGTAGGCTTTTATACCCGCGTCCATAACACGTTCTCTAATTATCTCTGGAATTCCAGAAGGTACTGAAATGTGCGCGTCGAGCATGCAAAGTTTCAACAATGGTCGACACAGTTCTAGAAGGGGCATGCGAGATAAACGCGGCGTGCGTTGCGCGTCACAGAAAGTGATAACAGCGCTCCTCGCAAACAATCAAAACTAGCGCGGGTGTCACTGGGAAGCGATAACGGCTTTCCACTTAAATAAAAACAACCGCACGTGTCACTATTGTAAATGGTTACCTTTGAAGCATATGTTGGGCGATTGGCTTCACTTGTTTCGAGCGTGATTCCCACTCCTGTAATAATACCTCTGAGGGGTTGATAGCATTTGAAAATAAAACAAAATAAATAAAATTAATAAATATGTAAAACTCGCATACTTTAAGGGAAAGGAAACGCCCCTGAGCACGATAAGTATTATTTTGTGAAAGAGACTGGAGAGATATATTCTTATTGATCGAGATTTGATGGCCTTGTGCAAAATAGACAAACGCGTGCGTTTTCAAACGCAGCCTTCAAATCTTGAAGCCTGCGCAACGTCAGCTTCGACACCGACAGGGTCACAGGGTGCACCTGGAAGCTGCAATGGGCCCCTTTGACAGACATGAAAGGCAACAGTGCAGCAGTATCTCTAGAGCTCACGCCGGTCGTAATACAGCATTACACATGTAAGGACTTTAAGGAGAAAGAACAGGCTCCACTACACCAGTCGAGCTTTACTAGACCACAAATCATAGAACTCGCTAAATACGAATACGAAAAGCGACGTACCATAAGGGCAAACGAAACATCGGCGGGACAGGGCACTGCTGACTTTGGACAATCACGCCAACCTTCCTCTTAACCAGCCCGCCAATCAAACTGAATCCTCCACAGAAAATTCCTGAAGTCAATAATGTTGTTATCCTGTCTAAAGAACAGCTAACCACTTCTCAAATACAACTATTATCAAATGGCCTCATCTTCTGTCCCACATCACATAAGATCGACGCATGTGAGCTTCATCAGAATATGGCTCATTTCAGCAGAACTTTGGGTCTAAAGGAGTAATTTTATGGTGAAGACACCACACAGGAAAACCGACCACCTGGGCTTTCCGATGAAACTTGGACTACATGCGAGCAACGTGACAAATATCTAGATATGTACATTTCAGATGCGCATAGGGATATAATCAAAGAATACGAAAAACGCCGACCTATTCGCAGCAATATATCCCAAGAGGAACGACATATTTTGCACAGCCTAAATGATAACTCAAGTATCATTATCAAACTGGCCGGTGAAGGTAGGTGGCGCTATGGTTCTCCTAGGCAGGACTGTTTACATCAATGAAGGGCTTCGCCAGTTCGCTGACACAAATTTTTATGAATAACTTCTCTGCGAACCCACACGGCATTATAAAAAGGAGATTAGGACTGTACTCAACTCATTACGGAAAAGCGAGCAAATATCATAGGCTGTAATAAATACATCTCTAGAAATTCCTGCGCGGGCTGCTTTTATTTACTACGCAAGATTAACATACCCAATATTCCCATCCGCCCTATAGTTTCCAGTAACGGAAACGCTACTGAAAAGATCTCTAGTTTCTGTGACTCACTAATGAGGCATATCCAAGAATAATTTCCGTCTTACGTTAAAGGTACTAGCTACTGTTTTCGAGATGTCTGAAATATACACACAAAATTGTACCGTGTGTCCAGCCCAGAAACAAGGAGAAGAGAGAAAAAGAGAGAGAAACATAGTCACTTCGCAGGCTTCGAACTCGCGATCACAGCTTTCGGACGGAGACGCTTGCCGCTTATACGCAGTGAGATATGCAATATTTACCTTCCTTTCAAGCTTAGACAAAGCTCCGCTGACTATTCAATACTCGGGTTCCTATTGTGCGGGTGCCGCAGCAGTTTTTAAGCAGCTTCTATCACAGCAACCGCATTGGGCTATCATCCTTGCATAGACAAAAGATCCCTACTTCCAAAACACGGACACGCATCAATGGGAAGTCGCCTGTCAAAAGATGGACAGCAGAGCTAGTTGGCCGCTCTGTACACGCACAATATTTTGCGTCCGATCCGATATGCCCTGCTTGCCGCTATGAATCTACGGCACGAGGGTCCGGGTTGTGTCATTGTACCTGGCCGCTTACGGTAGGAGGGTGGCATCGGGCGCTCCGCACGTGATAGCACAATGCATGAAGTTACTTCAGTGTAGCAGAGTTTGGTTAAGATTACGCGCTTCCGCATGCGGTCGCTTTTAGCCGCGATGAGGCCCAGTTACGATAAGACGGTCGCTCTTCCTCGCGATCTTCCCCCAGATAGTTTTTTTCAGTTGACGTTCTGAGTTCTTTCCGAGTTCCAAAGTGCGCCTCGGTTAGTTTTGGCGATGTAGCAGCTGTCACTATTCAGAAGAGAAAGAAATTCGATTCCAATTAGGGTCGTTCACGCATAAGAGTGGTCCAGCAATGCCGTTGTTAATAACATAATTATATTGCATCAGGCATTCAGCCGCTATGTGTTGTTGACCAAATATATCTTCATACTGCGCTCTGCGCATTACTCTTTCGAAGTTTAGAAGTAGCGTTGAAACGGCACCAGAAAAGAAAAAAACTCGCGCGTTGTAGAAACTGGCTCACAAAAGGCCAATGGTTTGCCAGTAGAGGAAGCTTTGTTTAAACTTCGGAGAACATCACAAGAATGTCAATCCCACATTTTCGTCCTAATTGCATGGTTTTGACAACATTTGTTACTGCGCCGGTAAATTAGAATAACACTTCCTGCCTATCAGAATGGCTCGTAGCAATGCTGGTTAATGATTCCGAAACGTGGAGTATAATGTATTGTGGCTATTGAAGCGGCTCGAGTGGTCAATGATTCTGTAATATTAACCAATGTATCATTTCCTTAGAAATGGCTCAACGAATACTGTTGAATGGTTGTGTAATTCAGACCTACGTTGGTCTTTTACCATAGTTGTAGAAGCAATATTGGCGTCACGTTGTCAATTTCTGGCCATGGTTAATAAATGTAGTTCTAGGAATGGCCTGTGATGCCTGGGCAGAGAGCCATTCTTTGACGGTCTTGGGTGGGTTCCGGATGAGCCACAAGAAGAACACTTCCTTTGAACGACGCATAAGCAGCAGACGAACTTTCTTTTTTTCGGCGATGTCTGCGTGCTGAAAAAGCGGAGTGATCTTTGCATGAGGATAACACTTTAATTGAGCAGCTGCACCCAGGTTTACAGCAAAGCAACGGTCTTCTCCTCGGGAACGAGCCCCGTACACGAGGCTAAGAATTAATTGATTGCTGCGGTTTTACGCCTGAATACCACGATTCGATTAGCGGAGACGCCGCAGTGCAGGACTTCGGAAACTTTGACCACCTGGGGTTCTTTAACGTGCAATAACATCGCAGAGTACACGGGCATCAACACTTCGCCTCCATCGAAATGCAGTCGCCGCGGCCGGGATTCGATCCCGTGATCCGCAGATCCGCAGATGAGTACCGTAGCCACTAGACCACCATTGTGGGGCATGAAGTAAATACGTGGTGCAGAAGGTGCCCCACATTGTCGTGGCTGACTCCCATTTTGTAACCAGGCCCTGGCACCATCATTTTACACCGAGTGTAGATAACGCAAAGAGTCGTGGAGATCCCAATATTGAAGGCCGTAGTCGTCTGGCATGACTGAAGCTGCGTTTCTGGGTTCTCGCATGAACAGCCCCGGAAAGGAAGATTTGCGGCTCCCACGGCCGCTGCAGCAAAATCGCGGATAGGCATAGGGACTATCAGGATTATAGCAGCAGCTATCATGGCTTTAGTTTGTCCGTTTTCTTGAGAAAGAGTCCGTACTCCATCAATAGCCCTTTTTGCCTGCGGCTTGCTCCCTGGTCGGGGTAAGCGTCGGTGTCTCCTCCACTGCGTCGGTATAGCACACGGCTGAGCTGGACATTCGGTACATGGACTGGGAAGTATGTACCTCCGCCTCATGTCGCGTGGTAGGAACGATGAAGGATGGTGCGGAGTTCAAGCACTGACAGCCGAACTGCCTTTTGGCCGTAGCTATGGCTAATGAGTACTGCAGAAGCCCGGAAGGTGGAGTAGCGTTTATGAAAGGGATAATTAGCATCCACCTGTTTTGTTGTGGAAGGCTACAAGAAATCTATACGGATTCCTCGGAAATGTAAGCTACCTAGTTGCCGAAAAATTCGTTCTGCCGAAAAATCCCTCCTGGTCCTGGTGCGGACGAGGACGAATTTTTCGGCAACTAGGAAGCTTTCATTTCTAAGGGATCCGTATAGATACCCTTGTAGCCTTGTGCAACAAAACGGGTGAATGCTAATTTTCCCTTTCATGGTCGTAGCTATGTCGACCAAAGAAAAGAAAATCACCCATTAAGGTGAATGGACATCAACGATTGTCGGGCCACGAGAAAAAATTAACAGTGGTGAAATGCGACCAATTTTATACATTGCTTCAAAGCTCGTTCGAGTATTATCTCTGGTCTTCTGGAAGGCACTCATGCACGAGCGTCGGGCATGTAAAGTGTGTACCATGGCCGGCATGACATCATTCCCAAAGCAGCATGCAAAAGAAGTGCGGCTTGCGCTGCGTGTAACAAGTAAGTGTAAAGGCGGTTCTAGGGTAAAAAACTGAGGTAAGCGCTCGTGTCAGTACAGGGGTTCAGGGAGTTTCCTCTTTCGATCCGTAATCTTGTTTCCTCCAGCATCCCGCAACTTCTAGCATTGAAGGCTCATCAGTAGTCCAAATGTAGCACCTCATTGCGCCAAAAATCTGTTATGGCACCACAATAGTAACCGCGAGAGCTTCTTTTCGACGTACACCAATGCTGCAACCAATTACATGTTAAGACCTAGGAATCTTGTTAAAACGAAAACGCGAACCAACTACGGAAACCAATTATTACAATGGCAAATTCCTAATCTCCTCTTTGATGAACATACATTATTTAATATTATGGAACATTCTCTAACTATGTCAACATTCAGGAAAAAGTCTAAACAATACTTTCTCGGAAAATAATTTGCTTTGTTCAAGTGCTCCATCATTTGTTATGTTATCAGCAATGTCTATTCCCTATTATTGAAAAACATTGTGTATTTCTACATATTTATTTATTTATTGCTTGTATCTTTCGGTTTATTTTTATTGCTCTACTGGACTTGTATATTAGTAACTGTGCCATTTATTTATGTAAGTACATATAGAACTCTGCTGTATATTGTTTTGTTTTTATTTTTTTATCTAGCAGTTGTCCGCTGTTGTCTGCTGTACTCGTGGTGCCAGGAGCCTAGTAGGGCGTGTTCAAACACGCCTTTTGCCCCGGCACCATGACAATTCATGTCATGTATTGTCAAAATCTCAAATAAACTTCAAACTTCAAACATTGGAGAGCAGCTGCGCAGGTTTTTGGAATAGGAAATACGAATTATTAGCTATTTTTTCTCAATACGCGTTGCAGCCTTACGGGAAAACATCTGAGAAGAAAGGCAAGCTTACCCGTGAGAATACTCATTAGCGTCGTTTTGCCCGCTCCATTGTGTCCTAAAAGTACAGTAACTTGAGTCTTGTAGGTCGTCATGTTCACGTTCTTCAGAGCAACAGTGCCAACGTAGACCTAAAGTACATATGTAGGGAAAAAAGGCGGCAATTATTACATTATGTGAAAAGCGGTCGGCATTCTTCAAATACGTGCTTCTAAACGAAGATTTTCCATGTACCCTTTAGGTGTATCCAGTTTATTGTTTCAAGGCAACTGCTGCGAGTGAAGTCTAATAGAGCTTGTGGCTGGGATAGTCGATTTATGTTGGGAATGACCACGATGCCGTGCTCGCATATCACAACAATTTAAGAAGGAACAGGGCACAGCGTGGACCAATATAGTCCAAACACAGAAAAGCCGCTTCGGCTGCCACATGGGAATCTTGTCCAAAAGTAAGATTTCCTTGTGAAGGGGGCTGTTGTGTGGGAGCAGAAACATGTTTTATGTGCAATAATAATATTTTGTCAATACCTTGAAAGTACATCAAAGCAATACAAAATTGGCCTGCGAAAGCCTCATTGGGCTTGAAGGGCAGACCCGGCACACAGCAGACACAGGAATTATTGTTGTGTATGCAACTCCTTGTTCTTGTTCTCCTTGTTCGGCGCAGTGCCTAAGGTTAGGCCTGCCTTCACTACACACACAAGTACACACACACACACACACACGCATATATATATATATATATATATATATATATTGTCACGAAGGTGATCGACAAGGCTCAGCAAAAGTAGCACGTCCTGCTTTAATGATGGCGTCCAACTCGATCAGAACGCTCGCACGATCTCCGCTCTTCTTCGTCTTCGTACTGTAGGAGGGGTGGCCATAGTGGGTAGCTCGCTGCCGGCAAGAAGTAATCGTAGTGGGCACATCCCCTCGCGTCATTACTCCCCGCTTGAAAAGCGACCGTCCCGGTCGCCGACTGGCGTGAGGCAGCAGCAAAAGATGTGGGCGCGATGAAAGCAGGTAGAGGACCACCTAATCACGGGCATAGTACGGCTTCATCCGTACAACGTGAACGACCTCCGGTCGCGGCCGACGTCGGCTCGAGCTGGTGGACGTGGTCTGAGGGACAACCTCATACGTCACGTCGCTTAGGCGTCGCGTTATATTGTACGGACCAAAGTACCGTCGCAATAACTTTTCCGAGAGCCCCGGTTGACGGACTGGTGTCCACACCCAGACGCAGGCGGCTGGTTCATACTGGATGGTCCTGTGGCCACTGTTGTATCGCTGCGCGTCGGCACTCCGCTTGCTGCGGATTCGGGTGCGAGCAAGCTGGCGAGCTTCTTATGCTTTCTGGAGAACGTCGTCAGCATTGTCGCTTCTTGGAGTTCCAGTGTCGACCGGTAGCATGGCGTCCAATGGGGTCGTAACGCAGCGCCCGTAAACGAGTTCAAATGGCGTGAATCTGGTGGTTTCCTGCACAGCGGTGTTATATGCGAACGTGACGAATGGTAGAATCTGGTCCCACGACTTGTGTTCTACGTCAACGTACATCGAGAGCATATCGGCTATGGTTTTGTTGAGGCGCTCTGTTAGGCCGTTCGTTTGTGGGTGATAGGCCGTAGTTTTGCGATGAACAGAAGGGGCCCCAATATATATATATATATATATATATATCCACTAGAACAAGAACATCCTCGCTATTCGTGACCTCAAACCATTTTATTACAAACGCTTTATCAATGATATTTCCTTAATTTAGAACCACGGTGGAGCAGCATTGATTTCCTTCATTGCGGTCTTTAACCAACGCCGCACCGTCAATTTGATTTACTCATTATTGTTCACCCGTCACCATAACGTTACTTGACGTCACGGTGTATCTGTGTAATGCCAAACTCACGACCAATATTTACAGGAAACCAACTGACCGACAACGGTACCTGCATTTTAAGAGCAATCACGCAAAACATTACAAGACAGGGATCCCGTACAGCCAAGCTATTCGGTTTAAATGAATTCGTTCGGACGGCTGTGAATTCACTCGGTACTGTGACCAGCTTCATAAAGCACTAATTAACCAGAAGTACACTTCGAAGATAAGTGGCGACGCAATCAAGCGGGCTGAATCACTGGACAGGAAGGAATTCTTCAGTACTGACAAGCAAGTGGCAACATTCTCACGCACTAACAGTGTCCTAGCACATCCTGCATCTGTTCCTAACGTGTCCCACATCCTCAGGAAGCATTACAACTTAATAACACAGAGCGACCGGCTTAGAAAGATTTTCACGGAATCGCCAAGGGCTGTACATCGTCGCTCCAAGAACTTGCCCGACATACTAACCCGTCGGAACACCAAACCTGTTGTTAATCTTGGTTGCCAGCCTTGTAAAAAACACCGCTCAAAAATCTGTATGCACATGACGTCATCAAATACTGCCCTAAGCACTGCATCTAATTTTCCTTTAAAAATCAAAGGCTATTTTACCTGCGATAGCGCTAACGTCATCTATCTACTGGACTGTTCATTGTGTCATATGCAGTATATCGGCAAGATCGAAACTTTATTTCGTACGCGATTTAACAACCACAGAGCACATGTCATTGGCTTACCGCATCTACCCCTATCTGGCCAAGTAAGGCTGCCGGGACATACGTTTGAAATAATAAAGGCAACAATAATACAATCAGGCTTCAAAACCCACCATGACCGGGAACTACGAGAATCATTCCTGATCCTTAAAATTAACACTGTGCCATGCGGTATCAACGAGAGCGTTGGTAAAGTGTCGTGCCTACCAGTCATGTCTTGATATCATTACATTCTTTTTATATAATCATCGTCATGCTCTAGCTAATGCGCACCATAGATATGTTCTGAAAACAAGTTTTTTTTATTATCGTTTCTTTCTTTTGTGGCGCATATGTGTTCTAAAAATATGGTTCTTTATTGCTTTTTATTCCTTAGTCGCACGTGTACGTGGCGATGCCATGAGCATCCGCATCAGTGTTGTGATTCACATATTCTCGTCTTAGCCCTGTCATATTTTCACGATTACACGCCCACTAATATGTATGCCCACAAAAGCAGCTACTAGACTATGATTGCTTCATTCTGACGGAGGCAGTGCCACGGCCGAAACGTTAAACCTAATAAACGTGCGATTTTGGTAAGTGCGCAATTCGTTTCTAATCTACTTTTGAACCGGACCCATAGAACTCCTTCCCCGAATTATAACATATATATATATATATATATATATATATATATATATATATATATATATATATATATATATATATAGAAGGAAACTTCAGTGGGTCCGGCACGTATAAGAAAAGAAGCGGGTACACGCACGAAAAAGCAATACCTTTATGCCCAACGTTTCGGCCGTGGCACGGCCTTCGTCAGAGAATGAGGAACATACAAGGCATGTGCCGCTTATAAGGGCCCCTAAAATCGCAGAATCACTCACAAAGGCGTAGGTAGTCCTATATCAAACTACTGCGACAACGTATTTGGATGCGTCAAGATTGATATACGTGCCGGACCCACTGAAGTTTCCTTCTATATATTCACTGCTATGGGTTCCGGAAAAGACACGACGAAGAGCATCACATGCAAGTTCCCCAAGAGTGCCGCGTCCACCGTGTTATTGGGCGATTCCCAAACTAAATACCTTTACCAGTATTTTGACCCGCTCGTAGATGGGACACCGGCGTTCGTCTCTCAAAGCGGTGCCATGATCAACGACGTCTGTTCATTGCTGGACTTTGTCCCCCAATCTGCTGAAACCATTATACTTCATGTAGGCACGAATGATTTGACATCGTGCTCAGGACGCATTGCTTTTGAAAGGTACAAGGATTTGCTCGGTTTGATCGCCAGGACTCGTCCGAACATCAGGCGGATATATGCAAGCCTGATATTGCCGAGATCCAATAATCGTCGTCGAGGCAATTGGAATCAGCCTTTGGTGCATCACTGCAACAAAGAAGCCGGACACCTCAACCACCTACTTCGTAGATTTTGCCAAAGATCAAGATTGGTGTTTTATTTGGACCACCAGTTTGAATGGCTTCCTCCGAACCGTGTTCTAGCCGCCGACGGACTTCACCCAAGTTTTGAGGGTGTATCTGTGCTAGCATGCCATATCAGACAACTGTGCTTCCGCAAGCCCAAAGACATGGCGTCATTTATGTGGACTGACTACGCTCCAAGTGTGCTGCCATGTAGAACATCCGCTGCCACTGGCCCTACCCGTAGAGCACCTTCTACGGTACTACATCCCCGACGGACGGCCGCCGCTGCAGCAAAGCCCAGCAGCCTTAGTAGCGTGAAGGCACCATTAGACCGAAATACATCGACTGACCACCTGCCACAACCTGCTGTGCCGTACGAACCAGCTCCCGCATCGACCGACGGAAAGACGACGACGCCTCAACCGAGGTACAACCTACGAGGACACCGCAGTGCTCCTTCGAATGGAACGAACTGACTAGAAACCACTAATTTCGGTAAGAGTGCTTATATCAATGCGTCTGTACATTTTATGAAGATTCGAAAGGTTATTGAAAGGCGTACTCGCTGTGAAATGCACGCTTCCACGATGAAATTGTATGTTGCCGCCTCAACTGCGCCTAAAGGCCTACGCCTTGTCCTGAAACCTGCCACATTTGATATGTCGAATGCACATTTGGAAATGTGGAACGACGCACTAGCACGAGCTTCTGTTGAACTAACAAATGTTGTTTGGAAACATTATGAGTCTTCCGCGAAAGCACTTGCTAACAAGGAAAAACAGCTACGTTCCACTCATGTCCTCAGTGATCATGAAAACGATGAGCTTCACATGTATAGGCAGAAGAAACTGCGTGAAATTGACTCTATAAAGCGAAAAAAACTGGCTCGTGATAACGTTCCCGCCGCTTTTTATTCCGAACTGTGTAAGAATCCTGCTGGCTCTGAGGCGGTAAAGCCTACCACACAATTAACAAATATAGTGAACTTATCAAGTTATCAATTAACCGATGAAGAATCGAGGGTTTTGTCGCTAGGATTAAACTTTTGTCCCGCAACCGGAGGCTACAACGAGTTTCAGCTTATTACCGACCTTGAAAACTTCGAAAGGAACATGCGATTGCGCGAGTACTTCTTTAACCGCCCATCATCTGAACTAAGTTGCGCGATACCTACAGGTAAACACTGGACTCCGCCTACCCAAAGGGAGAAATGCCTCGCTTTGTACATACGAGCTGTACAGGACGATGTACTTAAAGCGTACAAAACGCGATCTTCCTTCCGCCATAACCTCAGCGTAAAAGAGGCTAAGGCCGTTAAAACGTTGGCAAGCCACAAAGATATAATCATTAAGCCGGCAGATAAAGGCGGTGCAGTTGTGGTTATGGATACCGGTAGCTACATAGATGAAGCCCAGAGGCAACTTAATGACACCACATACTATAGGCGCCTCAGCAACGACCCAACGGAACAGTACAAGTGCATTGTCAGCGATGTGGTGGCGAAACTCATAAAAGAAGAAAAAATCGCTCAATATGCATCACGCACATTGATCCCACTAAGCCCGGTCGCTGGCCGGTTCTACATCCTGCCGAAAATCCACAAAGAAAATAATCCTGGTAGACCGATCGTCTCTGGAATAGGTACGGTGACTGAAAACCTCTCACGCTATGTGGATAGCCTCATTGGTTCCATTCCCCCAACATTTGATTCCTACATAAAGGACACAAACCATTTTTTAAATGACATCGCTGATTTAGACGTTCCTGATGGGTCCTTTCTTGTCATACTTGATGTTTCCTCATTGTATACTAATATTCCCCATTCTGACGGTATTCGTGCTGTTCTGCATGCGTACAACGAGTCTGGTCTTCATCAAACAATTGACTCCTCCACACTGGGCACGCTCCTCAAGTTAATTCTTGAACTAAATAATTTCGAATTCAACGGACAACACTATGTCCAAGTTAGTGGCACTTCTATGGGCACTAGAATTGGGCCCAATTACGCAAATATTTTTATGGGTCTCCTAGAAGATGAGTTTCTTGCACGCCGCGATTTCAAGCCATTTTACTACAAACGTTTCATTGACGATATCTTTTTAATCTGGCATCACGGTGAAACCGAGCTTCTTTCTTTCATCAAGGATTTTAACAATGCCCATCCAAGCATATCGTTTTCGCACTCATACTCAGCGATCAGTGTTAATTTTCTTGACGTCACTGTAACACTGTGCAACCGTAAACAGACGACCGGACTTTATAGGAAGCCAACCGACAGACACCAGTACCTGCATTTCCAAAGTAGCCACAAAAGACATTGCAAAACTAGCATTCCCTACAGTCAGGCCATTAGATTTAAGCGCATCTGCTCTGACAACAGTGAGTTCGCTCGTAACTGTGAAGACCTTCGATCCGCACTAACCCGACAAAGATACCCGTCGCAAATCATTGACGACGCCCTCAAGAAGGCGGAGAACATTGACCGTACAGAGTTACTTAAAAGTAACAAACAATCAGCGCGATTCTCGCGAGACAATGTGAATCTTGTCCTCACGCATTCAGCGTCTGTTCCTAATGTGACTAGCATTTTAAAGAAACATCACAACATCCTGGCTCAGAGCGTTCGCCTTAAGTATATTTTTTCGGAACCGCCAAGGGTCGTTTACCGCCGATCCCGCAACCTGCATGATGCCCTTACATCCTCGAAAATAACTAGTCGATCTATGTACGGTGGCTGTCGCCCTTGCAATAAACCCCGCTGCAAGGTCTGCCCGCACATGACAAGTTCGCAACGCGCAACTAGCACCGGTTCAAACTTTTCCCTTAGTATCAATGGAGACTTCAATTGCGATAGCGCCAATGTAGTCTACATGCTCGAGTGCTCCACTTGTCACAAACAATACATCGGTCAAACCGAGACGTCATTCAGGTTACGCTTTAACAACCACCGAGCTCATGCTACTAGCCTTCCTCATCTTCCATTATCAAAGCATGTCCTGATTCCGGGTCATTCTTTTGAAAATATCACGGCCACAATACTACAATCTGGTTTTAAAACTCATCATGACCGAGAAGTTCGCGAGTCTTACCTGATCAACAAGTTCAACAGTATCCATTGCGGCATAAACGAAAGCATCGGACGCGTTGCTTTTCTTTCTTTGTAGCAACATTAATCAAATTGTTGTGTTTATTCACCCCCACCCGCACTTATTCACCAATGTTTCAATACTTTTATACACCGCATTGACGCCCCTGTTCGCTTGTCTGTATGGTGACCGCAGTGACTGAGTGAATTTTGTTTACCGGTATCTACTTGTGCGCGTAAGATGTGCTCATCTTATTTTTAGTGTCATTCATTTTCACCTTCAACCCTCGTGCTTTCTTTCTTTTTTTTTTTTTTTGGACGGCTTAATCAGTGCACTGCCGCCTAAACATTTGCTGTGCGCGGGCTACGTGTCCATACTTTGATTGACAACACTGATTTCTGAGATCAATCTTGACGCATCCAAATACGTTGTCGCAGTAGTTTGATATAGGACTACCTACGCCTTTGTGAGTGATTCTGCGATTTTAGAGGCCCTTATAAGCGGCACATGCCTTGTATGTTCCTCATTCTCTGACGAAGGCCGTGCCACGGCCGAAACGTTGGGCATAAAGGTATTGCTTTTTCGTGCGTGTACCCGCTTCTTTTCTTATATATATATATATATATATATATGTGTGTGTATGTGTGTGTGTGTAATTCGGGTAAGGGCTTTTTTGTAAGAAATAAAGCGAGCCCTTGACCCCCTTCCTTTTCGTTATATATATATATATATATATATATATATATATATATATATACAACACAATTGACGATGCGCCTCTTAGAGAACGACGGTTTATTAAGTCAAGGTTTCGGTCGGAGCCCCACCTTTTTCAAGACACGACCGAAACGATGACTTAATAAACCGTCGTTCTCTAAGAGGCGCAGCGTCAATTCTGTTATAAACTAGCGGCAACCCAAGCCACTTTCGCAATATATATATATATATATATATATATATATATATATATATATATATATATATGGTGAATAATAATGGTATGGGAAATATTAAAATACATGGAAATAAGAATGGGATGAAGCGCATTCGGGAGCCATTCCCAAATCATAATTGGAAACTTGCCACTCTCACTCAAGCGACAGGTATTTAATCACTGCATTGTCCCAGTACTAACGTATGGTGCAGAAACATGGAGGTTAACTAATAATCTAGAGAATAAATTATGGAGGACGCAGCGTGCAAAGGAGAGAAAAAATGATAGATGTAATGCTAAGAGATAAAGAACGCGCAGAGTTGGTCAGAGACCACACAGGAATTGTTGATATTCTTATATCAAGTAAAGGAAAAAAAGTGCAATTGGGAGGATATATCATGCGCACGACAGGTAATGGATGGAAAGTAAGAGCAACGGAATGCATACCGAGAGAAGCAAAACGTAAAAGGCAGACAAAAGGCTTAGATGGAGTCCCTGGTCGGATCGCCGAATTATTTCACTCTGTCAATGTGGCTCCATCGTTCTGGGTATATATATATACACACAGAACGCTGCAGGTATATATATATATATATATATATATATATATATATATATATATATATATATATCTGCCTTCAAAGAGACCGGACCTGTGGTCGAAACCACTGGCAATAAACGATAACTGCGAAGTAGTGCCCGCTATTGTACACCGTATATATACATGGCGCGAAAATCGAACGCTGACCAATCCATAAGAATAAATGGAAGACGTTTCGACCCTGCTAGGGGAGCCTTATTAAAACTAAATGATTTACAATAAAACAAGGCACGTTAACTACGCCCCACGATGCGACATAAGCATCAGAGCAGATTGACCGAGTTGCATATGAGCGTGTGCGTCGTTGTCTGAATATGAAGGGATTCCAGATAAAATCCTGTCACCTTGTTTCATTCTTTCCAATTATCTTCGCGGTATCCCAGTGGACGTCATGGCCAGTGGAAAGCGCGTGTTCCGCCAGCGCATTTGTTGCCACGTGCTTCTTGTTTACGTCACACTTGTGCCGTTTTAATCTTTTCGGTCGCCGTTGTACGACCGAAAGATTCCGGACAGGCTTTCGCTTACGCCGGGGACATATTGTATACATGAATCCGTCTCTCATCTTGTCACTGTACCTCTTGTAGTACTGGATGAGCTAAGCAATTGTCCGTGGCGCGTACAAACTAACTAGGTTAGCCTCAAGACAAGAGGTCACGACGTGTGGTAGCCACATCAACCGCAAGATCCTGTGGAGTTGAGCCGAGGTTTTATTCCCGGCGAACTAGGGAAGCAAACGCTTAACGATTGGTCGGCGCTTGGATTTCTTATATATATATATATATATATATATATATATATATATATATATATATATATATATATATAACGAAAGGGATGGGGTCAAGGGCTCGTTCTCCATTTGTTAGAAACAACTTAATGAGCAAACAGTGAAGCCTAGGAAAACATAGGGGAAGTTACTTGTGGTATTGTAATTGTGGAGAAAGTAGAAAGGAATTAAAGTGGACGAAAAGACAAACCTGCCCTCGGTGGGACCCGAACCCACGGCCTTCGGATGTCGCGTCCGATGCTCTTACCAACTGAGCTACAAGGGCGGTCGTCCCCCCGTCCACTTTATTGTGTATTTATGTAGGTATTATCCTGGGAGTATTAGGCAGCGCCACTCGAGGCCAAGGCGGCGTGTGTAGAACACACTTTCTTGCCAGGAGGCGTCACGTAGAACGTGAACTTAGATGAGATGGCTGCTGCCCAATAAGCCCTCGCATGCTACCTAAGGCACCAAGTCTGCCGCAACGAGGCCCAAGCTATGAAATAACGAAAGGGAAGGGGTCAAGGACTCGTTCTTAAATTTTCATGTCCCTCCTGGCCATACTGCCATTGAGGTTCTTGTTGGCCGGTTTTCCGGCTGGAGATTAAGCTTGTGCCATTCAACCAGACAAGAATTGAGATTTTCTGAAAACTGTGGAATTGAGAACGCGCAGCTGTTTCGCACGATATCGCGGTACTTAGTGCTGGAGGACCACTACAACGCCAGTGAGGACTAGTAGACAGTTCAGTACGGTTTCATATGTCTGTGTTTATCACCCCAGCTATGAGGACGGAGGGCGTTAACTTGCAGTCGAGTAGACAAGGTACAGACCACAGTGCAGGTTCCAGCGACACTTCTCTATTTTCAGAAGTACTTGCAAATGCCTGGGTCGGAAATAAAAAAACTGTAGTCGGAAATAAAAAAAGAACTTTTTTTTGTGACTGAACTGGCGGTGCGTCGCTTATGGAAGTAAATACGGTTGTTACGAAATAAAGGTTCGGGGAGCAGTCTAAAAGAGGCACGTCAGAGACGTCTCCGAGGGCAGCAAGGAAGAAGCAGACGCTGGCACAGCACAGACATATATTTCAGCACAAAAAATTGCCCGCCAATCCACCCTGTGAAGGTGGTTGGAAAGCGAAGCTTTTTACGCCACCCTCATCACGGTGACGGCGAGAGCTGCTGGGTTTTGCCTACGACGCTGTTGAGCGAGACGATTTTGTTCTTTCCGCCGAGCTTATATTCACGCTCTTCTTCTGCTGTCTTTACTTTCCGTGGTCTACCCATAGTGGGGTAGTCTAGAAATGAACTGAAGCAGTTACTAGGCTGGAAGGGTTTCGAATGACGTCAACCCTCTTTCAAGCAGCTGCATAAGCTTTGCAACAGCTGCAATCTAATGTTACGGACCGCGCCGAGCCTGTTTCCGTTGTTTGCCCGCAGCCCTTATTAGAGAGTAATAGCTGAGCGGGCCAGCGAGCCCAGCGAACGAGCGGAGACGCCAACTGCGCATGCGTGGCCCGCTGGGACAACCAGCGTGTTCACGGAGCGCGCCGCACGCCCGCTCATTTCGTCTCTTCAGCGGAGCGTATGCAGCGGGCCAGCGCGCGAGCGTTTTGCAAGATGGCAGCCCCCAACACAAGCGGCGGCGGCATGTCGTCATGTCATGCAGCAAAAACGAAGATGTGTTTCCACATAACACCTGTGATCTAATGAAGAATTACTTTCGCGATATACTTTTCGCAGTAACTTCAATTTACTCGACAGATAAAAAGCTCTGCTCGATCGACAGTAACTCCAACATTGTTCAACAGGTGGCGCAGCGGTAGTTCCGCTGAAAGAAGCGGGGCGTCGCTCAGCTATAGACGATTTTCCGCAGCTAGTTTGTCTGAGCAAAACTAGATGGCGCCACCGCAAGAGAAGCACCATGGCCTTCTCCTCGGCGGCGCGTCCGCGATGTGGTGTGTGGCGTCCGTTGCCCTGGCCTACGGCGAGACGCGGGCCGCCGTCGGCGACGGTGAAGGGGAAGTAGAAAGGGGAAGGCCATTACATCACGTGTTCAAACATGGCAGCGCCCGTTCGCCGCTGCGGAAAAGCGTCTATTACTCTTCATCATGCGGTCCGCTGTCCCCTCCGCTCCATCGCTGGGCCCGCTGGCCCGCTGAGCCGCTCAACTATTACTCCCTATTATCCATCATGTTGGCTCATCACTTTGAAGCTGGTTTTGAAGCTCTTTAGAAGACGCTGCCTGCCTCAAGCTCGTCTCTCGCGGGTAAGGGCGCGTTCTCCTTCTTTGCGAGCTGGTCGAGCGTTCATCGAGCGTTCATCGAAGAAAGCGTTTCCATAGCCAACGCGCGCCTTTCGCTCTCTCTCTATCTCTCTCTCTCACAAGACAGCAGAAGGAAGAGTGAGAGAGGTAGCGCGCAGAGCGCGAGCGCTATCTCGCGAGCGCGAGCGGTTCGTCGGGATCGTTTTTTGATTACAACGACGGACACGACAGAACCCTTGGCTGGTAGAGGTACAAAGCTTCGCTTTAATAAACAAGGGCGCACACAAAACATAAAACTTCACAATAGTATCTACATGCAACGTATCTACATGCAAAGTTCGAAAGGAGTTCAAACGCTGAGAAGAGGCTCACGCGTTCCGGAGCGTCAAGCGTGTCGGGTCAGCGTCCCTGACGACGGCTCTACAGAACGGCGAGGGAGAAGTGTTGCGGACGAAGTTGCGACGACGACTCCCAGACGTCTGCTGGGCGTCCGGAGCAGGGGACGTGTCGTTCTCGTGGTCCCTCGGGCGTTGGCGCTCGACTGGGTCCCTCCAACAAATGCTGGCCTCCCGGGCGTTGACGCCCGACCAGGACAGCGCGTCTTCTCCGCTCCGATGTCTTCCTTCGTCTGCCTTGGCAGACGTGGCTCGTGCCTTTTACTACTTATTTTCATTTTTCACGCACCGCGCGGGCACGTACAGGACTGCATTCGAGGCAAGGCCCTCCGCCACGCTCCAATGCGCGTGCTTGAGCGTTTCTTTGGCCGATTCACTTGCTGCGTTTAGGGACTTCACCATAAAGGTAAATATATCTAAGCTAATAACAACGGACAATTTAGGCTAAGCTTTGTTACGATAGACTTAAATACATTATTAGCCTAAGGGAAAAGCGCTTAATTGGTGCCACCTTAGTTTGAAGTGCGTTATAAAGTGCGAACATAAATAGTCTTTAGAGAATGTATGTGTCTAACCATGTATGACGTCATTAGAATTACCCCAATAAGCCTCTGACTAATTAGTCATTGCTTTAATCGGTTTGATATATGAATGATAATTCCTTTATGCTTGATTTACTAGACCTATGTTAATTAACCTCGGCCGAATTAGCCTAACATCTGTCATACTGCACTTCATTATATTATTTCATTATAGTACCCGTAATCTTATTTAACTTGATTACTTAATTTATTCAGTAATAAATATTAAATCTTCAATTCATTAGCATCGTCCTAGTTAGCTTGGATTAACTAGTATCAGCTTATTTAGGCATGACTTAACTTGTCCTAGCCTAATTAACCTTGAATTCGCTCATTTTTATTTACGTAGACCTGGCTGAACTAAACTTCTTCGGGCCTAGCACTTAATTAATCCTAACTAGGCCCGAAGAAATTGCTTAGCCTAGTTAGATAGTTTAAGTAAATTACCCAACGAAGCTTAAGGTAAACATGAGACTACCTTTACCTTAATTAGTGTCCTAACCACTATTAGGATGCTGGAATTCGCTTTGCTATAGCTTGATATAGTTTACCCATAGCCTAGCGGTGCTTTCCGTAGACTTCCCACTGTTAGCAATGCCTTAAGCAACTTCTATGTTAAAATTGAAGTTGTGCACATCAGGGTGTATTCATACTTTAATTATTCCGTCCGCCTTACCACAGCTGCACACATCTTATTCCACATTAACCCGCCGACTCCTATGGGTTCGAGTCCTGAGGTTGTTCATTTTGGGTCATATTAGTCGCGCGTTTGAGGCCGACAGTATGATTAACCCGTCTACAATCACAAACCAGTAACCATCTTGGGGTTATGAAAAACAAGGTGGGCTAGCAACGTAACTGCTCACTTGATACTCATTATCTCGAATGCGCAACACTGAAGACAAGCAGCGCGCTGGCCCCGCCACGGTGGTCTAATGGCTATGGGACACGGCTGCAGATCCGAAGGTGGCGGGATCGAATCCCGGCCGCGGCTGCTGCATTTCGATGGAGGCCAAATATTGAGGCCCGTGTGCTGTGCGATATCAGTGCACGTTAAAGAACCCGAGGTGGTCGAAATTTCGGGAGACCTCCACTACGGAGTCTCTCATAATCAGAGCTGGTTTTGGGACGTTAAACCTCACAAATCAATCAAGCAGCGCGCTGACAAAACGCGTACACCTCCGAGCGTAAATGTACGATGAACGGAATGAAGCTTGGGAGGATCGAAGAAATGCACTGACCGCGAGGGAACGCGACAGAGCCCAGGCGGTCATCGAGAAGGCGGCAGCAAGTGTGTGCTGTAAACATCCTCCGACATGAGAGCCAACGTATGCTTTCAAGAAGCCACTATGACACGACGTTGAGGCTTCGTGACGTAACGAGGTGGGTGGAGCACCTCCTTCAACACGCCCAGAAGAGCTCTATGGGCTCTATTCCGCACAGTTAAGTCATAACTGGAAAGGGAGGTTTTCCCCTCCTAATATGTTCTCTCCTAACAAGTCCTTTTGAAAAGTTCTTGCGGCTGTGAATTTCCAAGAAGCTTCCAAGACACGCCGAGCCGTTTTCGAAACCAAGACCTAGGGGTTGTTCCGGGCCCCTACAAGTTTGTCGCATCCCCGTGATGCACACGTGGATTTATGTAAGGGTTGCGAAAGTCAGCTAAAGGCACTGTGAAACTTTGCGCATTCTATGAATATAATTTGGTAGAGTATCCCGGAGTGTACTCGCGCTTCTCTGATGCTGTGGTGTCAGTTAACAGGGCCGTTTATACAGAGAAAACTCACTTTACACAGGTCCTTGCACTCTATGACAACATCCATCTTCGGTAAAGCTTCGAAGTGCCCAGCGTCGCCACTCTCCTTTCCTTCAGCGACTGTTACCGTCGGAGCTGATGGAATCCAGTAACTGGGCTGAAGGGAAGAAAACGTGAATTCAGAACAAATCTAATTAGGCAAACAGCGAACAAGCCAAATGAAGGCTTCAGCGATAGAGCGTCCGTAGTTCATTGAAGCAATAATCTATGTCCTTCACAGTCATTAGACTCACGCACTTACCATTTAGAGTAGGAGAAACTTTTATTCTCTCGTTGAACTTATTGAATAAACAAAACATATACCCAGGCACTAAAGTTAGTAACGATGTTGCCCTGCTTATCTTTCACTGCATGCATTATGTTCTTTCCCGCACAAAGCTTCCTTTTGGTTGTTTTGATGCTGACTCCTTTTCTGACGGCTGCTTCTATTTCTTTCACGTTATGGTTACGTACGTCCCTGACTCTACTTTTACTGATGAGCTTAGATAGCTCGGCGTATTCTATCTTCTCTCTTGAGTTAGTTATTCTCATCTGTTGGCGTTGCTTGATTAGATTTTTAGTAGACTCCGAGAGTTTACTCACAACATGTCTTGGTGCTTTGCCCCCTACTTCGATTGCTGTTTCGGTGATCAGATTAGTAATGTCTTCGTTCATCTTCTCTATATCCTCATTATCTTCCTGTCCTAGAGCCTCATACTTGTTCTTAAGTGCAATGCTAAATTCTTCTCTTTTCGCCCTGACCCTATCGAGGTTGGCCTGTTTCCGTGTGATTAACTTTGTCCTTGTTCGCTTTAGATTGAGGGATATCTTCGCCCTTATCAGTCTGTGGTCACTAATTCTAATCTTATTAACCACTTCTGTGTCTTGTACTATACCTAGATCAGTGCACATTATGAAATCTATTTCGTTTTTCGTTTCTCCGTTGGGGCTTTTCCACGTCCATTCTATTTGTACAATGTCCGTACAGGTACAGAGAAAAAAAAAGTTGGTATATAACAATTTTGATGATATATAACATATCTTTATAACACCAGAGTACTAACAATATTATATAGCGAACATATAAGGCATTGGGAACAGCTGAAAAAGGTAGAACAATAGTTTAAGAAAAACACACATGTACAAAAAGCGCACACAAGAGAAATCAGATAGCTAAATGGGGTCATGCTTTCAGGTAGTCATTAATTCTGTTCAAAAAAATGTCTAAGGTAGGCGAGGTCACAATGTCATTGGGTAACAAGTTCCACTGAGCAATTGTTTTAGGGAAAAAGCTATACTTAAAGCAATTATTTCGGGCAAACGGTGGGGGAATATACATGCTATGACGATGTCGAGAAGTTTCATTGTGTTTAATTTCAAAGTATTGATCGTGGTTTATTTTTATCTTGTGGTGTATAATTTCATAGAGGCACTTCAATCGCTCGAAAGAGCATCGGACCTCGAGCGAGGAAAGGTCAGCACGTTTGCACAGCTCAGAAGGTGAATGGCGTCGCTTGTATTTGTTAAAAATAAACCTCGAAGCAAGCCTTTGCACTCTGTCCAGTTTGATTTTGTTTGATTGTGTATAAGGGTCCCATACAATTTTAGCGTACTCTAGAATAGGCCGTATCAACGTCTTGTATGCTAGACTTTTAATATCTGTAGTGGCATATCTTAGGTTTCGCCTGAGCGCCCAGAGAGCTTTATTGGCTTTAGAAGATACATTATCGATGTGGGTATCCCAGCGTAGCTCATGCGTAATTGTCAAACCAAGATATTTAAATTCTTTGACGTTCACTAGAATGTGGTTGCCAATAGAATACTGAAATCTGAAGACATTTTTTTTGCGAGAGACGCACATATAGACTGTTTTGTTTAGATTTAATTCCATTTGCCAGCTATCGCACCAGTGTTAATTTTTTGTAGATTTGCATTCAGTTCTACTTGGTCTGAAGGAGTTCGTATTTCTTTATACAATATGCAGTCATCAGCATATAGCCTGACTGGCACTGTGAGATCGCGGGGTAGGTCGTTTATGAAAATTAAAAACAAAACAGGCCCCAAGACGCTCCCCTGAGGGACTCCTGAGAGGACAGGGCGCATGGTTGAATCTGAACTCCCCAAACGGACAAATTGATGGCGCCCATGGAGGTATGAATGGAACCACTGGGTTATGGAAGCGTTGTTGAATATCACAGCTATTTTCTGCAGTAACTTAGGATGCGACACCTTATCGAAAGCTTTAGAAAAATCTAAGCTTATGATATCTGTTTGGCTGCTAGAGTTTATGGTTTGGGCGAAGTTGTGCACTAGTTCGATTAACTGACTAATAGTTGATAGGCCTTTGCGGAAACCGTGTTGGTGTGGGTTTAGCAGATTGTGATGGTCGAGGTATGTCATCAGATGATTAGCAACAATGTGTTCGAGCACTTTCGAGCATGTAGAAATCAGAGATATTGGCCTGTAGTTTTTAACAATCGGATTTACAGCCAGACTTGTGTATAGGTATGATCAGCGCATACTTCCACTGACGCGGAAAGCATCCCGTGTCGAGCGATGTCTGAAAAATGAGCTGCAGGTATTTCGCAACCCAACTTGCGTATCTGTACAAAAACTCGTTGGGGATCTGATCGGGCCCAGGACTTTTCTTGATGTCGATGTGCAACAAAATATTTAGGATTCCCTCTTCAGCAATTTCTAAGTTCTCGAGAGGAGTACGCACTGACTCATCAGCAAAAGCAACCGCCATACCATTATCTCGGGTGAAAACAACAAGTCCTAACAAGTCCTTTTGAAAAGTTCTTGCGGCTGTGAATTTCCAAGAAGCTTCCAAGACACGCCGAGCCGTTTTCGAAACCAAGACCTAGGGGTTGTTCCGGGCCCCTTCAAGTTTGTCGCATCCCCGTGATGCACACGGGATTATGTAAGGGTTGCGAAAGTCAGCTAAAGGCACTGTGAAACTTTGCGCATTCTATGAATATAATTTGGTAGAGTATCCCGGAGTGTACTCGCGCTTCTGTGATGCTGTGGTGTCAGTTAACAGGGCCGTTTGTACAGCGAAAACTCACTTTACACAGGTCCTTGCACTCTATGACAACATCCATCTTCGGTAAAGCTTCGAAGTGCCCAGCGTCGCCACTCTCCTTTCCTTCAGCGACTGTTACCGTCGGAGCTGATGGAATCCAGTAACTGGGCTGAAGGGAAGAAAACGTGAATTCAGAACAAATCTAACTAGGCCCGAAGAAATTGCTTAGCCTAGTTAGATAGCTTAAGAAAATTACCCAACGAAGCTTAAGGTAAACATGACACTACCTTTATCTAAATAGTGTCCTAACCAGTATTAGGATGCTGCAATTCGCTTTGCTATAGCTTGATATAGTTTACCCATAGCCTAGCGGTGCTTTCCGTAAACTTACCACTGTTAGCAATGCCTTAAGCAACTTCAATGTTAAAATTGAAGTTGTGCACATCAGGGTGTATTCATACTTTAATTATTCCGTCCGCCTTACCACAGCTGCACACATCTTATTCCACATTAACCCGCCGACTCCTATGGGTTCGAGTCCTGAGGGTGTTCATTTTGGGTCATATTAGTCGCGCGTTTGAGGCCGACAGTATTATTAACCCGACAACAATCACAAACCAGTAACCATCTTGGGGTTATGAAAAACAAGGTGGGCTAGCATTCGTAACTGCTTCACTTGATACTGATTATCTCGAATGCGCAACACTCAAGACAAGCAGCGCGCTGGCCCCGCCACGGTGGTCTAGTGGCTATGCGACACGGCTGCAGATCCGAAGGTGGCGGGATCGAATCCCGGCCGCGGCGGCTGCGTTTCGATGGAGGCTAAATATTGAGGCCCGTGTGCTGTGCGATGTCAGTGCACGTTAAAGAACCCCAGGTGGTCGAAATTTCCGGAGACCTCCACTACGGCGTCTCTCATAATCAGAGCTGGTTTTGGGACGTTATACCCCACAAATCAATCAAGCAGCACGCTGACAAAACGCGTACACCTCCGAGCGTAAATGTGCGATGAATGGAATGAAGCTTGGGAGGATCGAAGAAATGCAGTGACCGCGAGGGAACGCGACAGAGCCCAGGCGGTCATCGAGCAGGCGGCCGCAAGTGTGTGCTGTAAACATCCTCCGGCATCAGAGCCAACGTGTGCTTTCAATCAGCCACTCTGACACGACGTTGAGGCTTCGTGACGTGACGAGGTGGGCGGAGCACCTCCTTCAACACGCCCAGAAGAGCTCTATGGGCTCTATTCCGCACAGTTAAGGCATAACTGGAAAGGGAGGTCTTCCCGTCCTAATATGTTCTCTCCTAACAAGTCCTTTTGAAAAGTTCTTGCGGCTGTGAATTTCCGAGAAGCTTCCAAGACACGCCGAGCCGTTTTCGAAACCAAGACCTAGGGGTTGTTCCAGGCGCCTTCAAGTTTGTCGCATCCCCGTGATGCACACGTGGATTTATGTAAGGGTTGCGAAAGTCAGCTAAAGGCACTGTGAAACTTTGCGCATTCTATGAATATAATTTGGTAGAGTATCCCGGAGTGTACTCGCGCTTCTCTGATGCTGTGGTGTCAGTTAACAGGGCCGTTTGTACAGCGAAAACTCACTTTACACAGGTCCTTGCACTCTATGACAACATCCATCTTCGGTAAAGCTTCGAAGTGCCCAGCGTCGCCACTCTCCTTTCCTTCAGCGACTGTTACTGTCGGAGCTGATGGAATCCAGTAACTGGGCTGCAGGGAAGAAAACTTGAATTCAGAACAAAACTAATTAGTCAAATAGCGAACAAGCCAAATGAGGCTTCAGCGATAGAGCGTCCGTAGTTCATTGAAGCAATAATCTATGTCCTTCACAATCATTAGACTCACGCACTTACCATTTAGAGTAGGAGAAACTTTTATTCTCTCGTTGAACTTATTGAATAAACAAAACATATACCCAGGCAACGCAACATCTGCTAGTAGACGACAGTTTTTGAGGTTCATCCACCCGAGGATATGTTTTGAAGTCAGATTGCTTAAGTAGTTTTAGCATCAGAAACTAGCCGGTTAGCAGCTCAGCTAATATTCCATCAACTTCGGGGTAGTATAAGGCGTCAAGGTGGCTATGATGTAGCCAGTGTGTAGCCGTGGGCTGCTTTAGTGAGTTTCGGCTTGAGGGCTACCATCGAGGTGTAGCTGACCGAAAAGAATTTGTATGTAATAATGTTTTTCCTCAGTTCAGACGGTGCACGTATGCGGGTTATAGAATCGTACATGTTTTTTGGTTGAGCTGTACTTTCTTTTCAGCAGGCTGCTGCGACATACCACAAGGTTAACCAGAAAAAAAGGACAAGAATGGAAAAGTGCATACGGGGGATGGGTTCTAGAATTTTAGCATAAGTTCTCTGCGTGGTTGTTCTTTTTAGTTCGTTTCTACGCTGGTTAACCTTGAAATATGTTGTGCAAAACCAAACAAAAATGTACATTTTTAACCAATATATGTGGACCATTTCACTGGGAAAAGCAGTATTAATGCGTCCTTGATCCTCAACAACCTGCAGTTTCTCAGAAACCATTAAGCAAGAACATGGTACACCAGAAAACTTGTAAAATTTTGCAGCGTACTTGTACATCTATTCTTTATAAAAGAGGCAATGTCTGAGCCAGTATGCACAGATGCTAAATAATTTATTTCGCACAAAAAGAAACTGCAATTTTTGCGGTTTCCGAGAAGAGAGCTTGAATTTTAATACTTTCGCAAAGCTGCCATTCGCTCAAGAACACGCAGAATCAAACCAGCACAAGGAAAAATGCCTTTTGCACCCTTTCCATGTGCCATTGCAAGGTTGAAAACACCGCAGCCACTGGCAGGTATAATGGCTGATCAAGAGCCTACAAGAGTGCTAATGAGCATCCAGTGCTTGGAATAAGTATACAATATAATCTGTCCAGGAAGAGCAAAACATGCAGTTAACGGTTATATAGATGGTTCTGCACATTCCCAGGGCGTATATTTCTGGTGCATGTGCAGAACATTCAGTTGAAATAGATGGTTTGATAAACGTAAATCCTCCGGTATATATAAAAGGCGTCGCGTAAAATAAAAAAATAATAATCTAACGGCCAACTACAGACATCTCCCCCGGTGCCTAATAACTAAAATTTAGTAGGCGAATTCTAGCTGAAAGCCTCTTCCTGCAATGCTATACACCTTGTGTGTTTTGTTGTGAATAGTGACACGGCACCCTAGCGAAGAAAGCCTTTAAAGGTATTTCGACTGCAATTTAAAAAAGAAGGGCCCCTGCCGCGGTGGTATAGTCGTTATGGCACTCCGCTGCAGATCCGAGGGTCGCGGAATCGAATCCCCGCCGCGGCGGCTGCATTTCGATGGAGGCGAAATGTAGAGGCCCGTGTGCTGTGCGATGTCTGTGCACGTTAAACAACCCCAGGTGGTCGAAATTTCCGGAGACCTCCACTACGGCGTCCCTCATAATCAGAGCTGGTTTTGGGAGGTTAAACCCCACAAATCAAGCGATGAAAAAAGAAAAAGCCTTCCTAAAAATGTAATTAATATATATCGGATCTCTTTATTTCTGTTTACCGAGGCTGCCTCATTTTGGGTGTCCTGATATGACATTTGTGATCGCGCGGTGACATCGGTTGACTAGATGGTGCATTCGTGCGGCTTACGTTGTTACTGTTACGACCAGCCCCTCCCTTTGTGACTGTAGCGGGGTAGCGACGGTAGGGTTGATGCGGTGTTCGAGGGCACCGGATTGGCAGCCGGGCTGTTCGATCATGCCTCGGCCCACCTCAGCCGCATTGTACAGGCAAAGAAACTCAAACTAGTAGGTTGCACGTCAAAAGAGCTTTCTACACGCGAAAGAATAATCCATGCTTAACACACGTACAGTGGCGGTCAAAATTTGAAAGACCACGCGAGTGCGTACCAACCTAGCTTCTGCGCCACCTAGAGGAACACCGCCTGGTGGCGACTGGAGAACTCCGCCGGAAATGAGCCTTCTCCCTACTCGCTAGCATGTAAATTTTGCAATGCCGTGTGTCGCATTGTTAGTTTGCTGTTTCCACGCCCAGCGCTCGTCGGCAGTAAGAGCACCACGTATCTGCCTTGATAGCGGTATCACAGCCGTCACGGCCTGCATAGACCGTGTGCCAATGAAGAGATATCAGTTTCGCGAAGCGCTATCGAGATATAAACCCGTGGATTCGGATATCGAACAGCGCTTAGCGTTAGAGCGAGAAAGGTAAAAAAATACTTGTTCACAGCTGGAAAAACAGACAGGCCCTAGATTTAACGAGGGATGCTTCTTGAAGGTAGCGCTGCTGTTGATCGCAGCTGACGTGGCGGATATGTCGAGGAGAGCCTGTGAGCCACGCACTCGCGTGGCCCGTAAAATTATGACCGCCACTGTACGTACAGTTATATAGGTCTTGTCTGTACGTGCGTTGAATATCCTGCACGGACCGCTCGGACACGGCGATAATAGACAAGATCGCACTGACAACGCCGGTTGCAACGCGTCCACTGATAACGCCGTGTGTAGTATCTCGGTTTCTTGCTGAGACTGAGCTTCCCAGCTCCACGGACGGCCACCGTTCTACATTGTCAGGTCCAATCGCCTGGGATAACTGAAACGTGTTCGTTTAAGGCTTTGATTTACTAGCTCTTATCGTGGATGGACGGATGGATGGATGCTATGAGCATCCCCTTTGTAACGGGGCGGGGACGTGTGCGCCACCAGGCTCGTAAAAAAACTTAAGACCGTTTCTTTTTTCCCTCTCTCTTTAAGTTGCCCTCGGGCCGTTTACATCTACTTCAATTAAATTGATGAGGCTATAGCAGAAACTTACATTCATACGCCACTTCTCTGCCCCTATGGCAGAAAATCCTTATTTTTCCCTATAATTATTTTTGTCCGTTCTCTAGTTTTATGCCGCCAGTATTCTAACCGTCTCTTATTTATTTCAATCGCGGGTATGTTCAGCTTTCCGTTGTTCTCCCTAAAACGCAAGGCTTCATGCAGGGTAATGCCCAATTTCCGCATTCAATCAGAACATGCTCCATCGTTTCCTTCCTCACAGCATCTGCAATTTTTCTTCTTTACTGAATTACGCTTTATAACTACGCGTTCTAAGAAACCCGATCTCGCTTCAAACAGTAAAGCACTTCCTCTTGAATTATAAAATGCCTCCCTCTTTATTTCGTTTTTGCCCTTTCGGTAGTTATTCAGAGTCGGTTTTTTCCATCGCTGCCATCCAGTAAATCTTCCTCGCATCTCTAACTTTTCCCTTTACCCTCTTAGTTGTCAGGGGCCGAATTCACAAAACTTCTCTTCGTAAGTGCGTTTTGCCATTTGTCAGCGGGCTTCTGTAATATGTCCAGCATCAGAATTGGCTGAATTTTTCTCTTGCGAACATTTTTGTCGTAAGTTGTTTTTGTGAATACGGGCCCAGTTCTCTTAGAGCCGTATATTTAGTGGTGAGCCTCCTAGTTCTTTTTCTACACTGCGTGTCAACGCTCTTTCTATACAAATAACGGACGACCTTCGTTGCCCACCTACTCTCTTTCATATTCCTTAGCCTCTGTTCAAACCTCATTTTGGTCTGGCCTTCCCTTGCCTCAAAACTCGCCCATCCCATATCGCCCTTTAAAGCCTCATTTATCTCTTTTTCCGTGAGCACCTAAGGCGAGGCGTTCCACAGTTCTTTGATTCACATCCATTCCTGATTGTACCTCTGGCCTCACGCACACCACTTAGTTCCCAAATGTAAGCCCCGGGACCCTTTTCCACAGACCCCTAAGCACCTCGTACCAATTGTATCCCCATGCCGCCCTGTGGTTCATTATTGCAGCGTTCCTCTTTCCCTTTACTACCAAGGCTTTTGTACCTCCATGTGTCTATCACCCTAATTTACCCAAAGGTACTTGTATTCGCTTACTCTCGGTATTTCTTGGCACGGTATGGACACCGCCTGATCGTTGGGACATTGCATACTGTCAGTTCACTTTTTCTTACACTAAATCCTAGTCCTAGAGCCTCGCCTTTCTTTCTGAATATATTCACCAGCCGTTGCATATCATCTCGACTGTTCGCGAATAAGACAATATCGTCTGCATAAAATAAACCTGGAAGCATCTGCTGCATCATCACGCCACCCTGTTTGCGCTGCTATGTGTCTCCAAGTGCTTTTTCAATTCTAACCATGTACAGCATGAATAAGAGCGGCGACAAAGGACATCCCTGACTTAGCCCGTTGCTAATCTAAATGTTTCTGTGCTACTGGTTCTTTGCTGTTCCATGCAAACTGTATTTTCTCGATATATCTCCCTCAAAAGCTGCACACAATCATCGCCTGTGCCCATTCCTTCCAATATTTCCCACAATATTTCCTGATTAACATTGTCATACGCCCCGGTGATGTCTATAGAAAAGCCACATACAAGGGCCTGCTTTCTATTTTAGATATTTCTATACACTGAGTAAGAACAAATAGGTTATCGTCTAACCGCCTGTCTGCTCGAAATTCCTTCTGAAGTTCTCCCAAAATATTGTTACGTTCTGCCCCCGCTTCTATTTGTAATTGTACTGCTTGCAAGCCAACCTGTATAGTACCGATGTAATGGTTAGTGATCCATACGAGCGAATGTTATTCGTTTCCTCCTTGCCTTTATAGCTTAGGTTCATTCTACTTTTTCGCCAACTGTCCGATATTTGTCTCTCCTGTAAGCATTTTCCTACGGATTTCCAATAGCGCTTCTTTAGTGTTCTGTCCTAATTCGTTAACGAGGCTGACGGGGACCTTATCTAAACCCGGAGCAGTGCACTTTGGAATTTTTCCTTCGGCTCTTTTCCAGTTGAAGTTCTCAAGTTCTAGCTCTTCCTTAGTTTCGTTCTCTGTCATAGTTTTATCCACTGGGGAGATCTGGGGCGATCTTTTTAAACGAATCGGCTATTACCTTCTGGATGTAACCCAGCGATGCGTACGCTTCCAATAGATTTCCTCGTTCATCAACAGTATGTCGTTGCTATGTGGCAGGCATTTTACCTAGCGTTTTTATGTGGCTCCAATATCCTAGGTGAGGCCTTCTTTTTGTCATGAACTTCTGTCGCGCAACCGTTCGCTTTCAGCTTTAATTTTTGCCTCGACCTATTTCTGTATCGTAAGCAGGATAGCTGCTGCCATCTATCAGCGCAGATTTCCTCCGCATAACCTTCGAGATTGGCGCGCCTATGCGCCATTTCGGAGGCTATGTGTGCTTATACATTGTTGCCAGATTAATACGGGCTACTATCTTCAAGGATATCATGAGTGTTGCAAGATGACGTCGACCACGGGAGATCCCCCTCTCCCATACATGGGCCCTACGGGGAGCTCTGCCTCTAGAGTCAGTATATTAACTCTATGAATTGTACCGTAGTATTATTGTAAGGAGCAGACGCAAAAGAAGAGAAACACAAAGTAGCGCGGAGGAGCGGTGGAAAGAGCGCCAGTCAAAAACTCAGCACGACTACACGAGCAGATTCGAGGGGCGGTCAGCAATGAGAGCGGGGGAAATAAGAAAATGCTAGCAAGCAGTGAAAGTGAAGAGGTCTCAGTTCAGGGAAAAGGCAGTCGTGGAAGTTGCCGAGGGAGTGCTGACGCACGTACTACACAAGAAGTTCGAAAAAAGCGCTCGCTAAAGCAGAATGGAACTTGGAAGTAAAAAAGGGAAAAAAGCTTCAGATATGCAAGACGTTTGATCATTGTGGTCCGGTTTAAGGAAAGGTCGCTAATTTATGCAGTAGTCGAGAGTAGTCGGCCGCTGTGCTGTAGTGATTACATGCTCGGCTGCCACCCCAAAAACGCGGGTTGGATCGCGGCCGCGGGGGTCGCATTTTCGATGAAGGCAAAAATGTCAGTGCCCGTTGAACAACCACAGGTGGTCGAAATTTTCCGGAGCCCTTCACTACGACTTTTCTCTACTCTCTATTTCTTTCAGTCCCTTTCCGGAAATGCGAGAGCTGCCTCATGGGAGTAGACGAACCAAATTAGGTCGGATGGATAGCTTTCGCCGTGGCCGCTTAAAGAAAGAAACGGGTGCCTAGGAAATGTGCATTTATGAACTGAAATGTGCGATGCCATGATGAAGGTGTAGATATGACTAGAGGAGTGTTTGTCGGTAGTGAAATGGAACACCAGAACTGAATGAACAGGTATCCTTAGGGCACCTAAATAATAAGTTACTAATAAAGCAGCTAAATAAAAATTGCCAGATCAACATGCAGTGGGAATCAAGGAAATGCGAAGCACGCATCAGGAACGTAAAATGGATCTGCATTGTTGTCTCGCTATGCCGAGTTTGGTACATATGAAGTTAACGAAACGGCCGCAAGAGCAGCATGACTGCGACATGTTGACCATGTTGCTCACACACGCATGTCATGATCCTAACGTAATGACCGGTCATTTATGATAGTCATGCCGTCGTGCTGCGCCATAGCAATTTTGTTATCCATCCCAGTAACCAAACGCGTGGCATGTAAATCATGCCGATCATGACATGGACATCAAGATTTTCTTGTTATGACCTGTCATTTATGTTCGTCATGCAGTCATGTTATGATATACCAATTTTCGTATACATCCCCTTAACGAAATTGCCAGGAGAGCACCAAGACCGTGGCACGTATATGTGTGGTTCATAACATGCATATCATGATTTTCATGTTATGACCTGTTCTTTATGGTCCTCATGCAGTCATGTTGTGGCATGCCAATTTTCGTATATGTCGCATTAACGAAACGCGCACAACGTAGATCATGTCGCTTATGACATGCGTGTCACGATTTTCATGTTATGACCTGTCATTTATTTTCGTCATGCAGTCATATGGTGGGGTACCAATTTTCCGATACATGCCATTAACGAAGCGCCCAAGAGAGCACCAAGACCGCGGCATGTAAATCATGCCACTCATGACATGCATGCCATGCTTTTCATGTTGTGACCTGTAATTTATGTTCGCCATGCAGCCGTATTGTGCAATGCCAATTTTCGTATACGCCCCATTAACAAAACGCGCGGCATGTAGATCATGTCCCCCATGACATGCCTCTCACGATTTTGATGTTATGACCTGTGATTTATGTTCGTCATGCAGCCATATTGTGGGGTTCCAATTTTCGGATACATCCCATTAACGAAACTGCCAGGAGAGCACCAAGACCGGGGCATGTAAATATGTGGTTCATGACATCCATATCGTGATTTTCATGTTATGACCTGTTATTTATGTTCCTCATGCAGTCATGTTGTGGCATGCCACTTTTCGTATAAATCCCATTAACGAAACGCATGGCATGTAAATCATGTGGCTCATGACATGCGTGTCATGATTTTCATGTTATGACCTGCCATTTATGTTCGTCATGCAGTCATATTGTGGGGTACCAATTTTCGGATACATCCCATCAACGAAACGGCCAGGAGAGCGCTAAGATCGCGGCGTGTAAATCATGCCACTCATGACATGCATGCCATGCTTTTCATGTTATGACCTGTCATTTATGTTTGTCAGCAGCCATGTTGGGGCATGCCAATTTTCGTATATGCCCCATTAACGAAACGTGCGGTATGTAGATCATGTCGTTCATGACATGCATGTCACGATTTTGATGTTATGATCTGTGATTAATGTTCGTCATGCAGTCACATTGCGGGGTACCAGGTTTCGGATACATCCCATTAGCGAAACGGCCAGGAGAGCACCAAAAGCGTGGCACGTAAATCATGCCGCTCATGACATGCACATCATGATTTTGATGTTTTGACCTGTCATTTATGTTCATCATGTAGTGATGTTATGACATAACAATTTACGTAAACGTCCCATTAGCCAAACGGCCAGGAGAGCACGAAATCGTAGGCAGATAGATAGATAGATAGATAGATAGATAGATGCGCTCAATGTCGCCGATGTTCGCTAAGAAATGCTTCGCATTAAATAAAAACAAGCAAAAGGATTTATTTAATGACCAGACCAGTGATTTTACTAATGACCAGACGAGAACAGACCCAGTAGAAGTGAGAAGTGTGTTGTAACTTCCAAGGAACAAATTGCTCCGTACTCGAGAAGGCTCCATACATGAGCCCTTGGGACGGGACCTGGAACAGTTCTCCAGTAGGCCAGCAGGGCAAGCATGAGTTTGCCCTCGAATTGAATGGTCTACTTCTTCATTCAAGGCGTCTGTCTCTTCAATGTAGTGCCGAAACCCAGGAAGCATTAAAAGACGGAATCGACAGTAAGTGAAGCCAGACAAGCGGGCTCAATCGCGACTGCCCGATCATCCAGCTGTCCCGTTTAAACCGACCGCCATCGAGGACTCGCTCAAAGGCAAGAGCGACGCCCAGCGTACCCTTTAACGAAGCTTCTTAATTAAATCATTGCGGCTATAGCGAATGATGGAACAACCTTGAATCTTCAGATTCTGGCGGACCGATTAGAATGTTTAAGGAGCAAGTTGAAAGCGACGGATCAAGAGTGCAACCTTACCTAACAATCCCTGATAATGACCCAACTGCTCAGCACGTTCGCAAGAAAAGAGCCACTGAAGTATCGAATTCAGCCGTTACAGTCAACAGCAGAACTCGTCCAGTCTAACTCAAACCCTATTGCGGCAAGCCTCCCGCCACCGAATTATAGCATTTGGTTTCCACGCCTGGATCTTCTGAGGTTTAACGGAGTACCTCGTAACAGACCTCCATTTTGGGAACAGTTTCAAGCTGTAGTTCACGAGAATCCGACGTTGGCTGGGGTAGAGAAGTTCGCCTGTTAAGGTCAGCACTCACCGGACCGGCCGCTCGCTTTTATGAAAACCCGAACTGACACAAGTGGTTCATACTGCAAGCTGTTGCCAGACCCTATGATCCACTGGGATTTTTTGCTTCGTTGACTACCAGAGCAAAGGTCTGCTCTCAATGTCTCTGGGAACTGGCCATCGAGTGGACGCCGTTCTGGGAACGTTCATCATCATCATCAGCCCTACTTGTGTCCACTGCAGGACGAAGGCCTCTCCCAATCCTCGCCATCCTTGCCTGTCCTGCGCGAGCTGATTCCATTTAACGCCTGCGAACTTCCTCATTTCGTCCCCCCATCTTACTCTCTGCCGCCCACGTCTGCGTTTACCCTCTCTTGGTATCCATTCTGTCGTTATTACTGTCCATCGGTTATCTAGCCTTCTCATCGCGTGGCCTACCCATGTCCATTTTTTCTTCCAAATATCGTTCATTATGTCGGCGACCCCCGTTTGTTCTCTGACCCAATCGGCTGTCTTCCTATCTCTTAATGTAACACCTATCATTTTTCGTTCCATCCGCGCTGCGTGGTTCTTAACTTCCTCTCTAGCTTCTTTGTAATTCTCCAGGTTTCTGACCCGTGCGTTAGTACTGGCAAGATGCAGTAGTTATATAGTTTCCGCTTGAGTGATAGTGGTTGGTTACCGCTCAAGAGTTGGGAATGTCTCCCATATGCGTGCCATCCCATGTTTATTCTATGGTGAATTTCTTTTATATGGGTGGGTTCTCATGTAAGTAGCTGTCCTAGATATATCGATGAACAAATCGCAAGGTACGATTTAAAACAGGGAATGTCGCGGGAGCCAACGTTTCGACAAGTGGACTTGTCTTCGTCAGGGCGGCAACTGCCTTCTCCAGCGTGCGTTTATGTACGCCTTTGCACACTCTCCCCCGTCCTCAGAAAGGGAGGAGGAGAAGAGCAGCACGTGCGAACACACACACACAAAAAAAGAAAGAATATAGGTATTCTTCTACAACCCTCGTGCTTATTTAGCGCAAAAAAACAATACACAGGAAGGAAGGACAGGACAAAGCGCTACTCTCAACTGATATCGTTTATTGCGTCACCCCACTCTTTATACCACCCAGATACTGGAAGGACATGCGTAGTAACACCAAGCGCGGCAACCACCACAAATTCATCATCCGAGCACACTCATGATAGCGCTTCCAAAAAAGAAAATTCATTGCCAAACAAGGTCAAGGAAGGCACGCTAATACACTGGGAACCCAAGGACTTTATGTAAAACGCTTCTGATAATTCTCGGGCGGTGGTGTCACCGCTCTTCTTTAAAATACCGGTCTGTCTAAACAAGGCTTGACACTTACACTTTTTGCAATGTTGAGCTAAATGGGAGCCTGTACCGGTTGGCAGGGATCGCTCATGTTCTTTGAGGCGCTCATTGACACAGCGGCCTGACTGACCTACATACACTTTGCCACAGGAGAGTGGAATCTTGTAGACCACACCTATGCTGCACTGTACAAGAAGAAGAGGCCTGTAGTTGTGCCATATTGCCACAAAGTGGCTCACATTCTCAAGAATGTGGCTGCCAGGTACCAAATTCCAGTAGTGTTTTCTGCCCCCCGGAAACTGTCAATGCTGTGCTCGCGTATCGATAAAGAAAATAATAAGCCGCAATGTGAAAAGAAACATTTCAACTTTGTACAGTGCAGCACAGGTGTGGTCTACAAGATTCCACTCTCCTGTGGCAAAGTGTATGTAGGTCAGTCAGGCCGCTGTGTCAATGAGCGCCTCAAAGAACATGAGCGATCCCTGCCAACCGGTACAGGCTCCCATTTAGCTCAACATTGCAAAAAGTGTAAGTGTCAAGCCTTGTTTAGACAGACCGGTATTTTAAAGAAGAGCGGTGACACCACCGCCCGAGAATTATCAGAAGCGTTTTACATAAAGTCCTTGGGTTCCCAGTGTATTAGCGTGCCTTCGTTGACCTTGTTTGGCAATGAATTTTCTTTTTTGGAAGCGCTATCATGAGTGTGCTCGGATGATGAATTTGTGGTGGTTGCCGCGCTTGGTGTTACTACGCATGTCCTTCCAGTATCTGGGTGGTATAAAGAGTGGGGTGACGCAATAAACGATATCAGTTGAGAGTAGCGCTTTGTCCTGTCCTTCCTTCCTGTGTATTGTTTTTTTGCGCTAAATAAGCACGATGGATTCACACCAACTAGCCCGACAACGCATTGTGTTGAACCATATTCTTCTACAACTTCTAATGCCTGGTTTCCGATCGTGAAGCCACGTTTTTTCGCTGTGCCACTGAGCATTATCTTTGTTTTCTTGATATTCATCCTCAATCCTACCTTAGTGCTTTCTCGGCTTAAGTCTTCAATCATCTTTTGCAGTTCGTCGCCATCATTGCTAAAGAGTACTATGTCGTCTGCAAATCGCAGGTTACTCAGATATTCGCCGTTAATCCTGAGCCCTGTCTCTTCCCAGTCTAACCTTTTGAAGAGTTCTTTCAAACATGCAGTAAATAGCATTGGAGAAATTGTATCTCCCGGTCTGACACCTTTCTGTATTGTGATTTTTCTGCTTTTCTTATGGAGGAGCAGGGTGGCTGTGGAATGTTTATAGATGTTGGCTATAGTGTTTATGTAGATATCACATATTCCTTGACGACGTAGTGCCTCCAGAACTGCTGGTATCTCTACCGCGTCGAAAGCCTTTTTGTAATCTATGAAAGCCATATAGAGGGGTTTGTTGTATTCAGCGGATTTCTCGATGACTTGATTGATCGCATGCAGGTGGTCCATAGTAGAGTACCCTTTTCTGAACCCTGCTTACTCTCTTGGTTGATTAAATTCAAGTGTGATCCTTATTCTGTTCGAGATAACCTTTGTGAATATTTTGTAAACTGCTGAGAGTAGACTGATCGGCCTGCAGTTCCTCAAGTCCTTTACATATCCCTTCTTATGTAATAATAGAATGTTTGCGTTTTTCCAGCTGAACGTTAGTAATGAATGAATGGAGACGATGGTGGGACGAACTCCCTGTCATAATATGTGCTGCGAAACCGAAACTGAAACCAAAAAACGACGATTGTGTGCCGTGCGGTCGCGAAGAGGATGTGATGTGTGCGCGTATGTGCCGTGCGGTGCCGACGAGGAAGACAACGGCAGCTCGTGAGGCGCGGCCTCGACGGTGCGTGGCCTGTGCCTTCAGCAGTGCGCGAGGTTCGTCGTTCGAGGCAGGGCTACCTCGCTGGGCGTCTGGCCCATAGGTACGACCCCGGCCACGTCGCGATACTCCTACCAGCTGAGTGGACAGCTCAGCCTCCGCTAGACGACCGGTCTAGGAGAGCTGGCGCCGGGTTCCTGAACCTGTCCTGGTCCCGCTGATCGTGGAGAGCTGGCGCCGGGTTGCTGAATCCGCCCTTGCCCCGCTGTTCCAGGAGGACTGGCGTGGGTTTCCGAGGCGGACGGCTGGTGCTCAAGGGCACAACTCCCTGCCACCAAAACACGTGCTTCGTCAGCTCCAGCTCGTCGCAGAGCCACTGGAGTTCCACGCGGCGACCCTGCGTCTTCCAACTTCGTCACGGCAGCTGACGGCGCTACAACGTCCACTTCTCCACTGCAAGGTGCCGACAGGACACCAACGACGGCCCAGGCGACTACCCCGACGACCTGAACTGTAGGCCGGACGTTCTATTTATTCATTTAGTTTAGCCCGCGAGCTTTTGGTATGAGTTCCCGTAATGTGTGTGTTGTCCATGCGTGAAAGGTAGAATAGAAGTTGGACGTGTGTTTGTGCACTGGCGTGCTGGCTTGTTCTTTCTGGAGCGGTCCTGCCCAATAACATCACAAACTGTCGAGCCTGCCAGGGTCCGCTCGTTAAACCAGTGAAAGAAGAGAGTTTCGCTCGAGGCAGACACACGTTCAGACTGCAACATGGACTTGGAAAAACTCACCACTATAGGGCTCCAGCTAGGGTTCTCGGGTGCAGAGCTTCACAAGTGGATGGAGGCCCAACAGGCTAAGCTAAGGGATGAAAGAGCAGCAGAACGAGAGGCAGCCGAAGAAGCTGACGAGAGGCAGAGTGCAATTCTGCAGCTAAAGCTAAAGCTTCAGGAAGGAGCTCAGAATATGCCCGTAGCAGGGAATGACACTTTGACTACGCCCAGCACCTCCTCGCCCCTCAATCCGCAGAAGTTACTGCCTTTATTTGACGAGAAACGCGATGATTTGCACGTGTATCTGCAGCGATTCGAGCGCGTAGCCACAGGACAGGATTGGCCGCAAGAAAAATGGGGTCTCGCTGTCAGCATGTGCCTAACGGGAGACACGTTAACCGTGATAGGCCGAATGACAGCCGCTGATTCGCTGGACTACCAAAAAGTAAAGAAAGCTCTACTACAGAGATTTCAGTTCACGGCTCAAGGCTACCAAGAAAAGTTTAGGAAAGCACGAGCAGCAGATGGTGAAACTGGAAGACAGTTAGCAGCAAGAATTGCCAGTTATTTCGACCATTGGATAGACATGGCAAACATATCCAAAACCTACGAAGATCTAAGGGACCACGTAATCTCTGAGCAATTCTTGCGTTGTTGCCATCCAAAGCTGGTTGTTTTCTTAAAAGAGCGAGAGTGCAAGTCACTAGAGGAACTCGCAAATTTGACGGATCGCTTCCCCGAGGCACAGAATTTGTCTAATGTAGGAAAAGGTCCTGACCCCGCGAAAGAGTACGGTGGAAAGCCTACCGAAGCGTCGCGGAAACCGCAACTCAAATGTATCCTGTGTCATCGTTTCGGACATTTGGCTCCTGACTGCCGCAATCCACCTAAGCAGATGCTAAAGTCCAAGTTGTGCGGTAAAACGGGACATGTAACAGAAACTTGCCGAAACAAGCATGGGCACACAAACCGAGTTCTTCGTGCGCATTTAGCGAGTCTGACTCTGCCCGGGCGGGTGCTAGAAAAGCATCCAAACGTCCAGGAGGGAAGATTCCTTGCTCACGTCACCACGACGACGAGAACTTGAAGAGTACAACACGTTTCCTCGTCGACGGGATGCCAGTGGTCGAAGGTCTGCTGCTAGGAAGAGAGGTTCGAGTATTACGCGATACGGGATGCAACATGGCAATCGCCCGACGGGAGCTCGTTCCTGATGTGTGCCTGACAGGCAAGAAAATCAGCGTCGTTCTCCTAGACAGGTCAACTAGCCATCTCGCGGAAGCTATTGTACAAGTCAACACGCCGTACTTCACAGGGATGCTGAAAGTGGCTTGTATGAATCAACCCCTCTATGACCTCGTGCTGGGAAATCTTCCAGGCGTCAGAGGACCGTACGATCCAGATTCTGACTGGAAGCAGGCGAAGCAGGCGGCTCGTACCCAGGTGGATGAGTTACCGGCGCAAGCACACCCGACCAAGTCACCTGTCACCTCAACATCTGCTTCTTCAAGCGTGGCAAAAACCAAAGCCAATCAACAAGGTCAAGAAAAGATCAGGCCTTTGTACGTGTCAACAACGTTCTTACCTGACGTTACCAGAGCACAACTCGTCGAGGAACAGCGAAATGACCCGACACTCAAAGCTGTCTTTGCTAAAGTGAATAAAGAGTTCAAATCGGGAAAGGGCCACTGTTACCATTTCATCGAAGATAAAGGATTGCTCTATCGACGCTACCGCCTTGCCACTGGGAGAACGTTTAAACAGCTGGTCACTCCGAAAGTGTTCCGGGCAGGCATACTGGACATTGCTCATGGAAGTATCATGGCGGGACACCAACGCATCAAAAGAACTACTGATCGTGTCCTAGAAGAATTTTATTGGCCTGACCTGAACGGAGACGTAAAGCGCTTTGTCAAGTCTTGCGACAAGTGCCAGAGGACTACTCCTAAAGGAAAAGTTGGAGTCGCACCACTAGGCAACATGCCTCTTATCCGGACACCTTTTGAAAGGGTCGCGGTTGATTTGATCGGCCAATTTTCACCAAGATCGGACCGTGGGAACCGATATGTGCTGACATTAATCGATTTTGCGACTCGCTACCCTGACGCTGTACCATTGCCCGCAATAGATACAGTTCACGTTGCGGAAGCACTCATCGAGATTTTTTCCCGCATCGGCTTGCCAAAGGAAATCGTCACCGACCAAGGGGCATGTTTTACCTCACAATTAATGAAAGAGGTTAGCAGGCTTCTCTCCGTGAAGATGCTGAAGACGACCCCATATCATGCGATGGCGAACGCTCTCGTGGAGAAGTTCAATGGCACACTCAAGACAATGCTAAAGAGAATGTGCCAAGAGAGGCCTCGATCTTGGGACAGCTACCTTGCACCACTGCTCTTTGCGTATAGGGAAGTTCCCCAGGCAAGCCTCGGGTTCTCTCCGTTTCAACTCATTTACGGTCGCCACGTCCGAGGGCCGCTAACCGTACTGAGAGAACTGTGGACAAATGAGGTGCTAGAAGCAGAAACGCGGACGACTTACACCTACGTCTTTGATTTGCGCAATCGCCTAGAGGAGACTTGCAAGATAGCCGATGAACAGCTGGAGAAGGCTCCTGCGAAGCAAAAAACCTACTATGACAGAAAAAGTCGCCGTAGAAAATTATGTCCAGGCAACAAGCTTTTAATTCTGCTGCCGAGTGGCTCCAACAGGCTGTTAATGCAGTGGAAAGGGCCGTTCCAGGTCATCGAACGGAAAAATGATGTTGACTACGTCATCGATGTGTGTGGGAGAAACAAGATTTTCCATATAAACATGCTCAAAAAATAACAAGAGCGCGAGTCTACGGAACCGCAACAGGTGTCAGTTGTTGCAGAGGTCCGCGAAAATCTCTCCGAAGAAGATGAAGTTAAACAAATGCCCATGTTGAGCTTGTATCGCACGCAGTTTAGCACGGATGTCAAGCTCTCATCACACCTCACTGCTGAACAAGTTCAGAATGTGCAGGCGCTTTTTTAAGAGTATGCTGACATTTTTTCTGACTTACCAGGGAAAACTGCACTCGTGGAGTGTTCGCTACGTCTGAGCTCCAATAAACCTGTGCATGTTCCGCAGTACCCCATTCCCATCGCCTTGTAAGAAAGCGTAGAAAAAGAAGTGCAAGAGATGCTGAAACTAGGTATTATTGAGCGGTCTCAGTCACCGTATCACGCTCCCATTGTCGTGGTCAAGAAACCGGACAACACGATTTGGTTATGCATAGACTTCAGGGAGTTGAACAAGATTCTGGTCCCCGACTGCGAACCAATACCACGCATCGATGTAGTTCTTGCACTTGTTGGACAAAAGCAGTTTTTCTCCAAATTTGATTTCACGAAGGGTAATGGCAAGTCCCGATGGATCCCCAGAGTCGTGAAAAAACGGCTTTCTCCAGTATGTCTGGACTTTATGACTTCCTCTACATGCCTTTTGGCATTAAAACGGCGCCAGCAGTATTCGCGCGCCTTATGAGATCAGTACTGGGTGGTGTCGACAACGTTCACCATTACTTCGACGATGTCATAATTGCGACCGATACTTGGCAAGAGCACATCGACACCCTCAGAAAAGTCTTTGACCGAATTAACCAAGCTAACCTCACCATAAAACCAAGTAAATGCGAAATAGGGGAGCGGAGCATATCATTCTTGGGACATCGAATCGGGGAGACTACGGTTGAACCGCTTCTCAAAACGCTCGACAAGATTCTTGCCGCAAAACGACCTACAACCAAGAAAGCAGTGCAGTCGTTTCTTGGCTTGACCGGCTATTACAGGCAATTTATACCTAACTACGCCGAATTGACCAAGCCGCTGACGGACCTTACAAGAAAAGGACAAAGCCACACTGTTCCATGGGGCGCAATTCAAGAGGAAGCATTTACGACACTCAAGAAGAAGCTCGGTGAGGCTCCCATCCTCCTTGCTCCCGACCTCTCGAAGGAGTTCGTTCTTCGCACGGATGCCTCCAATACAAGCCTGGGCGCAGTATTGCTCCAGATGGCAAAGGACCACGTGCTGCACACAGTTGCTTACGCAAGTCGTAATGCATTGCCCCGAGAAACCCGTTATTCGACAATCGAGCGGGAATGCCTTGCACTTGTTTGGGCAGTGCAAAAATTTCATATTTACCTCTATGGCAAACCTTTTGTCATTCAGTCAGACCACCAGCCATTACAGTATTTAAATTCCGCTAAGCACGTGAACAACAGAGTACTGAGGTGGAGTGTCCTTATGCAGGAGTACTCATTCACAGTTCATTACATAAAGGGTTGTGACAATGTTCGCACCGACTACTTGAGTCGCGCATAACTGCCGTTCAGGTAGCAACGTTGTTCCTAATACTACTAACTCTCAATCGTGAACTGCTTGACTCCTAGTTGCGACATAGCACGCCTACTTGTACGATAGTTGTCCAGTAGAACTGTACGCAGTCTTCTGTGAACATTCTGCTACTATGTACATGCGACCCCTGAGGCTAACGTGCAGTGCAGTGACCATTCGTTTCGCCCCGCACCATTGTACTAGAATAGTTGTAAACAACTTTCTCGGAAAAGGGGGTGATGTCATAATATGTGCTGCGAAGCCGAAACTGAAACCAAAAAACGACGATTGTGTGCCGTGCGGTGGCGAAGAGGATGTGATGTGTGCGCGTATGTGCCGTGCTGTGCCGACGAGGAAGACAACGGCAGCTCGTGAGGCGCGGCCTCGACGGTGCGTGGCCCGTGCCTTCAGCAGGGCGCGAGGTTCGTCGTTCGAGGCAGGACTACCTCGCTGGGCGTCTGGCCCATAGGTACGACCCCGGCCACGTCGCGACACTCCTACCAGCTGAGTGGACAGCTCAGCCTCCGCTAGACGACCGGTCTAGGAGAGCTGGCGCCGGGTTCCTGAACCTGTCCTGCTCCCGCTGATCGTGGAGAGCTGGCGCCGGGTTGCTGAATCCGCCCTTGCCCCGCTGTTCCAGGAGGGCTGGCGTGGGTTTTCGAGGCGGACGGCTGGTGCTCAAGGGCACAACTCCCTGCCACCAGAACACGTGTTTCGTCAGCTCCAGCTTGTCGCAGAGCCACTGGAGTTCCACGCGGCGACCCTGCGTCTTCCAACTTCATCACGGCAGCTGACGGCGCTACAACGTCCACTTCTCCACTGCAAGGTGCCGACGGGACACCAACGACGGCCCAGGCGACTACCCCGACGACCTGAACTGTAGGCCGGACGTTCTATTTATTCATTTAGTTTAGCCCGCGAGGTTTTGTTATGAGTTCCCGTAATGTGTGTGTTGTCCATGCGTGAAAGGTAGAATAGAAGTTGGACGTGTGTTTGTGCACTGGCGTGCTGGCTTGTTCTTTCTGGAGCGGTCCTGCCCAATAACATCACACTCCCTACTTTCCCCAATAAGGAACCACCCCGCATCTTCCAGCACGGTTTGGTACCTAAGATTAGGAACACCCCGATTTACGTCTTCATGGATGTAAGCCCGTCGACTTAAGGCGCAGTGGCGTACCTGTGCACCTTCGATGGCCAAGGCGGATATTACTCCACCATCATCCTTTGCATGGCTCGAATAGCACCAATGAGAATTGACCCTTGCCAGGTTGAGACTGCTTGCTTGTCTAACCGCATCAAGATTATACGCACATGTGAATCGTTTCATTCATGGCTCTTTTAGGAAGGTCCACCTATGGACCGAATCAATGATAGCGCTTAACTGCATACGAGGAAAGAGCCACTGCTGGATCACTACTCGCTAGCGAGTACACGAGATTCAAGCTGCTACAAACAAAGACTGGTAGGACCACTGCCCTTGGAAGAAAAACCGAACAGATATGATCACCCGTGGATTACGTGCTCACCAGCTCGGAACATCTGAACACTGGGGACATGGACCTCCGGCTCAGAGCACTGGCTACATCAAGATGGAGTTGATTGCGCTCCATCAGTCACGAACACAGAGGAAGTCGTCCACACAGAAGTGCAGCAAACACTGACTACAAGATTCCTAACAGCACAATCGATTATAATTGTGGCTAGTTACACGTCCACAACCCCTTTGCACAGGCCCACTGCCTGGATTATTAGATTCATTGGCAAACTAAAAGAGGAAAACAGCTCAACAGGTTCCATTACACCCTACGAAATTGATAGTGCTGAGCTGTACTGGTAGCGCAAAAGCCAAGCTGAAGCGTTTTCGGAAGACATAAAGGCAGTTAAGAGAGGCGAACTACCTTCTGTGATTTCACCTCTGAGTAACATTGCCATTTTCTTAGACTACACCGAAATTTTACGCCTGACAGGATAGCTGGACAATATTCAAGGACCCTGCTCTGACCGACATCCTCTCATTCTTTAGAAAAACATGTTTACTCCCGACTCTTGGTTTCAAAGCACGATTGCAAGCTCCTACATGCTGGTATTCAAGACACACTTGTCGACCTGAGAGAAAGGTTCTGAATCCTGCAAGGACCCCAACTAGTCAAGAAAGTCATCAATGAATGCGTAGTCTGGTGTCGTCATCACAGGAAACCTTTTCAGCCACAAAACCCCTCCTTTACCACCGGACAGAGTAAATGCTGCTGAACCATTTAGGGTCCTGAGCATTGACTTCGCCAGACCTCCGTTCAGTCAAGGCCGCAAAATTACCCAAGAAATTGTACATCGAACTCTTCACTTGCGGGGTCGTCAAAGCTGTCCACCTGGGGCTGTTGTCTGCACCCAGCTTTTTGCATGCTTTTGACCGTTTCATTTCACGAAGACGATATCCTAATACTCTATACTCTGACAACGCCCTTCCCTTCAAACGGAGAAAAAAAGAGGTGCTCGGGCTTTGGAAGAGCATACGTTCTGAAGAAGTACTCACACCCCGCTGCAGGGCAATGGCCCCACAGAAGTGCTACTCCCACTGCAAAGCAAAGGCCCCTCCCATAGATCTCCAATTATCCTTCTGATGTGCTAACTGGGCCCAATTTTTCCCCGCATACTTCCTGATCTTATCTGGCCACCTAACTTTCTGCCGACCACTGCCACGCTTGCATTCTCTAGGAATCCACTCTGTTACCCTTAATGACCAACGGTTGTCTTGTCTTCGCATTACATGGCCGGCCCACGCCCATTTCTTCTTAATTTCTATTAATATGTCCCCAACACACGTTTCTTCCATAAACCACCCCACTCCCTTCTTGTCCCCTAAGGTTACACCTACCATTTCCCGTTCCATAGCTTCCTGCATCGTCCTCAATTTAAGCTGAAACCTCTTAGCCGCCAAGTTTCTGGCCCGTAGGTGAGTACCGGTAAGATGCAGCTGTTATACACTTTCCTCTTCAGAGACAATGGTAAGCTACCAATCATTACCTGACAATGCTTCCCGAAAGCACTCCACGCCATTCTTCTCCTCCTAAATATTTCAGCCGCCTGATTCGGTTCAAAGGTCACTACCTGTCCTAAGTAGACATATTCACTCACTACTTCCAACGCCTCACCAGCTATCGGAAATTTCGGTTGTCTTCCAAGGCTATTCAGCATTATTTTAGTTTTCTGCATATTATTTTAAGGCGCACTGTTCTAGTTTGCCTGTTTAGGTCAGTAACCATGCTTTTTAATTCATCTCCCGAGTTACTTAGCAAAGCAATGTCATCAGCAAATCTCAAGTTACTGAGGTATTCACCATTAATCCTTACCCCCCCCCCGCTTGTTCCCAAGCTGCTGTTCTTAATACCTCTTGCAAACATGCTGCGAATAACATTGGAAAGATTGTGTCCCCTTGTCATACGCCCTTCCTTATAGGTATTATGCTGCTCTCCTTGTGGAGCATTATGGTGGCTGCGGAATAGTTGTAGATGTCTTCGACTGGTCTTACATTGTACACGTCTACACTCTGATGCCGTAATGTCTGCATGACTGCTAAAGAGTGCAGCATAGAGGTAGAGCATCCGCCTCGCGTGCAAAGGGACCGTGGTTCGAGTCCCGGTGCCGAGCAATCATCCACCGGATAATAAAAGGAACATGCGCGTGTTGATTGCATTGCAGAACGTGGCTCGCGGTGCGTCTGGCCATGGGCGGTAAGGCCGTCCCTCACTAGAGCAGGACTGGCCACCCTGGTGTAGTAACGGCCATGACCTGCCATGAATATGAGGCTATATATATATATATATATATATATATATATATATATATATATATATATATATTGCAGTGAAGAAGTGCGCCCTCACGAGCTCCACAGCCAGGATCACCAGCGCTATGTCAGTGCGGCGCGAATAGAACGGGGTTGGTGCTCTGGCTGGTTAAGCCTACGCCATCGTGCCTTCCTGTCGGCGCCAACCTCGTTGGGCATCCTTGTCACAATTGGTGGAGGATTGCTGGGTCTCCTGTCATGCTGGAACTGCGCAGCCGGACACTCCGTCCCAATATGGCTACCTAAATAAATTGGAGCTCGTCACCTGCTTCTCCCCAGACCAACTGTCTGCTCTGGAGCGATCCGCCAGCGGGACCCTCCAATATTCAGCGGCACAGATGATCATGACGTGGATGACTGGCTCTGCTCGTGCGAACGCGTGAGTGTCCACAACAAATGGGACGACGTCGTGAAATTGACCACCGTTTCTTTCTACCTGCTAATGATTCCCCACTTGTGGTTCCGAAACCATGAAGCAGGCGTCCCTACCTAGAGTGCGTTCAAAAGAAGGTTCAGCGAAGTATACGGACATCCGGCGGTTCGAATGCTTCGTGCGGAGCAACGCCTTCAGTCCCAATCTCAGCAACCCGGTGACAATTTTACTAGCTACCTGGAACATGTCATCGAGTTATGTAAACGCGCCGATGCAACAATGACCAAGGCAGATCGAATCAAGCACATACTGAAGGGTATTGATGACGATGCTTTTCAAATGTTGATTTCGAAGAGCCCCTCCACTATCACCCAGGTCATTCATCTGTGTCAAAGCCACGACGAGCTTCGCCGACAACGCCTTGTGACCCACCACTCTGTTCCACGTGAGGAGTCGCTGTACGGATTGTTACCAAGTTTTGAAGATGCAACCCTCCTCTCATAGATCAAAGAATTGCGTCGGTGTTCTGTTTTGAGCGAGCTCAGTTCAGCGGCCAGCTGGTCCACTTTACGGTTCAACTCCTCGTTAGCTTGAATGAGACGGTCGAAACGGTCGTCGGGGACCAGCAGAAAGAGCGAAGAGTCTCGTTGTGTCTCGAATCCAGATATGGCTGGGGTGCCGACATCCATAGTTTTGTCGGCCAACTGTGCCAGTCAGTCGAGGGTTTCTGTGGAGCACACGCTCAAAATCATCGGCACCTGCTGTGGCAGTCGCTGTACGAAGAGCTCTCGTAAAATAGATGCATCGAATTCACTAAAGTGGTCCCCAATCAGATGCCACATGCGACGCAGAAGCTCCGTAGGCTTTCGGTCACCGAGCTCCTCCGCGGTGAGTAGCTGCTGCAGCCTACACTGTTCCGACCCGGCGTATCAGCTGTGCCTTAAGCGTGTCGAAGAGTGTGTCAGGAGGCGGAGGGCGCGGAATGTCGCTTACGATGGCCATGACAGCAGGTGGTAAACACCGATGACATAGTCGTACCTCGCTGTTTGCGATGTCACTCGATGTCGTTGGAAGACAGGCTCGACGCTCGGAAACCAGAGTTCTGAGTCCGACTGCCAAAACTCCGGTAGTTTGAGGGTAGCGACGACAGGGCCGGGTACCGCTGGATTCGGAGGAACGTCGTTGTTGGATGTGGTGTCAGCCGAAATGACCGAGGCTGAAGGCGTTTACCGTGGTCACCGAAGGCAGTCGGTGCGTTGGCGAAGAGACGAGTAGGTGGCGCGTTGCCATTAGAAGCCCGGGTAATGATTAGTGAGAAGACGTGAGGCGTTTGGTAGCCACATTCAGCTATGCACTTGCACAGTGACTGTCACTTTTGCCGCCGTGTTGCCGTCTGGTCCATTCTACTCTCACGCGCAGCTCGAATGTGCAGAGCAGCTGAGGCGTAATGTCGTCGTCGCGAAGACGCTGGTGGCTCGCCATAGATAGATAGATTGACAGATAGATAGGTAGACAGATAGATAGATTAGATAGATAGATATGGTAAAAGTTACGCCCAGCCACAGTGGTCTAGTGGCTATCGTACTCGGCTTCTGATCCGAGGGTCGCGGGATCGAGTCCCAGCCGTAGCTGCTGCATTTCGATCGAGGCGAAATGTTGCGGTCCGTCTATTTTGCGATGTCATTGCCGTTAATGAATCGCATGTTGTCGAAATTTCCGGATCCCCTCCAATACGGTGTCTCTCATATTCAAATCGAGGTTTTAGAACGTAAAGCCCCACAAATCAATTAACGGTCAAAGTTGCTCGAGATCGCCAAGAAATGCTTCGCATTTAACAAGTGTGATGCATAAAGAAGCACGAACTAGAGCACCAAATTATAATACTTATGGATCTTCTGGAGAAATAATTCAGACAATGGTGGTTTACACTGGTATGCTCACCACCTTACTCAACTTCGAAGCTTTCAAATTTTGCCGCCGAGTATTAAACCATTTGGCAGATATATAATGCCATGAATAAGCACGCTCAGCATAGACCAATAAGCCTGCCAACAATCCTAATCTTGTTTTTTTCTTTCAGTTTTTCTTTTCATTTGCGTTTCCGAAGCAGCATTGTGATTTTCTCTACATCTTGGGCATGATTCCCAGCATGCGTATGTTTATACCCTAACCTCGACCAGCCAATATTTCGATATCCAAACGGAAAGGACCCTACTGGAGGTGCGACGCTTCTACTTTTTTTGCACGGATTCATCGACATTTATTCCTTAATTACCCAGAACACTGCTGTTCTCTAGCAATGCTCGGATGGTGGATTCACTGTGCACGCGTGTCAGTGTGTTGCGTACGTTGTGCATGGACGCATTCTTCTTATATAAGATATGTCATTGAGGCACGTTTTGTGGGCGTATTCGCTGTTGCATGGTACGATCAAAAGCTTCACCATGTCATTTTCGTTTTTTTTTTTGACGCGAAGTTCTTTATGTCGGGGTCTACCACGAACGCGCAAGGTCATATCCGTAACAGAAGTAACGCAGAAAAACATATGTGTAACAACAACAAAAAGCACGTAGAAAGCTTTCCTTTGATACACTGGGAATGAACGAACAGCCCCCCCGCCCAACAACATAAGTTGGCCGGTTCCTTCCCCCTGTGTTATCGGCACACAGATTCGAAGCGGTACGAACGCGGTTTATAGTCCTTCTTTACTTTCTTCTTTCACTTTCTCTCGAGGAGATGCGCAGTGGAGCATGGCCGCTTCATTTCATCTCTGATGGATGGCGACACCGCTCCCGTCCCGTTCGAAAGTAGCGGCCGGACTGGGGTCACGCGGGCACTGTACTAGAGACGCGCATGCGCTTTGTTGCGTGTGAGTCCAGTCCGGCTGTGCCAATGTGCGCGTGCTTCCCTTCGCCTCTCCTAGATGGCGGCACTGTTTCAGTCACATTCCAAGGTGCCCCTCAGTACGCGAGGGCGGATCCGTCTGAAAGCAACGGTAACGAAGTTGACAGGACAATGTGGCGCAAGTAAACATGACTGATGCATTTAAACTGCGGTGTTTACTACCGACCGCCTTCAGCTATTGCGTAAACTACTTCAGTTTCCACAAGGGCTGGTCACGGATGTTATGGAGATGAAGCGTGAGCGTGGGTTCATCCACATCAAATGGTACCGTACAAGCGAAACACAGAATGGGGCAATTTCGCCTCGATATACAATAAACCTTCAACGGCGTATGCAAGGACGCACTTCACTTTTCTGTTATGCCTATTCCCGTGACAGAGGGTTGACAACATATTTGTTTCGATAGTTCTCGAAACAAGTGTGCTCGAACTCCTGTGCAGAGTGATTTTCTCCCCTACAGAAGCGTTACTTCAATTTTCCTAATTCTCCTTTAGCCAGAGTGGAAGAACTCTGATCGAGAGAGTGTGCATACACTGTGCTGCAGAGAGTGCACAGCATTCCATTGCAGCTCGGAGTGTATACCTGGCCTTATAGACTTCCTGGAGTTTTCTCCTGGTATTCTCTGATAATCTCACATTTACTCGTCCAATCAATTAAACTATTCCACGTATCAATGGTCTGCATATTTGCTATCTCGAAAACTCACCATTACAGGGAACAAAAGGGGCTGTGGTCGAGATGTAGATGAAGGTAAAACATTGGACAGGTAGGAAATCAAGACCACTAGCATAAGTATTGTGATCCAGATGACTACGAACATGTCGCCAATGGTGACGTTGTCCAATTTCAAGGCGGGCTTGCTCGTGATGTCCCAGCTGGCCGTGCCTTAAAAGAAATAATTTTACACAGAATCAGTATTGCAATCATTGTTGATAGTAATGCCAATAGCACCCAAATCTCGGATGGCACGCACTGAATATGAGATAAGTATATGTCGGAAAATCCCGTCACTGCCATACAAATTACCATTACACTTTTTTCAAGCACTATATGCGCATACGAAATGTAAGGAACATAGCTCCATGCAAAAGGAACAAAAGAAAACCATTGTCATTTTGTGCTCGTCATTTTTAAAGTATTAGAAAGAAAGTAAAAGTGCTCTAGCAGAAAAGCTACATTGCCTTGCAGGCCATAAGCTTAATTACCACCAAAGATGTTTTAGCAAATCTCTAACAAGTGTCTCCATGCCCTGCAGAAAATACGCACATATAAACTTCTTTCTTAACGTTCTCTTGCATATTGTCAAACGCCATGACCTGGCACTTCATAATTACATGAGTAGGTGGTCCTTCAGAAATAAAATACCTGTTTTTAAGGTTACTACCGGAATACACGCTCTAACACGTTCCTCTCAACTGTCTCTTTCCCTGCTTATTGAACACTTAAATGAGTGAAGTGACACAGCCACTATTCTAGAAATTCTTTCTGATCCTGCTATTTCCCAATACATCTATAAGAATACATGTTCCTGGCCTTTGACTGCAGTATTACGATCTTCAAAAGAAATTTATAGGCATATAAGAAGCAGACGTCGGCGATACATCCGACATTACACTCTTCGATATTTTTTGTATCCTTCCAGAATACAGTAATCTTTTTAAATAATAGGCTGTGTAGTACAATTTTGCAGTACGAAATATTTAGGATTTTAGGTGTGTTAGTTGGATGAAACATGTGGCCACACGTAGTACCACAGGATTGCCCAATGGGAAAATCTGCTTAACAGCGCGTGCATGGCATTTATGTGTGGGCAAAGAAGAAAGTGCATGCCCAAATGAGCGCCTGCCACGCACAACCGCATCAGAGGCTCTTTCAGTACATGACAATGCGGCTGATCATTGTCGCAGAAAAATTTTTCTCGCGAACTCTCGATATTTGTAGTGATACGGTTGACCTGACGGTGCTTTGTAGCAACGAGCTCGAATGATCGGCGTAGTTACAAATAAATCATAACCATACACTAAAAGAGTGACAAGGATAGACTTCTTTCGTAATGATGCCATAAGAAGAACGGCAAAAAATCTGCGCTAGCCTTTCGTAAAGCCTCCGAAGGTGTACTCACGTCAGCAAGACTAAAGAAACATTCCTAGACGGATGAATTAGTAGTATATCTTTTCTAGCAGTATGATGACTTGTTAGCTAGAATGTTTTATTTATGTCGGCCAAACCTGTTGTCAACGCATCAACCTGCACCATGGGAATGACCTGCCTGATGGCCGTTCAAATGCAAAAGTCGACCTCCCTGAGTGGGACCAGGCCCTTGGGCATGCGGACCTCCTGTTCGGTTGATATAAAAGGACTTCGGACTTGGAGGGGTAGAGCTGCAGCACTGTACCTGCTAAGAATTCAACCGCCCAGCTGAGGGCCGCGTGTAGAGATGCCTCGAATCTTCCTTTCCTGACACTGTCCCACCACACCGTGATGCCATCGATGTAGGCAGCGCGATTACCGTCGTCCACCTGAGAGAGACGGGCGGAGAGGGCGCATGGCGACGTTGAAGACAAGCGGAAAAATCACCGACCCCTGAAGAGTGGTGGTGGTGGTGAAAAACTTTATTGAAGAAGAGCGTATATATAATGAGCCCCCTAAAGGGCCCTACAGACTAGGTGACATTCTCAGTCCGGGACGTCATTGGACGATGCCGCTGCTTTTGCTCGCTGCTACCAGGGCCTGCTGGGCTCGTAGGTCGGAGCAGCTAAGCAGCGTCGCCTCCGAGTCCGCTCGCGTAGGGTTGCGGAGGGGAGAAAGGGCTGTGTTCTTTTGGCAGGCCCATACCATGTGGTAGACATCGGCTGTCTCCCCACAGTGTCTGCACCTGCCAGTGACTTTGGGGTCAAAGTGTTTTAATATCGCCGGACACAGGAACGTGTTTGTTTGTAGTCGGCGTAGAATTCTTTCTCCCGCCTTATCCAGACCCTTGGCGGGGGGGTGGATACCGGCAATGCTGGGAGCGATAGTATTCTTGAATTTCTTTATACCTGAGCAGCGGCAGTTGCGGGGTCCAGTCAATAGGGCTCGAATGAGGTACCCGGGGAATGAGCGCTCGGGCTGTGGTCGAGATGTAGATGAAGGTAAAACATTGGACAGGTAGGAAATCAAGACCACTAGCATAAGTATTGTGATCCAGATGACTACGAACATGTCGCCAATGGTGACGTTGTCCAATTTCAAGGCGGGCTTGCTCGTGATGTCCCAGCTGGCCGTGCCTTAAAAGAAATAATTTTACACAGAATCAGTATTGCAATCATTGTTGATAGTAATGCCAAATAGCACCCAAATCTCGGATGGCACGCACTGAATATGAGATAAGTATATGTCGGAAAATCCCGTCACTGCCATACAAATTACCATTACACTTTTTTCAAGCACTATATGCGCATACAAAACGTAAGGAACATAGCTCCATGCAAAAGGAACAAAAGAAAACCATTGTCATTTTGTGCTCGTCATTTTTAAAGTATTAGAAAGAAAGTAAAAGTGCTCTAGCAGAAAAGCTACATTGCCTTGCAGGCCATAAGCTTAATTACCACCAAAGATGTTTTAGCAAATCTCTAACAAGTGTCTCCATGCCCTACAGAAAATACGCACATATAAACTTTTTCTTAACGTTCTCTTGCATATTGTCAAACGCCATGATCTGGCACTTCATAATTACATGAGTAGGTGGTCCTTCAGAAATAAAATACCTGTTTTTAAGGTTACTACCGGAATACACGCTCTAACACGTTCCTCTCAACTGTCTCTTTCCCTGCTTATTGAACACTTAAATGAGTGAAGTGACACAGCCACTATTCTAGAAATTCTTTCTGATCCTGCTATTTCCCAATACATCTATAAGAATACATGTTCCTGGCCTTAGACTGCAGTATTATGATCTTCAAAAGAAATTTATAGGCATATAACAAGCAGACATCGGCGATACATCCGACATTACACTCTTCGATATTTTTTGTATCCTTCCAGAATACAGTAATCTTTTTAAATAATAGGCTGTGTAGTACAATTTCGCAGTACGAAATATTTAGGATTTTAGGTGTGTTAGTTGGATGAAACATGTGGCCACACGTAGTACCACAGGATTGCCCAATGGGAAAATCTGCTTAACAGCGCGTGCATGGCATTTATGTGTGGGCAAAGAAGAAAGTGCATGCCCAAATGAGCGCCTGCCACGCACAACCGCATCAGAGGCTCTTTCAGTACATGACAATGTGGCTGATCATTGTCGCAGAAAAATTTTTCTCGCGAACTCTCGATATTTGTAGTGATACGGTTGACCTGACGGTGCTTTGTAGCAACGAGCTCGAATGGTCGGCGTAGTTACAAATAAATCATAACCATACACTAAAAGAGTGACAAGGATAGACTTCTTTCGTAATGATGCCATAAGAAGAACGGCAAAAAATCTGCGCTAGCCTTTCGTAAAGCCTCCGAAGGTGTACTCACGTCAGCAAGACTAAAGAAACATTCCTAGACGGATGAATTAGTAGTATATCTTTTCTAGTAGTATGATGACTTGTTAGCTAGAATGTTTTATTTATGTCGGCCAAACCTGTTGTCAACGCATCAACCTGCACCATGGGAATGACCTGCCTGATGGCCGTTCAAATGCAAAAGTCGATCTCCCTGAGTGGGACCAGGCCCTTGGGCATGCGGACCTCCTGTTCGGTTGATATAAAAGGACTTCGGACTTGGAGGGGTAGAGCTGCAGCACTGTACCTGCTAAGAATTCAACCGCCCAGCTGAGGGCCGCGTGTACAGATGCCTCGAATCTTCCTTTCCTGACACTGTCCCACCACACCGTGATGCCATCGATGTAGGCAGCGCGATTACCGTCGTCCACCTGAGAGAGACGGGCGGAGAGGGCGCATGGCGACGTTGAAGACAAGCGGAAAAATCACCAACCCCTGAAGAGTGGTGGTGGTGGTGAAAAACTTTATTGAAGAAGAGCGTATATATAATGAGCCCCCTAAAGGGCCCTACAGACTAGGTGACATTCTCAGTCCGGGACGTCATTAGACGATGCCGCTGCATTTGCTCGCTGCTACCAGGGTGTGCTGGGCTCGCAGGTCGGAGCAGCTAAGCAGCGTCGCCTCCGAGTCCGCTCGCGTAGGGTTGCGGAGGGGAGAAAGGGCTGTGTTCTATTGGCAGGCCCATACCATGTGGTAGACATCGGCTGTCTCCCCACAGTGTCTGCACCTGCCAGTGACTTTGGGGTCAAAGTGTTTTAATATCGCCGGACACAGGAACGTGTTTGTTTGTTGTCGGCGTAGAATTCTTTCTCCCGCCTTATCCAGACCCTTGGCGGGGGGGTGGATACCAGCAATGCTGGGAGCGATAGTATTCTTGAATTTCTTTATACCTGAGCAGCTCCGGTTGCGGGGTCCAGTCAATAGGGCTCGAATGAGGTACCCGGGGAATGAGCGCTCGGGCAGCCGCGTCTGCGGCCTCGTTCCCTCGAAGTCCCTGATGACCTGGGGTCCATACCACAAGTTTTGGGGTCGGTTTGGCGAACCTTGTGCTCGCAAGGAGAATTTCGTAGGCAAGGGATGAAATTTCCCCTGCCAAGTAGTGAGCGCAGGCTTTGCGAGAATCAGTGACAACGACTTTACAAACTCGATGCGAGAGGGCTAACGCTATTGGGCGCGAGGGCCACCACTGGAGATGCTGGCGCTGCGGTCGTTCTGACGTGCAAAGTTGGATCACGTGGTCCCACGATCCCCCCTCGCTCTGCGCCTGCGACCGCGGAGGCCACGAAGCGGACGGGTGACTCGCATTTTTAACGGCCATTCACCAGCGTTTTTATCTAGAAACATTGTTGCTTCGCGTTTATTTCACGTCCGCGGACGTCTATAGGGACCACAAAAGTGCGCTCGGAGTTATTGGAAGCGTGGTATTTGCTAACAGACGACGTCTGCAAAGTGAGCCCCGCCAGTATCACTTCTTCCCGTTTTACACTGCAGACGACGACGTGACCAGCTTCACAGATTCTCCTTCTATCAGCAGCCGCGGGGAGTCATACGGCTTATCGATCAAGGTGTACATGCTGGACACTGATAGTTTCACTTAAGCATTTAGACCACAATAATTTACGCCTTGCAGCGTACTAGTGCATTCAAATGCATAATCTAATACGTCCGTATCTTGCGCTGTATTTTCGATCAGTATTGGCCCCTTTGTGCAAAATACGGACGGGAGTCATTCGTTGAAAAATACAGTCATGAACTGGCCCGATCGCGATCGAAAATCCCCGTGTGCCGATCGTCTTGAACACGCGGGAAAAATAAGCAACAGAAAGGAGAAGCAACGGACAACTGTGCTCCAGGCTAGTGTCCTTGGGGTCATATGTGCGAGAATTTAAAAAGTGATCAAGCCACAACGTCCTGAGGTGAACACCTGTTCGAAAATAACAAGCTTTAATGAGGCGCGCACGTGCGTATGTCGTGTATACACCTTAAATCATGTGAGAAAGGTCGCGATTGAATACAGCTCTATGCTTGCTGCTTTGTTTTCCACAAAACGAAGGAACCACTCGCATCGCGCTCCATAGGGGTATGCGTGTTGAGCATGAATAAAAATTGGCTAATTCCATTTCTTCGAGTCAACGGCGGTCCCTTTGTTGATGCAAACATACAATGAATGAATTGCACGAGAAACACATCGCACGCCTTTCTTGCGGCCGAAAGCTATGTGTATTTACCGCAACCACGCGCTAAAAACATCTTGACGCTTACTTTTCATTCGTTTTCATTCATCAAATACTATCTCACATTAAAAAAAAACAAAAAAACAGCGGACCCCGCACGCGCGGTATCCTCGCCTGTGTCCATAGCAGACGACATGAGCAGTCGACGTCGTGTCTAAAGCTTTGTAATGAAGCTATTCTTTTTCTGGAAGGGTTAATTACCTTATAGTACAATCAATAACGAGCCACAACAGTATTTTACAGGTATCGTCTAGCTGAAATAAACGACAACAAGAATGCGACGCGCAAAGCAGCTCCGTGCTAAGCAAGGCAGTGCTGTCGGAGCCATCCAACTTTGCGCGTCACACCGGTTGTTCCGCGTGGCGGCGCCACGGTATGTCCTCGCTCCCAATAGCAACCTCCTCCGCCTGTATTGAGTTGCGAGCCTTAAAGGAAAGACCATCCACCTGCGTTTCCCTGTGGATTACTGCTGCCGTGTAGTATCCCCTCGGTCCAGGGCCAGCGACATCCACGTAAAAGACCCCTGTCTTACTACCATACTGTGTTTTAAGCGCCCGAACGCGCGCGTCCCGTCTTCCCTGGTGCATTTCTGAGTCCATGTTTTTGGGCAGAGGCTGTACGAAAAGTTTGTGCCTCCAAAGATCCGGTACCCTGTGCGTGTCCTCTGTTTCATGTGGTTTCCTCTGTTTCATGGTCGTGTTGTATGTAGAGGCGAGCGAGAAGGCGTCGACCTGAAAGCGTCTGTGCAAGTCGAGTGTACTGATTTACTAGATGGGCTTCCATGAGCTCCTGGAGCGAGTTGATCACACCAAGTGCGGTCAAACCCGCATTGGATGTGGTGATTGGGAGGCCCAGAGCCCGTTTGGTGGCCTTCCGTATTATTGCGCCTATGCGTTTGACATCGTGTTTCCTAAGCCGGAGATAGGGAGCGGAGTACAAGACTCTGCTGGTGACGAAGGCCTGGGAGAGCCGAAGCGCATGCTTACCTCGCAATCCTCCTCGCTTATTTGAGTCCCGATGTATCATCCGTCCCACCATTTCCCCGGTTTATTTAGTTTAGCGATGGTCGTGCCAATTTTGAGGCGATTGTGAATGTACAGGCCGAGGATTCTGATTTCCTCTGCCTCGCGAATGGGTGCCCCTGTGAGGGTCAGGGAAATGCGCGTCTTGTCTTTTTGGTTGGCTTGGATGTGAACGAATTCGGATTTAGCTGGGGCGCACTGGAGCCCACACGCCGACGCATAGGAGTCGACAGCGGAGGCAACCTGTTGGAGACTGGCCTCAATATCTCCCAGGTTCTCCTGTGTGCTCCATGTTGAAATATCATCGGCATACAGCGCATGTTGGATACCTGAGATCCGAGCCAGCTCTCTCGGAAGGTACATCAAGGCGATGTTAAAAAGTAGCGGTGAAAGGACCGCGCCTTGCGGTGTGACTCTCGTGCCCATGATGTAGGGACCGTGTTCGTCACCCTCAATGCGCAGAATGGCCTCCCTATCAGACAAGAAATCTCGTATGTAGGAAAAGGTCCTGCCGCCGCAGTTTGTGGTGTTAAGATTGGCCAGGATAGCACTATGCTTGACATTGTCAAAGGCGCCTTTTAGGTCTAGGGCGAGGACCACCTTATCGTTGCTGCGCATAGTTGCTGGCTGTATTACTTCGCGATGGAGCTGTAATAGAACGTCTTGGGCCGATTTTTGTGGTCGGAAGCCGTACATGGTGTCGGCGAAGGCGCCTGTGCGCTCTAGATACGATGAGAGGCGATCTCGAACCATAGTTTCCATAAGTTTCCCTGCACAGGATGTAAGGGAAATGGGACGCAGGTTATCGGTATTTATAGGTTTGCCCGACTTAGGTATGAAAGTTACCAGTGCGGTCTTCCAGTCTTTTGGGATGGGCTGCCCTTCCCAGATGGTGTTGATATAATCGAGGAGGTGCATGTATGCCGAATCCGGAAGATTAACAAGTAGCTTTACCGTGATTTTGTCTCGGCCCGGCGCCGTGCCCCTTTTCATCTTAGCAAGTGCCTCTTTGATGTCTGAGAGCTCAAAGAGAGCGTCCAAGTCGGCGTTCGGTTTGCCTGTGTAATTGTATTCAGGCCCTTGCGGATCGCGGACGCGGCAGAGATATCTGTCGCTCAGCGTATCCGCGAGTTCTGCTGTAGTGCCTTGGAAACCATGTAAGGCACGGCAAAGCTGGCGTTGCGTTTCCCCTCTGCACTGTGCAGGGTCGATGAGGGTTCGAAAGAGTCTCCACGTCCCCGTCGACTTCATCTGTCCAGCAACAGCATTGCATTTGTCCACCCAGTTTGCGTCTGCGAGTTGGGCGGCATATGTTGCAGCTTCCTCTGTGAGGGCTGCAACGCGGAGTTTGAGTCTGCGGTTGTGCTTTTGTTGTCGCCACCACCGAGTGAGGCCACGGCGTGCCTCCCACAGGTGTAATAAATGTGGGTCTATCGCAGGGATGGCTTCGGTGGTCAGTAAATTACGGATGCGTTTTTCTGCAACTGTAGGAGCTCATTGGCCCACTGCGCATACCCCTCGGTGAGGAGATTGCAAGGTGGTGGTTGCTGGCGGACTTGCACCAGTCTGTGAGTTTTGCTTGCGTGCTCGTCGCCCCGAGCTCGAGGGGATTATGATTTACCTTGTTCACCTTGATAAAGGCGCGCCTGCCCTGTATGAACGGACAAATCGGTGAAACCTCGTCACATGGCTTATGTCCGAAAGGGAATGGAGGATGTGCCTATACGAAATGCCATCGAAGAACTGTTCGAGGTCCAGCGCCAGGGCGTCCAATTTTTCTTTCTGGGGCTCTCGGTAACGGGGTTAGTCCGTGTCTCACAAGGAGCCCGCGGGTAGGTGTGTGATGGCCGATGACCCGAAAACGTCTTCCTCCATGGATCGCTTCCGTTTGGCTTCATGCAGAACCCCATTCATAGCTAGTCTGCATTTGGACTTCGCGGTTGATTCTTCGAGGAGCTGCTTCGGGAGGTTTAACTTTCCTCCCGTGCGCATTTAACCGAATTGCCAACCTCGTCCAAGTGGTGCTTAGGGAGCACGTGGCAGTATTCCACAATTGCTGCGATTGAGTCCCGCTACACTCTTAGTCAAGTCCCGTATAACGTCCTGAACATAAACGGCACATTTCCACTCAGTCGGATTGTGCCGCATATAGGAGGGCTTTCTAACTCCGCTAAGCGTGACAAATCATGAGGCGGCAGGCTGGGGCCCCATGTATGCGGCTCCGAGCACACGCAACGTTTGTATGCGGCTGCTCTTCGTTTTGGCGCGAAAAAAGGTGCCGGTGCCTCTGCGAGGTCGGCGAAGTCTCTCCACGCGAGGAGGAGGCCTTCAACATTGAGTGCATTCCCTCCCTCATCAGACCTTCCCTCTAGTCGCCTCTCCCTCACCCGCGAAACGAACGACTGGAACGACAGCCGGCGGTTTCTGCCGCCTCCGCACTTCGTCCGGTGTTTTGTTCCAACGTTGGGTGTTGCGCCATTTTCTGAAAGTTCGCGGTTTTTGTTGGTTTGTTGACATGCTTCACCGCCTCATGCATTGACGCCGTGCCGCTGAAGTGGCGTGAAATCCTTGAGCGACTAACCCCCGTATTCACAAACGCACCTTCACTCAACGCTCCTCCTCGACTTCACCGAGTCGAGGCGCAGCGCCTTCCTCCTCTCAAGGAGCCGCTGGGTTTCAAGAACGCCACTCGGGCGCTCCTCCGCCAAGAGGCTACTCGAGAAACATTCCTTCACTTGAGTTACGAAAGACGCGTCTGGTAGCGAGGGTGTACAGCCCAATACTACAATAAGTACGAGAATTTTCGGTTGAAATGCTAGCCAACGATTTAAAAATTATCACCTATTATTAAATAGATGTTGCATTGGAAGTTATGAGTGAAATTTGAAACATTATGAGCTAGTTTCGATAGCAGGCGATGCTACGTTCATCCAAGCCACTCCAGGGCCGAATCCGCTGGGATAGCATGACCGGACAGGTCCGGATGTGCGACTGTTGTTCGCGTATTCTGTGCGCGCGCCAGATTTTATCTTGATGTTCTGTGGTGCGCTGTTGCAAGCTGCTTGTTGCATCGTGGCGTACCGACTCCAAAGGAGCGCCGCAAACATTGTACAACTACGTGAAGAAAACTAATCATCAACCCGTTTCTGCCGACATTGCCTATTTACATCGCCTGGCTTTTACCGCAGGACACTGCATTACATTTCAATGGATACCAGCTCACTGCGGCATTCTGCCCAACGAAAAAGCCGACGAAGCAGCACGTAACGGTCTTCGATATCAAAACTATAAGCGAATCTGTTTCACCAACTCTGATGCTTCCCATATGGCTAAACGTTTCGCTTACGAATAAAGGAACCGGCTATGGAAGTTACCGACACATCATCACCCTTTCTTATACTCAGTCGACCCATATCCCAAATCAAAACTACAATCCAACATTCCTCGACATCTGGAAACTTTGTATCATCGACTACGGCTGAACATTGCATATTCAAACGACTTACGGTACCGCTTCCATCAGGAGACAAGCCCACACTGCAGCAACTGTGGCTCTACTGAAACCGTAGAACATATTTTATTTGAATGCAGAGCGAACAGTGATGAGCGTGCGCTCTATGAACATTGCATGCAGTCACTTACACAACTCCCTTTATCACCTCAGTGTGTTTTAGGCCCTCTAGCTTGCCCCACACAACAGAGACGTGCGATGGACTTTTTGTTTACATATTTAAAAAGTATAGGTCAACTCGATAGACTTATCTCCGTCGTCACCATCACTCACCCATCATGCAACACATCCTATCACATCACTGCGGGTTGGTGAAAACGTTAACTATCTTTGGACGCAATTAGGCATCATAGTCAGAAACACAAAGCCCAACTTTTTTCTCTTTTCTTTTTCACTGTCTCTTGCACTTCTTTCGCTCCCCAAACTCCCTCGCCACGCAGAGTAGCATGTCAGCGATATTTCAACGCCGGCTAAATTCTCTGCCTTTCGATAAAGAGCTCTCTCTCTCTCTCTCTCTCGTGACGTCCTGCTTGCCCTGACAGACGGCGACATGAGCACGGACGACAGCGTCACGCGCGACGGCGGTAAGACGACCGCACGGAGGTTCGTTTACACGCGCGAAGAGTGCGAATTACTGTGTAATTTGGTGACGCGCCACAGATCGGTAATTGAAAACAGAACACCGACAACGTGTCCAAGCGCACTAAGGACAGTGCCTGGGAGAAACTTTTATACGGATGTGGTGCTTTTATACGGATGTGGGTGCAGTCTATGCACCCTGTCACCCCGGGAACTTGGCAATTCGGTGGAATTCGACCATCGTCTCACGGAACCCGTCATCGGTGTCGGGGAACTTCACGACGGCTGGGAACAAATGCTTCGCGATCACCCGCGACACACGTTCGATGATGCGGCTCACTGTCGGCTGAGACACATTCACCAGGTCGCCCGCCACTACTTGAAACGTGCCTGCTCCATAAAAGCGCAACGCAATCAGAAGCTGCGTCATTGGTGGAAGAGGGTGGCCACGGTTGCTGCAGCTCTCGTCAAGGGGCAAGCAGTCAAGCAGCTTCTTCACGCTGCACTTCGTGAAGCGATAGCGCGCCAGAAATTCGCTGTCGGTGTAGTGATCCATTGGATTTATCCGGTCCCTCAACCGTCGTCGTGGTATGCCTACGCAGTTTTCTACGTCGTCAAACAGCTCGCCGACGCGGAGCACATAGTCGACAAACGAAGCGTAATCCGCCATGATACTTCACTCAAGGAAAGGTTCAAGGTAGCTCTGGCCCTACCTTGACTATCTCGAGTAAAACGCTCGAGATTTCCTCCAGTCGAGGAACGCTTCGAGTGGAGGGCGATCTGTGAATTGGAAAACCGCCCTCAAGGAGCGTTTCGAGTGAAGGGTCGAGTCGAGGAGCGTTTATGAATACGGGGGTTAGTCAACTTAGTGTTTTGCGTCAAGATGTACTACGCAGTACAGACATGAAAGGCGCTGCGACGGGAGCCTGCAACCAAGAGAACCAGTGACATCGCGGCGGATACGTGATACCAGTGATACCGCCTTATCGGCTACAGACAGCCGTGAGCCGGGCGTGCATGCTGAGAAACGCCTGGCTTGAGGTGTCGTTGTGCGCAACTTAAGCAACATGCTTCGGCCGCAGCACCGTGAATCACGTCTCACTGGGTAAGTTTCGATTCTTGTAAAACACGGTCGGTGAAAGTGTGCGTCTTTTTCTGCTCCGACTTGTTCATGAAATTAGCGCGTTCCTGGCCAACCTCGCGTCATATAAATGTGGCTCTTGAGTTCAGAAGCCGCGGGGAAAGCATTAACACGGTGGCTCTCGTTTAATGCATGCATTCAGAGACCGTCTTTTTGCGGCAGTCACTCCAGCCAAGTTAATGTAGTTTATTAAGATTAATAGAAGACGTGAAGGTCAGTGACGCTTTGTAAAATGCGTCGTTTAGGCCGGCAATTTTATTTGGACAAAAGTCAAATCTGTTGTTATTGTTTATGAGTTCGCGACTCGGCAACGTCACTAAACATTCCTTACATCTAATCATACAGTACTTCTAAATACGAAAATATATTTATCCTTCTACAAAGCGGCTTTAATTACAGTGAGAAAGACAGTGCAAAATTAACGCATGGTGACACCACCTTGCATTTGCAACACAAGGAGTACTTGAAAAGATGCGACATACGTCTAGCCTTAAGTAGACCGCCCATTGTATAACATCTGTGCACACGAAATAATTCATTTTGAGTTGCTGAAGTGAACTGATGCCATCCGTTTTAATATATGGCGATCACTCAGCGTTCCTTTAGATGTGAAATCCTTTTAATTTAAACATTCCTTACGCACGGTGGTTTTTTTTCTTGGTTCTGCAAGCAGTGTATGTTGAAGCCTAATACCTGTCATTCTCACGCAGGACAACCAAAGGCATTTACGACAACCAACCAAATCGAGCAGAAGCACCTGCACATCTCACTGGAGGCGAGAGTCTTGTCAGGTGAGAAAAGGATATTTAGTTTGTGTTGCATATAAAAAAATTGTTCATCGCATCCTACACACTATACTTCAGAAGGTAAATTGCTTCTTTTCAGGGGACCGCAAATGACTGTTTTGTAGCATTCACTCCATGCCAATGTGCAGGGCCGAGCCCACTGTCAGAATCCACAGGTATCTAACAGACGGAGTAGGTCAAGCATTTATCACCTAATTGCTGCTAAGAATCCTGTTCGGATACTCCTGTCTTGCTTCCCCCTGCAAAGTGCAACTCCTAGAGTAAACAGTATAAGTCACAGATTCTCATTTTTGGGCAGGTGTATATTGTATAGCTACATCAAATAATATATAATTGCACACACACCTGTACAAACTGCCAGACAAACTACTTGAGACTGGGTGCATCTGATTGGGGTTGTGTTCAAAGTGAATGTGAATGCACAACTAAACTATCTTGAATGTCGCACAGCGCATTTACTCGTTTATGAAGCAACATTAATGCTAAGTTTATGTTGAGTAATTCCGTTTAAAAGGTGGAATAAATCAGCTTTATATTCAAGTATGCATTTATGTGAAGCCTTTCACAGTTAGCTGTCTCATTAAATGAAAAATTTGTTAATGATAGCTGCATTGAATCACGAGCATTAATGACCGTTATTATGCTGTCTGCCTTGTTTTCTGCCACATTTGCACCCTCTGAGAGCTGGCATTTTTACTGTCTGGTTCTCTTCACTGTGCCCTTGCCAGTGCACTTTACACAATCTTTCATTAGGTGTACCCACCAACTGCCTCATTATTTCAGCGTTTAAAGTGGCTGTTGACCGACTAGTAAGTCTTAGGTTATGTCGCAAGGATTTTTGTATACATAAGTCAGCTAACCAGCCTATAGTGCAGGATGTCCTGCATGGGTGGACAACATTTAAGTTTGGCGTGCGTGCACGTAGTAGTGTGCATGCTGTTGAGTGTGGTACAGATGGAATGCTGGTGTCCCATTCATGACATCCCTTCATTTTCAGGCATTGCATGGGTGAGGCAATTTTAATTCTGTACATTGGTATGCATCTCTTCAGTGGAGCAGAGGTCCGTGAATGTCAGCATGGACTATAGTGTGTAACGTGTTGTTTTTCAACGTGTCATAGTGGTAGCTTACACACTGGCTGGTGGTATGGTGTGATGGATTATTGTCACGCATCAATGGAGCATTTCATTTGTATAGTTCAGCAAATTACGTGCTGAATTCACCTAGCTGAACACATCAGTTTTGGTGGACGAGATGTGAAATGTTGATGAGTTTCATAATTCTTGGCAGGCCATAATGTTGAACTCTTTTTATTGTTTCTGCAGAGTTCAGCTGTTCGAGACGTTGACGGATAAAGGAACAATAGCAATGGCACAGCTGACATTCAGGTCAATGACTTATGAAGCCATGGATCACCTATGCTAAGCATGGGAAATGATCAATGAAATATGCAACCACCCGATAAAGGTCTTCACAGATAACTTCATTGATTGACCTAACGCTAGAACTTTGGAGTGCCATTTTGTTTTAACCCACACAAGTGTTTTATTCTGTGCTCTATCTCTAGTACAAAAGCACTGCTACCCTACCTATCAGTATTTCTAACCTGTTTTGTTCCTACCATAAAATCTTGAGAAAGCGCATTGCTCCGTTTTCGAGAGATTCAAAATTGATCCTATTCTGCGAGCAAGCGCTTCCACCCCTTTCTAAGCCCTGTTTACCATCGATCGCATGAACTTTTCAAGAAATTCCACAATAAATTATAAGAAAAAGAAATTTGTTAACTGCATTTTTCCCAATGCCTGACAATAGCGGCACCACAGCTTCATACGCATGTGCATAGCCATCCATGACTATAGATCAGAGGTGATAGCCTTTATGAGTTGCCATTTTCATAGGACTAGAGTGAGCCAGATTAGTTCCAGGTTGCTCGAATCAAATGGATGGATGTGAGCCGCATCAGTTGCAAGTGTCACTTTAATGTTCGGGGCTGCTCGAACACACAGGCCTGCAACTCGTGCGTCTGGTTTAGGGAGTCGCTTGGCAGCTTCAAGAACAATGACATCAAATAAAAGCAGTAAATGCATCTATTCTACAGATATTCATGAAATGACCTATTTTTTGTTCTTTACCTCTAGGCACTTCTGCCGTCATTCTGAATTTTGGCTCATGACCGACAAGGCCCCCTCCCCATAAATTTATCGTATTATCTCTTGCAAGGGTAGGGGACCACTTGCTCAGGATTTTATGGTAGTCTGTTTGGGCAGTGCCGCTGTCACACTTGTGCCATGTATTTAAAGATTCGAACCACATTTGACATTGTCCGCGGCTCTTGAATGTCTTTGCTGTCAGTGCTGTGTTGTTTCGTAAAGCCAGACTATGAAGCAAATTTACACTCACATCGCCAACCTGATCAAATTGCCAAATGAGTAAGAAGAGGGTAGGTGGGTGGGGGGGGGGGGGGGGTTACACATACCTTCAATGTGGAGTGGGACATAGAAGGTAGACTGATTTGAAGGGACATGCGGGGAAAGTCTCGTAACGTATATTCTGACCTCACCTGAAAATACCTTCCACTCGTCTGCCGCTGTTTGGAGATAGCACTTATAAGGGTACGTGTTGCTACATCCGGCACTGTGGAACTTTCAGTTTGTACAGTACTTTTCATTCATTCAAGCGCACTGACATTAACCTTGCTGTATTCTTGACTTCTCATTGTGTCGAGGAGGAATGCCCTCAACATGTCAGGAACAACATGTGCCTTGCCTATGCAACGTTTAGCTGTGATGTGTAAATGCTTTACATTGTATCAGGATCTGCATTTGTCATGGCTCCTTATCAAGAGGTTTGTTGATGAAGAACTGCCGTAGATTGTGGTCCATTAGTGCATTTGTATTTTGACCAAATGCATACTAGTGAAACTCCTGAAGTGCAAATACAATTTCCAACATTTCCTACTCAATGCACATATCTGGCTTCTCTTGGTGCAAGCGCTGGGCTGGCGTAGTGGGCAGGGAATGTTCTTGTAGAATTGCTGCTTGTAGGCACTTCCCACTTGCATCGCACTGGATTGAGAACTTTGTTTTAATCAGGAAGAAGGCCAGGACCAGTGTTGCTTGATACATTCAAAAACTCCTGCTTTTCTTTTCTCTTTGCCGCGTCCTCTTACTATTCTTCTTACTCAGTATTGTAACTGCCTTCATTACTGCTGACATGATTGGTGAAAATTTAGTGCTGTAACTTATCGTGCCAAATTGGGGGAGTGCGTTACATGTAATGCACTCCCTTACCAGAGGAGGATTGGCCACCCTCATACAGTAACAGCCACCACCTCCCATAGGTATGCCAATAACAGTGTGTCCTGTACAAAATAAGAGTGCTTTCATCATTGTTGGACTAGCTGCAAAAGATTATCGATAAGCAGAATAACATTCCATCAACATTCTTTGTTCTCATGGACTTCTTTGGTGTCTTATTCTTTCTCTTAACTAAAGAGTGCAATTGATTTTATTCCTGACTAGCAAGGTTTTTGACAACCTCCCAAGCTTTCAAGTATGCTTTTTTTACCTTTACCACGTATTTGACAGTGTTGTTTCCCTACAACGTGGACACACACAGGCACACCTTTCGGCTGAGTTTTTTCCATAGCATATATAACATTGGCAATGCATTTTCTGATTGTGCATGTGTTTAGGAAAAGTTCTATTATTATGAGAATATTTTGCCTTGGATATCTTTTATTGTGCGTGTAGGGACTGTTATGGATAAAGTAGGCATATGATGGCAGCTCAAAACAGTGCCGTAGAAGCACCGACAATAGGAATATTCAACGGGAACAACATCATTACTGTGTTGTTTATTTATTCATACTTTTCCATGCATTTCTGTCATACTGTTTTGAGTTTTCATCGTCTACCGTATGAACTCCCAAACGGTAGCTCTTATGGAGTAAGCATACAGCTGCACATGCACTTCATGCCCGGGTGATGTAGCTTATTTGAACATTTCATGTGAGCCGTAAAAAAAAATGTAGCCCCCTCATTGTGAAGGCCTGATGAAGCACATTCCCCTTCATTATGGATTAATTCTGGTCAAATATCAGTGACACTCCTGAGGCATAACAAAACAGCGGGTCTCCCCTCATTATTTTTTATCCCTTGCTTTTATTTTTCCCTTTTAATTATTTATCTCTTCTTTTTTAGCTCGCATGTTGTCAAGAGTGCAGGATTCACTTGCACATTTAAAAATACACTATTGATCATTCGTACATTTGGAAATGCAGTATTGGTTATAGGTTGTGTGTTCTTTTGTTTGTGATTGACAATAAAATCTTTATAACTGGAAAAGTGTATGCTGAATGTTTGTGCAAGCTTACTCACCACAAAAACAGAGGTAAGTCATGTGCTGTGTGAAAAGGCAAGCTAAGCAAAAGTTTTATAGCTTTTTCAGTGCAATGATCTTTAAGTATAGCTAGTCATGAAACCGGCAAGAATTCGTCCATTCTTAAGAAGAGTTGACATCAGCTGCTGTACTAGTAAAATCTGACATTGCATGACAGTTGATATTTAAACAGCGATGCACTTAAAGCTGCATGTTGAGCATAAGGAAGGCCCACTGGGACGCATTGTGAAGCTAAACTTTCAAGCACCTTCCATGTGTGGGAAGCGTGTTTTTAATTGGCGGCTTTTTGCACATTATGACACCTATTGAGTATAAGGAAGGTTGTGCCGAAGTACCTATATAGTGTGTATTGATATGTCGCGTCTCGTGATCCGAATCTAGCAGGCGGCTTACGATTGCACATTGTTAGGACCCACGATTTTTTCCTTGAAACCAACATCGCTGTGTGAGTTGTCTATTTCAGCGTTTAGTGTACTTAATAAACTGTCGCTAGGCCGAAAGCATGTTCAACTGGATGTTTCGGTCACACCTGGTAATCGTCGTAGCCAAACTGAGAATCGTTTTCACCATCGACAACGCGCGGAATATGAGAACCTTCGACCGGCCGTTCTCCCCAACACGGGGCCTCCGCCGGATCGCTCATCTCCGTTGCCAGGATTTGTCGCTTAATCACCGGAGTGTGCAATTCTCTCTGTGCGAATAGTTTTTTTTTTTTAAATTTTGTACCTTCCTCGCGCGCCTCGGTGGAAGCTGGCGCGCCGCTGTACATGCCTGTGCTGCGTGAACGTGAGATTCCTTGAGCGGAAACGTTCAAGCGAAACAGGGCATCGAATTCTGATAATACGAGACGCGCTCGCCGCATCGATGCGATGTTGATGAAGAACTCGGAAGACGTAAGAACTTCGCAGCTAGACGAGAGGCGATATTGGAGCCGTCAGGTTTACCAGTTACCGATTCTTACGATCGTTTCGAAAAACATTTGCAAAAGTAGTCATTTGGAGGCTGCAGTAGCTCATGAGCTCACGATCGGGCAGCTGCAGTATGATTCCGGTTCTCGGAAATGCGCTCGAAAACTGATCGTGGCCACTTTGCGTTGCGAACGCCGTAAAGAACCCGTGATAACGGTGTGTATTTCGCTTGACAAAGCCCGGATTTACATATAGTCAAACGGTATGGTGTCATTCACACAGCTGACACAGTAACATATATGCAAACTGCATTGGCATTTGAGCAATTAAGGCAGCACGCCAGGTAGCTCTGACTGTCTATGATGATCGATAAGGACGCGTCTGCGCATCTCATATCCATATTCTGGCGAATGGTGATAGCATATGATCAAATATAGACAAGCTAGTTCACAATTATTTCGATATGCATATATATGTAGCCACGCAAATGTTACCCAGGCAGGTAAGGTGTTGTGGCGTAATGGTTAGAGTGTCTGCTTCTCACGCGGCCGACCCTGGTTCGAATCCTCGCTGTTACATGTTTGTGTGCATGTATGGTTGCTTGTGCAGTGTGTGTCGTTGATTTGGCTAAGTTCATGCGTGATGGTGGCTCAAGGTGTGAAAAAAAAAGTGTTCGCGTGAAAAAATCAGCCGCGTGACGAAATATTTTTTTTTATTTTAAAATATCCAGAAGTACCGCTTATACTTGGAGCCGCATAATTTTGGGCCGCATGGTAAGCCGGACACATTTGACTTAAAATACCGCTTAACCAAATCTACTGTATGCGTTATTTTAAGCGGTACCTTTAAGCGGCCTTCTGACAACAAGATGGCCGCGCATATAGGAAGGCCGCATAGGCATGGGCCGCAAAAAATTGGGCCGCATAGAAAAGAGCCGTTTAAATGAGCCGCTTAAATGAGCCGTTTAAGTGAGCCGTTTAGAGAGCCATTTATAAGCGTCGAAATTTTGACTTACTTTCCGCCTCATATGCGTTGTTTTAAGCGGGCATTTGCTAAGAGTGTACCCTCTTACATAGTCTACGATTGAGTCGTTGCCCATTGCACCTGACCAGGAGAGCAGCCTCGGCTTCGAGAAGGTAGGTGACACGACTATGCATCCTACCTACGTTTAGATCCGTGTGGACGGTCTTGGTGGCGTGTTCAACGTCTGTCTTGAATTGCGACAACCAGTCGTTTAAAATCTTTGAATTCAGCCGCCTCTCCCTCTGTGATTTTGCAGAAGAGGTCCCAATCTGTGACCAGAAATTCGCATGGGGTTTCTTTACACCTAGAAGGAAGTGGCCAGAATCAGGTAATCGCAGCCCATGTTCCTGATCATCGAAGTCCCGGTTGTGGTGAGGGAGGTCGGGTCATTCAGGAGTGCCAGCGCGTTATCGGCTGTCGCCTGCCAGAGGTCGTTCCCCTTGGCGGTCGACAATGGGTAGCCCTACCCGCGGTGCAAGGCATTGAAGTTGCCCGCGACCACCAGTGGGGCGCCCACAGCCAGCCCCACAGCCTTCGCTCCGAGGGTTACGAAGCGGTGTCTCTGGTTCCTGGATGATGTGTATATGTTGCTGGAATTTTAGGCAGGTGTTGCGAATGATCTCCATTAGCAAATTCTCGACATTACTGCGGTCCACGCGGAGGAATTGTACGACAAAAGATCGCTTGGACACGAGCAAGCTAATGCCTCTCCTGCCTTCAGAAAACACGGAGTGAGGTCTGTCCCTTGCAATGAAACTGATTCCCTGAGAGTTTGTCGCAGTAAAATGACGTGCAGTTTAATGCTCGCCTGAGCGAATGAACTGCTATATGACCTCTTCTTTGGCAGCAAACCAAGTGCACTTCTAACTGATTACGAATTCGTTATCCTCGCCCACAATGTTTGTGGCTTTTGGATGGCCTTTCATGTGGTGAACCAAGTGTAAAGCCCACTGCTTCTGAAGGTTGACCATTTATAACTGCGCCTAAGGACACCAGGGTTGGTTCTCCGATGCCGACTCTAGTTTCGAGGGTGTTGACCCCCTCGTGCGAGCAACCATCACGTCTACTAAGGCCATGACTGCGCATTGGAAGCTGGGTACAGACTGCCTAACTTACTTCATGGAATTCCTAATCTCGCTATTTAATTCCTCGAGGTTCCCTTCTCCTTCAACTAGTGCATGAGGCTCCCTTTTTGGTGGGTGGCACGGCCGTCGGCACTTCTATACGGAGCGCCGTAGGAGCCGGCGCTGGCGGTGCGGACGAACCCAACTTGCGAAGGGACTCGAACATGGTCCTGAGCTCCTCCAACATTGCTCCGAGTTCCCGTTCTCCTGCTCTAAAGGTGAGATTCTAGCGTCGCTCCGCTCTGGCGCTGAACCATTCCTTTCCTTTCGAAGCAGCTTGAGTCGATCGGCCCAGGAGGGCTCCTGGATCCTGAATTTAGAGCGAAAGCGACACTGGAACTGGAGCGACCCCTGCACCGGCTTTGGTGGCTGGCTGGTGTGGTGGTGCGCACCTCGTGGACGTCCTGGGCACGCTCGGATCCCGTGCTTGGTAGCTGGTCGCCACTTATGATGCAGGTGTTCTTCCAGCGCGCATTCACTGCCTCCTGTGTTGGACGACGTAGGGCACCTGGAAGCCCCCCCCCCCCTCCCCAGAAGGCGCATGTGGGGGAGCACTCGTGGTCTTCCGCGGGGAACGTGATTCCGCATCCCCTACAAATATTTTTCTCCAGGCCGGGCACATGTCGGCGCGGTGACCCAGCTTTCCGCAGGTGTCGCGAATGTGTGTCTGGCATCTGTAGAGAGTACTACGTAGCGCGCACATCAAGCAGTTCCGCACTAGTGAATCACGTCAATGACACCACGACGACGATCGCGGTAGTGTCCTTATGAGGTTCACTTCGAGGGCCTTGAGTTCGTCGGCTGGACGATCATGTCAGGCAGCTGATTTTGTCGAAGTCGAGCTCGACACCGCGAATGTCCTTGTGTGATAAGGAAGCTCAACCGCAGTTGTGGATGACGAGGTCGGCACCGACTGGCAGACACGATGGCGTCTAGGCTTAACCAGCCCGAGCAGCAAAGCACCTTCAGCTCGCGCCCGACTATAGCATTGGCGTTCCGGCTGCGGAGCTATACTGGGTGCGCTTCTTCACTGCAACTTTCCCCCTCCCTGGAGACGGAGCCACTCCGGTGGGCTAAGGCACCGTGAGAACAAGCGGTTCATGGTATTGTTTCAGGCGATCAATGTGCACAGTCTCGCGGCCACGACGGCGCATGTCCGTGGTGGGTGTGACTGGTTCGACGACGAAGTTGACGGGAGAAGTTTGCTGCAGGACACGGTAAGGGCCATGATACTTCGAGGAAAACTTCGGGGTGATACCTGGCGTAGGAGTGGGAGCCTACAGCCAGACGAGAGAGCCGGGTGGAAACTGGCGATTTGGCAGGCCATCCTCATGGCAAAATTTCTGCAGGTCTTGTTGGGTGGTAAGGGAGCGAGCTAGTCGGCGACATTCTTCAGCATATCGAGCAACTTCCGAAACCGGGGTGGCCTCGGATGAGTCGGGATGATAGGGCAGGATAGTGTCGATCGGTGATGATGATTCTCGGCCATAAAGCAAAACGAAAGGGGAAAATCCGGTAGTCGCCTGAGGCGCCCTATTGTAGGCGTACGTTACATATGGAAGAATGAGGTCCCAGTCGGTGTGGTTGGAGGCGACGTATATCGAACCATGTCGCCAACAGCGGTTAAAGGGCTCGGTCAGACCGTTTGCGGGTGATAGGCGGAGGTGCAGCAGTGAATGATACGACATTCAGCAAGGAGATTTTCAACCACATCCGCGAGAAAGACAGAGCCTCGGTCGCTCAGGAGTTCGCGTGGTGCCCCGTGACGGAGAACGAAGCGGTGGAGACGGAACGAAGCAACTTCACGGGCTGTCGCGGATCGGAGGGAAGCAGTTTCAGCGTACCTCGTGACGTGGTCGATAGCCACAATAACCCAGCGATTTCCGGCAGCAGTATATGGCGAGGGTCCGTATAGATGTATCCCAATGCGGTCGAATGGGCGTGATGGGCACGGCAACTGCTGCATTGCAGCAGAAGACCGGCAAGGACGACGCTTGCGGCGCTGGCACTCTGTGCAAGATCGAATGTACTTTTGCACGAAGGTGTACATGCCGCGCCAATAAAACCTAAGGCGCAGTCTGGCGTAGGTTTTAAACAGACCAACGTGCGCGCACTGAGGATCAGAGTGGAAAGCGGTGCATATAGTTGTGCGGAGGTCTCGGTATGACCAGCAGCCATTTGCGGCCGTCTGATTGGTAATTGCGGCCATAAAGGATTCCATCCCTAATGGCGAAATGGGAAGCTTGGCGGCGTAGAGCTCGGGATGACGGGCTGGCTGATGGATCAGACAGGTAACGGATCAAAGAGTCAGTCCAAGGATCCTTGCGCTGCTCCAAAGACATGTCGATGGAAGCTGATGGCGAAAATGAGTCATCAATGGCGGAGACACTGGCAATGTCGGTGTCGACTGGCGAACGAGAAAGAGCGTCGGCATCGGTGTGCTTGTTTCCTGATCAGTAGATAACACGGATATCTTACTCGTGGAGGCGCAAGGCCCATCGGGCGAGACGACGAGCCGGATCTTTGAGAGTCGACAACCAGCAAAGGGAGTAGTGGTCAGTAGCGACATCGAAAGGCCGGCCGTGCAGGTATCGCCGAAATTTCGTAACTGCCCAAATGATCCCCAGACATTCCTTCTTGGTGACTGAGTAATTCGCTTCAGTCTTTGTGAGAGTGCGGCATGCGTAGGCAACAACATATTCTTCATATCCAGCCTTTCGCTGCGCGAGGACAGCACCGAGACGGTCGCCACTGGCATCTGTGTGGAATTCTGTGGCAGCGGTAGGGTCAAAGTGGCGCAGTATCGGAGGCGTTGTGAGGTGTTGCCGTAGCGTCACAAAGGTACGATCGCAAGGCGGGGACGACGCAGAAAGGCTGGTGTCTCCCCGAGGGAGCTTTGTGAGTGGGGCCATAATTGAAGCGAAAAATTTCGAACGAAGCGGTGGAAGTAGGAGCAGAGGCCAATCAAACTGCGCAAGTATTTTAGATTCCGTGGCCTTGGGAATCGTTGCACAGCCCGCAGCTTTGAAACATCCGGAAGAATGCCGTCCTTCGACACGACGTGCCCGAGAATGGCTAGCTTTCCTGCGCCAAAGTAACATTTCTTTAAGTTTAGCTGTAGGCCGGCTGCGGTGAGGCAGCGTAAAACCTGCTCCAGGCGATGAAGGTGAGTGGTAAAATTAGGTGCAAATACAACTACATCGTCCAAGTAGCATGAGCACGTGTTCCATTTTAGGCCTCGCAGAATGGCGTCCATCATGCGCTCGAATGTGGCGGGCGCGTTGCAAAGGCCAAACGGCATCACATTGAATTCGTATAAGCCATCTGGAGTAACAAAGGCAGTTTTTGGCTAGTCTTCTGAGGCCACAGGTACCTCCCAATAACCGGATACTAATTCGAGAGAGGTGAAGAACTCAGCACCTTGCAAACAGTCCAGGTCATCGTCGATGCGCGGCAATGGGTAAACGTCTTTTCTAGTTATCTTGTTTAAGCGGCGGTAATCTACGCAAAAGCGAATCGAGCCATCTTTCTTTTTGACAAGAAGAACTGTCGATGCCCATGGACTGTTGCATGGCACAACTACACGGCGCTTTACCATGTCACCCACTTGTTCATCAATGACACGGCGTTCCGTCGATGATACGCAGTAAGACCGCTGCCGTAGTGGTGGGTGAGCAGCTGTGTCGATGCGGTGACAGACAGTCGACATTCGGCCAAGAGTACTGCTGTGGCTGTCGAAACGTTGACGAAACTTATCAAGGATGCCGAGGAGTTCCTCTCGTTGCGTTTGCCTTAAGCCGTCGTCGATGACAGGGCGGAAAATTGGAGAACTATAGGAGAGAACGCTCATCTCCACCGTACCATCTGGGCCGTCTAACGTAGCAATGGGTTCGTAAGGCTCCACAGTACTGACGGATTCACCGCGAAGCAATGTAATCGGGAACGGCAATCGGTTAGCAAAGAGAAGGTTTGTCGCACAATCTTCAAAGGCAAGCAGAGCGGTTGGGAGTCGTACGAGGTGGCGACTGATGAAAGCAGCGGAAGGTGTGAAGAGTACATTGGCGTCGGAAATAGCTGAACGACCTACAGGTGCCATGACAGACGAGTGCGGAGGGATCTGGATGTCGTCTGCGATAACCAACTTTGCGCGAGATGACGGAATGTCGTCACATATGGCACCGCCAAAGGAAGAGAAAGCGACTTCTGATCGGAAACAATGGCGGCCTGGTGACGGGAGAGGAAATCAGATCCTGAGATGATGTCATGGGAGCAGTGGGGCAATACAACGAACTCGACCGTGTAGAGCTTCCCCTGAATTACAACTCTCGCGGTACAGGCAGCCACCGGCTTGATCCGCTCTGCTGTGGCTGTGCGAAGTAATGGAGCAAAGAAGGGCGTTGTCACCTTTCGAAGTGAGCGGCATAGTTTTTCAGCAATTACGGAAAAAGCAGCACCAGTGTCAATGAGAGCAAACACAGAAACACCTTCGACATCTATAGCATTTGGAGGCGAATGTAGAGGGCTTGGGCGTTTCGACGATGATGCAGTTCTTGCCTCGGGAACTGCGTCACTTAGTTTTCCGGTTCGGTAGAGGGCGGACGCCGACGCATCGGGGAGAGCGAGCGACGGCGGGGAGAAGGAAATCGGCAGCCAGGTAGTGGTCGAAAGCTTGGCTGTCTGTGTCACGGTCGGAAGCGTAAGACAGCGGGTGGTCGTAAACAGGAGTGCGTGCGTCGTAGTGTGGACGTGGTGGACGACGGCGGCAGAAGCATGCGACGTGTCCGGGTGTCCCACACGAATACCGTATGGGCTTATTGTCTGCCGTGTGCCACGGCTTCACGACTCGATAGACTGGAGATCGTGGTCGCACTGGGGCAAAGATAGGGGTAGTCACAGGAGCTGGAGCGCGGTTCATCGGTGGTCGTAGCCGAGATAGTGCGTTGGAGTACGTCGACGGAGCGGCGACCTGAGGAAGCCGCTCTTGCGGGATGACCTCGTACACTTGCTCCTGTATAACGTGCCGAATGGTCGGGCTGAGCCACGAAGTTGACTGCGATGGGGTGGAAATGAGCGAGAGCTGGCGGGCAACTTCTTCCCGCACGAAAGCTTTGATTTGCGAGAGGAGGACGGGGTCTTCGAAACTAGGCACCAAGGCCGACAGCGACTCCTGATGTGGAACAGGGTGGCGGGTCACAAGGCGTTGTCGGCGAAGCTCGTCGGAGCTTTGACAGAGATTGATGACCTGGGTGACAGTTGAGGGGCTCTTGGAAATCAGCATTTGAAAAGCATCCTCATCGATACCTTTCAGTATGTGCTTGATTTTACCTCCCTCGGTCATTGTTGGATCGACACGCTTACACAAATCGATCACATCTTCCACGTAGCTGGTAAAATTCTCACCGGGCTGCTGAGATAGGGATTGAAGGCGTTGCTCCGCGCGAAGCTTTCGAACTGCCGGACGTCCGAACCCCTCGCTGAACATTGTTTTGAAGGCTGTCCAGCTGGGGACGTCTGTTTCGTCGTTTCGGAACCACAAGTGGGCAATTCCGGTTCTCGACCGTCGGTATCTCGTTGCGGCGAAAGAAATCGTGCACACATGACCTCAGCGCCCACAACGTGAAGCTGTCAAACTTCGCGCTGCGTCTTCTCTTCTCCGCATCGCGTGGGCGCTTTCGCGAGGGCGTCGTCAGTTTGGCACGCGAAAAATGCGAATCTTTAACTTCCTCCCTCACCCTGAGCACAGTCGTTATGCTGACACCGAGCATGTCGGGGACAAACTTGCTCGTGTCGTCAACGGTTTGTTCAGGCTCCTTCTTGCGCCCATATGTGTAGCAGTGGAACATCATGTCCCGTCAATCGCTCCTCAGGAGGTGGCTGCTCTTGTTCTTTCCGAGGCTCCTTGGTGGTGTGGCCATCGAGACGCCACAAGGCTTGTCGGGCAACAAAATATCGCGTTCCGATGTCACCTCACTGGCCTCCATGGCGGAAAACTGACACGGAATGCCGTGCGCGAACTCACGAGATTGCAGGTTCGCAAACGAAAAAAACCTAACACATTGAAAAAAAAACCTTGTGCAAACACACAAAATGTATATATGATTTTTATGCTATTAAGCTAGCGACTGCTTTATAATTGCACGCCCGGTGCCGTCGATCTTGCTCCGTAACAGACGACGCAAAGCGTTGTAGAAGGCACGAAGGCACGGCAAGTGCTGTAGCATTTCCATCATGACAGATTTACCAAAACACTCCTCAAGATACAGAAATGTTATTTATACCGACAAATACGCCTTTTAGCACAGTCACAATTTTTTGAACGGGACTGTTTCTTTGGTCGCGGAGGCAATTGGCGGCTCTGCTTCAGTAATCTGGGCGAGGCCTCTCCTGTCTTCTAAAGTGGCACCCGACTATAGTGTTATCCGGCTCCACTAGGTACGAGTTCACTTCATGTCGGGTGGACTCCACGAGTAGACCATCTACGCGAGCGTTCCCTCCGTCTGCATATTCACGAGAAATATTTTTGGTCAACGTTCGGCAGGCGACGACCCCGCCCTGTCAGCCGGGGTGAGTTGAGCCGCCATGTACAACGCTTGATCACCTTGATCTGGCTGATCATCCCGACCTCTAGCCCACCCCTAGGGGAGACGATTATCCGAAAGTGCTCCCTCGGCAGGCGGGGAAGTCTCGAGGCCGCGGCAAGGCGTTTCTTCACGCCTCGCCTCTTCAGCGGCTGCGGCGGGATGCGCTGTTGGCATTGCCGCGTTGTGTCGAACTTGCTTGGCTGCTGGTGTCGGGCTGGCTTTGCGAATTGCGCATGGAAATGGTCGTGGTTAATCCGAACTCCAGACATTCTTCGGAGGTGATGTTCTCCCCTCCACCATCAAACTTGCATGGACGTCCTCGGGAGTTGTCGGTGCACGGCCGCTTGCGAGAGCTAGGCCTCGTCGCGCATTCTGTGGGAAAGTAGGCACATCTACCATGCGGCGAGATCTTTACAAAAAAATCCCGAAAAGTAGCGGAAAAACCGTCCAAAAGCATAAACTTGATATTAGCGTGGTCCTCTATACGAATTGTGTCGAATTCTCCAAAAGACTCCTGGACATGAGGTATTTGCCGACAGAAAACATTGAACGAGGCGCTTGTCGATGCTTGCGCGTCTCCACTAGTCGGCCTCCCCTGGCGTACCAGCAGAGTGTTCACAACAAACGAAGTCTAAGCACTGATAAACTAACTGCGTCGGAACGTCCATTTATTTTTCCCTCGCAAAAGAGAAGATAGGACGTATTGCGCTCCTTCCTCTTGCCATTTTATTTGTAGCCTTCTCTATTTGTGTTATACACCAGATAATACTCCTCAGGGTAAGTGACCAATGAAGTTATGCATCGTACTTGCAGTCGCCTAATATTGCACTGAGGCGCAGTCTAAAAAATATTTCCGCTTCAGTGATAATGTGTTCCCATCCGTGGCATTATGCGTGCATTTCAGAACATAGCCACATTATTCATGTATCGTGCAACCACAAATCTTTCTTGGGGGGCATGATCAGGGTCACGGCCGCGCGTAGGGACATGGCAGCCGCCGGCCTCCCCGAACTCTGGCGCTGCAGCGGGCCGCGCCGTGTTTGTTTTAAGTATGTATCGGCCGTGCCAAGACAGTACTAGCTCCTAAAAGCGATTACTTAGAGAGCATCGCATATGCTACATTTAGTATGGGATGCTGAAAAAAATAAGTGCGAATTATAATCAGTAAATATCGACTTGATGGCTGGTAGGTCCTGTAGTATGGCGATACCAGTTCTGAGCAATCTAAGTCATTGATTCATCTCTCTGGTTTTGCGTCACCAAAGCAGCTATGATTACGACGTGCCGTAGTGGAGGGTTCCGGAAATTCCGACGACCTGTTGATCTATAACATGCACTGACAACTCACAAAACAGGGGTTCCAACATTCCACCACCATCGGAATGCAGCCGCCATGGCCGGGATTTCATATGTCAAAATGTCATATGGGTCTATTCGGACCATAGAGAATCGGAAGAGTTTCCAACTTAAAAGCCTAAATTCATGCAGCACGCCTTAGCTTGTCTGAGCGTAAAATAGTGTTCGCTTCCTTCTTAAAACAACACCGGCTCGTTAATGAACAACAAGTAACGAGAAACACGTATCCAGCACAGTACTACATAGAATCTATACACCGTAAGAGTATTTCACTGCTAAGGTATAAATACATTTTTGAAATGTATCTCGACACATAAATACAAATACACGAAACTGTCTCTCAGATACAGTACTAATACTTTGACTACGGCGTCCTCCGAACCCTGCCAGGAGATTAGCAGAATTTTTCGGTAGTTGAATAATGCTATTGAAGACTAAATTCTGATGTAGGAAGGGGCTCGTTTTCACTTCCTTAACAATATTGAACAAATTGCCTTGATTATTCGATCGCTATCTGATTTGAAATCACGTAGGCTTCCAAAGCCTTCGGTGCTGTTTTGTGTGTTGCCTCACTGATGTCAGTCATATCTTGAAAAAATTAATGGAGATTATTAGCGCCGAGTTTACTAGCCATACAATCTTATTACGGATTTATTATATGCTAGGCTTTAATCTTCATAGCTTCGTGATCTATCTGCCACTAGCTGCACAGTCCAGAACGAGGGGAACAGCAAATCGCAGAAATTAAATCACATTCTACACCATTTATTAGCTCGAAGTCTAATGATCAATTTCGCTATTATTGCGTCCCAAAACCATGATATTGCCGCGCACTGCTCCGTGCCCAGCTATACGCTGGCAGCGATGATGAAGATGCACGATATATGCTCGAGACTGCGAAAGTTTTCTCAGAGACAATGACGAAGACGCCCTTCGGAGTCCTGCCTCTGCTGTCCTCCTGCTAGAACGCTACGATAGCCTCTTATCTCTATCAGTAAATGCTGTCGGTTCGCAGAACCGCTGCACTGGCGGAGGTGCTGGGTAGTGAACGCCTTCGCCCCATGATCCCAACGACCCCTCCATCAAGCAGCCCTACAAGCCCTGCAAGAGATCCACGCGTGGATACGCCTGTCCACCGCGCCAGCCGCCGCCTGCAAGGTCTGAGCCCGCAAGGCTCCTCTCCCCCGACGGCTCCTCCCGCTCAAGAAATGGCATCGGCGAGCAGCCCAATGTACCTGACAGTTAAGAATCAGCCAGTTCCCGAGCCATTCCATAGCGACACGTATGAGGACGCCGACGACTGGCTCGAACAGTACGAGCGAGTAGCGAAGTCGAGCCGTCGGACCCCTCACGAAAAAGTTTCCAACTTGTATGCTTTACTTCAGGCCAGCGCGAAAACATGGTTCCAAAACAAGGAGGGAAACTTCGCTACGTGGGACGAGTGTTCCCGGCAGTTCTTCGAGCCATTCCGTAATACCGATCGACGTTCAACAGCCCATGACGTTCTTGACATGGCGCGCCTGTTCCGCCGGGCTGATCCCAGTATGCTTGAATCAAAGAAGGTGAGCCATCTGGTGCATGATATAAAAGAGCAGCTCTTCGCTGGCTTGGTGCGCAACCCACCGATGACAGCCGGCCAGTTTATCAGGGAGGCCACGACAATCGAGCGGGCGCTTCAGCAACGCTATCGTCAATACGACCGCCCGGCCACCGATGCGCCGCGGTTTCTTCGCCGAACCGCCCGAGCTTTGGGAATGTCGGAGGTCGATCCATCAGCCCTCGGCAGGGAAACTAAAAGCGACCTCAGGGAGGAAGGTTGCCTAAAGTCAAATTGCCGGAAATCCCCCATTATTGCCGCAAGAAATTGTAGCCGAACCAGATCGTCACGCCGACGAATCTGTTAAGGGGCACCCACACTACCGGCCAAGCAGCTTGCCGTTCGCCGTTTGCTGTTCTGAACTCGCCGGGCGATGGCGATAGTCCTCAAAAACGGTAAGTATTCCTCGCCGGAGAGCTTGCCGGAGAATTTGGTGCCGAGTCCCAAATTGTCCGGCAGCCGGCAGCCGGTGCCGGCCGCCGGCGGCGATGTGACCAATCGACGACCGAGGATTGGTTGCTATGACCATACTCGCGAGCCGCCGAGACGGCGTCGTCAGCCTGGCAGCGGTTCGCATTTTTTTTCTTTTCTTCGTACCCGATCCTCGACTTCGCAAAAGAAAATTCGACACGACGAGTGTTTCAGAGACGTTTGTACCCGTTTTTGTTAGGATAAAATAGACCCAGATTACAAATAGATAGACACATAAGTAATGTTGATCAAGAATTTATTTACAAGAAAAGTACATGCACATTGTAACACTGGAATTGCCCGTGCCGCGATATTGTGCTCGGTGTGCTGGAAACAGTATTTGCTGTACATCACCATGCTATTACGAAATTCAGAAGAGCAAGTGATCGGCGGCGTAAAATTAGACTTGAAGACGATCGGAACACATGAAGCGGCCACCGGTGCGGCGCCGGCAAAAAGAAAGGAAACTGGTCGCTCTAGCCCACAAGAGACAGCATGCTAGGAGACAGCGCACTAGTTCGCGTGGCACTTACCTTTCAGTGCGCAATCTTGGCTCACGCTGACCTAGAATACGACACGAACACACAGATGCACGTGGTTTTGTTTTTGCGATCAGCACTTTCCTGCATGTATAGAACACATCGCTTGACAACACCACTTACTGCACGCACAGCGCTGTTTTTCAGACAAGTCGAGCCGCAGAACTAAAGTTGAACAGTCGTCGATGTTTCGAGATATCCAGCTTGGTTCCATTTCAAACATTCGCTGTCGTGCCTAAAGAGTACGCCGATGTCGTAGTAGGAGGCAGCACACCAGGTGATTACATCCACCGTCGTTACGATATATCCGTGTTCGTGCCGTCATCAGGCGTCACAGCTTCACAATTTGTCACACAAAAAAGCAGCCCCGAGTAAGTTCGCGGCGTCGACGCGTAGAGAACGCAAAGCGAGTGAAACGTCGCCTCCACACGACCATGCAGCGACTGTGCGAGACTCCAAGCTCCAAGCGCGCACAACGTCGCCGTCTGTTCGTGTCACGTGACTGCCGCGCCGGTGAAACGCGCCGGTGTGCAGTGTGGACAGCGCTCGCTCGGCTGCCGTCTCCAACCTCCGGAGGCCGGCGCGCCGTTACGGCGAGCTTGCCGGTAGTGTGGGCGCCCCTTTACTGCCGACCTCACTGTAAAAATTGACGGCCACGGAGGGACGGCCTTGGTTGGCACTTGCGCGGGCTTTTCTACAATGAGCGAGCAGTTGGGCGACACGCTCAAAAAGGTGAAAATGGAATGGATGGGCCCTTTAATTCGAAGTGCTGGAGGCCAGCTGATTACACCGACAGGCAAATGCACGGCGCGGTTGGCTATAGGCGATACATTTGTCGGAACCTTCGTGATTCTGCCAGAGTGTTGCAAAGCGCTATTCTTAGGAATGGACTTTTTGCGGGAGTACGGTGCCATCGTTAACATACGCGACGGTGTCGTCACATTCTCGGCAGGCAAAGATCCTACCTAGAGTGCGGAAAGGAAACGTCGACCTCTACGTGTTCTCGACGATGACGTCTGCATACCACCGCTATCATGTTGCTTGGTGTCGGTAATCTGCAAATGAGTTTGTAACGAAGAATGTGTAGCCGAACAAGTTACTTCCCTTCTCCTCCGTCATGGTATTGCCATCACTTGTGATGTCAGTTTACACGGTGGACGGGCGGAAATGCTGCTGACTAACTTCACCAACGAACGCCGTCACATAAGTAAAGGCGCCGCTGTAGGATACCTTGAAGAAACCGCCCCGCTCAAGATTGTTTCACTGTGCAAAGGGATGAAACGGTTGATGCAACTGCATGTGCACCTGTCGTCGACGTTGGTCCAAGTTTAATGCCTTTAGAGAAGGAATGCTTTTTACCTTCCTTGGCCAGTTTAAGGATTGCTTCTCGTCAACGTCGCGGGTAGGTCAAACGCCGCTAACGAAACTCCGCACCATCACGGAGCAGACGACAATAGCGATTCGCCAGAATCCGTACCATGTAGCACCGAAAGCGCGCGAGAGGATACAACAGCAGTTCAAGAAGATGCTAGAGGACGAATTGATCCAACCGTCAAAATGCCCATGGGCATCGGCTGTGGTGCTCGTATAGAAGAAAGATGGCACCCTATGATTCTGCATTGATTATCGTAAGCTCAATCGTGTTACTAAAAAAGACATGTATCCTTTACCACGAATTGATGACTCTTTGGACCGGTTACGCCATGCACGTTACTTCTCTTCTATGGACTTAGAGTGGATACTGGCAAATAGAGGTCGATCAGCGAGACAGAGAGCAGACCGCTTTCGTGACGCCTGATGGGCTTTACCAATTCGAAGTTCTTCCCTTTGGCTTGCGCCCAGCCCCAGCCACATTTCAAAGACTAACGGATACCGTTCTCTCCGGTCTAAAGTGGAATACTTGTTTGGTGTACCTTGACGACGTGATGGTTTTTTCAGCCACGTTTGAGGAGCACCTCAAACGGTTACTCTCGGTTATCTATGCCATTAAGTCGGCAAGGGCTCACGGTGAAAGCCGAAAAGTGGCACTTTATCTAAGAAAAACTTCAGTTTCTTGGCCATGTGGTTAGTCATGAAGGCTTTAGACCACACTCTAAAAACTGGAGCCGGTTCCGCAGGAGTGAAACGGCCGAGCTACTCTTGAGGGCATCGTTCTACTCTAGCAAAACGTCGGATGGAGTGAAATGTCCATACCTCTTGCGGCATGAGAGAGTAAAATGCAATTTCACTCGTGCTCCACCCACGTGATCCTCGCGTTCGCAAACGCAAACATGGCGGCTGGGGTGGGAGCGGACGATTGAAGAAGGCAACAGCCGCTTTGTGAAGTGTTTTTCGATAGAACTATAGCAGCGACCTTCCTACGTTTAATGAACAGTGCCTTCCTCGACTACAAGCCTCAACCGACGGGAGTCATAGCGAGCTACCTTTCCTGTGTTTTTCCCCGCTCGAACGGCCGTACCCGTGCTAGTGAAACCCGCCAGCACGCCTCGGATTCTTCGCTTACGTGTGCGAAACGAAGAGGAATACGCTTTCAGTGACACAGTAAGCTGTTGTGATCGTCGACGGCTGGTCTCCGAAGCCTCACTGGATATAACTCATACATGTAAAGAAAAAGGCTTCGCTACGACTTCGGCATTGAGCCGTATGACAGCCATGAGCGCGTCGACGGTGAAAATACTGTGACTGCGATCCGTCCCGTTCGCGAGTCTGGTAAGTAAAGCATAGTACCCTAAACACTTCTTATGGCAGAGACTACATTTCACCTTTGTGCAGAATAACGAAGGACGAGGAGTGCATATTTTGTGATCGCCAGCGGTTGTTCGCAGTACAGACGTGCTCGACGGACTCTAAAGGGGACGCCGTCGGAATGAAGCGGATGGTAGCGGAGCACTCGGGTGCCGCTTTTCTTCGCTGGCGTTGATGAAATTCAGCCGCTATTATGTTCGTACTCGCTTCCTCGGGTGCATTTTACATCCTGAACCAACACTGCGAGCTCGCGTTTGCCCGTAATACGGAATGCTAGCTCATGATAGGAATGCGTTAATCTAAAAGATATTGTGTATGTTCGGCGCGTTTAGATTAACAGATCTGTGTGGCGAGTGGCTACCTATGAGGCAACGCTAAATATACACCTGTTCTGTGCATACTTTTTTGTTTAATTACGCAGAACAGTACTTTACCACTGGCGCTGCATAGCAGGTCAAGTATACGGATTATATATACGGGACTTCAGTGTAAGACGGTATATCGCGAGTGTGTTGCGGGCTTTGTGCTTTGCTGTGGTTGTGTTATTGGCGTGTATGTGCGTTCGTGCCATGTCAGCCTGTATGTTCTATGTTCAGTGTGATGTAATTAAATGCCTGCTAATTCTGGCGTGGTCGAAAAACGCAGTGGTTGTTGTTTCTTTTTGTCTCTGCTACTCCCTCTGGAGAGACAACACCCCGCTTGGTGGGGTAGTAGAGCTCTCTTCAAAAGAGTGGTTCGAATCCCCTTCGGAGGCGTCCTACTACTCTGTTTTGGCGAGAGTATCGGTACCCTGCAATGGGGCTGATCTATTCTGAAAAAAGGAGTTAAATTTGGGACACGAAAGTACTCCCCCAAAGTGAGTGCCAAGCACTCCCTTTGTTTTTAGAGTGCAGATCCCGATAGAACTGCTGGCGATCCAAGGTCCCCCAGGCCTACAGATAAAAAGGCAGTGACAGGTTTCCTCGGACTCTGTGCCTATTACCGGCGATTCATCGAAAACTTTGCACGCATTGCCTCTCCGCTCACCGGCCTCACAAGAGAAGACGTCGCCTTCACATGGGGAGAGGAGCCAGAAGCGGCGTTTGATGAGCTACGGCAGCGTCTGCAAACTCCGTCTGCCCTCGCTCACTACGACGAGGACGCACCAACAGCACTACAAACCGACGCTCGCAACGTAGGTCTCGGCGCCGTTCTCACGCAGTGACTCAGTGGCAAGACAGTGCAGAGCGAGTTATTGCCTATGCGAGCTGGACGTTGTCGCGTGGATACTCCACCTACTCCGCCACGGAGAAGGAATGCCTGGCTGTAGTATAGGCAGTTACTAAGTTTCACCCGTACTTGTGCGGCCACACTTCCAAAGTAATAAGCGACCACTACTCGCTTTGTTGGCTGAGCAACATGAAGGACCCATCAGGACGTTTGGCACGCTGGAGCTTACGACTGCAAGAGTATGACATGAGTTATAAATCCGGAAAGTAGCATCTAGATGCGGATTTCCTCGCAAGAGCACCGATTGATCCACCAAGCACAGACGATGACGAATGCACATGATTTTAGGCGTTGTTGCCGCGGCCACCATCGCCAAGGAACAGCAAGACGACGAAGCACTCAACTCGCTGATGAAATTCTTGGAAAGGCTTGCTTGTAATGTTTCGAAGGTGTTTTCGAAGGGCCTTGTATCGTTTTCCTTACGTGATAGCATCCTTTTTCGGAAGAACTTCTCTTCCCCAGGAAGGAGCTACCTTCTGGTTAACCCCGAAAGCCTTCGAAAAGAAATACTGCACGCCTCGGCTGCACTGTAAAGTTTGGCACGAATACGACAAAAATACTGCTGGCCAAAGCTCGCAGCGGATGTCAAATACTACGTGAGGACTTGCATTGACTGCCAGCGACGCAAAGTACCACCGACTAAACCCGCCGGGCTGCTGCATCCGGTCTCCGTGCCAGACGCATCATTTGCTCAAGTTGGAAACTTCTACGCCGATACTTCGGGCCATACAAGGTCCTGCGCCGCCTCAGTGATGTCACGTGCGAGGTCGTCGGTGACAGCCCATCTTGCTCAGGACGCCGTCAGCCTTCGCCTGAAACAGTGCACGTCGTGCACATGAAACCTTATCTTGCCGAGTGACGTCTAGCTCGCTCCCTGCTGCACACCACCGACCGCTATTTGTCGAGCATCGGGACATGCTCAAACTGGAAGGGGGATAATGCCACGCAGTGGTCCGTGCCCAGCTATACGCTGGCAGCGACGAAGACGATGCACGATATATACTCGAGACTGCGAACGTTTTCTCAGAGACAAAGACGAAGACGCCCTTCGGAGTCCTGCCTTTGCGGTCGTCTTGCTAGAGCGCTACGGTAACCTCTTATCTCTATCATAAAACGCTGTGCGTTCGCAGAACTGCGACAATATGTTCATGAGAGACGGCGTAGCTTTTACCATCCGGAATTCATTAACGTGCACCGACATCGCATATACATGGGCCTCAGTATTTCGCCTCCATCGAAATGCAACGGCACCGGCGGGGATTACATTCCGCGACCCTCGCATCAGCATCCAAGTACCTTAGCCTCTAGACCACCATGGCGGGGCACGAAATCTGGTGACAGCGCATGTAAAGCTCTTAAAACAAAAACAAAATCACTATATTATCAGAGACTGCTTTTATACTTGTACATTGCATTAAGGTTTGCTAGCCTTTTGTGCACGAAGTTTTACCATTTTATTTCTTTAAATTATTTTTTACGACCTCTTGCACTTATCTTCAATGGGCGTAAATCCTCCAACAGTTACCCTTAATTTTCTGCGCAGGTACACACGACACACCGGACATGACACTTACATTTTTACGAAGCGCACTGCTATAACAGCGTATTTCTTACTTTCGAAATCGTCGAAGATGCCCATGATTTTTACAATTCTGCTGAAGGCCACGTTTGGGTAGAAACCAGTGCGCAGTTTCTCTTCTCTTGCCTGTGTGAAATATCCAAACAGACTCTGACCAGCAAGAAAACTTAACTTTTCTCCATGAAGCATTGGGAGGACGAAGTAGAGCCCGAACGCTATGAGCATAGCCCAGCGACCTGCAATGTAAATACAAGATCAGAAGTATACTACCACCACGCATGAAACTTATATACCCCTAAGTCGTTCAGCACATTAGCTTCGCTATAATGGCATTCTTGGAGGATGTTGCTGATGTAAAAGGTCAGTGACATTGCCATTTCTTAATTACCAGGAAACACGTGTTCTACGTTTGTAGAAGACGTTAAAATGTCATCTACAATTTAGCAGCAGGCCGCAGCGTTCTGTTAAAATTGGGACGTACTACATTCAGCAGGCGGTTTTTCACTTGTTTTTAGATGTTATAAAGTGATTTTAAAAAGAATGGGCACAGTTTCGCCAAAAGGCCATGAGAGACCAGCATTAGCCGTAGTCTGACTTGTAGAGAACGCGGGCTTTTAAGTAAGCATGCACGTGTGCTTATGCGTGTCCAGACTCCTACGACAGGAATGAATAACAACGAGATCCCCTCGCAGAGAAGTGCTACAGGTGAGAAACTGCGTCCGTGGGCAGGCCATCGAAGGTGATTTACTTTCCATGTTATCGCTGTACTGTTAGTAAGGCGCGTGCACCACGCAGTGCTACACACGAAATAGTGATAACACTGTGAACGCCCGAAGCGTTCACCTCAGGACACGGTGGAGGATAGCGTACGTAAAGGTACAACACGACCAGCGACCTCGGTTCGCTGTCAACTTCGCATGGCCTTGATGCGGGCCACAGTGACCACATTGCACGCAACTCTGCACGCGCAGCCCGAGGCACATTTTCGAGCTATTGATGCGGGTGCGAGCTCTACTGTACTTCAAATGAATGTTCCAATGAATACGTGACCACTAAAGCGCGCATTGGTTCAACACAAATAACATTTTGCTGGAGCTCTTGGGCAGGCATTCGGATGAGAAGCAGTGGGATGATGCCGTAAGGGAAGTTTCACGGTGATAGACCCCTCCCTCCCCGTATCGCACAGCCAGTAACCACATCAACAACTGAGAGAGAGGGCGAGACTAAGAGCAGAGGAAGGCCACTTCATCTCGCCATCCCTCCCGTAATGTGGTCGTGCCACAGCCCTAAATTACCATGTGACTGTCGAGCAGCAGAGATAACGGCGCAGCAGAATTTCGAGCTTCTTTTTATGTTTTCTGGCCCGGGCTTTACACCGCGCGACTACGCTAAGTAGCGTGAACCTTGCACCGTCGGGAAGCTTTGCACAGCACAGCGGTTTTCTTAGCGATTTTGATCTTTAGGGCAGTACCAGCGCAAGCTGCACGGTTTTTCTCAGAGATTACGGTATATATATATATATATATATATATATATATATATATATATATATATATATATATATATATATTAGTTTGGCGAAGTAGGTAGCCTCGGCTGCCGCATTAATGATTTCTTCTTCTCTCTGTTAAAATAACCGAGTTTTTATTTCTATTTTTCTCATTGTTGTATACAATGTTATAAGTTATATGTTGTTGCTATATGTATTTGTGTTGTTCATTGTGATTAATTGGTGATCTTGATTATTTGCGAACCCTCGCCACTGTAAAGCCAATTGGCGCTGTGGGTAATGAAATAAATAAAATAAATAAATAAATAAATAAATGTAAGTACAAGACGTAGCACTTCAATAAAAATTGGCAGATCCCACGTGCAGTGGGAATCAAGGAAATGCGAAGCACGCATAAGGAACGTAAAATGGATTTGCATTGTTGTCTCGCTATACCGAGTTTGGTACATATGAAGTTAACGAAACGGCCGCAAGAGAACCAAGACTGTGGCATGTAAACCATGCCGCTCATACACGCATGTCATGATTCTAAAGTTATGACTTGTCATTTACGTTCTTCATGCAGTCGTGTTGTGCCTTAGCAATTTTGGTATACATCCTTTTAAGGAAACGAGTGGGATGTAGATCATGCCGCTAATGACATACACGTCACGATTTTCATGTTATGACCTGTCATTTATGATCGTCATGCAGTGGTGTTATGCCAAACCAATTTTCTTATAGGCTCCGTGCAGTCGAGTTTTCGATGCGCGACATCAGCGCCAGAATGCAATGTCTGGCGGAGAGAAGAAGCGAAATTGGGCAGACTGTGACAGGAAAATACGCGAACGCGATGCGCGTCTCCAACTCTATAGCAGCAGCGACCGCCCGTCCTACCTTCTTTCGTTTTATTTCCTTTGAGAAGCGCGCTCCAAACCTGCGGCAAACTGTTCCAAAGGGCGACGCCGCGAGCGTTCGTGTGGTTCGCAGCACGCCCCGAAAGCAGCGAAGAAACGCGCGCGTCGCTGTCGCCTCGGTTTCCACCGTGCGCGCCCGTCTCATACGTGCGACCCAAGTGGCCAATGTCAGCGATACTGAGCCGTCCGACGAGAGCTACGTAGCGCCTTCTGGTCATTAGAAGGAGCCCATACTAGAGCACTGCACGGACCGTGATATTCGGCCCGGGCCTGGCCCGAGCCCGCCACTCGCTGAAGTTTACCCGCCCGAGCCCGGCCCCTTGAATAAAAGTGAGGCCCGTACCCGGCCCGAGCCCGGTAAAAAACGTAACCTACCCGACCCGGCCCGACTACAAATCAGGCCCGACCGAGGCCCGAGCATGAAATTTCGAGCAAGTTTTAAGCAGCAATAATAGACGTTGCGTTGTCGCTTGCTTAGTTAAGTACATTTTAACGTTCAGTTATTTAGTCGAAAAAACCACCTGATGTGGAAATATTTTGAGCAGCGATAATGGGTGCAAGGAAGGTGTATTGATCCGAGGTATACTGTTCCTATTTCTTCGCATATTGAAATACAAATCATCAAGAGGGTTTTGTAACATATTGTGACAGCCAAACTGATTTGCAGCATGACTTTAGCTTTAATGAAAAGCACAATAAAAACGGAGGCACACTACACTGTCCTCGAACTTCCTTAGGGAGCCTACATGACTGCAGTCATGTAGGCTCCCTAAACTTCTTGTTTTTATTGCGCCCTCTATCTAAAAGCATGTCTATCAGCAAACAATCGCACACCCTTCTAGATATTTAACACCAGTCCTCAGAATAGTAGTAGCTTGCCTTAACAAGAAAAAGATGAAATTCAAACTTATGAACGGTGTATTAAATGCACAAACTTCGATTATAACTATAACAAACTGAGTTGTCAGTCCACCTGTCGACTGCCATTGAACAACGGCCATCCTCCATAGCTGCCTAGATTGCTTGCCTCAGCGTTTCCGTAAAGCACCGGCCACGTCGGCTGCCTTGCTGGACACTGTCGTGGGATGTGGAAGTAATTCTTTTGGCGGATAGTGTTCCGTACCGAGCACCGTCGGCGACAAATTTATAAGCAATTTTCAAAAATCCTTCGTCTCGCACGACATCGAAGGGCCTCATATCTTTAGCGCGCCATCGGACGCACGAAGTCGTCAAGCTTTCCTTTAAACCGGAAGGAACCGCGGGCTTCTTTTCAGAAAAGAAAGAAGTCAGGACAGCAGATCCTCCTGTTGACTTGCACTTGTGGCTGTTCAGGTGAGGCGGCGTTCCGGTCTTACCGGTATCAACGCCGAGAAAGATTTTGCACTCTTTGCATTGCACGTGTCCTGCTGGAGACAAAGTGTTCGAATCAACTACCAAAAGAAACCTCTTCTAAACGTCGATTTTTGGGGAGTGCTATGACACAAGCTTCAGTTTCCCGGAAGAAGTATTCTCTCTCAAGCCTGCGCTAAATCTCCCCTGCAGACACGTAAAATTGCCATTGCTCTTACACTCTCCTAATGATCATGTAGTTCTTGTTCCGAGGCGAGAAAATTTCTAAAGGGGTGCAGTTCTTTTATTTAGCACCTACCACGTGCGGTCCAATAATCCGACTCCCCCCTTCTAATACGTTATGCACAGTTTCTTGCAGCGCTCTTTTCTTTCTCCTGTAATAGTGCATGCCTTCCTAATGTCGGTATCGCTAGGAGGTGGTCATTCATCCACAGTGGTAGCTCAGCAGGTAACCGAGGACGGGATTTCGATTCCACGGTCTCGTCGCCGCGCATTTTGATGGGGGCAAAATACAAGAACTCCTGTGCAAGTAGATTTAGGTACACGGTAAAGAAGCCCAGGTGGTCGAAATTAATTTGGGATGCTCCACTATGGCGTGCTTTATAGTCATAATGTAGTTCCGGCACTTAAAAACTCAGTAATTATAAGCGGGTTGCCTTTGGATGTACGCGGAAAGGACTGGCATGAGATGAACGAAAATATATTGGTCCGTTTACGGCTTCGTTCCACTTTGGTGATTACGGCGCCGCGAAGCTCCTCTACACTTAACGATTGGGTGCGTGTTGTTCGAGGCAACGGGACCTTCCTTGACACGCAAACAGTAACCACGACTGCGGGTTTCCGCAGAATTCATTTGCCAAATCGTAACCAGAGATCTGACCAAGGGAATATACTTTGGCCTACGTTTATCTCAGTAAATGTATACTATTTCTGCACGTTGCAACACTGTTACGGCGATGACATGGCGCTCTCGCAACATATATATTGCGAAATAAGACTGCAGCACATGGGTTGGCAAACTTTTTATTTTTATTTTCGAATTGCATGAAACATAACCGTGGTGTTTAGCTTCTCACAGATTTTTCGTGTGATAACCACTTCTTTCCGTCTTCTCATTCCTTAATCAGCTGATTTGCTTTCCTGCCTTTCCTTCCTTTCTTCTTTCTTCTGTGGGCATACAGGGTAGCTAGCCGCGCGTGTCCAACTCGCACCCCTACAGAAATAGAAGCCGCGATTGACCCATGGGAAAAAAAGCTATTTCCCGTTATTAGTTCTGTGTATTGAGACTGTGTAGATCTTCTGTTTCTGGGGATGGCTAGAACTTTCACCATCTTCTCCCCTTTGCAGTACTGTCATTGCTCTTACGAGGATGAATTGTAAATATAACTTTATTTTATTAATCTCATTACTGCGAAAATGAGATAACATTTGGAATATAACTAATGCAAGTAAAATCACAGAGCTAATCCTGAGACGTTATCTATACAAGTACCTGTTCTGTTTACTTCTAGGCAGAGTTGCCAGATGCTACTGAGCTAACAGGCAAATAAGCATCACAAAATAAGCCCAAGAAAGCGGCGCGCCTTCCGTGAAAAAGCCCAAAATAAAGTAAAATTTAAAGAATTTTCCCATTCTTGAAAACGTTTTTATTTCATAAGAAATGTCACCCAGATACGAAGGGGAGCTGAAAAATTCGCTACTTATTGTGTACAGCAAAAATATGCGCAACTATAAACGAAAGTACATATTTACTATTTAACATTGTCTCCATTCGGCTGAATGCACGTGTACCAGTGCATGATTAACGTTACTTCTTCGTTCTCCCAGCTTATGTTTGACTTCAACACTCAACGACTCAATCATCGACAAACGCGCTATTCGTTAACGTGATGATCACTAAATTAACCATATTTGCTAGGAAAATGTAAACAAGCCCAAAAAAGGCGACAAGTGACTGGAACATTATACAAGTGACACGTGGAAAAAGAAACACAAATCCACTTATTGTAAGCGGAAGTGGCAACTCTGCTTCTAGGCCACTCGATCCTTATAAATCAATACCCACAAGAAGGAAGAGAAACCATATGTTTCGGATAAACCTTCACATAGCCCGTTCCACATAAAAGCCATGAAGTTCAAAACATGTGGAAAGTATATGTGAACGCAAAGCATGGGGAACCAATGCACTAAAGAGCAAGCCCGGCCCGACCCGAGCCCGTAATCTCAAACCCGGGCCCGACCCTAAGCCCGGAGCTTCAGGCCCGAGCCCGGCCCGGGCCTGTTGTGAAAACTGCTTTACCCAGCCAGGCCCGGCCCACGGGCCGGGCCGGGCCCGGGTTTTCGGGCAGGCCCGAGCCCGTGCAGTGCTCTAGCCCATACATCCCGTTAACGAAACGGCAGTATAATAGCCAGGACCATGGCATGTAAATCGTGCCGGTCATGACACGCGTGTTATGATTCTAATGTTATGACCTGTCATTTACGTTCGTCATGCTGTCGTGTTGTGCCATAGCAATTTTGGTATACATCCCATTAACGAAACGCCTGGCATTTAAATCATGCCGCCCATGACATGCATGTTATGCTTTTCATGTTATGACCTGTCATTTATGTCCGTCATGCAGTCATGTTGTTGCATACCAATTTTCCTACGCATTCCACTAACGAAACGGCCAAGAGGGCACCAAGACAGCCCCGCCACGGTGGTCTAGTGGTTATGGCACCCGGCTGCTGATCCGAAGGTCGCGGGATCGAATCCCGGCCGCGGCGGCTGCATTTCGATGGAGGCGAAATGTTGAGGCCCGTGTGCTGTGCGATGTCAGTGCACGTTAAAAAACCCCAGGTGGTCGAAATTTCCGGAGACCTCCAGTACGGCGTCTCTCATAATCAGAGCTGGTTTTGGGACGTTGGACCCCACAAATCGTCAAAATCAAAGCACCAAGACAATGGCATGTAAATCATGCCATTCATGACATGCATGTCATGATTTTCTTGTTATGACCTCCCAATTATGTTCGTCAGGCAGTCATGTTGCGCAATACCAGTTTTCGCATACATGCCATTAGCGAAACGGCCAGGAAAGAACTACGACCGTGGCATGTAAATCATGCCGCTCATGACATGCATATCATGATTTTCATGTTACGACCTGTCATTTATGTTCGCCATGTAGTCATGATGTGACATACCAATTTTCGTAAACATCCGATTAGCGAAACGGCCAGGAGACCCCAAAATCGTAGGCGGCTAGGTAGATAGATAGATAGATAGATAGATAGATAGATACGCTCAAACTCGCCGAAGTTCGCTAAAAAATGCTTCGCATTTAATATTTCGTTTATTCGTCGACGTTTCGGTGAGAGCTTGACCTTTCTCAAGACATTTCTTTTTCTCCTGTCCGTATATATCGGCATGGAAGGGCGGAAACTGTTTTACTAAGTGAGTGGGGAAAGATGGGAGGGAGCAGAGGAGCGCCTTTGAGTGCGCGTACAGTAGCAATATTGAGAAAGCAGCGGCAAAGGACGGGGGTTATGGGCATGTGACATGCTTGACAGATGCACTGAAAAAGAAAACGAGTGCCGCTCCGCGTACTGCATCGGGGCGATCCTGGGAAAGCCGTCGCCAGCCTAGTAGCAGGTACAGCGACAGACATGGCTCTAAGTGGTTGCTCATTTCGGGGAGCTCAGTGGTTAACAGTGCCACCGCTGTTCAAAGCGGCCGCCAGGAGAGCGGGTGGAGGCAGGGGGCGGAGAAGTGGAGGTGAAGGCGGTAAGGCAAACTACAGAAAGAAAAAAAGAAGAAAATGAAATATGAAGGAATGAGACTAGTGAAGAATGCATGCTATCTTTGGTAGAGACCTCATGTCTTGTTCTATGGACGGTGTTATCAATAAAAGGGGGAAAAAGGTATGTGAGTAGCGCAGAAAAATATATATGAATAAACGGTTATAAGGGAAATGCAGTAATTGAAAAGCGAGTGAAATAAAATCCACGCATATCCACGGAGTGAATGATGATGAGTGGGCGAAGCTCCGAAAGTTCATCAGTAAAAACCGTGAATCTTCCGTGAATCGTGCCCAGTACGTCATAAAAGACATGACAAACACTGTGTGTCGCCATCTAGCACTCTCCTATCACACTAGAGCACGCAGCGACCACCTCCGCACCATCTATTGATCAATTCAAGTACTAGCTAAGCAGCACTGCAGCGCTCAGCGGGACGGACGGACGGACGACAGACAGACAGAGAGGTAGAGAGACGGACAGACAGACAGACGGACAGACAGAGAGGCAGACGGACGGACAGACAGACAGAGAGACAGACAGACAGACTCCCATGCTACGCATTCCCATACATCTGAATCAAGTGAGCACCGCGGCGCCATCACGCCATCTAGCGAGAACTTCATAAAACTACAGGTGGCTACATACTATGTACGGAGGAGAGAAAGACCCACACCCTAAGGAGCTTCGCCCCTAAAAATACGGAAGGCGTTATACAGGGCGCCACATACATCAAGTTGACACAGACAACAGGTACGATCACCGAAAGCGCTGGTCCTGACATAAAGCAGCGCTGTTTTGATGTCGGTTATTGGTTCCTTTGACGTAAAGTATCTCTTGGTGCTATTCTCTTTTTAATGTGCGCACAACAGGAAGAGCGCCCGAATATTCATTTATTCCATTTTCCACTATGCCGAATTTATGAATTAAGTATGATTTGGGCTGCTCACGTTCCCTGGGAGAGAGGAAGTTTCCTTGCAGCAGTGTTACTCTAATCGAATCAAAACTGTGACCTTCTGATGTAATATGTCTGGAGCAGGGGATGTTTGGTTGTATCTTCACGTGTGATCGGTGGTCGTTGAACCTGATTCGGAAAGGTGTAGCGGTCTGTCCGGTGTATTGTTTAGAGCAGACCCCACATTCCAATAGGTAGACCACGCTTGGTGAGTCGCAATTAAGGTCGCCGCGGATTGAATGTGTGAAATTGCAGTCTGTGCTTTTGGCTGTCGCGCTAGTTTGCATGTGTTTGCACACCATGCATCTGTTCTTTCCACAGGGTCGGTCAACGGACTTGTGTTGCTCTGTTTGTTTTAGAGTGTATAACGTAGTCCCTGATGTTTTTTGGGCGTCTACACATCACTCCAGAGGAGTAGTGAAGAGCTTTTTAAAACGGTTGCTTTGCTCGAGGATATTAACGTGTTTTTTGAGAATTTTGTTAATATTTGGCGCGTTACTTGTGAATGTCGGTATTAGGTTGCGCATTTTTTGGTTGGCTTTCTTTCTTCTGATTGTGTAGGAGTTGGTCGCGGTTGAGGTTAGCTGCTTTTTGTATTACGTCGTCAATGATGGGGGGTGGGGGGGGTATTGCTGTTTGATGAGGACGCTACGCAGGTGTTCTGTGTTATCTTTAAACCTTTTGTTTCTGAGCAGATTCTCCTAAATTGGTGGGCCTTGGAGTATGACATGCTGGTTTTGCTGTGCCTCCGATGGCAAGTTTTCAACTGGAGGTATTGTTGCGTGTCTGTGGGCTTCCTGTACACCTTGGTTATCAGCCTGCCCTTCTCCACCCTAATGTCAAACCGTGTTGACATGACAGCAGTATCATTCCAAACGAAGCGCTGGTGGCCTGCACGTGATCTCCCAAACCTGCTTTACTAACAGATGGTCTGTACGCTCTAGTCCTTTTGTTGTCTACACCGGACGTTTCAGGTGAAGCAAACACTGTCTGCACGTGTACTTTCATTTTGCTCTTCTCGCGGGCAGCGTGAAGCATGCGAGACCGGACAAGGGGACACACGCAGCCAGTACTCGTCGTTCGGAGCGCGTTAATCTCTTTCTTTTTGTTCGTCCTTTTCTTCTTTTTCTTCGCTTACATTCCGACCTAGTGCGTTCATCTATATTGGTTTTTTCATGAAGGTGCGCGTAGTCGAAATATAACAAGGGCAGCTGAAATTCTGCTGGGATGCCTAGGGGAGAAAGAGAGGCTCGCTTTTTCAAAAACCGATAATATGCGATCGGACCGGCATATCACATCGAGATGCCGGCCCAGACGACTCATGAGCGCCTTGGGACAATCTAGAGCAAGAGCCGTTGAAAGGCACCATGAATGCTCACCAATCCTTTGGCTTCTGTATGGGCAATTATACACGCGCGACACAAGATCTACAAGTAAAGAGAAGCGAAAACCGAAACAAGTAAGCTTGTGCAGCTCTTGGTGCCACACTGAAACCCGCGGATGATGGCCTCTTTCAGCAAGCAACACTGCATATCGCAGCAGCGGCCGTCGCGAAATGCAATAACTTGACCCAAAGCACACTTCAGCGTGTGTGCGCTGACTGATATTTCGAAGAAGGCGTACTTTTAACCGAGAGACAACGTTGGCGCAGGCACCGTCTCCTAGCAAGTCTCTTGATTGAGAAATACCGACTGCTCGTGTTGGAGAAGCGTTCACCGGCAACCCATATATATATATATATATATATATATATATATATATATATATATATATATATATATATATAGGCACTGGATTTTGACTTGCAATGAAGTGCCGGTGGGAGATTTCACTTGTGCATTGTGAATAGTTGAACCGTGAGGATTCGTAGCATGCGCGTTAACTAAAATAATCCGGAACTCGGCACGTCTACGATGCACATCCCGAGCTTCGCCCACTCATCATCATTCACTCCGTGGATATGCTATAATTTTTTAAAGACGATAGTCTTTCTTGGGATACTTCAACGCAGAAATTTTGGTCTGTGTGTGTGTGTGTTTGGTCTGTCCTGCTGCGAAAGGTGAACCCCTTCCTCAACGACCACCCACCTTGAACTGGTGGCTACCTTCATACTTCTGAACACAGTCGGTTTTGCTGTACAGCGAGTCTTACGCTAATGAATTTATTATTAAGCTCGAACACAGACGAGCAGCCCGCGTTTGAATTGAAGCACGGCCTTGACTTGCTCAAGTAAGTAAGGTCTGGTCAGGTCGAGCGTCTATGAAACGCGAAAGCCGACTTGGCCGGTTTCAAGTCCGCCTCGTGCTTCGGGCCGACATCCGCGAGTGAAGTCCAGGCGCGATGCAAGTTACATCTCTGTATACGGGGGATAGAATACAAATGGTAATTGCAGAGCCTACATGAGAGTACCGGGGAAAATAAAGGGAAAGGGCATGGCTGAAGTTGAAAGGGGAAAAAAGGAAGAAGAAAAAAGGGGGTGTATGGAATAGCTGTGCCAGCCTTGAATGCCTGAAGAGAAAAAAGGGGGTGTTTGGCGTATACCAACCTAGAAGTCAAAGCAGAAAAGGTTGGGAAGGAGCAGCTCCGGCGTCGCCGCTGAGTTGCGGGAGCAGTGAGCATCTAGCTACCCGCTCAGCCCTTTCCACAGGGCCCAACACGCAGCTGCAAAGAGTGCAGGGCATAGGGGATGGTCTACGACCTCTGAGGAAGCAAGTAGCACCCTTTTCAGCTCCCACCTTTTGTTTTCATTTATATTAATTCATTTAAAAGATTTGCATAGCTCGTGCCTCATTATTTCATTTCACCCAACCTCGCGACAGCGCTCACGAGCGTAGCCCTTAAGGGCTCGCAGGATGGTGCAGCGTCATGTTTTAATAACCCCCAGTTTATCCGTATTTTCTACATTTCTTTTTTTGGCATCTTAATATGGCCACGTACAGCCATCAACGACCCCAATGGTTTATAACCCGGAGGACTTCCCGCGAGGCCGTGGGCCCTGAGCAGCACCATGGGCCATTCGCGTGCCTACGAAATCATGCTCAGGGAGGCAGGAAAGATCCCCAATTGCCGGCTCAGCCACGTCCCGCTGTCACCACGATGCCACAAACGCCACACCAAACAGCGCACCCCTGTTCGCCCGGATAGGATATCGCAACCGGACAGAGCGACGACTTCGCAGCCTGCCGTGCCATTCCAGAGAACCGCCAGCAGCCAAGGGCCCTTTCCCTGCCCGCTCCGCCATTACAGCCCACCGAGGAAGCTGCCGGAGCCATTTTGTGCCCCCCTACGTAGTATAGCCCCCCCCTCCTCCGCCAACACGCACGGAGCAGCCAGGGAGGAATGCACAGCTGCGAGAGGAGCACAGCAGCAGCTCTGAAGAATAGGAGAGACACTCCACTGATTCCTCCTACTCCTCATGGGAGCATTCCACCCCTCCCTCTCCTTCCTCCTCCTCGCCCCAGATAGCAGTTGGCAATAACAACCTTCAACAGCCCCTGCTGAACCAAGCGCCCCCGTTTCGAGCAGCCCTTCTCTCACACCTCCGTAGGGAAAGGAGGCCAGGTGCACTCGCCCCAGCTGCATCCTCGGAGCAGTGCCCCCCACAGCTGACGCTGGGGAATTCCTCCTGCTTCCTTCAACCGGGGGCCCCGAGCGGCGCGCCCCTCTGTGTACCGCTTGGCAGTGTCCTGTCAACAAGACAAAACGGCTCACGGCCTCCTCAGCTTGTACTTGCTGGCCACGGATCGCCCCCCCCCCCCCCATTCCTCCTGTTGCAAAGAGGGACACTGTCCTCTTTTTTCCTGACCGCAGAAAAAAATTTACAGCATATCCACGGAGTGAATGATGATGAGTGGGCGAAGCTCGGGATGTGCATCGTAGATCGTGCCGAGTTCCGGGATTAATTTAGTTAACGCGCATGCTACAAATCCTCACGGTTCAACTATGCACAATGCACAAGTGAAATCTCCCACCGGCACTTCATTGCAAGTCAAGATCCAGTGTATATATATATATATATATATATATATATATATATATATATATATATATATATATATGTATATATATATATGGGTTTTGCCGGTGAACGCTTCTCCAACGCGAGCAGTCGGTATTTCTCAATCAAGACACTCGCTAGGAGACGCTGCCTGCGCCAACGTTGTCTCTCGCGTTTGCCGGGGCAGTGTCGAGTTTGCCGGGGAGCGCGTGGCTCCGGCGCTCGCGGCGAGAGGCGAGCGCCAGGTGCCACGGCGCTCGCCCTCGGCGCGTGCGTGCCCTCCGGCAGGCACGCGCCGGTGGCTACCTACTACTACGACTACTACTACTACTACTACATACATCGGGGACACACGACCCACGCCTTAAGGAGCTTCGCCCCTAAAAGAACCTTCCGGCGTTTGTCGCAGGGCGTAATTTTGGCCTGCTTGTCACTGATGGAGGGGGTCCAGCGCGTGCGGATAAGCGTTCGCTGCAATGTGGTCGCGGCGTATCTTACTGCGGGTGCGCCCTTGGCGTCCCTCCTCGCCGTCAGCGACATTTGCAGGGTCGCCGTGCGCGCCAAGAATGCGTCCGCAAATGCCTGCAGCGGCCCTTGGCGAGACCGCCTCCTCGCTGAGGGCGGGGTCTACTATTATAAGGACGCGTTCGTGGCACTGCATATAGTGTCTGTTGTCGAGTTACGTAAAATGACAGCTATGCATTCAATGTTATTTCATTGGTACCTTATGAGTTGAAGACTTAAGGTGTATTTCGGAGAGTGGGCTTCCGCGCCAGAATACGTGCGGCTTATCAGTTAGTTCGCTTTGAAAACGCAGTTTTGATGTGAAGGTTGTTTAGGTTGAAACCCTTACACTACGTGTACTTGATTTGAAAGTTACGTTACACCTCAGGAAAAGCCAACGACCGAGCATCGTGCGTGTTTCAGGTGAAGAGGAGAGGACGGAGAACACTCCATTCTTTTTGAACGTAGTTAGTTGACAGACGTACAGGAGATATACAGTACGCTTAAAAAGTAATGTGCATGCTTATTATGGGCGGGGCAGAGAATCGTCCAAATGCGTGCACGAAGGGAATCTTAGCCTCGAGATTGATTGCTGTCCGCTTAGCTGGTTACGACAAATTCCTCAGAAGAATGGAAGCCTGGTCCAACATGATCGGATCCTGTAAGACTGCTTTTCCTCTCAGTGTGAAAAGGTATAAAAGAAAGGAAGCGCAGACGGGCCCAGTGGGCTGGTTTTAACTGAGTGGGTACCATCACTGATAACCTTTCACTTGATAACCTTCGTGTAACCAATGCTTCGCTAGTTCGGGAATTGGAACGCTTTCATAGCTTCAATAACCATGCCTGCTTTGAGCGAAACTTTAAGATGGAAGATCGTCACATGATTAAAAAAGTCCGAAATATTCGAGGTGGTTGAATGAGGCGTTGATAAGCCTGGCGGATGCAAAGCAGATTCCGAATGTTTGTGCTCGGTGTAGTGTTGTCGCTCATGGATTGTTCTTTCTGCGGTTCGGCCTTGTCTACAGTTGCCATCGAGCTCGAGATCTCTATCATGGTCAGCAGTTGTGTTCGTGAGCATTCGCGAGTTTCCTATCTCCGGAGGAGCTGTTGTGGTCGGCTCATACATCCCGCCCCCCAGTAGATGCTGTGCATGCACGACACAAGCATTGGTCGAGGGCGTCACTTTTCAGTGAAAAAAGAGCGGAGTCCTCGTGTTGCCCCTGGTGTCATGGACGGACATCGCAGCAGTCGTCTTGAAAGCGATAGTGGTATTGTTTTCGCGGCTGTTGCAAAGAGCGTGTTCGCCGCACACTCTTCTTGAACTTGAAGGCAGGCCTAATTGAACACTGGGGCTGTGATGCACATCACGCCCTAGGAGTATGTGGACCGTCAGTGCCGTGCGTAGTACGTGTGTGTGTGTTTACACTGCTTCTTTTGTGACAAAGGAATATCTGCAGCTCAGTTGAGGCGGGAGTAGCGCAGCTGCGCACAGAGACCAGCTGTCAAGAAATGCGCATGTGAATCTACGTGTGCGCGAGCGTGGGAAGGCGCCAGCGGGCAGCCTTGTAAATGCTGCACTGCGTGCAGCGGAAAACGAACCTTCTTTGCGATGTCATTGTTTCACTGGGCCACTTCTCCGCACTGCGCTTTTCATCCAGTCTGGATGAATTGCCGTCTGCAAACTGGGTGCCGTCACCCTTTCGAGTGGAGATGTAGCCGAGACTGGTTGTAACATCAACCCTCGAGGGCGGAGACGAGACTAACAGTTTTATTGGACACGGTTGTACATAACAATGTATTAAAGACAAGCACAAGCGTGTTCAATCAGCTTCCTTTACCATCATGTTGTAAAGAAAGGTCTCTTTTCTTCTGAGAGGTGATCGGTCTCAGAGTCCGCTCCGTACAATGGCAACGCTTCCTTCTAGTTGGGGTTTACAGCCGGTGACCTCGAGGCGTGGAAACCAAGACGACTGCTCAGCCACGCAAATCTGGATGGAGTGGACTCCCGGTTCTCGATCCACGTCCTGGAGTTCTTTTCATGGGCCGAAAGCAAATCGTGCAACCACACGGCCCAGACCCTTTTGTTATAACTGGCCGTCCAGTAGTATCCTTCCAAAAATATATTTTCGGTTTCCTACGAAAGCTGGCTGGAGACATCGCGCTTTTTCGAGCCACGGTAGTAGCTCGAGACACGATGCCGTCATCGTCGCAGGCGAATTTTTCTTGTTCTTGTCCGAAAGAATTCTGTACTCTGGCGACAGTCATACTTGCCTGACGTTAGCTCAGGCAAGCATGACTGTCGCCAGTGTAGGATTTGCTCGCTGCTCTTTGGGATTGATTGATGCATGGACTTTGAAGCGGCATCCCCAGATATCACGTGAACGTGAGGTTCACTACCGCGAACACAGGAACGCAATCGACCGCAATCCAACGCAATCGTAAGCCGTCTATAAAAGCTCATCAGCGATGAAATGCATTGGATTGTATATTTTAGTAATAATGCGTTGTTGTGGGTATGTTTCCATAAAATTTATATGGTGCTATAGCATACGCCTCTGACATACAATTTTGCCCAGGACAATAACCCGCCCCACAAGACTGAGAAGGTGGTCACCATGGAAGAAAGACCAACAAGTACATTTCTCAGTATGAACTTAAGTTGTTCTAAAAACCCTGGCTCATATTGTCTGCGGCTGCACGATCCCGCTGCAGGGCGCACACGAACGCTCCGACAGATATCTATTTTTGCTGTGGTAGCGTGTCCTTTTCACCAATGACTATTCGGGCACAGTGTCGACCTTATATCGCATAACTTTTCCTTTGCTTCAAAGCCTTTGCAATGTGTTTGAAGTGCCCTTGACGTGTTTCCCACACACACAGCTCTCAAGTGTAGTGAAATGCACGTCTATTCATGTAACCCTTTGCTAAAAGCCTAACAAGGACGGCTCACAGCTGCTCGCTCACGAAATTGTGTTAGCCCTATTCATCCATGTTTGATATCTGGTGGTAAATGACACTATTTCTTCATGACCTATGGTAGAATGACACATAACTGCGTGTGTTTTTGTAAGTTTCCGGTTACGAAACGGCCGTCTCAGTAAGAACCCGATAAGTGCAGAGTATTTTGATATAAAAATAGCAACACCTCTACCGACGTTCCGCATGGACGATGTGCAGCTCGTACCAAATTGATTTGTAGGGTTTAACATCCGAAAACCAGCTCTGATTATGAGAGACGCCGAAGTGGAGGTCTCCGGAAATTTCGACCACCTGGGGTTCTTTAACGTGCACTGACATCGCACAGCACAAGGGCCTGGCATTTTGCCTCCATGGAAATGCAGCCGCCGCGGCCGGGATTCGATCCCGCAACCTTCGGATCGCAGCCGAGTGCCATAACCACTAGACCACCGTGGCGGGGCAGCGCGTACGAAATGATATTCGCGTAACTTGCTTAATTAAAATAACATGCATGATCTTAGAAATCTGTTGGCAAATTAATCTTGAAGTAACACATTCTTAAGTTGTAGCAAGCGTGGTTGGTTATTGGTGGTATGTTACATGTACATGTTTTTGTTCTTTTATGGCATGAAATTCCAAGATTTTTTCATATCACAAGCACAAAACAGCGAGACCACAACAGCTCACCCATGGGAAACATGCAGGCGATCAGCAGTGCCAAGAGCGTGTAGCTCGTCAAGAAAGTTGCAAACGACGCCAGAACAAGGGAGCCATCAGCGCTTTCCAGGTACTTCGTGTCCTCTGGGTTATTCTCGTAGACTCGAACATACTGCTCTGCTATCTCTTTCCGCTGCCGCCTCTCCTTATCACTGGTGGGTACATCGTCGATATCGTTTGCCGGCATGTACGTTTCGGTGGTCATTGTGGTAAGGATTATGGCGAAGGCAGCTTCAACTCCAGACACCACCCAGGCAGAAACAAAATGACCCACCCAGAACACGGTAGAGGAGAGGCCCATGACTTCTTGGTGTTCCTGAAAGAACGAAAAATTAAATACAATGTAACCCAGTAGGCTCATATGTAGCATGTTTTAGCATGCTCCACGCATCGTTCTAGCTTACCAGAGATGGCGCTGGCTTGCAATGCAGAAGATTGCGGGGTCGAGACTCTGTCATAATGGCTGCATTTAGGTGCCAGTGGCATGCAAAAGAAGGCAAAGCTGGTGTGCTTACATTATTGGTCACGTTAAATATGCAAGGTTCAAAATCCTCTGAGCCCTCCCCCATGGGGCATGCCTCATAAAGCTATCATAAGGATGCTTCCTAGTATTTGAAATGGGACAACTAGCCACATGCTTCGGCAACTGGCACGCTCTACTGGACACACGACCGGGATCGAGGGCCACCTGTTCTACCTGTTCCATAGCATCCCGAAGCCACTGGGACGGCAGTACCACAAGAATGCAGTCGTCCAATCAGCTGGCTTGTATGCCGCTTACCAGCGTTTTTCTTATCAGTGTGGGTAGCGCACCGTGCAGTTGCCGGAGACGATCAGCGGTACTCACATCAACAACACCAATTACCACCCGCCGGATCGTTCCTACTACCTGGATGGGACAAATGGCCGCATGGTGCGGCAACCAACGCGCTGTAGTGGACGTAAATGCAGCATCGAGCGCATATGACGTTCCATCACATCCTGGAGCCTTTCGGCAGGGTAGTAAAACAAAAGTGCAGGCGTATAACCTGCTTTCCTTCTATGAGGAGGTCATGAGTATATTATGTGTCTTCATGTGGGCTGATGAGTGTTTTATAAGTGTTTTATATCTAGTAACCCGTTCTCGGTGATGCTGCCGTGTCCGCGGTTTCTTGTTGCAGGTTGTGATGCTGCATTTACTTATAAAAGCTTGTTTTGGAGTCTGGTGACATTGAACAAAATCAAGTCCCCGAATACCGCCAGATTGCTAAGCAATAAAAAAGACCTGGCTAGAGATACAGAAGACACGAAAGGAATCCATTCACCGTAATGAAATCGAAGATGGACGCCCTTTCCAAACTCAAAGAAAAGGTTATGTCATATAAAGTAACCCCTTGTATCTCGGAGAGGAGGAAGTATGGCGGGTGGTTCCAGAAACCGCATTATGTGATGCTTCAATCTTTACGGATAATTTGAAGTAGAGGGCGAAAAATATTATACACTGGGACACAATATCAATGGAAGGACTATCAAGGGCACCTTTGTTCCAGAGCCAGTCGAAATAGAACGAATACATCGCCTAGGCAGGCCTTTGACACAGCTGATACTGAGGCCGCACGATTCAATAAACAAGTGAATCATACTAAGGAAATGCTACAAGATAAAAACAATATTTGCTCTACAGATCAATGTTTTAGTTGAAGAGGGCGTGAAAGGGGAACTGCGGGTAAGTGCCACAAAAAAACACCGCGAAAAGGGTCATCTTTTCCCAAACTGCACATAAGTGACAGGCTTGTCTTTTCGTCCACTTTATTTCCTTTCTACTTTCTCCACAATTACAATACCACAAGTAACTTCCCCTATGCTTTCCTTGGCTTCATTGTCTGTTTTCTCATTAAGTTGTTTCTAACAAATAAAGAACGAGCCCTTGACCCCTTCCCTCTCGCATGCTTCTCTAGGATGACGAAAGAAAGTACAGAGTGGCTATGCGAAAAAGAAACACCGAAAGTAGTCCGCCCACACACATTGACAGGATTATCTCTAATAAATATAAAGGAAAGAATAGCGTAGCCAATATAATTTAAGTATTAAAAATTCTGCTCCTCGGAGACAGCCCCGCCATTGTGGCAATTGCTGAGACGCGGCTCCGAGCATAAATTCAGTCACATAATGACAAAATAGCGCTCTTGAATTACTAAGTTATAGTAAAGTATGACCATCTCGAGGCAGTTGTGTAGGTTATTTCTAATGCCTTATTCTTTGTATTGATACCCAAGCATGCAGATTTTCAGGCCGCGTTCGGCAAGATTATGTGCGGCAATTTTGCAACACGTGCTGGCTTCTTCTAGAGAAGCTATTTTGTAGGCACGAAAGTGTTAAACCTCTTCAGGTGTTGTGGAGGGTTAGGGCCGCCAAGCATGATCCGCTGCCAACAAGCTCAAGATAAGGTTTACTTAAAGCAACGCAGAAAACTCGGAACGACGAACTCGGGACACTACGCAAAACTAGACTAACTCTCGCGGGCACCGTCAAACACCGCCCACCTGGCGCGCACAAACCGCGCGCTTTCCTCGCGCCTCCAATGCCGCCTGTCATGGCCGCGCTTCTGCTGTTGCTTTTCAACCAAGCAAGTCTCCCATGCGCATTGACTATGTGCATCCCGTGTTGATCAAAGCCGGACTGGTGATGAGCATGGCTCCCACACACTTCTCGCTGAAGCATGCTAGCAACCGTGTTAATGTGTTAGTTATGTGGTGTCTTGAACTTGCCTGATATTGACTGAAACGCCATGCATCATTCTTCGCAGTCATCCGATTGGCTAATTGATTTGACCTCAACTCGTGGCTTCGGTCTATTGCTACTTGCAACTGCCGTAATTTTTTAGATGTTTTTAACTGCGAAGCATCTATAGCTCTTTAGATTTCGCGCGGTGCAACCCGCATCGGAGGAAAACGTATATGCGCTACAGAAAGCGTGTGCACCAAGCAGCTCGTTATCATAGCATAGCCATTCACAGTATAAAGTGCAAAACGAAAGGTGAGGATAAGGAGGTAAAATATGATGGGAGATGGTAAAGTGACGAGCACGCGCCACAGAATGTATTTGCCAAGCACCGCGTATCAAAGCGTATTCACGCAAAGCATAGTATAGCAAGGGGTAGAAAAGGGAAGATAGACGGGAAAAAAGAGTGGGAGAAGGAAAACCACTAATCTGATTCCACGAAGTGGTGGCTAAAAGAGATTTATAGCTAATCAATAATCGATCAGTACCCGATAAATTTTGGAAAATTCTCGGTTGTGTCTGGGCTGGTTTCGGAAACAACGACAGTACTTCGCAGTAACAAATAGGTAGCAAATTCAACCTTACTGGAAGCCACACAGGTCCACTGTGACCCGGCCTTGCCCCACATAAGGCAAACTGCTATAATTTCTTTTGTTATGTAAAATATATTTTTCGTGTTACTGTACGCCCATCTGCTAAATTCTCGGCAATACAGTGGATGTATTATATATAAAAATAAATAAATAATAAATGTGATATTGCCCATTAAGTCCCATTAATTGTTCCATTCGCATAGTAAAGTAGCCCGAATCAATTTCGAGATGGAAATTTATATAATAGCTTTCGAAATTTTCTCCCATTTCACAAGACATAACATTGCATCCTTCGTGCTTCAGGGCATAAAAAATAGCCGAAACTATTCCAGCGCACTGTGGAATCTGCGACTCGGAATGTGGAATTCTTTATCATTTGAACTCACTGGAGGAGCGTTAAATTTCTTTCATATGAAAATGAAATGCTCATGTAGCCACCTGGAAACGTCATGCCCCACATAGAATCCCAATAAAAAATTTAGAGAAGTTTCGAAATATAAAATAAATTACCTGGTGATTACCACGGCGTTATCCACGGTGTTTACCACGAATACATGGTGATCATCATAGCTGATTCCGCCGTGGTGATTATCACGGCGGCATCAGAAATGTATAACTTCGGGAGACACCAAAAGGAAAACGATTTACCGAAACCAATGGTTCAGAGCACATTGCGCCTTCACCAAGGGTTATACGTCGTGCAGGGCGCTCTGCTGCCTTTAAATGGTCCGTAACACGCAAGGATGTAAACGAATGTTTGGGAAGTACTTCTAAAGAAAGTAAAATGTAGTAGTGCCTGCTTTACCGTAATTTGAATTCTGTCTGGCATTTTACTATACGTTCCGAGATACGAATAAAAGAATCAACGCATATGCAGAGCGTCTGCGCAAGACCGAACATAAATGTTTACCACAAACGAAGGTGCTGTGCATAGACTTTCTTACTATAAACTAGAGGGCCATCTGGCGCTGCGATCGTTCAACCATCATGGGAATTATAGGAAGTACAGGCTTCGGATTGGTTCCCGTTGGCTTGCGAACTGTGCACAAGCCATTTACTTCAGTTTTGGTTTTGTTTCTCGCGTACCCTGCCGCGAGGCTGTTCGAGGCGTGCAATGCACTCGGGAAAAGAAAAGCTAGAAAGATAACCAGCCTTACTACAGCCACAGCTATTACAACGCTAAATAGCGATAAACCAGCGATTGATTGATTGATTGCTTGATTGATTGATTGATTGATTGATTGATTGATTGTGGTTCGGTTAGGAATGGACGCTAATTTCTGCAGCCCACGTAGGGAGCACGGCTAAGCGTCCGTGGGGTTCGGGGGAAAGGGAGTGAAAGAGATAGAGAGGAGAGAAAGGCCGTAGTGGAGAGCTCCGGAAATTTAGACCACCTGGGGTTCTTTAACGTGAACTAACAACGCACAGTACACGGGCCTCTGGCATTTTCGCCTCCATCGAAAATGCGACCTCCGCGGCCGGGACGAAACCCGCGTATTTGGGTGCCAACCGAGTACCGTAACCCCTTCACCACCGCGGCGGCATTGCCACATAACGTGATTCTGCCAGCCTTGTCATGCTCGCCACTCAGTATTTTCTCGTTAGTGGTCTCGTGCACTGTCGATAGAACGCCTGCTCGAAAAGTGAGCTTTCTAACGTGGGCGTTCAAGCCGCGTTCATGTACTTGCCGTGGTACGGCGGTGTATTGAAAAGGGCGGTCAGAGCATTGAGACGCTTGCGTCGGCAATTTCGATCCATGCGCTGGTGAAAAAATTTGTTTTAATTGTGATTTCGTTTTAACTTACTTGTGAAATGAAAGGCTGCTGCATCCAAGCTGCAGCAGGCTGCAGCATAGCGGATATGCGCAAATCACAACAAACCGGCGCGTGTGCTTCTGTCAGTAAGTAATCGGTAACAAAAAGAACAAACGAATAAACCCCTAGCAGGAGGTTACAGGCATCCAGCTGCCGCCTGAGCCACTGAACCAGACACCTGATCGGTAATCTGCAGAAACTGAGACAAAAGATCAAACGCGTGCAGTACTCAATAGCTTCTGCGAGAGACGCTCGCGGTTCCCGAGCTCGGACGCAGCAGACGCCGAAGCAGACGATCCGCTTAGTGTCTCTCTTGAAAGCTCAACACTTCTCACTCCATATAATATTCTTTTTATTACAGTAAATGCATGCTGCGTATTTCTCAGAGGGAAACGCACACGTTTGTTTACATTGATGCAAATAATACAATTAATTACATCGTCGCGCCACATCTAGAGCACAATCGTCAAATGATGCATAGCCTGGTGGCAAAATCCGTTTTGCTTTTCTTCAACTTTAGAATTATGCAAACTTCGTGTATCAATTATTATTTGAGGTAGACAGAAGCAAATATTAATATTAAATACTTCCTTTTCCTTTTTTTAAAGCTCAGAAAACAATCCTCGCAAGTCCCAAGAACGAAATCCATCCGAAGCAGATCCGAAGCCTGTACTTCCCATAATTCCTATGGTGGTTTAAGCGCCGCTGAACGAGTCGCCATAGACACTAGCGCCAGATTTCTCTCTAGTGTTTAAGTAAGAAACTATATGGTGCTGTGGTCTGGCCACGTCGTTATCAGCGGTGCTTTCACGCCGGAACCATATTCCACCCGATTCAGACGCCAGCGACTTCGGCGAGCCGTGGCTAGTCTATGTATAATGTCTCGCAATTCATGTGTTCCACGACTATCGCTTCTACAGTTTGGTCGGAGTGGCTTGGATTTTGGCCCAGAACCGGTATCAAATACAAAACGTATAACCTTCTGTAGGACTGTACGGGCCCGTGTATGTGTATGCAATATATTAGCGAATTGGAAAATCAGCCTCAAGATTGCCTGGATGCTATTACACTTCCGGTATTGTCTGTGACAATGACATATGCAGATAACCCGTTTGAGGAACTAAATGGCTCGGCTATAAATGCTTTAAATCTTCAGACACAATTTCTCGGGCACTCCATGTCGCATTTTAAGAGAGAATTCTGGGATATGTTCAAATGTTCGTCATACCATAATAAAATAGTTCTTTGACAAGCGGATCTCAACAGCGCCGTACACGGGCCTCGGGTTGGAATGTGTAGTTCGGTCTTCGCGCAACATTTTAAAAGTTGAAATTCAAAGTCGCCGCTCATACACCAATACCAGCAAAACTGAGGGGTGTTGCCGGTATCCTACTACAACGTGAAAAGCGCCCAGGATGTGACACCTCATTTAGAGGGAATCAATTTATAGAACGAAAGCTGAAAAGTACATTCTCCGTACGGATCGCTCGCACTTCCTCCACAGAGCTGAGGGACGCTGCGTGCTCTTTCTGTCGAGGAAAATGCTTACCAATGTTTGGTTATCGCGGTCTGATGGGTTCATAGCTTCCGCAAATGTTTTTTGAACTGTGCCAGAAGATAGGGACACTGGAAAAAAAATCTGTGCTCGTAGTGTCCTGGGTGTTTTTTTCTAGGGTTCCCGACTACTGGCGCATTTAGCAACACGTTCGATAATGCTTACCACGCACGCCCAGGAGAATGGTGGTTGCTACGGTGAAAGACGGCGCCGCACACGTGCCTCTGGCAGTCGATCACCATAAACACTATGGCCCACACACTACGCGTTTCTGCCATGAGACAACGCCTCCTCTCGTGGTGCGAAACTATGCATAACCGCATAACTTTCCGAAAAGCTGTGCAATGGACAAAACCCACGTTGTCTTCCTATTCTTGTTCGAGCATAATGGCCATTCGCATGTGAAGACTCAGTTCATATATGTATTTTCCGGAAGTGTTTGCCTTTACTCGTTCGCACATGTCGAGCTTCAATGTTCAGTGAGCCTGTTTGTTATGAACTCAACACAAATCTAAGAACATTAAACAGAGTGCAGGTGATAGCTACCAAATAACTATTACTGTGAAAAACTTCTTTATGTAACAGGGCAAGTTTGGAAAACAAATCAAATCAATCCTTTTGGAAGATACACCCGATGTTGAGGACCACGGAAAAAAAGCTATAAGGCCTGGCGTGGTCCGTGCCGCCCCCCCCCCCCCGGTTTCAGGCAGCAAGATAACAGCAAAAGGGGCGAACACTTTAGCAGTATGAAAAACAGAATGAACACAGGAGATAGGACGACATTGTTATGATAGAAATAAGAAAGCAAAGAACACATATCAGGGAATTTTTGAGAAATGCAGTGATATGATGCAGGTCGCGCTCTTTATATGGAGTATTTCATTAAAAAGGCGTGTGCAACACTTAACAGCCCAGTACACAGCAAGACCAATAAACAGCTGGTATAAAAGATAAAAACTCAAAAAGGAAATGAAAACAAAAAGAAATACACTTCATCAAAGAGCCTTAGAATGTTTACATGTACACTTCCAGTTAGGTACACGTTCATTATAGCAAAGCAAACGAAACGTCATAATATGTTTTCTGCGTTTCGATGATACCGCATTTGGAAACATAGCATTTGATAGCTGTAGTTCTTTCTAGATCTCGGTAACTGCCATATTCCAGAACTCCTTGTGCTTACAAATTTGTGCTTAGGTGTTAGGTTTGAAATACGTTTTGGGGTCGCATTGTTGTTTTTAAAGGTGATCCTATTTCAATATATTTCCATACAAACAGTGTCTCCACAGCCACTAAAATATCTTCAATATGCGCATCAGAAGAAAAATCTCAAAATTGCCGTGCATCGTTTGCTGTAATGCTTTTAAGTGAGCCTTTGCATTTTCGAAATGAAGGTGACACTTGTGACACTTAGGTGACCATTGTAGATGATTTGAAGCACGAAGCAATATGCAAGGACATATTTGGTGTGCGACATAAGCCATGCTTCACACCCCGCCGACACGTTCAAGCCTCGACCAGGCGACAACTCGTGCGCGCGGACCAGCTTACACAGAAGCAGCAAACACCACAGCAGCAAAAAAGCGAGACGTCATGGAGCCACAGCGAGAGTGAAGCGAAATGGGAAGCGCTGCCGTATTTCGATCTGACCACATCGCCGTCACGGCAAGCGACCGCCACCCGCTCCTCATCTTCAGCGGAGCTTCGAAACTCTGTTCCCTCAAGTAACACTGCTCGCACCAGCATGTGTTTGTCTCTAGTATAGGTATTTATAATTAGAAACCTCATCTCGCTTGTTATTATTTATTTATATTTGTTTATTTAGTTTTTTATTGATTTATTTATACATGCTGTAGATTACTTGGGCTATGGCAGGAGTTGTCGTGCATGTAAATTATATACATATATACAGAAATATGAGAACATTGAGACTGACAAGTAGAAACAAGGATTGAACAGGTAAAGGAAATACACATCATAAACGGCATTAAAAAATTGAGAAATTGGTAAAGAACGAATTCGGCAGGCAACAAATTTCATTGTTCGTTCGTGCGTGGAAAAAAACTGTATTTAAACGTATTAGTGCGAGGATCGAATTGTCTAATGTTTGATACATGATAAGATCTAGTCGATGTAGGGCAATCAGGCATCAAAAGGGGGGGATCAGAGACGGGGAACAAAGGGAGTTTTGGTAGGAGTACAAAAGCTTCAAGGATTCTACGCTACGTTGTTTTGAAAGAGGCTGCAGGTTTCTTTCCAAAAGAGCAGCTGACGGTGAGAAGTGTTGGTCAAAGTGGCGAAAAATGGAGCGAATAGCCTTCCGCTGGACCTATTCGATAAGAATAATTTCACGCGGCATATGCGGGTTCCACACCAGGGAAGCACATTCTAGGATTGAGCGAATCAGTGTTTTGTATGCCGCTACTTTAGTGTCCTTCGGAGCATCCGACAAAGACCTACGGATGTAACCCAGTTTTTTAACGCTTTACCACAGATGTAATCTATATGATTCGACCAAGACAATGTGGATGTAAATATGATGCCTAAAGATTTGCACTGAAAAACTCTTGTTATGTGTGCACCATTGCAAGCATAATAAAAAATTGCAGGGATTGACGGTCGGTAAAAGATGTCATAGCAGTTTTATTGAAATCCATATTCGTTTTCCAGGCAGAACACCGATCGCAAAATGAGACAGAAGCTTCATGTAGGCAGGATGATCGGCGATGGAACCAACTGGATCACATATAACATAGACATCCGCGTAGAGGGATATCTAAGAAGTAACATAATTTGGGAGGTCATTAATAAACAATAAGAATAGAAGCGGACCAGCACGGATCCCTGAGGCACCCCTGAGGAGACGTCAACTACAGATGATTCCGTGGAATCATAGCACACGAATTGGGACCACAGAGAAAGAAAACTGGAAATCCATGACACCAACTGGGAATTCTTTTATGTAATACGGAGTTCAACAAGTAATTTATAATGGTTGTGTTTATAATGGTAACGGTAATTGGTTGTGTTTATCGCAGTCCCTCGTCACCCTTAGAAGCAATGCATTCACTGTATCAATACCTGTACCTTCATGCTCTCTCACATAGGCTTATACTAGTTGGCGATTTTAACCTTCCTGATATCGACTGGCTCACTATGAACCATCAGTCACCTACGTCCGACATTATTATAGACACTATGCTGACATTTAATCTCTCTCAAATTGTTAAAGAACCTACTCGTGTACAGGGGTGTTCTTCAAATGTGCTTGATTTAGTTTTTATTAGTGACCACTTTCCCACTGACAAGGCCTCCATTGAACTAATAGATGGCATATCTGATCATAAGATAGTATTATGCTCGATCCCTATACGTGAGCGTATCAGGCATTCAAATTCAGTTTTGTCCTATCTCGATTTCAGCAATGCGGATGACACTAGTATTCTGGACCACTTATCACACGAATTTTGTTCATTTGAGAAACTTGCCGGTCACCCACATGTGGATATCGAAACGTTGTGGCTGAAATTTAAAGAAGTTGTATCGTATTGCATTTCTCGCTACATACCTACTAAAACAAAGAGGGATAAACAATTCAATCCATGGATAAATCGTGAAATTATTCATGCAAAACGTAAAGTAAAGCGTCTGAGAAAGTCTTCAAAACAAACATCGAATCCAGTAATCACTAAGAACCTTACGGAAGCAATTCGTTCAATGAAGTCTCAAATTAAAGCAGCCAAAAATTACTACTTTTCCTTCACTTTACCTAACTTTATAAAAGAAGCACCTCAAAAGTTTTGGAACTATCTAAATCCAAAAAATAAAAAAGATAGTACAATGTCTCCAGAAGAAAGCAGAGACCGAGCTAATTTGTTCACGAAGCAGGTATATTTGATCTTTTGCTAAAAACAAAGATAAAGAAACAACCGGGACCTGATAATATACCGAACGAGTTTCTCACCCGTTACGCCGAATGGATAACGAAATATCTGTTCATTATCTTTAACATGTCTTTATCAAAATGCTCACTGCCCAATGACTGGAGAACGGCACAGGTCATACCAATCCACAAATCGGGTAGTGAAGTTGACGTCGCTAATTATCGCCCGATATCCTTGACAAGCACCACTTGCAAAATACTAGAGCACATTATTCTTAAGCATATAACAACATATCTTGAAAACGAACACATTTTGTCACCATCTCAACACGGATTTCGTAAAGGTCTATCCACCATTACGCAACTTACCGAATTAATACACGAACTGTCTTCGGCCATCGATCATCAAAAACAGATTGACCTTATCTCACTTGACTTTTCAAAAGCATTTGACCGGGTTTCACATCAAAAGTTAATAAAGAAATTGCAGGCGACAATAGGTAATGGACCAATCACAAACTGGATTAAGGCATATCTAACCAAGCGGACGCAATTTGTAAAAATAAATCAGCAAACATCAGAACTAACGGAAGTTACGTCAGGTGTACCACAGGGCAGCGTCTTAGCTCCTATTCTATTCCTTATTTTTATTAATGATCTGCCCCAATCCATTCGAACCAACATCAAGCTTTTCGCCGATGATTGCATCATTTATAAAGAAATTAACTCGCCTTTAGATCATATTGTCCTCAGCAATGCCCTAGAATCAGTGTCAGATTGGTGCACGAAATGGCAGATGACCCTAAACGTTAAAAAATCAGCCTTGTTAAGAATATCGCGTAAACAAAACATATCACATTTTGCTTACACTATTGATGACACGCCGCTAACTTCCCTCAATCAACATAAGTATCTTGGACTGGTAATTTCTAGTGACCTTAGATGGGAGGCGCATGTTAACTACATTACATCTTCAGCCTTAAAAAGATTATTTTTCCTTAAAAGACGACTACGGTACGCACCACATCAAACAAAACTCTTAGCTTATAAGACCTTAATTCGTCCTTTAATAGAATACGCCAACTTAGTCTGGTTCCCGGCCACAAATAATCTAATTAAAAAGCTAGAAGGTGTACAAAGGAAAGCGGTTAGATTCGTTTACAACAAGTACAGTTACCTTCATTCACCCTCTGATCTAATAGCAAGAGCTGGGCTACTAACATTACAAAATCGAGCCAAACTTGCACGCCTAAAAATACTCTTCCAACTTATTCATAAACAGCTGAACATCGACAGTTCTAGATTCATATCTATTTCAGAAACCAGACAGTCACGCCACAAACATCCATTAACATTACAGGAATACCGTTTCAACACCAATTGCTTCAAGAATTCTTTTTTCCCACAGTCAATTAGAGAATGGAATAGATTGCCCATCTGTATATCCAACAGTAAAGACTTGAATACATTTTTAACTTTACTTGATAAACATATTCATGCCACCCAAACTTGAATTGATGATCCTCTTCCTGCTCTTTTCTAACTTTCACCATTTGAGTGCCTTTTGAATTTGTTAATTTGTCAGTGCAATTTGCAAACAATGTCTCTCATGTTCATTAGCGACACTTTTTTGAAGATGGTCACTTTGTACTATTATGTCTACTAAATGACATTTGCCACAAACCTTATGTTGCCTACACTCCATGTAATATAGTATTTCTTTAGTCATGCATCTTTCACTACTCAACGTATGTATATCTCTTGTGTATTTTGGTTGCCCTCCTGCAATAGTCCCCATTGGGACTGGCAGTATGTATAAATAAATAAATAAATAAATAAATAAATAATGTATTATAGTGTCACAAGCCTTGCTAAAGTCAATGAAAATGGTGTAAATCTGGTTACCTAGGCAGAAATGAAGCGAAAGGTCATGGGTGAATTCCGAAAGTTGGGTTACAGTGCTAAAACCTTCCCTGAAGCCGTGTTGGAACCTGGTGAAGAGGTCGCTATTTTCAAGAAACATTATAATATGCTTATAGGTTATGTGTTCTAGCATCTTACATGAGGTTGGCCTTAAAGAAATAGGCCTAGAATTTGATAAAATTGTCTGCCACCCGATTTATACAACGGCAGTACTTTAGCACTTTTCCAGGAAAATGGAACGACGCTTCAATTTAGGGAACTTTGAAATACTATAGTGAACAGGTACCTAGAAGTCTACAGTGCAAATATGACCAGAAAAGAATTATGAATTCCATCTAGTCCAGCAGGTTTTTTGGTGTCTAATTTTAGTACCAGATTCAAAACACCCTCTAGGCTAATGGTGATATGATGAATTGCATCAGAATTTTTAGTTGTAAATGCTACAATACTCGAATCATCCGAAGTGAACACAGACTGAAAATATGTATTAAGCTGTTCAGGAATTAGCAGTGGATCGTTAATTGCACTGTTCTTAACTTTAAAAGATGTGGAGGAAGAAGATCCTGGCGAGATGAAAGAGCAGAACTCACGGGGGATAAACTTGAGCAGTTGCGGTAGCTGAACCGCATAGAAAAAAATTATCGCCCGTAGAGTTTTTTGCTAGAGTTCTTCTTTTACATTTGTGTACAGAACCCTTGCTTGAGGATTGGTTGAGCGTTTGTAGCAAAGTCTGCTGGCACGGCGCGATAAGTCCTGCAGTTCTCGGTTCATCTCGGAAGGTAATATTTTTTTCTTAGATTTTAATGGAACGAAATCCTCGACGCGTGACTTTACAATGCTTTCGAAACGAGCCACAAGCGCGTCGAGGTCACCAAAAAGACCAAGTGCCAAAACGTCCTCACAATTACTAAACAACTGCTCGATGATACATACGTCATGAGCTTTCGAAAAATCGCGAAACGCGGACAGAGCGAAGCTTTGATTATGAATCGGCCGATTTAAAAATAGAAAAACAGCACTACAATCCGAGATATCATCAAGTATTTGTTGTTTATAACCAGTCGTGGCTAAATCAGTGCTCAGAAATATCAAGTCCAGCACGGCGTCACCACGAGTGGGACAGTGAACAACCTGCTTTAAGCTAAGAGACATTGCGAATTGTACAAGATTCTTGTTTAGTATACAGGCATGTTTGGAAAACGAGAGTGCGGACAGGAGCATTAAACTCAAAGAAACAACAATCAAAGAAACAAGCAAAGAAACAACACCACCTCTTCGATTAAGACGGTCATTTTGCACGGTGATGTAGCCTGGCGGTGTAGACTCCAAATCATGAATATCCCCATGTAACCAAGTTTCGGTAATACCGAAAATTTCGGGTGAACAGGACAACACAAGGGCAAGGAAAAGAGGAAATTTATTAACTATACTTCTGGCATTGACGTTGATGATGGTCAGATCTCTCGGGGATGGAGAAGAGAGTCAACTTGTTGCTGAATGTGCTGAAGCTGTCGCTTTAGGATAGTGGCGAGCATTAAAAACTTTAACAAGAAAGCTAGAGGCATCACACCAGTTTCACCGAGTGTTATCAAAGAAAAGGTGGTCAAATCTACGCTTACGGAAGAGTCACTGTTCCGATGCACACAGGACGCTTCCAAAAGTTTCTTTCTAACATCACGAACTATCGGTGAAAAATCTTCAGTAAGTCTAAGTACGGAATCCTTAACCTTAAAGCTTCCCCTTAACAATGCAAGTTTGTCATTAAAATCAAGCACTTTCGTAATTACGGGGCGTGAGTGGTTTTCCCGAGCTCTTCCAAAACGGTGAAGCTGTTCAATGCGAGGACACCTGAATGTCAAGATTCTGCTGGAATACCTCTGAAATTTTGGAAGGAAGAGAATCGTGAGTTTCATCAGAACTTTCTGATAAGCCATGTTAAATGATGTTCAGCCCAGAGAGCTTTTCAAGGTCCTCATTCCTTCCACTCAGGTCAGGGACCATACGCTTCAGCGCACCTATTTCGCTACGTAACTGACAATCATCAGAAGGTGAAGCAGGTGTGGCCAATGCCTCCTCAATAACAGAAGTACGAGGTTCAAGTGCCTCGAAGCGCATGTTAACAGAGCTTTTTATGTATGCAATTTCACGAGCCATGGACTTATTATTAGGCAGTAGTTTCGTTAAAAGATGTACAAGCACAGGATGATCAGTCCAAAAGAACAGAAAGTTGAGCGAGTTGGTTTAACTATTTGGTTGGTTTGACTATGGATTATCAGTGTTCGACAGTGCTCCCTCAACGGCTATATCCTCAGCAGCACTGAACGCGAATGGCGCAATAGCAGAGCTGCTAGAGTGGCCCAAAGGAACACGAGTCCGCTTAGAAGCTTTAGGCCATCTGGTCTTCACAGTGGCTCCAGGATTAAGCTCGATATCACCACTATAGCGAAGGCGGTTGAAAGCCGCCTTCCCTTTGGTAAAGTCACTGTTGTGGGGCTAGAATAGCAGATTTTCGCACCAAGGCCAGTGGTGTTATATTGATTTGTATGAAACTCAACAAGAAGGTAGAAGCTCTTGGTTCACACAATGACAAAGAAATAACTTACCACGTAGTGCACCGTAGTGCAACATTACCTTTACGTTACAGTACTACGGACAAGTGAGACTTTCCATAAGTAAAAGAGCCTGTTGCACGGGCCACATGACAAGAGTGGTCAACAAAGAAGCACGAGAAAGCACGCGCCGTGGACACGTTCATGCATATAATTTGTCGCCAGTGGGCTCGCACATGGCACACGACGCGAGCAGCGATCGAAGTCGGAAAGCGTCGAGCTGGCATTCTCCGCATGGCACCGGTCAATGAAGGTTATCCTGCTAGCTACGGACCGGTGACAAGGAGCCGATGGCGCCGGGTTCCGGAATGCCCGTCGACCAAGCTTACGATCGAGCGAGATCCCTCGGAGAGGCGACGGCCGAACTGCAGCGGTTCCCTGTGCACCTGCAATGCTCCGCCTTCGCCGGTAGAACGGGAGGACCCGCAGTGTAGTCACAACAGAAGGCCATGTAGGTCACTCTGGGATCCGGGCATAACTCCAAAGGAGAGACCGAGGCTGCGGCTAAGCCTAACAAGAAACCGGTGACTGCCACATCAGCCGGAGAGGCAGGCTGCGAAGATTGACGAGGTCTGCGTGTTCAGCGGCTACGAAATGTTCCATTCACCAACAAAGGCAACTTGGACGCAACATCACCGAGGGGACTCAGTCTGCGAACCCACACTGCTACGAAAGTAAGAAGATTCAACATTACTCACGCAGCCACCACGGACGTGAACGCTTGGCCCAGGGTAGGCAGACTCCCGTTGGAACTCCGCCTAACGTGGAGTAACGGTTAAGGGTCGGACAAATTATGCAATTCGTCTTGTACACTTAGCTTTTCCCTTTTTTGTGTGAATTGTGTTTTCTCTTGTTGTGTTTTCGGGGTTTCCCATGTATAAAGTCCCATGTATAAACGCTGTCGCCAAGCGTGCCTCAATCCATCTGAGGAAACGCTCCCGAGATCGCTTTCAGACGTGACACAAAGTGGCGAGCCTGCCAGGATTTAACATCTTCCGGCCAAGTCATGAGAAATCGTTGGGGTTTGCCAGAATGGATTGCGATCATTTGGCAGCTTTGGCAAGCGAAACGAATATGTGAAAAGAGGAGACGTTACCGTTTTTAGAGAATGCTCAACGGAAGAGCGAGAGAGAGTTTGAGTGCGACAAGGAAATTGTAGAGTTAAGGCTCTGGTCGACACAAGCATATGCAATGGTGCGGGATAGTCAAAACACTACGCCGACGGCGTCGCGTACCTCGCCTTCTGCCAGGACTAGACAAAGTTGCCGCAGGAAACTGATGCCTCCCTTTGATAAAAGAAGGGATGACCTGGGTACCTACCTGCATCAATTCGATAGTATAGCAGTCTGCAGGGCCGGGAGAAAAACGAGTGTGCGAGTGCCTTGAGCCTCTGTTTTAAAGGTGAGGCATTGAGTGTGTTTGGCGGAATGCCTGCAGATGATTGAACGGACTATGAGATGCTTAAAAATACTTTATTGAAGAGGTTAGGCTAACAGCCGAGGGATTGAGAGAGAAGTTCTGCTCAAGTAAGCAAGAGGACTCTAAGACTGGTCAGCAGTTCGTGGCCTCTGGATCGATGAGTAGATTTATCTAACTCTCATAAAAAGTAGTAAATTGTGAGAGACAGAATTGTTAGAGAGCGAATTCTGAGTCAGTGTAGCATAAGCTCACCATATTTTTGAAAAAGAGAAAAAGCTGAGCTTGGTGGAAGAAATTGCCTAGCATGCAGACCACTTTATGGAAGCTCAAGGACTGATGAATCTGGCAAAAGGGGGTAAGGATGCCCCATGGCAGCAGAGAGAAAAGAAAGAAGCCGGGTCCCGGGGAGTAATATTAATGCACAATAGAGGTGCTTCTTATTCCATCGACTTGGACATTTAGCTATGAGCTGTATCTCAAGAAGCAGTCGTTGGCAACTGTTATGTCTGTACAGCGGCTTGTGGCTGTAGACGATTTATTAAAGTACAGGAAACGTAAACAAGTTCAGAAGCGTCGCTCAAGCATTGGAGTCACTCTTGGCCAACGTTCGACACCAGGCTCGCCCTCGTGCCAGAGCGCCAGTACAGCCGCGCGCGCACTTCATTGTCCTCTTATAAGGCGACATGTCACTCTTCCTCCCTTAGACGAAGTGTCCATAGCGGTCTGGAGGTCGCCTAACCTCTGGCGGTCGCAATTGCCGAATGGTCACTGCCTGTGACGTCGACGGTTGCGAGGGAGTGTCGTCCTGCATCTCGGGCGAGTCAGGCGGTTGAGCAGTTGAGCTCGACAGTGTCTCATCTGGCGTTGCGTTCAAGAGATCTTCAGCTGCGCTCTAATCTGTCGGCGATTGTGTTGTTTGTCCGGTCTGACTGGTTTTCCTCGTGTGATTGAGGTGACGCCGAACCTCTCTGTGGTCGCTTTTTACAAGCCGGGATCGTGGTCCGACGCGGCGAAATATTTCGCCTTCAATCCAATCTGGCTTTTTCACAAACTGCCAAATAAGCACTCTATCCCCTACAGCGAAGCGGCGTGATTTCGGCAATGCCTCCTGGCTTTCAGGAATTTGTTTATCCGCCTCCCGTTTGAGAAGATCGAGAGGGCAGAGCAATTCTCGCCCGAACATCGCTCTCGCAGGTGTCATTCCTGTGGCAGTGTGTATCGTCGTGTGTTGCCGATACAGAAATCTTGCAATTCGGCACTGTATGGACTTGTCTGTATCCCTCAGCAGTGCTCTTTTGAGCTCCGCCACATAGCGTTCTGCCTGGCCGTTTGTTGCAGGGTGGTACGCTGGCGAGGTCGCAGCCTGTATGCCGTTCGACGCATAGAACTGCTTCATCTCGTTGGAGATGAATGCTTTTCCGTTGTCGGAAATGACCTTTCGGGGAATGCCGAACGTTGCAAAGAGGCTTCGGAGCACGTCGATAACAGCCGCGGATGTTGCTTGCGTCACGTGCCGGACTTCCACCCACTTTGTGTATGCGTCCACAACAGCCAAGTAGGTGCGCCCGAGTAGTGGCCCCGCGAAGTCAACGTGCACCGTGTTCCATGGTGTCTGGGGACGGTCCCAGGCTTTGGGTGGGCTCTTCTGCATTGCTTGACATGCACGGCACTGTCGCACCGTTTCCTCGATCACCTTGTCAATTCCGGGCCACCATACGTAGCTCCTTGCGCACTTCTTCATGGCTGCCATGCCTCTATGACCAGCATGCAGAAGTGCCAGAACATGGGATCGTGCTGAGCTCGGTATGATCACTCGGGATCCAAGTGTGATGCACTCACGATGAAATGCTAGTGCGGTCGCTCGTCGTCGGTAAGGGGCAAACTCATCTCCAGTGAGTTTCTCCACTGTGCCATCCTGCACTGCCTTGTACAACCTCTGCAGGATGCTGTCTTGTTGTGTCAGGCGTGCTATCTCGGTAGCAGTCAACGGAGGTCTCGATAGAGCTTCGAAGAATAGTACGTCGCCTGGAGGCCAGGGTTCATCGAGACGTTCTGTTAATGGCAATCGGCTCAACGCATCCGCGTTTTGATGGTTCTTGCCATGCCTGTAGATTATGCTGTAGTCATACGCCGATAACTTGATGCACCATCTGGTCATCCGTGGAGAAAGGACTTCAGCCGTTGGCTTCTGTGGACCCAGTATGCCGAGCACTGTATGGACTTGTCACTGGTGGTCAGTGACGAAAGTCACCTTTCTTCCCGCAATATACTTGTGGAACTTGTGGGCTCCAAACACCACAGCAAGGCCTTCTCTGTCCAACTGAGCATAATTGCGTTCTGCCGGCCCTAGCGTCCGAGATGCTAAAGCGATTGGCGCCTCTCTATTTCGGTCATCACGTTGAGACAGAACAGCTCCTATGCCATATGTTGAAGCGTCACAAGAGACAAGAAGCTCCTTCTGTTCGTCGTAGTGTGCCAGTACGGTCTGGCTGAGCAGCAATGCCTTAAGCTTGTCCAATGCTTCCTGATGCCTTGTCTCCCATCTCCATGTGGCGTCCTTCTGAAGGAGCTGGTAGAGACAGCTGGCAACTGCTGCCCTGTTCTTCAAGAATCTGTCGTAGAAAGCCAGCATCCCCAGAAAGGATTGAAGTGCTTGTTTGCAGTTTGGTGCTGGAGCGTCTGTTATGGCTCGAACTTTCTCTTCGTTAGTGTGGACGCCTGTCTCGTCGATTCGGTGTACTTCCGTAGCCTCTTCAGCACTTCTTCAAGTCTCTCGGCGTGTTCCGTGGCGTCTCTCCCACTGATGATCACGTCATCAAGGTATGCGCACACGCCTGTGATGCCAGACATCATAGTCTCCATAAAGCGTTGAAAAATGGCTGGAGCTGCAGAAATTCCGAAAGGCATTCTCTTGACCTTGTATAGTCCTTTCAGGGTATTCAGGGTCAATACCTGTGCTGTCTCTGGCGTCACGTGAAGTTGCAGGTACGCTTGTGCCAAATCCAGGGTGCTGAAGACCTTGCCTCCCCTCAAGTGGCTGAGGAAGTGGGTAGTCTGCCTTCTTTGATACTTGCTTCACTGTGCAACGGTAGTCGCCGCATATTCGCAACGAGCCATTTTCCTTCCGAACCAGTACGAGAGGCGTTGCCCAGTCCGAATGCTGCGCTGGCTCGATTATGCCTTCACTTTGCAGTCGATCCAATTCAGCCTCTACAGCTGACCGCAGCGCGAAAGGAACCGGCCGTGCTTTTAGGAACTTCGGTTTCGCTCCTTCCACGAGGTCGAGTTGTACCGCAGGACCGATGTGTCCTGAGATGTCCTCGTCGAATACAGATTGGTACTTGTCGAGAAGCTTCGAAACAAGTTCGTCGTCGGATACATCATTGATGCCCGTGATCTGTATACCCAGATGAGGAAACCAGTTTCGTCCAAGGAGGTTACAACCTGCTCCCTTGATGATAACAAGTGGTAATGTAATGGTCTTGTTTCTGTGCGTAACAATCACCGTTGCACATCCGAGAACTGGAAGAGACTGTCCTGGCCATGTGCGTAGGAGAATGTTGTCAGTCTGAAGCCGTGGTGGTTCATCTGTCCACGTAGCTTTGAACGTGACCTCACTGATGAGTGCGCAGGCTGCACCCGAGTCGACTTCGAAATGCAAGAACTTGCTATGTACGCGTAGCCGAGTCATGACCTTCTGCGTGCTGGACGCGTCGATTAAGGTGTTGAGCTCGTAAAGAGCCATGTCTGGTGAGTCCTGCTGAGTCGTCACTGGTGCTGAGGTAGCTGTCGAAGTTCCTTGTCGGAGATATTCGATGCTATTGCTCGTTTTTGCCTCTTTCCGCTTTTTCAGGCAGGCCTTTTCAATGTGTCAGCGTTTCTTGCAGTAGTTGCAGGAGGCTGTCTGGAACTTGCAAGTGTCCGGATTATGTTGCGCGTTAGAACGCCAACAGCGTTGTTTCTTCTTTGGGGAAGAGGTACTCGTACTCGAGTGACCTTGGTTGTCTGTCTTGCAGATACTGTGCAGGATTCGTGAATCTCTTTAAATTCGGTTTTCACGTTCTTCTGCTTTTCAACGGCGTTTTCAGCTCGCAGTGCGAGGTCGAAAGCTTTCTTGAACGTCAAGTCCATTTCTGCGAACAGCCGTTGCTGGACCTGCTCGTTCCGAAGACCGCAAATGAAACGATCACGCAGCATGACGTCCTGAGGCAGCATTGTCGGATTCGCCGCAGTGTCTGCGCTTGTTCCAAAATTGCAATCTGCCGCTAGCTTCTTGAGCGCCGTGACGTAATCACTGACCGTTTCGTCGTGCCGTTGGTACACGTCGCTGGAATCGAGCCCTGCAGAAGACCTCAGACGGTTGTGGATCGAAGTGAGCCTTGAGCATCGCGACTATGTCCTCGTAGCTCACTTGGTTGGGCTGCTTGGGTTGAATGAGGGCGCAGACGATGTCATAAGTCTGTTCCCCGCACAGCGTTAGCAGATCAGCACGTTTCTTCGATGCGTCCGTAATGTCGTTAGCCCCGAAGAAGAACTGTAGCCTCCCATACCAGGATCTCGAGGAGCCGGAGCTGCCACTGAATTCGGGTAGCCGACCAAAGTGAGGCGTCGCCATGTCGTTTCCTTGACGTCGGTGGAGTGCCGATGAGTCCAGTCTTCCTCGTCGCCAACTGTTACGTCTGTACAGCCGCTTGTGGCTGTAGACGATTTATTAAAGTACAGGAAAGTAAACAAGTTCAGAAGCGTCGCTCAAGCGTTGGAGTCACTCCTGGCCAACGTTCGACACCAGGCTCGCGCTCGTGCCACAGCGCCAGTACAGTCGCGCGCACTTCGTTGTCATCTTTTAAGGCGACATTTCAGCAAAGATCAGTGACCTGCCAGTTATTCCAAAAGAAGGGACACAAAGCACATCAGTCTACAATCAGAAAGGTGGAAAAAACTGCATTTGTAATAAGATCAAGAAAAGGACAAAAAGAATGCGATATGCCTGTAGTGGAAGGAGGAGCACAGCGACACAAAGCCAGGTATTGCGATATACATGAGCTAACGCGGCGGTACTAAGGAGAAGCTTAGTATTTCCAAAGAGGATGACAGGTCAGAAAAAACCGGTGACATTTATAGACAGGTCAGTTAGATATCTTCCCGAGGCCCAAATTCAAGTATCAATGCTGTTTTGCACAGGGCTTGTGACAGGAAAATGTGTGGAGGACCCCCTTTATGAGCTTTCGATTCCGTCAACGACAACATTATGCTAAGTAAGCTTTGTGACTACAGCTTCCGAGGCAACGTTCACCAGCTTCTTACATCCTATCTACCGAAACGACAACGACTACCCAGACGTTCCCGCGATTTTGAAAAACATTGGAGACAGTATTGGAGCTACATAGGATTTCGGGGCCCATGCTACACTTAAAACTTCATTAGACCAATGTTGGCTACCAGTCATCAAACATTGGAAAAGTTGGGACAAATGGTTCTAGACAACATTGTCCATCCTTTGTATTTTCAATATTGGCAAGCTTCTATAAACAATGGCAGCTCGAACCTTTTTTACCAGCCTTTATTGATGGCTGTTCCATCATTTCTTGCCAGCATTCCTCGTTGAATGAGCCACCGTTTTGTTGCCAGCCTCCTTTATTGGCGTATCCAATATTTTCTCCACCTTTTTTATTAGCCGTTATTTAAATTTCCAGCGTTATCATGCGGTACGTGGGGACAAACCGACGACTTCTAAAGAACCAAAAACCATGGACATGAAATGATCGAATAAGAGCGAAGGGAAAACATGCGTTTCACTCAAGTCAAAAAAAAAACCGGAGTCACACAAATCAAAGCACCTTTGCTAGGGGCGATTACATAATCTGCCGCAACGGATACGAGAAAGCCCACCACGTGTCTATTTACAAATCGAAACATCTAAAGCAAATACGTAGCAATACATGCCATAATAAAACCGGCACACACCAAAATGAGGGAATGGGCACAACGGAACACACAATGAGTAAAATAAACGAATGAATAAATGCAATACAAAGCTTTCATGAAAACCTTTAGAACTGTCGGAAGACATTGAGACTTCTCTGTTCAGTTCACCTGAAGAGTCCTGTCCAAAGAAGCGCAGGGCTGCCACTTTCTCACTATCCACAAGTTTGTAGTCGCAAGTTCCGTGTCCGTAGTCTACTCTGGGGTTCTGACCTGGGAAACTTGCCGGTTTCAGCAGATATCGGATGCCTGTGCGAGAGAGCATTGATGTCCGAAAAACCTATGCGGAGTGAAAGCCGCTTCGCCTGTCTCACCCCCAGCTCGCTACGAAGAAATATGTCAAACAGGTGTGCAAAGCAAAACGGATAAGTTCAGCCTGCGCAGCTCCCTCCCCCCTACCCCCCCCCCCCCCGTGCTGTGGTACTCTTCAATGTTCGGCGGGTTCGAGTGTCTGCTGCTGGAGGTAGAAGGTTCACAAAAGTTTTTCTTTTCCGCGCAATATTTTGGATATACCGTATTTGCTCATGGATAGCTTATACGGTACTTACTCGCGCATGCCATGTAACTGGCGCTTTTTTTTGTCCACGAATATAGGCGTTCAAGAAGGTCCATAAACTGCATGGAAATTTCGAAAACACTTCCGAAATAGCGTCCAAAGGGTCCTGTCCTGGGTTGAGCTAAGATCTATAAAATGAGACATACAATAATGTGAAGGCAGCTTTTATTCAACAGAACTTCTACTTTCACGAACTCAATTGCGGGCTACATTAAAAAAACATTAGCAGAAAGCTGGATGGGCGACTCAGAATCGCTGTTACTGGTGCTTCAGCGGCGTCTCCACACTCCAGTATCAAGCGTAACTCATATTCACGTGTCGAAATCTTCGTGGCAGAACGGCTCTCAGTTAATCCTCCAATGCTATATTAAATTTGTTTCGTAGGTATCGCCAACACGTCGCTACTAAGCAACCAAAATGCGAGAGGCTATGGCAAAGCGTCGACTACCGTACACAATACTCAAAAATAAGGCAGCGTTCGCCTGTGCCACGTGGCCCTGGGTGCCACGCGGAGAGCATGCGAGTAATATTTTTGCATAAACCCTACATAAAGTTGGGATTGCAGAAATTACGTGTGGGCGCTAATTATGACACTGCACACGATATTTCATATATATCAACGCGTTTCAAATGAAAAAGAAATGATTGCTTCCTATATGTCAGTTGTACTTGCCAATGTGAGCAAGATACGCGCGACACTATTTACGTCGGGATATTGTCTCGCAACAAGCAGTGGCTGTCCTGCATTGGCGAAACCAGCTAGAATGGCTGGACAGTAACATAACCTACTCCGATTGTTCTTCAAATATGGCTTTGACAACAGATAAAGTGGCCCGCTGTGCCATGCATGGGGGCTCGGAAACCACTAACATGCTGCTGGCCATTTTTGACCATGTGATGGCGCTGTAGATGTAGTATGCTCAACTTTGAATGTGCGCCTTCTAGCCTATTTCACACACACTTAGCTAGAATTTGTCGAAATAAACAACTGCGTAAATTTTAGAGATAATTTTTCCTGCTGCACTGAATACAAACACAATGACTTTTCTGAATTCATTCGCTGCACCGACTTGAGCTAGTGTTCCCTTCATTTTGGTAAAACCGGAAAAACCTTTGTCCCCGGCATATCACGAGTACTTGCCGATGTTACTAACATAGATGCTACAACCCCTGTGTGCAGACAATATTGTGCGACACGGAACATTGAAAGCCCAACATATGTGATGCGGTGAGATTGATTGGAAAATATATATAGCCTGCCGCCATTAAATAACCAAGATTGATAGAACTATGTGGAAACTGGCCCATCATTACTATGCTTGTGGACTGGCCCTACCAAAAATTTATGTTGACTGGAACTATGTCCTACTTTCCCCTTCTTCACAGGATGGAAGAACCAATATTGCAGAATGAATGGTTACCATGGGCTATTGTTGGAGGCCTTGATAGATGGAATTTCCAATGCCGGCTTATGAGTGGCATCACAGGGCCTTTATTGGAGCTTCGTTAGCCAACAAAAAAGCAATATTGGCCAGAGGATCTCTGCTGCCTGGGGAGTAGTGATGCATGGTGTCATTCCTCCACTCAACCAAAAGTGCCTGGGGTACTCACGACTCACTTATAGGACCCACCCTTTTTTCTCTGTATGCTAAGGATTCCCCCTCCATCCTGCTGTACTCAAAAGCCTTAACGTACGCAGATGATACGGCGCTAATTTTTGTTGGTGACAGTCTTAGTGATATCTAAAATAAAATTATGAAGCATTAGAGAGGGTACATTTAAGGCTTAAACGAAACCACCTATACATCACACAAGTAAAACTAAACATATGGTGTTTCACTCAACTTGTTTCTAGATAGTACACTACTACAGCAATTAGCCTCGTTTAACTACATAGGGGTCATGCTTTACTCGGACCTGAACTGGACATCGCATATAGAAAAGACGTGCTCCAAGCTAGCACATGGTTGTCACTCGTTATTAAAAGCCCGCGAATGTTTTGGAGCAAAGATTCTTCGCATCCTCTGTTTTGCATTCGTGCACAGCCTCTTGATCTACGGCAATTGCGTCATGGGGCAGTACATACGAAAGCGATTTTGAAATCTATTAGCCGCCTGCAAAAGAGGGCACTTAGAATCATTACTTTCTCAAACAGGGCAGATAGTGCGAAACAATTATTTCAACTGATGCGTGTTAATCCGCTGGACTATGTTCACGTGTGCAGTGTTGCTGATTTACTGCACAGAATAATAAAACATAACCCATTTCATTCAATCACCCTTAAGCTACCCGCGCGCAGTACAAGAGCCGCACCAAACAACCGCTTCAGTTTACCGGTTGCAAGAAATGCCTACGGTCAAAGGCTCGTAGAATTTCATCGCGCACTCATTCGGAACAACACACCAACTGACGTGAAAGAGGCGAATAATTTTTCTATGGCCTTCAAGCACTTCATGTTCAACTATTAAGTCTTACAATTCTATAAGTGGGTACTTCATCTGATGTTTCTCTCTGTGTAATTGAATCACGTATTTTTTTTTAAATATCTGTATCGAACCCTGTTCCCTTCCGCCAATGTTGTGACCGCTTGCACAATTATGTAGGCATGTCACACAACTGGTTCCGTTTCTAGCCTGTTAGGCTATGGGACCAAAAAAGTGAGTACAAAGTTCTTGTGTTACGTGGATTTTGAAGTTTAATAAAATGAATGAATGAATGAACGAACGAATGTACTTCTGAAAGATATACGAAGCGAAGTTAAAGGCCATTACGACTGACGTGGCTTCGCTACGTGAAATGAACAATATTAAACGTCCTGCAAATCAACGTTACTAGAATAAACTGAGTTTCAAAGCTCCTCCGGAGAGGCGGTCCGCTCGGCGGTCGCGAGAACTAGTGGCGCTGTAGTCACGTCTTGCGTCTGCCGTTGGCTCCCGCCAACCGGCGCTTGTTCTGACGGCGCAGGCGACGTGCACGTGGGTTGCAGCAACTGGTACGCTTTGTTCACTCGTAATTTTTGTAACTGTTTTTGCCCATGCGAAGTGCCTTGGACGAAGACACATACGTCATGTACGACGCCTAGCGAAGCGCCACAGGATCATTTACGCGCGGTATGCCGACTTTCTTTGCGCCGGGGTGCAAGCACGGGGTGCATCGTTGCAGACACCGCACCGATGACCCCGGTTCACTCCACTTCGGACCACAAAAGACCCTACGAGGTTCTGAAGGTGGAAGCAAGCTTAACATCGCAAAGTTGAAAGCTTACACAGAAATGCAAACTCTGCCATCTTCATTTTCAGCATTGCGACATTATAAAGCACTATCTTCACGTTTTTGCTGGAAAATAAGTTTTGATCTCTCGGGTAAAGTGGAAGCTAGCGCTTGGTAGCTTGTTCGCAGCACTTCCACCCCATGATCTAAGACGAATTGTTCGGGGTCAAGGAGCGAATCCCCGAAAAAACGCATTCCCGCTAAAGCCCAGTGCCCAGCTCGTCGGAGGAGGAGACGTCAGAAGTAGAACAGCAAGACGAAGGACAAGCGATTAGCAACACAGCCGGGACACAGAATTGCCTTCGCATCACATTCATATTCGATCACTTGTCCACTGTCGCGCTGCATTCAAAGCAATGGCTTTTTGAGTGTTTTTACGACGGGATAACGAACAGTAAGTGCGGAATATTTTACACTCGCCAGCTGGTGCACGGGGACTTGCTTGTGCAAAAAAATGTTGTAGTTGATGCGCAGTTTAACTACGCAGTGAACAGCTAGAGAACTCAACACAAACAGCTATGCTGCAGGCATGGAACATCTGCTCTGCGAAGTTGACAAGCTGAAGGTGTATGAACGCTAGCGACAGAGTATGCGCAAAAAACTACTTGGTTCTCACGTCACGCCCCATCAGTCCGAATTGTTTAAGGCACCGTAGAAAGGAGTTACTGCAGAGACCTGCGAAGGCCAACCATTAAGAATCTTAAGATGAAAAATCTCAGAAGAATGTTGTTTTGGGGTCACAACAGCTTGCGAGAAGCTGGAGAAAGAAATCATGGAACTGAAATGAGTTATAGAAACGACCTCGCAGGAGTGCTTGAACAAGCAGCTAGACTGCCTTCCACCACTCGAAAAGGTGGCGGCTGCAACTGCATTTCGCAAAATAACTGCAAAAGCACCGTGTTGAATGTGGTACAATGCAGAATGGTTGCAGAATGTAGAACTGCGTGCTTGTACGAATCGCCAGCCCACGGGCCTACAGGCTGCTGATAGACCTGAACATGCTACGACTGCTAACCACGAGCCGGCTGGCACTAATACTGAAGGGCATTTAATGTAAATCAAGCCGTCTGTCTTGAAGCCATACAAATTCAAAGGAGCAAGCAGCTTGGGGATGCTTGTTGATCCCAGTCAAAAAAAGTCAGTTGGTCCAACTGGATATACATTGGTTTGCAAAGGGATCCCAAATGGTGTGGCAAACATCAATGGGACAGTCCAACTGTACTTGACAGTTCCACCTGGCCGTGCCAGTTGGCACAGAATTTTCCATTTGGCCTCCCATTCAGAATACCTGTAGTCCAGTTGGTTGCGAACAGTTGGATTGGGAACCCATTGGGACAGCCGTTTTCCAATTGGAATATTTGGATTGTCCAGTTGGATGTCCGATTACGGTTTATTCAAGCTTTTCCATCATCAGAATGCTTGAAGATTGCCGAGTCTTGTTGTTTACGCTATATGAATTTGTTTGACATTAAGGAGTGATTGGTAGGGCAGTTCTAATTGGGAGTGACTTTTTCATCATTTTGTATGTCTAGTCGGAAGTTAATTGGTTCAACCAGATGGTTTCAATGGGTCTTCACTGACAACCCAAATTGTTTCAAATGGAAGACACACAGGTGTGAGACACTTTGAAATAAGAAAATAGCCTAATACATATTTTTGCAGGTGTAACAACATTGATTACATAAAATATCTTTGTACTTTGCTCAGGTCATGGGACCACAGTATTGATTTCATCTTTGCAGTAGCGGATCTGCCAAAAAATTGCCTGTATTTTGTGAAAACGTGGCACTGCCATGCAGGTCAGAATACGCCTGATGGACGTGATCATATCCGAGTACATAGCGTCAGTGGAGCATTCTTTTTGGTTTTGTACTTGTCCACTGGAAGTCTTCTCTAATGTTTTGCTCGCGCAGTCAGACTGCGTCCACTGCGTGGTTTCTATGGTGTGACAGATGAGATCTGTGTTAATGACCAAAATTCACAAAAAAAAGATTTTATTAATATCCCGTTGGTTGACCAGTTGGATCGAACTGGTTTGCAAAAGCAATCCAGTTGCGCAACCCGTCAGATCTACATGGTTTAACGATTGGCCACCATTTATTTCGAAATGGCTACCATTTGAATACAGTTGGGGCGCCAGTTGAATTCAATTGGCCCTCCCAGTTATTTATTCATATTAAGTCACCTAAAGGGTGGCGAAAATCCAACTGGTCCAACACCAATTGGTGGCAATTGGAAATTTTCCAGTTGGACCCATTTGGTTTTTTTTGAGTGGGATGAAATGAAGCTCAGTCATTCTTACGAGTTCAACAAATATACCTACAAAGTAGAAGGTTTTGTTGGTCACGGTAGAATCGTGAAGGAGGGCACAGCTGCCAGTTAGCCTAGCATGCGTTGGTGTTTATGTTCGTGCCCATGTTTGAAGGATGGATACAAGTTTTGACACAAAGCGCGCCCCACCTGGCCGTGTATTAGCCGAGCTTGTGCCCGAAACCGTTTTGCAGCTGCGCGTGATGAGCGACGATTTCGGGAATAACAAGTTCTTGTGGCAGTAGTTTGGCGTTAGGGTGCCATTTCAGACAGCAGGAATAAAAGTTAAACGCCAGTGCTATCCAATGAGCAATGCATGCGGGTCGATGCATACAGACGACCGTACGCATATCCACTTAAGCAGTGCACAAATCGGATGCGGGAGCGTCGACTGGAAGGACGATAAATGTTTAACTTTCGCAATAGTACTAAAAAGCTGCCGTGCGCAAATGCGCGGCGGACCGCCGCTGTGCTTCGTCGTAGCAGACGACGCGCCGAGAGTAGAGCAAGACGTGACTGCAGCGCCGTAAGTTCACGCGACCGCCGTTCGGACCACCCTCCACCGCTGGGCGAGATAGAGAGCTGCGAAACTGTGTTTATTCTAGTAACGTTGCTGCAAACAGTGCTACACCATACAGTAAATGTCGAAATGTACGGAGCAGCAAATAATAACCATAATACAATAGGATGAAAATTTGCAAAAGAAGCCACACAGACATATAAAATTAAATATCGTGGCTCTTTCCATAGTATACAAAATAAGTACAAAAGACACATAAGTGCAATTATACAATATATGTTTATACACACATCTATACATAATGTGAAGTTGTGACGATAACGCCGTTTTATTAAGGCTTGAGGCTACGGAGAACGGTTCACACCAACGCATATTGAACTCTAGATCACAACCTACAGTGGAGAATGATTAAGAAATCTAGGTGATGATGATTATGTACAGATGAAGTAGAAGAGACTAATAAATGCCCACACTAATTCCCGCGTACAAGAGTGCTCATCCTGGCCGCAACTCAAGGGAACGGAGAGTGCCGGGTCAAAGGTTTCATACTTGCCACGTGGACAACTTCCGTAGCACGGCAGCGGTGGTCAATTGGGACGACAACAGGTGTCACGCAGTAGTTGACGGCGGAGGCCTGTGCCAAGACCTTGTAAGCGCCGATGAAGCGAAATTAAAACTTCTCACATGAGCCAGGGGTGCGAACTGGTGTCCAGAGCAGCACCTCATCACCAGGGCTGAAGGACATGACGCGGCGATGTGCATCATAGTGCTCCTTGCGGTCAGTGTTCATGCGAACGAGCTGTCGACAACGTAGGAGACGGGAAAGGTTCTTCAAGAGTCGATGAAGGTCCCTTGATAGGGGCCGCGAAGAAAGAGACGTCAAGAAAGTAAGAGGGCGAGCGGCCATAGACAAGGTAGAGCGGCGAGTACCCGGTTGTGCATTGTACAGCAGTATTATATGCAGAAGTTACAGATGGCAAAATGTTGTCCTAGTTTGTGGTGTTTGTTTGAGTGTACATGGCGATCATGTCGGAGAGCATGCGGTGCAATCACTCAGTTAAGCCGTTGGTCAGTGGGTGATAGCTGGAGGTTGTCCTGTAGATGGTTCCGGAGGAATTGAGTCGTCGACTATTCGTGAGAGGAATGCTTTTTCGCAGTCGCTCGGATGACGCGAGGAGCTGCATGACGGAGTATTAAAGCTCGAAGTGTGAATTCAGCGACTTCAGAAGCGGACGCTGAACGCACACACGCGGTGTCGGCGTAGCGTGTCAAATGGTCCACTGCAGTCACGATCCATCGATTACCGCTAGAAGCGAAAAGAAGGGGACCGTAAAGGTCAACGTTGACTACTTCGAATGGTTCTGATGGACGTGGGATCCGTGGCAACTGTCCGCTTGGCAGTGTTGCATGGAGCTTTCCACGCTGACAACTGGCGCAAGAAGAGATATAACTCCTTGCACTGGCAGACCTGCCTGACAAATAGAAGCGAGCTTTGATGCAGTCATACGTTTTCCGAAAACCAAGATGGCCAGAAGTCATATCGTCGTGAGAAGCCTGAAGCACTTGAGGCCGAAGAGAGCGAGGCGGGACAGGCACCCAGCACTGGTTGTCGGGGTGGTATACATGGCGTTATAGGACGTGGTCTGCAATCTTGAACTATGTCAGCTGACGACGATTGCGGGCGATAGGTGTGCGCAGTTCTTTGAAGGCGGGCTATGATGCACTGCCAATAAGGGTCTGTAAGCTGATGCGATTGGAATGAAGGGCTGTCATGCGGCGGTACTTGGTCCACAGTAACTAAGGACGTAGGGTACGATGAGATACTTTGCGAGAGTTTGTGATATAAGGTGGTTGAAGGCCCAATGCCCTTTGGCGCAGGAAGTGGACAGCGAGAAAGTACTTATGCATCCTGGTGTTTTCTACCACTCTTCTAGGTGATGGTAAAGTCGTACTCTTGGAGACGTAGAATCCACCGACTAAGGCGCCCGGACAGGTTCTTTACGTCGAAAGCCAGCATAAGGTGTGATGGTCCGACGTGATAGTGAATGTGGGCCATGAAGGTAAGGTCGAAATTTTTAAACAGACGATACGATGGCTAGATTTTCTTGTTCATTGATGGTGTACTTCTCGGCATTTGTGAGAACGCGGCTTACATACGCAACGACCGGTTCACGTGAAGAGTGCTGTTGCTGTAGGACAATGCCACCGATGCCGTGACCACTGGAGTCCGTATGCTGGAAAGCAGGTGCGGTTTCGCCAAAATGGCACAGTACCGATTCAGAGGTTAAAGCGCGCTTGAAGTAGTCAAAAGCTGATTTGCATTTGGCAGCCCACACAAAGGGAACATGAGATCCGAGTAGTTTGTGTAAAGGGGAAGCTGTTGTGGCGAAGTCGCGTATGAATCGGCCAAATAAGTGAGTGCCGAGAAATTGAGGAGATCTTTGGCCTTCTCGGGACAAGGAAAGCGCAGAACTGTTGAAACCTTCTCAGGATCAGGGCGAATGTCATCCTTGCTGACAATGTAGCCTAACACCTTGATTGTCTTGCTTACGAAATGGCACTTCTTGGTGCTTAGCTGAAGTCCATCACTGGCAAGGCACGTGAGAACTTCATCCAGATGGTGCAGATGCTGAGGGAAGATTGACGAAAAAATAACGATATCATCTAAGCAGCATTATAGTAGTGCTCTAACAAGAGGATCGCAGAGGCAGTACTCCGAAGGGAATCTTCCGATTTGTCTCTGAGAAAACGTTCGTAGTCTCGAGCATATGTTGTGCATCGTCTTCGTCGCTGCCAGCCTATAACTGGGCAAGGACAAGTGCGCGGCAATATATACATCTGCATATACATGGGTTTGATACGTAGAATTTAGAAATAAATGAGGAATCTAGCCTGTAATTTAGTGGAGACATGATATTTACACTAATGTATTCACGCGTAGATCCTTGATGTGATGTTTGAACTGCGTTATTTACAGGTTTAATTGTTTACCTGAACGATTTAGCAACAATGGTGCGCGATATGCAGTTAGAGCCCTACCGTACCCAGTCCTTGTAGCAGCAACGTGAATTCGTTGTCTACAGAGCGAGTGTTTGGGCCGATTTCGTGTGAAAGCGACTCATACACTTGCAGTCGCATTGTGAAGTTGTTTTTTATAAATGTAAAGTAATAACTTGTATTCATACAACTTTCTTCCTTTAAAGGTATGCCGTGCTTTATACACAGTGGACTGCTAGACATATCGCTTCTGTCACCATGATAATCTTCCAATATACAGAGCACTTTTTCCTGTAACACTTCCAATTTGTGAAATTCTTCTCACTTGTAGTGCACCGTACAAGCAAGCTATAACTCAAACACGAATAAAAAAGAGCATAGCAACTCCTATTAGTGAGCCAAAGCGGTATAAGTGGGATTAGTTTTAATATCCACCCAACAGTCTTGCTCACTTCGGATGTGAAACTGTCGATATCGATATTTCAGGACAAATTTTCTTGAACGAGACTCCGATAAACTTTTGGATTTCACCTCCTCCAGCCTTTGGTTTTTGACCAAGATGTTAATGTCGTCCTCGTAGGGCTTGTTGATAGGCTGGGATATGATGTACTTACTCTTAGATATATTAAGCATGTGCTTATTTTGATGAACCTATTTTTCTAATTGAACTAAATATTCAGTTACCTCAGCTTCAAGGCGCATGAGTATTGTACCAGTAAAAATATGCATCATCCGCGTAAATAATTAGTTTTGGGGAACGTGGAATGTCACACAGATCATTAATACAAGTTATAAATAGTAACGGTTGAAGGATTCAACTGCGTTGCCCCATATTTTGCTGTTTTCATTGCGAAATCAATGCTACCAACCTTTACAAACTTGTTTCTTGCGGTCAGATAACTTTTAACTTGGTTAGCTGCCACGCCCCTTACCCCATAATCATGCAATCTGGATATTAGAATGTCGTGTTTTACTGTATGAAAGGCCTTTGTCAAATAAGCGAAAATACCTATGGTGTGTGTGCTGTCTTCCATGTTCCTTAGTATCTCTTCTTTGGTATATAATAGCGCCGAATCCGTAGACCCGAAATTTTTGAAACCCATACTTTGCTTTAGTAATTATCTGGTGCTTTGTGGAAAAGCACTCAAGTCTGGTGTGTATAACTCTTTCAAAAACGTTTGAGAGTACCGGCGAAACACATGTGGGAGGGTAGTTGGATAGTACATTCCTAGCAACCCTTTTTGGTGATAAGGCAAACGCGAGCCAATTTTGGTTCTGAAGGAGAAATGCCGGTTTCTAACATTGCGTTCATGACAAATGAAAGAGGGTGTTTAATTAGGGACGCTACATATTTTGCCGGGCTGACTACTATTGCGTCAACACCTACAGCAACATTATCACGCATTTTACTGATTATTCTTTGAATTTCACAAGGTGTGACCGGTAAAAGAAAGAGTGTGATAGACGCTTCCTATCTGCTACAGGCGGATCTGTTGCACCACAAGGTGAATCTGTGTGGTCGCTAGCGTTAACAACATATTCATTTATCACTGACAGAGCTTCGACGTCTGTCTTACGGTCTGCCAAAGCAGTGATATCAACGTGATCTTTTGTATAACGTTCGGTTAAATTCTTTATCTCATTCCAGATTTTCTGGGATTATTGTAGATTCTTTAAAATGTGCATTGATTTTACGATACGCTATGCACAACCACAGAGCTTTGCCAGGCGCTGAGTACCAAACAAATCGATGCACACTCTTTATCTTTCTCTCCTCCTTCCGCCCGTCAGCAGCAGTTTTTCCAGCGTAAGTCATGTGCGAAAGGTCATGTGGTCATGGCTGAGGTCATGTGTGCAAGCAAGAAAAAAACAAGAAAGAAGCAAGGAAGACGCGCGCATGACGTCAGCTATTCGCATGCGAACGCCGCACCTTGGGCATTGCACAGAAGTGCATGCGCATCTTGGCGACCTGAAATAATGATGGTAGTTTTTTGGCCCACCCGAAAAGGAACGATGTGCTAAACAGCTTTCGCTCTTGAAACGATGTCCGAAGCCAATTTGTTATCAACCAATTTGTTCGGCCGTAAGTCCATGGACTCATTCATGAAGGTTTGTGATCCCCTACTCTAGTGCCCGTGAAGGCGCTGCGGATAATGTTCCAAAAAAAGTAACGAAACGGTAGCATATTTGCTTGCTTCGCTGCAAATGAAGTCGAAAGATGAGTCTTCTCCTGCCCCTGATATGTAACACCGCCTCCTCTCTGAACTCCCTCCCTCACGCTCTTCCCCTGTCCTCTCGCTCCTCCCCTAAATGACGTATTGGAAGTTTTACTGAATTCAATTTTTAAAGTTCCCTGCTTTCGCCCTCCTCTCGCGCCTTCTGTTGTACAGCGCCGGCGGCAGCGGCGCAATCAGTGGCGCTGTCGAACGGACACTGCTTTCATTCTCAAAATGGAGAGGATCCGTAAAGACAGGAAGTGACGGTGATGAGTGACGCGTGCACGATAACTGTCTCTCTGCGGAGGCGAGCACGCTCCACGGCTAGTGGCCGAGATAGAGCATGGGATAGTAACGGCAAATACCTGTTTTGCAGTTTCCGGCTCGCTTCTGTTAGGCACCATTTCTAACATAATGATTTTTCATTTAATAATGAAGAACTAGTCCCACGTGTATTCCTAATTAAACAAATCCTGTGTATCATGGTTATTTATGTACATGATCTTGATAGTGTTTCCTCAAATAGGCCTGTTTTCTATACCCTGTATCACGTTGACGTGTAGGACCCCGTCACCGAGGCCTACTTTTATGGTTCGTTTTCATGGCCAGTGCGGTTGAATCGTGTGACACGAACTTACATACAGACATGGAGGCGGAATAAGTCCTTTGCAGTTAGGTAGCCCAAGAAAAATTATCGTCTTTAAAAGCTTGCAGTCGTCATTGCGCTGCTTTCCGCAGTATGAATCTAAGCCATACTTCGAATAAAACACATACCTTGAGGCCTGACCCAATCTCCGTAGCGATGTCCCTTATGCGCCAGACTAAGGGCAGGCAAAAGCCAACAGTTGTAGCTACAAAAAAGCCGTTTCTGTAGCGGGCTATGTTGAATACTGGTGGAGCCCAAGGGATTAAGGTCTGGTACAGCTGAAAAGTTTAAAACGCTTGGTTTTAGCACATGAATATTTAGAACTGACATTTGCTTAGGTACCTCCTATTCATCGCCACAACACCAATGACAAGCGTGCGCTACGTGATTACTCGAGGCTAACTGTGGCAAACCACATGGCACCTGCATATTTGGCGGAAGCTTCGAAAGCCTTTAGAACCTAATTTCAATGAGGAGTTAACTAAGGAGAACAGACTTGATAGCGTGTGCCGAAGGCATAGAAATGCGCATCAGTGCCCAGGCAGCATAAAGTACAGGGCCAATATTCGTTCTGTGGCTGCCAAGAGTGGCCCATCTATGGCCTATACTTGTCTCATGTATCAGGTGCAACACTGTGAAACCTAGCCCTCTTGTTTTCGCTGCGTACTTCCACGGCCAAGTAGTACCCCGTTGCTAGCGCTGAGCTAGAAACAACATAAGCTTCGCGATCAACCTTAAAGCATGAACATTTCTCATCAGCTTTGCGAAAACCGTTTGCAATGCTGCCAAAACACTATAAATAGGCGAGATTATATTTTATGTTTTTCCTGTCTTTTCGTATCGGGTATTTGCTCTCCGCGCAACCCTGGCCGCCGCGTTTTGTTTACTCCCACGGTGAGTTTCCGAAAAATGGCGCTCAGCTATGTAGCCAGGACCAGATCGTCTGTGCGCGTTTTCTCGATAATGTTCACGTCGAAGTTGTCAAGGAATCCCAAGCAATTAAATGCAGATATGTAAGCCCATGCCAGGATGTGTTTTGCAGTGACGTCTGCCCGACAAGTACTGAGTGTTGTGAGTGAGGACACCGGAGTACCTCCTCGTACCATCGCGAAGTTTAAGGAGGAGCATTTGCGTGAACCGTTAGTGTCTCTAAAGAAAAGACATCACAACGTGAAGGGGTGAAGCTTGGTAACGTGACAGTTCAAGGTTCATTCCATCCGTCTGAAAGGGCAGAACATGTACGCCAAGATGGAGGTTCCAACACAGGACAGTAAGCGAAGTGCTGTAAACGAAGACGACAACTTAGTAACTTCACGAAAACGACCTTGGGGAGGTTAATGAAGGGTACAGGCTTCACTTTTGACAAGAGAAAACGGTATATAGGGCTATGGCGGCGGCGAGCTCTTCAAGCTGCTGTAAGACAGCTTTTATCCGCCGCTACTTTGTCAACTGCTCTTAAGCAAAAACTGCTCTTAAGCAAAACATGCTCTAAGCGAACCTTTTCTTCTTTTGTAATATTTTTTCATCACTTGATTCCTTTATATCCCTTATGTGCATTTTTTCGTTTTAGTATTGTGTAACGCTGTTATGGTAAATATGTAACTTTTCTATTTTTACTATATATTTTAAGTAATAACTGCATCTTTATTTTTTTCGCACTCTTTAGTTTCTTGCTGTTACTTACCTTTCATGTACCCCACTAATTATAGGAGGTCCCCAGGACAGTTTCTTGCTTTGGGACCTTCTGAGGCTGTATGTATTACATAACCCGTTTTTTTGTACATGGTAAAACAAATAAACTTGACTTGACTTGGCTACTTTGTCAACTTTTTTAGACCGAAATAAACCTGATTTATTTATTGATTGACTGATCGAGCGCAGTGATATCATTGCCTGGCATTGCAGGTGTAGCCGACACGGCGACGCTCGGCAGGGAGCGAAAGACTAACGATACGAGCGCGTACATGCGAGGTTGCGCTCTAAGCGTCTGATGCTTGGTGTCGGTTTATCGACCTTTTCGTCCGATGGGGGGAGGCTCAGAGCCCAAGGGTGCTGGATGGATACTTCGATTCCGCTTCACGTCCATTTCTTTGTCGCGCGAGGGACGTTATGAACACTTTATCTCGAAGATCTGCTTCCAGTTCTTATACGTGATTATCTTCCTGGAGCGATGCGTTGTAAGTGATCTCCAAAGAGGTGGTGTCGGAGGTTCTAGTTTTGCGTGCTGGTTGGATGAAGCCGGTAGTCTTGTTAAAAGGTTCTGGCGTGAAACGTAGATACGTGCCTATTGCGTCGGTATTCACCCTTTTAACTGATGATTTCTTCATGGCCTGGTGCCACATGGTCAAGTACTCTTGCTTTCGAAGACCATCGCTTCTCACCTTCCATACGAGCAGTTTCTCATGCCTTGAAATCATTCACTTTCGTTGTCCTCATTGGGGTCGGTTTGTAAAAGCTTGGCTGCGTAATGGGCTGAATGAACGAAGACCGCACCTCAGGGAACAGCTCATTACCAATTCACTGGGGATGTACCCCATTCGAGAGAAGTGTAGTAGTCGTGCAAGCCTAGGTAGAAACGTTCTCTTGCCTCGTGGGTCTTCTTGAGGATGTTTCATTGCATGCACGCCCTTCTCAGCGCATCCATTCGAGCGCGAAAACCGGGGACTTGAAGTTGTATGCTTGAAGTCCTATAATTTCGTAAAGCGGGTGAACTCCCTTTAGGTAAGCTGTGGTCCATTTTTCCTTAGAACTTCCATGTGGCACTTCGTGCCTGGCGAAACTGGAAGACATTTTGCATATCACTGTTTGGGCAGAGGTGTCCTTAGGTTTTCGACATCGGATAATTGGAGTAAGAGTCCTAGACAACCAGATAGGTTTTACCTGTGTAATCAAACAGGCCCCCCCTATCCTTGTCGATGAAGACAGCGGTGTTTCTCCCATTGAAACTATGCTTTTTCTGAGCATACGAATTCAGCTTGTTGCCCCGCCACGGTGATCTAGTGGCTACGGTACTCGGCTGCTGATTCGAGGATCGCGGGATAGAATCACGGCCGCATCAGCTGCATTTCGATGGAGGCGCGACGGCGAGGCCCGTGTGCTCTGCGATGTCAGCTCAGGTTAAAGAGACACAGGTGGTCGACATTTCCGGAGCCCTCCATTACGTCGCTTCTCATAATCAGATCGTGGTTTTGAGACGTAAAGCCCCTGAAATCAATCAATGAATTCACCTTGCATTTCACGCAACTGTCAACCATGTTTCTGATGGCTTCAGTCATTCCAGGCCTCAACGTCACAAGCCTCACCTTCGCGAATGGTTTAGTCATGCCCAAATGACATGCACGTAGTTTACCCAGCATTTCTGTTCGTACTTACTTGCGTATAACCACTATGACTCCCTTGAACAACAGGCCTTCTATCACCGACATTACCGAGCTGTAGGCATTGTACTGTCCCGTAAAGGGTCACAAATCACAAATTCATTTATTTATATACGAGAGAATGGGATCCTTTGCCATCTGGTCAACAACCTTTGTGATGGTTTGGACAAGACTGGATCGCACGGAGATCGCATGAACCTCAGCACCGCCATCGTCGCCATCTGTAATGTGGCAGTGGCGGGTTGGTTCCCTCGACTGCGCGTCAGGTAAGCGAGAAGTTTAACAGCAACAGAGAACTCATATTCAGATGTCATGAGTTGGAGGAAAAGGTGCTGTAACCGTGGAGGCAGGTCACAAAAACTTTTTTTTTTTGATATCGAAAACAAATGGATGGTGGTATCTTTCTGTGAGATGTTTCCCATCGGATATGAAGTCATGAAACTTTTCACAGCCATACACAATACCTAATGCCTGTTTTTCTACTTGAGAGTACCTGGTTTCACACTGCGTCAGGCCTCTTGAGCTGTATGGCACTGGTCGCCAGTACGAACCATGCCTTTGCACGAATTTTGAACCAAGCCAGTAACTAGAAGCATCTCTTGAGAGTGTTGATTCTCTTTTGTGGTCACACACTGCAAGCACAGGTGAGCTCGTTATAGCCATCTTGATCGCTTTCAATTGTTTTGTGCGCTCGGGTCCCCACATGAGGGCACTGCACGTTTCAGCAGCTCACGGAGTATATTGGTCATTTCTGAGAGATGACGCTCGTAAATCCAAAAGTTCGTGACCATGCTCAGAATGCACTGAACTTCATTTCTGTGCTTGCCCCAGGCGCCTGCAAAACGATGCTTATCAGTTCGGGCGATGGCTGAATGCCTTTCACAGTGATTCTGTCACCGAGAAAAACTGTATTGTTCACGCCAATTTTACATTTGTCAGCGTTTAATCTTTTTCGCCACTCTCAAATGCTCTTCATGGTGTTTTTCATTCGAACCCCTTTATGAGCACATCATCGACAAACATTCGCACAGTGGGAAGACCCACAAGCACTTGTGACATGGCCCTATGATGCACTTCCAGTGAAGGTGCTAAGCCTAATGGCAAGCACAGAAACCTGAAAAGCCCGAAAGGGGTGCTTAAGGTACAGATGCGAGAGCTCTTTCCATCCAACAGTATCTGATAGAAGCCAGAGTTGGCGTCCAGCTTTGAGAAGAGCCGCGTTCGTGTCAGTTAAGCCTCTATTTCCTTGCGCTTCGACATTTGATAATGTGCTCGTCGATGTAATTGTGCCAGTGTAGGTCATCCGCTGCAGCTCATCCTTTAGTGGTTGCTTAGCAGATCAGGCATCCGGCGTGCCGGTTCAATCACTGGAAGAGATCCCCGCTTCCTCACGATCGTGTAAGGCTTCCGAAGGCATGCCAGGCCGGAAAAGAACTTCGGATTGTCTTTCACGAAGCCTTCCTGAAGCGCCACTGGCGCCAATGAAACGTGAGCCATGTGAGACGCCACTGCCATACCTCCCTGACGTGACGCACAAGGTCAAACTCCTCGCTCGCTGTCAGCCCAAGCAGTGCGCACCTTTTCTTTACAACAAATGATCTGACATTTTTGTGTGGCCTTGGTGAGTGAGAGGCAGCATTACATTGCCACGCGCTTTATGTCTTCAGCACAATAGCTGCGGAGCAACATTCTTCTCTCCTGAAGCTCTTAGCATTGGTTTGAAAATCGGTAGAGCCAGCGACCAGGAATCAAGTTTACGTGAATTATCGTGTCCACTTTAAGCCTGAGTTTTCTGTTATGCATAGTCGTGTCTATCAATAAGACGCGACTTTTCTCGCTTTTATACACTTCCCATACATCATACTCTGCGTAAGACAGGTGGCTTTTAGTTTATTCGACCTCGTAGACTGTTCAATGAATCTTCCTGCTGCATTTCCAACACTCTTGTCCGTATGCAGGCATTTTCCTGGTTCTTTACGCCTTTTATATCTGTTACAGGTGTTGCGGTTTGGCATCTTGTCTCTGCTTGACGATTTTCTTGTCTGACGGCTTCCAGTGCTTTTGTTTGAGGAGCGCCCCATACGGCCTTTTGGTTTGCGGCCACTTCCGCAGATTGAGCAATTTTGATAGCATACTCCAACGTCAGCGAGTCTTGCCTTAGTAGGCGCACTCATGATTCTCATCAGGTATTCCAAACATGATCCGACGGCGTATCATGGACTCTCTCCATGTCCCGTACTTGAAACTTTGCGTTTCAACTGCAATTCTCTCAAAAGAGGGTCCAGAAGGCTGAGCATCCGCCTGCACACGCTTCCTGAACATATATAGTTGGAAAGTTTCGTTCGTGCTAGGCTCAGAATACTTCTAAAACTTTTCAAGACGCGTGTCATAGCTCTCTTTCTCGGTTTCTGTACAGTAAGGTGTCTCAAAGACATCGAAAGTGTCTCGTCCAGCGACATTAAGCAGCAATGCCGCTTTTTGCTTCTGACTGCATGCCTTTATTGGTTGCGCGGCTTCCAGACAGTTCTAAACTTTGGCGAAACTTACGCTAGTTTTCTGAGATCTTTCCAGAAAGGACGAGACATTAGGCTGGGGTAGTCCTTCCTTGGTTTGTCTATAGGTTGCACCTTCTGCAACCATGTAGACGAGATGCCGACACTAGGTGGTAAGCTGTGAGCGAGACACATGAGAAAAGCATGTACAGGCGCGAGCAAAAGTATACGGACCACGCGAGCGCGTGCGAAACTGGCTTTCCACTCGACCTAGCGGAACGCCGCCTAGCAGCCACCACAGACCTCCGTCTGAAAGTAGAATACTCGCTGCGCGCTAGCATGCAAATTTTTTAATGCTGTGCACCTAATTGTTAATTTGCTGTTTCCATGTGCAGCACTCGTCGGCGAGCACGCCGATGATACCGCTGGTCCGTGCTATCGTCCGCCAGGAAATTTTCAATGTTGGCCTGGACTCTGTGCCGCAGATCCTTCCCGACCCATCGATCGCTGTTTTCCTCTTTCATATGCCCAAAGTGAGACGTTCCGGCCGCCTCTCCGCAATCCAGCCGAGTGGAGAACAGCTGATGACCAGCCCATCTGCTTCAACTGCCGCCGTATTGGTCATGTGGACCGCTACTGCAAGAACAGATGGTAGGAGAATCGGGCGTTCTATGGGCAGAACCATCGTCCTGAGGCAGATCATGGCCGATTCCAACTGTATCGTGAGCCACCTCAGACCAGCAGTGACGAAGCTTCGTCCATGCTGTATCACCGTTCCCCATCCCCGCGTGGTCATGAGTCCCGCTCACCACTCTCCCGCTGCCCGTCGCCTCGCTCGCCCAAATTCGGCCACCCGATATCGCCGATGGGTCGCCTGCCCCGGCAAGACTAGGTGGTGCAGCTCCCGGAGGTGATGCTCCATCGATGACTTCCCAACCGAGTCACACTGCAGACTAGCGCAACCTCATAGACGTAAAAATAGACGACGAACTTGTTGTTGCTCTCATGGATACTGGGGTCCACATATCAGTCACGCCTTCTGGACTTAAGAAGGTTCTCACGCCGCCACCTTAAGAAGGTGCTCACGCCTCATCCTCGTCGCCGATGGTAAAACATTTCCCGTGCTCGGGATGTGCTCCGCGCGAATAAGCTTTGCCGACCACTCTACGACCGCACTAATTGCTGCTTCTTGCTCTGCTCGAACAATGCTCACACGAACTTATTCTCGGCATGGACTTCCTATCCGCTCACTCTGCCCTTGTCGACTGCGGAACCGGCTTGCTTAAGCTTGACCTGCCGTGTTATGATGACACTGCGGCCATACGTCAACCGCGCTTGTTTTCCATAGATCATCTCCGCTAGTTCAGGAAGCCAAGAAGTATGTGAGCTTGGCATTCTCTCCTGCTCTGCCCGACGGTGACTATATTCAGACTCCAGTCGTTGACGTTCTATTTACCAGAAATGTGGCGCTTCCTCATACAATTCTGACAGTTAGAAATAAATGAGTATCCCTGCCTCTATTGAACTGGAGCTCGTCAATATAAGTTATTCCACACGGTATGACTCTGGGCGCAGTATCTTCTATTGACCAGTATGCCACTTGTGCATTGATCGACGACGCTTCTTTTCCATCTGTTTCGTCCGCCTCCTCGCACAGCCCCACCGGTGACCACATTGACAAGATGAACGCAGCTGACCTCCACTCAGCCCAGATAGCCGACATACGGCGCATATTGCAGTCCTGCCGCGACATCTTTGACTTAGACGACCGCCCTTTGGGTCAGACATCTCTTGTCACACGTGCAATCAATACTCGAGATGCCAGTCCAATCAGAGGGCGTCCTTATCGCGTGGCCCACGCTGAGCGGCAAGTAATTCAGCACAAAATCGAAAAAATGGTCACGAAAGATATCACAGAGCATTCCTGTAGCCCATGGGTGTCGCCAGTTGTGTTAGTCAAGAAGGATGACGGCAGTTGGCGTTTCTACGTAGAGTACCAGCTCTTGAACAAAGTTACGCGTAAACACGTCTACCCCGTGCCGCGGATTGACGAAGCTCTTGTCCGTTCACATGGATCCGCCAACTTCTCCATCGATCTGAGGTCAGGCTGCCGTGAAAAGACTACATTTGTAACCCCCAACGGACTACTCCAGTTTAAGGTAATGCTATTCGGATTATGTAAGGCCCCAGCCACGTTTGAAAGAATGATGGACTCGCTTCTGTGTTGCTACAAATGATCAACATGCCTCTTGTGTCTGGACGATGTGATTGTCTTCTCACCGACATTTGAAAGCCACCTTACCAGCCTATCGCCAGTTTCTGAAGTATTCAGACGAGCAGGCCTTCAGATCAACTCCTCTAAGTGCTGCTTAGGCCACTGCGTAAGCGCTCACGGTGTGCAACCTGATCCCAATAAAGTGCGCGTCGTCCAGCATTTCCCCATACCAAAGTCGACCAAAGATGTCCGAAGCTTTGTTGGCTTGTCATTGATTGATTTGTGGAATTTAACGTCCCAAAACCAGCTCTGATTATGAGACACGCCGTAGTGGACGTTTCCAGAAACTTGTTGGCCTGTGTAGTTATTCCCGCTGCTTTGTCAGGAACTTCGCCGACATTGCCCGTCCCCTCACGCAACTCCTGAAGAAGGACGTATTATTTTCTTTGGGACCTTAACAGCATCAAAACCTCTTGTTGGGCGAGATGGTACATTCTTGAAACCAAAAGGCACCGGCGCAAACAGACGACACCTTGTCCTTGTGTGTCCTTGTCTCTCCTTCTGTGTCATCTGTTTGCGCCGGTGCCTTTTGATTTCAAGGACCTTAACAGGGTGATGCCTTTCGCGCGCTAATCCATTTGCTTATCTCTCCACCCGTCCTGGCCTACTTTGATTCGTCAGCTCCCAGAGAAGTTCGCACCGACGCCAGCGGCCATGGCATCGGCGGTGTCCTCGCCCAGCTGCAGCGAGGTCAAAATCATGTAATCGCCTATGCCAGCTGCCTCCTCTCCTCATCAGGACGCAAGCTTTAAATCACCGAGCGCGAATGCCTCGCCCTAGTGTGGGCAATCGGAAAATTCCGACCGTATTTGTCTTGACGTACTTTTTCAGTCATTACGGATTACCATGCGCTATGCTGGTTGTCCTCCCTAAAAGATCCTACTGGCCGACTTGGTCGATCGGCTTTGAAGCAAGAATACAGCTTTGACGTCACTTACAAGTCTGGCTGCGTGCACCAGGATGCCGACTGCCTACGTCGTCATCCCGTGCATTCCACAGACTCGGAAGCGCATGATTCCGACACTTGTGGCATGTCATTATCAGGCTTTGCCGATATACGCAGCGAACAACTCGTCGATGCACGTCTGCGGTCCACAATACATCACCTGCGCTCTCACCACCCTGACCCGTCACTTCGTTTATTCGTGCTTCACAATGGCATTCTCTACAGACGCCACACATACTCCGACGGCCCACTTCGTTCCTGGCGCACTTCGTTCTACGGTCCTCGAACAACTTCACGACGCCCCCACCGCGGGACACCTCGGCGCCACTCGCACGTACCATCGCCTACGGCGCCGTTTCTTCTGGCCAGGCCTTCTGCGTTATGTGCGCTGCTACATTTTTGCTTGTGAATCCTGTCAACGCCGCAAGCATCCGTCATTGTTAACAGCCGGCCCACTCCAGCCTATAGACATTCCAACTGTCCCATTCTACCGTATCGGAGTCGATCTCATTGGGCCGTTCCCACCTTCTCTAACGGCGAACAAGTGCATTGCCGTAGCCACTGCCTACGCGACACGGTATGCTATAACGCGGGCGCTACCTGCAAGTTTTGCCACAGACGTCGGCGACTTCCTGCTTCACGACGTTATGATACATTACCGCGCCCCGCGACAGCTGCTGATAGACTGTGGTCGTGCCTTCCTTTCAAAGGTCGTCGACGACATTCTTCGTTTCTGTTCTACGCGTCACAAGCTGACCACTACCTACCATCCGCAAACGAATGGGCTAACAGGGCACGTTAATCTTACCCTTAGAACAATGTTATCCAAGTACGTTTCCGCAGATCACCGTGACTGGGATAGCACTTTACCTTACGTGACGTTTGCCTACAACTCGTCATGCCATAACACCACTGGCTTCTCCCCCTTCTATCTCTTGTTTGGCCGTCATCCAATGCTAGCCTTTGAGACTCTTGCCGCCAGCGTCTGACAGGACCGCGCAGTATGCTCGCGATGTCGCTGCTTATGCTGATGTCGCAAACGACCCGACATGTCCCACGGAATCGTCTTTCTCTCTCGCAGCTGTCCCAGAAGGCCGCTACGGTACCCGCCATAGAGAAGTTCACGACTCTCCCGACTCTTTGGTGCCTCTATGGACGCCTTCACGCCGCGTCGGTCTGTCATTGAAGCTCCTTTCTCGCTATTCTGGACGATAGAAAGTTCTCCTACAAATCACAGAAGTATCACATCGAGCCGTTGGAGAGTACCTCATCCTCTTCCGTATAGCAGGCAGTAATGTTGTCAACGTTTCCCGCCTTAAGCCGTACTTCTCTGGCGACGACACTGCTTTAGCCGCGGGGGGTTGTATGCTACGAAGCATTCCTGCTCGGCGAATGGGCGCCATCCTTCACGTGGCAGTGTGCGCAGGAATGTCACGAAGACGATGACTGGGGGACCGCTCGTGTTGTTGCTGTCGTTGCTGCTGTTTGTCCATCTTGGCTGCAACGGCTGCTCCTTGTATGTGCACATTCTGTAAATACATTTTTTCACCGGTCTTGGTAGTGAGCACTCTGTTCCTGCATGTGGCAATATGATTGATATTGGTACTGTTCTCCTTTTTCTCCAAGGTTCTCCTCTTGGAGTATTTGCGATTTGATCAAGCAAGGCTCGTGCTGCTGCAGTGGGTGTGCTTATTTGTGTTCAGTAACTTGCGCACTCATTTCTTTTGCCCAAGTGCATCATCGACTGGGTGAAGCATGGGTCAGCGCGAGGCACACGACTGGATCTGTCTGTCAGCACACTTTGAATTCGTCTCATGATGCTTTCCTGAAGCGCCTAATTACAGGATTGGCTGCGCCGTCGAACAAATGGGCCCCTTTAAGCCTTGTAAGAACTGGGAGCAGCACAATGGGTTTTTTTCCAGGGAGACTACTTCCGAGAAAAAAAAATCACAGCATATCCACGGGGTGAATTATGATGAGTGGGCGAAGCTCCGGAGGGAATCATCGGTAAACCGTGAATCTTTCGCGTAAATCGCCCAGTCGATCATCATGTAAAGGCGTGAGAAACACTGTATTCGTATGCTGGGATCTCGCGTTTAAGGGGGATATGCTGTGCTAGAGCCAGGCCTGCGCGGAACTGCAGGACAGTGACAGCGTAAGCAGGAGGAGCTACTCTCTTAGAGGCCACTTTAAACGCTTGAGGAAACTAGTGCAAGTAGAAGTAGTAGGTATCTCCTGCGCCATAACTTATCATTTTGCCAAGTAGGGAAGTACCCACTACGCCATAATTACCAGTGCCTCCGTAATGGGTTCAAAGCTACAAAGCACGCAGCTCTGTGTTCTCTCAAATGATGCCTCGACGTCGTTATACAATCCATTTTCGCGTCGTGTAGTGGTGTATTACTATTTTTCAACGTAACATTACGTTTGTTAATGCGATTCCGCGGGAGAAATTATACCTGTTTAGGTCTTTTAGCGATAACTTTTCAACCACAGGCGTAGCTCCGTGGTAGAACGCTCGACTGCCACGCCGAGAGCCAGGGTTCGAATACAGGCAGAGGACACAACTTTCGGAATTTTTTTTTATAAAGGTAGACGTGGCTACGTACATCACCAACGAACACCATGGGATGTACAGACCCACGCCCTAAGGAGCTTCGCCCCTAAAAAGTAGAACGATGCTAAGTTCCACTCGGAGATGGATGGCAAATGCTTTGGGAAGTGACTCAAACACGAGCGCAAAAAAAAACAAGGACGAAGAAAGGAAGGAACACAGGACAGGCGTCCGTTTTCTTGCGCTACCACGTTTGAGTTAAGAATGCACACACTAGCTCCAACAAGCGTGTTTGAGAAGGGGTTCACCGACAAGATTTTTTGCCAAATATTCCAGTGAATAGCACTGTTGTCATGGGCAATGCGCCGAGCCACAGTACAGCTCTTGGAAAAGCACCTACGAAGTCGACACACAAAGCTGATATTCAGGTTTGGCTCACAAAGAAAGGTGTTTCGGTGTTTCCAGGTGTTTCGGCAATAGCTGAACTCCTCGACCTTCTACGAAACGTCAACACGAGTAGCACCGTGTATCGCATTGACACTCTGGCCGCTCCCCATGGCCATGAAGTGCTTCGTGTGCCACCATACCATTGCGAGGTCAACCAGACTGAACTTGTTTTGGAGCCAGGTGAAGGTGTACGTCACAAGACATAACCCATGTCTGACTTTGGCTCATGTTTAAAAGCTGCTCCCTGAAGAACTGGTATCTGTAAACGAGGAAAACTGGCAAAACTGCTGTGTCCATACAGAGCAAGTTGATGCTGAAGGATGGGAACTTGACATGATCGTGGACAATGAAATTTAACCGCTTATTGCTAGAAGTTGCGAGTCGTGTGACTCCTGTGATTTTTCGAGTGTTTATTTCATTGATGAAGAGCTCACCGTCATTCAAGAACTTGTTTAACGTCCAGCAATGCGTACCATGTGAGTGGTGGCTTTGTTCGCGAAGTTAAAATGTGAGACAAGCCGAAAGATGCTCCGAGACATGTGCGCGAACTAACGGCGCCATGCCAATAGCATGCAAGTAGGTCTTTGGCTAGAACGTCTCAGAGGTAATACATGCCACTGCCAGCAAGGAATGTTCATGTTGATGTTCTGCAGTGAGGTATGTGCAGCCAGAACGATCGTATGACTTCTCCTAGATTTGGGTGCGAGAAAGGAAGAAATCTGAGCACATGAGAACACCGAGCCAAGGTGCCCTCCTAGTTCTCGCTTTGAAAACAACGAAAAGCGGCCTCCTGCTGCAATACTGATGTGCGTACTGCAAGCAGTCGGTATTAGCTGTGTATGTGCTGATGTACTATGACTACAAATCTTGAATTTCTGAGGTAGTGCTATTTGTTTTCAATACCACAGTAAATTCCATCCCATAGGAAAACAGGACATATCAGGGTTGCATGTGTAAGAATGTTTGACCCAGCAACTTAGGTACATTGTATTTCTGGCGAATAAGAGCTTAGCTTAAGGAGCGTTTTTTCAATGAGAAACTTTTGCTTGAGGGAAAGAACTGAAGTGCGCAAATAACTAATAAACATTCATGCATACATTCAGGGAGGGAACAGACGACCAGGAAGTATAGAATATGTCGTGTACATTCCTGCATCACAAACCAGTATTGCAAGTTACAGAAACCTTTCAGAACTTCCCGATCAATAAAGAAGTTGAACAATCCCTAAGGTTATTCTTATGAGATGAGAACGCGAAAGTGTTTATTTTGGTTGTCGTTGCAGAAGGGTGCTGCAAACTGGTGTTGCCGAGTGGTGCTATAAAGAATGAGGAAATGTCGGAGGCCGTATTTTGTTTGTATACACGATTTGATGCCATCGAAGTGGTGTTGACACTTCACATTTCCTCTTCTATTTCGTAGTCCAGGCAGCATATGCAGATATGCCCACGGCATGTCTCGGGCACATCAGTGTAGTGCGACTGCCGCGGCGTTGTGTGTGGCACCACCCCCTTGTCGTTCCGGTGATGGTGCAGTTAGGCCGGGCTACATAGACACTACCATGGACTTTTGATGCGAGTAGTAGTTGGAGACATACACCTACCACACCCATACGCAAAATGTATGCGTCGTTGGTGAAAGCGAGATGGATGCACGTACATCTCGACCTCGTGATGGCCCCAGTTGGTGTCTTCAATTCAAGATAGAACTCGCCATGCATGTTGGCGAGGAAAGAAGGCCAGCTGGCGCTTTCGCGGGCCGAGTGTTGATACGGCGACGCCACTCAGCTGGGCGCGCGCTTTCGCCAACCCAGCGAAGAAATGCGGCGACGCGGCCGCTGCAGGTAGCTCCACCGGAGGGTGGCCCGTGCCGAAGGTCGATGCGGCGAGTGTTGGTGTCGGCGTCACTTCCGGTGGAAGGAGTCACGTGCTTTCGGGTGGTTGCTTTTGCGGACGCTTTTTGCGGACGGCAGCTGGACGCGTTCTCTCGCCAACCTAGCCAAGAAACGCTTCCGCATTAAAATAATCTGTGGGTTACATAAAGTGCATTGGGCTACTCCACAGTCCGGTGTCACAGTCAGTTGCACACTGTTCCAGTGAAAACTAAACTAGCTGCTCTTTTAGCGGAAAGGTGTACTAAATATATCGCCATAGGTTTGAAAGAGGCATAGGAAGAGTGGATTTCCTTGGCAACGGCGAAAATGAAAGCTGCATGCGAATACTTGTTAACCTGGCTTGGGTGGAGCAGCTGTGCTACCTAAAGGCACCAAGTCTGTCGCAAAGAGCCCAGCCTATGAACTCAAGGACTAATTTATACGTTAGAAGCAACTTAATGAACCAACAAACATTGAAGCCTAAGAAAGCATAGGGCAAGATATTGAAGTTCTTAATTGTGGTATTTAATGGTGCAGTGAGTATATATATATATATATGGCTGGTGCCCAATAAGTCCTCGTATATGCTACCTAACTGCTTCATACTAAAAGGCTCCACCTTTACCATCAGCGAAGATTTCTCAAGCAGAGTTCGTGAACTACGAAGGAAACTGTGGAATTGTGCAAGGAAATTCAAACAGGAGGGAAATAAAGTGGCTCTCAGCTACGGTAAAGTACGCATTGTAATGACAAAGAGCTCCGCCGTAGCTTGGGCGCTCGCGCTGCACGGACAGGGAAGCAGAGGAAGACGAGGTCAGATTAGAACAGCCGCCCTGTGTCTGTCTCTCTTCACTACATTGGCGTAGTCGACGAAGGATACATCTTAGGGGCGGCCTCGAGGGTCATCGGTGCTGCGGGAACTTCATTCAAGGAACACCGTTCACGCTTCTGCGACTATGGATCCCGCAACCCTTCTGCCGCCGGACGCACCTTTGGGACCATTCGGGGACGGCGTCCAGGCCTCCTTGGCTTCCCAAGGTCAGCATTTCACCGGCGTCGCGCCACCATCGCATCAATCCACGACAACCGAGGGGCTCGTGTTTCCACGGAATGCCGGTCACGCTTCCTACGGTAACATCCCCTCGCCTAGAATTACGTCGGCACATGAGCCGCACAGGGACGCTGTCCAAGCGTCCTCGGACAAGGACACCGCCGTCGGTAGGTCAGTCTGCCGTAATTTCCGCGGCTGCCGACCATTGTTGCTCGAGTGCCTCGGTCAGTCAACTCACCAACGTCATGCGGGCCATGTCGTTGCTGTTCGAGCAACTCAATATCTTCGGCCCGGTAACTCCCGGGTTATCGCCTGCGGCATCATCATCGCCGAGTGCATGTATGCTCCCGGAGTTCCATGCTTCCCAGGGCGACGCGATCCTCTGGATCCATAACCTCAACTATTTCGGCACTCTCTATGTCTGGTCAGACCAGCAAAAATATGCAGGTGGCCCTAGGCCACCTTGGAGAACGTGCCGTGGCCTGGCATCGACACCAAGGCGTATGGCAGAGGTCCTGGCCGGAATGGAGTGCGAAGTTCTTAGCCGCTTTCGGTCCACTTCCCCGTGCCTGGGATCGTGCCAATGATCTCTCCAACATGGACAAGGCTCTCGAGGCCCACAGCAATGATGCTGCAGCTGTGTCCTACAGCCATTCGACAGAGAATGTCGTGGGACAAGTTGCTGTAAACACAGACCGAAGCCCCCTAACGCTTGTCTCCGTACCTGCGCGGGTGCCTCACCCCGAAGAATCGCAGACAGGTGCTGAGACCACTAGCCATCTAGCGGAGTCGGACATTTGCCGCCCAAGCTCACCATTGCTTGGACACGTAAGCGCGACCATTCTCCGCCCACAGCAGTCGGATATTCGCTCAAGCTCGCCATCGCATGTACGAACGGAATCTCCGGCGCCTGTCACGCTGGAAGCTCCACCACTCCATAATCTATCCCTGTTCTCTGGCACGAAAACAACAAGGCGGCTCCGTGAAACCAAGAACCAGACCTATTCAGGGAGGACGACAACGTCGTTCATTCTTAGCAGTCGGCGCCAGGTGCGCTGTTATCGCGCTTGTTCGCCGAGTGTCTGGACATCGTTCCTATGCTGAGCAAAGCGTCACGCAAGGAAGCCTACTTTGTAAATCTCATTCCGAGAGAGCACTGCTCTGTGCTGCCCAACCCTGCTTCCGTTACTCTACCTGTTGGGGAGAAAGGTTCTGCTACTCGTGGCCTGGCAGTAATAAACCTGTCGAAGTGCAGGTTACGTCGCCTTACAGCACGGGAGCTGGTCCATTTGTCGCGGGCACCTACGAAAGGACCAAACCTCACTGCAGCTCAGAGTAAGCGACACCGGATGGTGAACGGTCGAAACCGCGCTCCTTTGTCCGCGTCGTATTTGCGACTGAGGTGTATCGGGTGCAACAAACTCCCCCTACATCACATGTGGTACTGCCTGCCAGAGACATGTCTGGCAGCTTGCCGTGTGACGTCGCAGCGTGGCCGAGAGCATCGACCACCATGGCAAAGCGAATACCGCCCAATGGAGGTGTACTTGGTGGTTCCGCAAATAAAGTCGCAGCATGACCAACACCTGCAACGACCTACGCGACACAGTCAGTGCCACCCGCCGGAGAAACAGTTCATATCTGCCTAAGCTCGCAGCGTGGCGGAGTGTAATGACAAAGGGCTCCGCCGTAGCTTGGGAGCTCGCGCTGCACGGACAGGGAAGCATAGGAAAAAGAGGTCAGATTAGAACAGCCGGCCTGCAGCAGAGGCGCTGTGTCTGTCTCTTTCTTCGTTACAGCATAAACGGAAAACTGTCTGTTTGGGACAGCGAAAAAAATGACCTCGTTCCTGCGGTATCTGCTTCTGGCATCGATGTTCGGCCAAAAAACAGCCAGGAATATGCACGGACATCGTGCCCGCGCCGCCAGCATACGAATCAGAAATAACATTTTTAAACATCAATGCGCGTAGTATATTAAGCAAAGAAGACTGCCTAGAAGAGCGATTAATTTCACTTGAACCAGAATTCGTAGCTATCACAGAATTATGGCTATCTCCTGATATCTTAGATGTGGAAGTAACTCCCCCGAATTATGCTATTCTCCTCAAAGACAGAGAGACGCGCGGGGGCCGTGTTGCGCTATTGATAAGCAAAAAATAAGTATTACGCCACTCTAATGTGGAAGGAGTAAAGGCAGTATTCTGCAATATTTTACTCACTGGCTGTTCAATAGTGGTTGGCTGTGTCTAGCGTAGCTCTACTGCTGACACTGACACCATGCTTGCGCTGTACCGATATATGCATCATCATATTCTACAGGACCGAGTACTTCTTCTTGGGGATTTTAACCTACCTGATATCAATATAATAACAATGACGCATCATTCCACCCCTTCTAACATTATTTTTGATATTACATTTGAACTTATACGTAGCCCTTAACACGCCCACACGATATTGACACGTGCGGTTGTTTTGTTTTACGTGGAAAGCCGTTATCACCTCCGAGTGACACGCGCGCTCGTTTTGTTTGATTGCGGGGAACACTGTTATCACTTTCTGTTAAGGGCAACGCAGGCCCGCGTTTATCTTGCATGCCACTCTGGAACCGTGTCGACCATTCTTGAAACTTTGCATGCTTGACGCGCACATTTCAGTAACTTCTGGAACTCCAGAGATAATGCGAGAATGCGTTATGACGCGTGTATAAAAGCCGACGCAGTACGCTACATGTCAGTCTTTCCGTCGACCGACGACTGTTCACGCCGCTGCTGCTTTCAATTGTGATTGGCCTTGTTTTTGCTGGGCACAAGTTCGCCCAATAAACAGTTCGCCTGACATCGTTTGTGTTCTGCGTACTTCGTCTTGAGTGCTGCGTGCGTCACGACCACGTGACAACTGGTGGAGGTGCTCCTCGGTCCATGTACCGTACGCCCCCGTCCAGCCGTGAGCCAACCCCAAGCCGCCAAGAGGACGACTCCAACCCAGTCCCTCGAGCTAGCTGCAGAAAACAAGGACTCCCGCCAGAATACCTGCCGCTTCCCGACAAGGAAAAGAAGACAAGTGGTGCAATGAAACCGGCATCCACGATGACGGAAGCAAGGTCTCCGGCAACCGTGGTCGTCAACCAGCCCAGAGAGCCGCCTACCTTCCGCGGATCGTCCTATGAGGACCTGGAAAGCTGGCTTGACATTTACGACCAAGTCGCAGCCCTTAATAAGTGGGATCCGGACGACAAGCTGCGTCATGTTTATTTCTACTTGGAAGACGCCGCAAGGACTTGGTTCGAGAACCGTGAGTCAACGATTCGAACCTGGGACGACTACCGCGCTGCTTTCCAGCCCACCTTCGCAAGCGTCTTGCGGAAGGAAAGAGCCGCATCACTACTTGAGACTCGGGTACCGCTCCCCAGCGAAAATGTAACAATCTTTACGGAGGAGATGACGCGACTTTTTCGCCACGCCGACGCCGACATGCCTGAGGGCAAGAAGGCTCGCCTGCTTATGCGAGGGGTGAAGCAGGAGCTCTTCGCCGGACTGATCAGAAACCCGCCAAAGACGGTTAAAGAGTTCCTCTCCGAGGCTACCACCATTGAAAAAAAACCCTCGAGATGCGCACCCGGCAATACAATCGCCCCATGTGCCCAGACATCGCTGAAGTCCAAGGATTCGGCCGCGACAATCCTACGCGAGATCATAAGGGTCATTGTCCGCGAGGAACTCCGCTGTATGTTCTCGTCGTCTCAGCCCCAAGTCGCCTCCCTCGAAGACATAGTTCGCGAGGAGGTACAATGCTCACTGAGCGTTCCCGAACCACTGACACCCCAACCGGAGGCGATGACCTACGCCGCTGCTGCACGCCGACCTGCCGCCGCTCCTTGTCCACGCCAGGACCCTACGCCCCCGCAGCTTCGTTGCCAGCCACCACCACCACCTCCGACGCCATCCCGCTCGCCAGTAGTCCAGCGTGCGCCGAGGAAAACTGATGTCTGGCGCACCCCGAACCACCGCCCACTAGGCTACCACTGTGGCGAAGCCGGGCACACCTACCGCTACTGCCAGTACCGTGAGATGGGACTGCGTGGCTTCGACGTGAACGCGCCGCGTCTGCGCCCAGGTGAACGACCTCGCGACATCGCCGAATACATCGCCGGATCACACAAACGACGACGACCGTCCCGTTCACCTTCGCCTGGCCGCAACGTCACCACCGATCGCCCCAGTACACCGGCCCCAACCGGGGCCGATCTCCGATCCCCTATCCGGGAAACTAAAGGCAGCAACCGATGGAGGTGCGGTTGCTGCACGCCGCAATGCCGCAGATCCTCCGCCGCCAACAACGACGACCACGACGCACGAACCCTCCCGAGGTAGTCGCAGTACGCCGCCTGACCAGAGTCTTCACGTCAAAGCCTCGCTGCCGACGCGACATAGCAGCGCCGGACCAAGCCGACGCAGCTGTGATACGACGCCCCGACCTAACCGCAACGCCAGACGACGAACCACCGACCTCGACGTGACTATCGACCGCCACTGCGTCACCGCCCTAGTCGATACCGGTGCCGACTACTCTGTCATCAGCGGTCCCTTCGCCGCCAAGCTCAGGAAGGTTAAGACTGCCTGGGAAGGACCAGATATTCGAACAGCAGGGGGCCATCTTATAACACCGATTGGGACATGCACAGCAAGAGTGACGATTGACAGCCAGACGTATTCGGTGAGTTTTGTGGTCCTGCAGCAATGCTCGCAAGACGTTATTTTAGGCATGGATTTCCTGGACCAGCACGGCGCAGTCATTGACCTAAGGATTAGGTCTATCACGCTGTCCACGAATTATGCAACGGCCTCAGACTGCAACGTCGCCTACCATGAATTGAACGTGACAGAAGAGCAGGTAACCGTCCCGCCACTGTCCAGCGTCATCATTTCCGTCGGCACGAAAGCGCCTACCAACTTACAAGGCGTCATTGAAGGCGACGAGCACTTGCTCCTAGACCGTCAGATATGCGTCGAAAGAGGCATAGCCAAGCTTCATAGCGGCGAAGCCAAGGTAATGGTGACGAACTTCAGCAACGAATATAGGCACCTGAATAGGGGTACGACGGTAGCGCACCTAAGGGATTTTGTAGAAGCAATGCCTTCGCCCTCAACGATTCTCGCGGACCCGCAACGACGACCGCAGTGTCAGCGCCCGCCTTCGACGTCAATCAAGGCCTTTCCAGGCAGCAACAAAAGGTGCTCAAGGCCTTACTACAGCAATACAAGGACTGCTTCTTGTCATCATCGAGGCTTCGTCAGACCCCTCTCGCAAAACATCGCACCATAACTGACCAATATGCCCGTCCTCTCCGTCAGAGCCCCTACCGAGTTTCTTCACGGGAACGCGAGGCCATCAAGCAACAAGTCTACGAGATGCTGCGCGACGACATCATTCAGTCGTCTACGAGTCCGTGGGCATCACCAGTGGTGTTAGTGAAGAAGGATGGAACCCTACGTTTTTGCGTCGATTATCGTCGCCTGAACAAGATCACGAAGAAAGACGTGTACCCCCTCCCACGGATAGGCGATGCTCTGGACAGACTCTACAAAGCCAAGTATTTTTCGTCGATGGACCTCAAAACCGGCTACTGGCAAATCGAAGTAGACAAGAGAGACCGAGAGAAGACTGCCTTCATAACACCAGACGACCTGTTCGAGTTTAAGGTCATGCCCTTTGGTCTTTGCTCGGCGCCTGCGACATTCCAACGGGTTATGGACACAGTAGTGCTCGCAGGCTTGAAATGGCAGACTTGCCTCGTCTACATGGACGACGTAGTCGTATTTGCTTCCAGCTTCGACAAACACCTCCGACGCCTTGAAGCTGTTCTTCGTGTAATCAAAGCCTCCGGACTTACCCTGAAGCCAAAAAAGTGCCGCTTCGCCTACGAGGAACTATTGTTCCTTGGCCATGTTATCAGCAAGTCGGGGGTACACCCTGATCCACAGAAAACAGCTGCGATCACCGACTTTCCTCCGCCCACCGACAAGAAAGCCGTACGCCGATTTCTTGGCCTCTGCGCTTATTACAGGCGCTTCATCAAGAACTTTTCGCGCATCGCCGAGCCGCTGACGTACCTCACGAAGGCCGACGTCGACTTCAAATGGGAATCGCCGCAAGTCGAGGCATTTCAAGAACTAAAGCAACGCCTGCAAATGCCGCCAATACTCGCACACTTCGACGAAGAAGCAGAAACCGAAATTCACACGGACGCAAGCAGCACAGGGCTCGGCGCCGTGCTCGTGCAGAGGACGGACGGACTTGAAAGGGTCATCAGTTACGCTAGCCGGTCACTTTCGAAGGCAGAAGCGAATTATTCCACCTGTAGTGAAGTACACCGGCAGCAGCTCTGACACAGCGCGTAGAAGAAGACGTTGACGTTGGTGTTGCTTTGAGCTCGGCTCGTTCCAACATAGTGAGAGTGTCCTGTTAACGTCTTTTCTTTCATTACACCTCGTTACATTTGGTGGTCAGGTGCTGGGTAGACCCCTTGAGCGTCCTGGAGCTCCGCAGCCGTACGCTACCTTCTGGCTCAGCAATGAATGAGGACGCCGGACCCTCGCAAGCTGTTCCTGCGCCTGCCGCAACCCATCCCCACATCTGTGATGTGCTCTGGCGCGCTCCATCAGCGTGACCCTCCTGTATTCAGCGGTACTGACGATCGCGACGTTGAGGACTGGCTGTTGGAGTATGAGCGCTGCAGCGCGCACAATAAGTGGGACAACCACGCCAAGCTCGGTCACGTCATCTTCTATTTGACCGACGTGGCCAACCTGTGGTTCCACAACCACGAAGCCGATTTCACCACCTGGTCGGCCTTTAAGGAGACCCTCACTTCTTTCTTCGGCCGGCCAGCTGCTCGCAAGCTCCGCGCTGAACACAGCCTGGGTGGGCGATCTCAACAAACCGGTGAGACGTTCACGAGCTACATTGAGGACGTGATCGCTCTATGTAGGCGGGCAAATGCGGACATGGCTGAGAGTGACAAGATAAAACATATAATGAAAGGTATAGACGACGACGCCTTCCATATGCTCGTGGCTAAAAATCCACAGAGTGTCGGTGAAGTGATCGAACATTGCCAAAGTTTTGATGAGCTGCGTAAGCAGCGCATATCTACTCGTCGCCCGACTACGCAAACGGCAGACCTCTCAGCGTTGGAGCAGAGGCCTGTGGGATCCGACTATACCGCCTTGCTGCCACAAATTCAGCAATACATCCGTGAGGAAGTTGCTCGCCAGCTTTCTCTTGCGGCCTCTGTCGCTGAGCCCCCAACCTCGCTGGACCAGTCGCTTCGTCATGTCATCCAGACGCAGGTCGCCGAGGCTCTCCCAACCCCCGCTCCGCCAACGCACGTTGCTGCACCACTGACGTACGCCGATGCTCTTGTACGACCGCCTACACAGACAACACCTGCTTCTGCCGGCCAAGTCGCCACTTACTACACGCGACCACGTCCTGTACGCCCCGTTCGTGCACCCTTCTCGCCTCCCAGCGCACCTGTGAACCCCTGGCGTGCTTCCGATAACCGGCCCATTTGCTACTTTTGCGGCATCCCAGGACATGTGGCGCGCTTCTGTAATCGCCGTGCATCCTATATTCGCGACAGCGCTCCGACGTACGGCTACTATAACCAGCAGCCTGCGGTGCGGACCTACGGCCACTTTAACCAGCAGCCACCGCACCCTGCACCGCCTGACGCACCCGACTCGTACTCACGTCGAGCCACCTATAACACTCGTCGATCTCCGTCTCCATGCCGGCGCTCCATTTCGCCTATGCTTCGGCGTTCCGACCGTGTCCAGGAGGAAAACTAGCAGCCGCAGTTCCCGAGGCAAGAGCTGCGTCGCCATCGAAGATTTCATGCCCTCATTTTCCGCCCGCTAACGAGATTATTTTGTTCGTAGATGGTGTACCGACTAATGCTCTTGTCGATACTGGAGCTGCTGTTTGTGTGATCAGTGACGTACTGTGCCGCAAGTTGAAGAAAGTGACGACTCCGCTTCTTGGCATTTCACTACGTACAGCGAGCTCGCAGCACCTCAAGCCTTCAGCCACGTGCACAGCCCGCATTTTGATCCAAGACGACCTCTATATAATCCAACTTGTCCTTCCTTCGCATGCGTCTCATGAGGTCATTCTGGGTTGGGATTTCCTGTCTTCGCATCGCGGCGTTATTGACTGCGCTCGTGCACAACTCGCCTTGTCCCCGTTCAGTGACATGACCGTCGATACACCTTGCCCGTCTGCCAAAGTGATTGCCGCTGCTGACGTCGTCATCTCTCCTTTTTCTGTTTCCCCAGTGTCTATCTGCTGTGACTCTGCCCTCGCTTCGACAGCGTTGTTTTTGCCTTCAGACGAATGTACCCGCCGCCGTAACGTTGCCGTTCCGTTTGCTGTTATCACGCTTGTTCATGGTTCCGGTGCCGTTTACGTGTGCAGTCCGTTCCCCTGCCCTGCAGCTATATTACGTGGTGAATGCGTTGGGTATCTCGACACGTTTGATGCTATCTTCCCGTTAGCCCCTTCGGATGAGACACCATTGACTATTGATGCTATCGCTTCTGTTGCCGAACCCGCGTCACTTGACCACGACGTTTTCTTGCATTGATAAGGATAAGGTTTTCTTGATAAGGTTTTCTTGCATTGATAAGGATAAGGATAATGATAAGGTTTTCTTGCATGATAAGGTTTTCTTGCATTGATTGCGTTGATAAGGAGCTTACGCAAGCACTGCGGAATCAGCTCATTACGCTGCTTGATCGTTTTCGCGCCTCATTCGACGTCGGTCAACCTTCATTAGGGCGTACGTCGACGGTTGTACACCACAGTGACACCGGTCACCATGCTCCACTGCGGCAGCGTCCCTACCGAGTTTCTCCGGCTGAACGCAACGTCATTACTGAACATGTCGATGATATGCTTCAGCGTGGCACTCACAAAGCCCTTGGGCTTCACCGGTAGTACTGGTGCGGAAAAAGGATGGCTCGATCAGATTTTGCGTGGACTACCGCCGACTCAACAACATCACACGCAAGGATGTTTATCCCCTACCACGAATAGATGACGCTCTCGATTGCCTTCAAGGTGCCGAGTTCTCCTCTTCTCTGGATCTGCGCTCTGGATATTGGCAGGTGCCGATGGCAGAGGCCGACCGTTCCAAGACCGCCTTTGTGACTCCAGATGGATTGTATGAATGTAATGTAATGCCCTTCGGTCTTTGCAATGCGCCTGCGACTTTCGAAAGGATGATGGACACTGTTCTCAGAGGGCTCAAGTGGCACACCTGTCTTTGTTTCCTGGACGACATAGTGGTCTTTTCTTCAGATTTTGAATGCCATGTCACTCGCCTTGAGCAAGTTCTTCACTGTTTAAAGGCTGCCGGCTTGCAACTGAACCTGAAAGAATGCCATTTTGGCGCGCGCCAGCTCACGATCTTAGGCCACGTCGTCTCCAAAGAAGGCATTCTGCCAGATCCTGCGAAATTGCGCGCGGTTACAGAGTACCCCAAGCCCACTACCCTCAAAGAGCTGCGTAGCTTCGTCGGTCTCTGCTCCTATTTTCGCTGCTTCATCCGTAATTTCGCCTCAATTATCGCACCCTTGACTCGACTTCTTGCCGGCAGCACTTCACTATCTGCTTGGAACTCTGATTGCGATGAGTCATTTATGACGCTCCGCCGGCTCCTTACATCCCCTCCAATACTGCGCCACTTCGATCCCGCTGCGCCTGTTGAGATGCACACGGATGCTAGCGGTGTTGGTCTTGGCGCCATTCTCGCTCAACGCAAAGATGGTTGTGACGAATATGTTGTCGCCTGTGCCAGTCGTACCCTCACAAAGGCGGAGTCCAACTATTCTGTAACGGAAAAAGAATGCCTGGCAATTATTTGGGCTATTGGCAAATTCCGCACATACCTTTACGGACGCCAGTTTGACGTCGTTACCGACCATCATGCTTTATGTTGGCTCTCCTCTCTAAAAGAGCCCACTGGCCGCCTCGCTATCTGGGCTTTACGTCTTCAAGAATATGACATACGTGTCATTTAGCGCTCTGGACGTAAGCACTCAGACGCTGATGCCCTGTCACGCTCTCCGCTACCTCCTGACCCTGCTCGCTCACAAGCCACCACGTGCGATACGTCATCTCTGAGGATCAGCGATATGGCGGCCGAGCAGCTGAAGGATCCCTGGATCGCGTCCCTGTTTCAAGCTCTCTCACGCCGTTCCCCTGAGCCTCTACCACACTCTCTTCGTCGTCAAGTGCAACACTTCGTCGTACGCGAAGGCATATTGTACCGACGCAGCTACCTCACCGATGGCCGCAGGTGGCTGCTTGTAATTCCTCGTCACCTGCGCTCACATATTTGCGCCGCATTCCACGATGACCCTCAATGCAGCCACGCTGGCGTTTTTAAAACGTATTCCCGCATTCACCTTCGCTATTATTGGCGCGGCATGTACCGATACGTTCGCCAATACGTTCGGTCATGTTCTGCGTGCCAACGCCGCAAGACACCTCATGGCACCGCTGCTCCTCTACAGCCTTTGCCCTGCCCTGCACGTCCATTCGACCGCGTTGGAATTGATCTTTACGGTCCCCTACCCAACACACCTGATGGTAACCGGTGGATTATTGTCGCCGTTGACCATCTCACCCGTATGCGGAAACATCTGCGCTGCCAGCTGCCACCGCTAAGAATATCGCCAACTTCATCCTTCGTCGTCTAATTCTACGACACGGTGCACCACGCGAACTACTCAGCGACCGCGGCCGCGTCTTTCTCTCCAACGTAGTCGAGGCACTGCTCCATGAATGTCGCATTGTTCACCGCACCACCTCGGCGTACCACCCCCAAACAAACGGTATGACGGAATATTTTAATCGTACCTTGGGTGACATGCTTGCCATGTATGCCAACGACGATCACTCAAATTGGGACCATGTCCTACCTTTCATCACCTATGCCTATAACTCTGCGCCACAAACTACTACCGGCTTCTCTCCTTTCTTTATTTTGTACGGGCGCGAACCATCCTGCTCCATGGGCACCATTCTCCCATACAAGCCCGACATATCCGAAGCAACGCCTGTATCCGAAACGGCGGCTTATGCCGAAGAGTGCCGCCAACTCGCTCGGTCGTTTACCGCACAAGATCAGTGGCGCCAAAAATCGCGCCATGATGCCTCCACATCTGCTTCCGACTATACCCCGGGAATGCTGGTCTGGCTGTGGGTGCCTTCCACAACTCCTGGTCTTTCGACAAAACTGCTGTCACGCTACCATGGCCCCTACCGCATCGTGCAACAAACATCACCAGTGAATTACGTCATCGAGCCACTCAACCCTTCCTCCGATCACCGTTGCAGAGGGCGCGAAATAGTTCACGCAGCACGGCTCAAACCGTGCTACGACCCACCTATTGTGACATCTCCCTAAGTCGCCAGGTTGGCTCCTTTCTGCGGGGGGAGTGATTGTAGTGAAGCACACCGGCAGCAGCTCTGACACAGCGCGTAGAAGAAGACGTTGACGTTGGTGTTGCTTTGAGCTCGGCTCGTTCCAACATAGTGAGCGTGTCCTGTTAACGTCTTGTCTTTGATTACACCTCGTTACACACCACAGAAAAGGAATGCCTGGCCATCATCTGGGATACATCAAAGTTCCGCCCCTACCTGTACGGTAAGCCTTTCAGAGTCGTGAGTGACCACCACGCTTTGTGTTGGCTTGATAACTTGAAAGATCCATCAGGGCGCCTTGCACGGTGGAGTCTCAGACTGCAAGAATTTGACATTACCGTCGTCTACAAGAGCGGGCGAAAGCACTCCGACGCCGACTGCTTGTCTCGTGCCCCCGTCGACCCGCCGCCCCACGGTGACCAGGACGACGACTCTTCCTTGGGACCAATAAGTACCGACGACTTCGCAGAACGTCAACGAGCTGACCCAGAGCTGAAGGGCCTGATGGACCACCTGGAAGGCAAGACCACCACCGTGTCGAAAGTATTCCGACGAGGACTGGCTTCGTTTTTCCTGCGCAACAACGTTCTCCAGAAGATCTTCTCGCCGTTCCACGCCGACAACCTCCTTGTGGTGCCTTCAGCGTTGCGTCCAGAGGTTGTGGAAGCATTACACGACGACCCGACAGCCGGGCATCTTGGTTTTTCCCGCACACTATCAAGAATACAAGAGAAGTACTATTGGCCTCGCCTCACTGCCGACGTCGCCCATTACGTAAAGACATGCAGAGACTGTCAGCGACGCAAGACTCCGACAACTAGGCTAGCCGGACTTCTGCAACCCATCGAACCACCTCGACGGCTGTTCCAGCAAATCGGCATGGACCTACTGGGGCCGTTCCCGACGTCGACTTCCGGCAATAAATGGATCGTCGTAGCGACTGACTACCTCACCCGCTATGCTGAAACAAAGGCCTTGCCCAAGGGCACTGCCACCGAGGTCGCCAAGTTCTTCGTCGAGAACATCGTCCTGCATCACGGAGCCCCGGAGGTCCTCAACACCGACAGAGGTACGGCCTTTACAGCTCACCTAACTGAGGCGATCTTGAGGTACAGTCAGACAAGTCACCGTCGAACCACCGCCTACCACCCGCAGACGAATGGCCTCACCGAGCGTCTAAATAAGACCATCGCCGACATGCTGGCCATGTACGTCGACGTTGAACACAAGACGTGGGACGCCATACTTCCGTATGTGACGTTCGCGTACAACACGGCCGTGCAAGAAACGACGCAGCTTGCTCCATACAAGCTTGTCTACGGACGGAGCCCAACAACGACGCTTGACGCCATGCTACTGGTCGGCACCGACGAAGAACACCTCGACGTCGCCAGCTACCTGGATCGCGTCGATGAAGCTCGACAGCTAGCCCGCCTGCGTATCAAGAGCCAGCAGACGGTCGACAGGCACCACTACAACCTTCGACGACACCACACCGAATACCAACCCGGCGACCTTGTCTGGGTCTGGACGCCGATACGACGACAGCGATTGTGTGAGAAGCTCTTGCGGCGCTACTTTGGACCCTACAACGTAGTCCGACGTCGTGGTGAACTGGACTATGAGGTAGTGCCCGATGGCTTAACACCATCCCAGCGGCGGCGCGCACGACCTGAAGTTGTACATGTGGTGCGACTTAAACCTTATTACACGCGCCGATTAAATGTGACGGATTGTTAATGTAATTTTTTTGCATGTACTCTCACTTTCATGTTCTGTCTTCAGCATCGGGACGATGCTTTTTCAGAGGGGGGTAGTGACACCTGCGGTTGTTTTGTTTTACGTGGAAAGCCGTTATCACCTCCCAGTGACACGCGCGCTCGTTTTGTTTGCAGGGTGCACTGTTATCACTTTCTGTTAAGCGCATCGCAGGCCGCGTGTATCCTGCATGCCACTCGGGAACCATGTCGACCATTCTTGAAACTTTGCATGCTTGACGCGCACATTTCAGTAACTTCTGGAACTCCAGAGAAAATGCGAGAACGCGTTATGACGCGTGTATAAAAGCCGGCGCAGTACGCCACATGTCAGCCTTTCCGTCGACCGACGACTGTTCACGCCACTGCTGCTTTGAATTGTGAGTGGCCTTGTTTTTGCTGGGCACAAGTTCGCCCAATAAACAGTTCGCCTGACATCGTTTGTGTTCTGCGTACTTCGTCTTGAGTGCTGCGTGCGTCAAGACCACGTGACAATAGACCTCATTTTTTGAGCAGTCACTTTCCCCCGGAACAAACAAAAATAGACGTAACAGACAAAAAGATGGTAATGTGTAATATACCAGTCAAGAATAAAGCCTCTAAATCGGTGGTCAAATCCTTCGCCGACTTTCACAATGCTGACGATACCACCATTATTGACCATCTTTCACAAGAGCTATCCTCCTTCAACGAAATTTCCTGCCAGGCCTTAACTGATGTTGAAACACTATGACACGTGTTCAAAGATATTGTCTCACATTGCATTCACAAGTTCTTGCCTTTAGAAGCAAAAAAAAGATAAAGAAGCATAACCCGTGGATGACGTGCGATGTCATTCACGCAAAACGAAGAGTGAAGTGACTAAGGAAAGCACATAAGAAAAATGTCACTATATCAACAAAGAACAACCTTGACAGTGCCGTGACTAGTCTGAAAGCAATTTCAAAGGCCGTAAGAGAAATTTTTTTGCTCACAAGCTAAATAGCTTTATAATATCTTCATGGCGTATCAATGTTTTTTCTATCCATTTTACGCTAAATATGTCAAATGCTTATGAATACAAAACGCACTTATCTCAAGTAATGTGCCGCTTTTAAAACTGCTTTGCAAGAGAACCTGCACTCATGTTGTTTTCTTCCTAGGGAATTCTTAAGTGGCACAAAGGCGAGATTTGGTGGTTGGATACTTAATATGGATTCCTTATTTTGTTAAATGAAGATGTCTCTCACTGTTTCTTGGTGTATCATTATGTGATATCCTTCTGGCATTTCTTGAATTTCTACGTTTGTTAATAAGGTCCACTAACTGTCCAGAGGTTGCGTAGCATACTTGTATTATGCTGATGTGCCTTAAATATCTGCTAACATTTTACATCTCTTGTATCTGGTTTCACCCTTGCCAAAGCTTTATCACTGTGACGCTGCAGCATGATAGTGTCATCTGATGAATGCACAGTCTAGCAAATAAATTAAATAGTGCTCTTCTCTGTACACCTCTCTTCTTTTCTGATTTGTTTTGTTTAGGGTGTATTCATAGAAATATAAAGAAGGGAACTTAGTTGTCCCCACTTGATATTGTGTTGATTGAGCTTTCTACCTAGGCGTGAGAGGCCCATGCACATAAACTACTGTTGGTCCACCTGAGAGTGTAATGAAGTCGCTATTGAGCCCCTCTAAAATGGAAAAGCATCAAGCTAAAAGTGTTGTCATCCGAACAGTGCAAAAGAAATAGGGTAAACCCCCAAACACGATATTAGTGGCTGTGAAAAGTTGCGCCAAGGGTTTCCCGGTTTCCAGAGCGCCGAAACAACGCCAGAAAAGTATGAATGCAGGTAACATCTGCCAATACTGCCTAGCTAAAGTCGACCCATGCTGGCTAGCCAAATCCAGCCCATTATGGCTGGCAAAAGTAGACCCGTCGTGACTGGCCAAATTCCACCCATGGTGGCTCGCCAAATGCCACCATGGTGGCTTTGCCACAGAAGATCCACTCTACGTAAGCATCATCGTTCAGATGTGGGTGAAAGTAGTGCGAGCGCGATTTGCCGACTTAAGCCAGATCTTTCAGCCGACTTTGTCCCACGTCATGCCTGGACAGTCTTATGTTGTCGTGCTGCCTGGGTGAATACCACTGTCATTTTCTCCACGCATTCTTCTACGAGACTATTGTATTGCTCCGTATTTCAACCTATATGCAGTGTAAATCTCCTTTCAGTCAGTCTTTCGTGCTACTTCCGTAGTTACGCGATAAAAAGTATGTGTAGATATAATGGTTCATCATTTGGCTGTATCTGCTTAGTTTGTGACAACTATATGCTCTCATGTCTTTACGCATTGAATTTGTCAGTCTAAAAGTCGATTACTTGCGAGATTGTATGATGTGAGAATAAGTGGGAATATTGTTTCTGACATTCCTTTGTTAATGGAAGCAGTAATGTATGTTAGCATCAGCTAGTAACTATTCGTCGAATGCAGAAATCTCCTAGCAAAATCTCACCACAGCAAAATGTAGAATTCTATTGGACACAAGCATGTTCACTCGCAGTTGCAATGGACTACAAGCAGAAAGATTATTACCATAGACCACCAATAGTTCTCCCATCGTAATTGACATGATATTCCTGGTACGCATTACCGCAGTTTATTCCTTTTATGTGAATTGCATCACACGAAGTAAATCATTCTGGACGCGCTGAAATAACACGGGAGTTTAATTACTACAGGATACAGCATGGTATTGTTTATGTACGTATGAATATATACTGGAAATAATGAGGTATTTTACAATGTGTGATAGTCTATGACCATTCTCTAAAAATCAATCTTTCATCAACTGCATCAGAACATATCCTTTTGTCAGAACGTATGTGAAAAGAGCGCATATCCCAACTTTTACCATTGAAACAGCTCCTAAATTCCGAAAAAATACCCAGAAGAGCTTTCTAAAAAGTTTTTTGAGTGTCAGTAAATAATTCTCGTGAAATAACTTTTGCGTCAAGGTAGTTCCATTAAAAGACGCCTTCCGTTGGGATCTTGCATGGTAAAAAAACATAGACTGCGAACAACACATGGTAATATTTCGCACAGTATGAGCTGTTGGTAAACCCCGGTATTTTGTAATCATACGTGGTCGTGCTCGAGATGGTATTACGAAGACTGAAGAGGTCGTAAAGAGGCACAGTGAGCAAAGCCGGCCTACATACAGTTTTACTACATTGTAATGAATTGCGCAGACACTTAACAAGGTGATAACATACAGTGCTCAGAAATAATTCGAACTAATATTGTAACGAACATTTCAGGTAGATTAGGAAAATGAACTATTTATTGGGAGATAACTTGTGCTCTTAAACCAAAGTCAAACGGAGTGTTCCGCAAAGAGATCACGAAGCCTTCTGCTTGATCGGCGTCTTCCTTCTTCTTTCTCCTTGTCTTGCACGCGATCGCGTGTCACGAACGCACGTGCCACCACGGTCTTTGTGCTCTAGCACTAACGCACCACTGTCCTCTTGAACGCGAACATGCGCGTGTCTTTTAAACGCGGTTTGTCCTGCGTCATTACTCCCCCGCCAAAGACGCATCGTCCCGATGCGTTAAACGTTTGGTTCACAATTCGGGCGCTATGCACAATACTCATTCTCGTTCATAATATGGCTTCATTCTGACTACATGCACTGTTTCTATGCGACGTCGGGGTCGGGAAGAGCTTGCTTGTCCCTCTGGCGTCACTTCGTAGTTTATGGGACTGATTCGGCGAAGTACTCGGTAAGGGCCGAAATAGCGGCGCAAAAGCTTCTCGGAGAGGCCAGACGTGCGCACGGGAGTCCAGATCCATACTCTGTCACCTGGCGCATACTCGACTTCCCTGCGCCGCAAGTTGTATCGGTCCGCATCGATTCGCTGACGTTCTCGAATGCGGTGGCGCGCCATCTGACGCGCCTCTTCTGCTCTCTGTGTGAAGTCGCTGACTACTGGGTTATGTTTTGTGGCGTCGCTTACAGGAAGCATGGCATCCAAGGGCGTGGTAACCTCACGGCCAAATACAAGTTGGAATGGCGTCAACTGCGTGGCTCCTGTAGTGCGGTGTTATACGCGAATGTTGCGTAGGGTAGTATCTTATCCCATGTGGTGTGCTCCAGGTCAACGTACATCGATAACATGTCGGTCAGCGTTCTGTTAAGTCGCTCCGTCAGGCCATTTGTTTGGGGGTGGTACGCAGTTGTCCTTCTGTGGCTTGTGTGAGTGAGTTGCACAATGGACCGCGTCAAATCGGCGGTGAATGCCGTTCCTCGGTCCGTGATGACAACGCTAGGGGCACCATGTCGGAGTACTATGTTTGTTTGTTACAAAGAACTCTGCTACTTCAATCGCCGTTCCCCTGACCAGAGTAGCTGTCTCTGCGTAGCGGGTTAGGTAATCTGTCGCCACTACAATCCACCTTTTCCCCGATGATGATGTCGGGAACGGACCAAGAAGGTCCATTCCTATTTGTTCGAACGGGGTTTTGGGGGGTTCGATTGGGTGAAGAAGGCCTGCGGGTCTTAATGGAGGCGTTTTGAGTCGTTGGCCATCCCGACATGTCCTCACATAATTTTGTACAGTATGCAATAACCTTGGCCAGTAGTACTTGGTATGAATCCGAGCGAATGTTCTACTCACTCCAAGATGCCCTGCGGATGGGTCATCGTGACAGGCTTCCATAATTTCGGATCGCAAGGCTGAAGGGACGACCAAGAGAAATTTTTCTGTCCTGTGTTCAAAGTTTCTTTTGTAGAGGACGTCATTCTTCAGCACGTACGATGACAATCCTCGGGTGAAAACTCGTGGAACACGGACGGGGTGTCCTTCCAGGTATTTGATGAGGGATGACAGGTCATCGTCAGATCGTGGATGCTTGGCCATTTGTGATGTCGTCACGACTCCAAGAAACGGAAACTCGTCTCCATCTTTCACAGGGGGAGATTCGATCGGTGCGCGTGACAGGCAGTCAGCATCACTGTGCTTTCGGCCGGATTTATACACGACTGTTATGTCGTATTCCTGCAGCCTCAAACTCCATCTAGCAAGTCGTCCAGAAGGATCCTTGAGGTTTGCAAGCCAGCACAGGGAATGGTGATTGCTTGTGGCTCGAAACGGTCTGCCATACAAGTATGGCCGGAACTTTGGTATGACCCATATTACCGCGAGGCATTCCTTTTCAGTGGCTGTATAGTTAGTTTCAGCCCTGGAAAGAGTGCGGCTAGCGTATGTGATTACTCGTTCCTCGCCATTCTGCCACTGGACCAGGATGGCACCAAGGCCTAGATTGCTTGCGTCCGTGTGAATGTCCGTCTGTGCTTCTTCATCAAAGTGCGCCAAAACAGGCTGGTTTTGGAGTCGCCGTCGTAGTTCGTTAAATGCATCCTCTTGTTCACCGAGCCAGACGAAAGGCATGTCTTCTTTTGTCAGTCGCGTTACTGGTTCGGCAATTTGCGAAAAATTTTTGACGAAGCGTCGATAATACGCACACAGGCCTAAGAAGCTTCTAATAGCCTTTTTATTTGTCGGTCTTGGAAACTTGTCTACTGCTGCAGTCTTCTCGGGGTTAGGGCGGATGCCTTCGGAGCTAATCACATGGCCGAAAAAAAGCAGTTCGTGGAAGCCGAAGTGGCATTTTTGTGGCTTTATCGTCAGTCCTGCTGAACTGATGGCGTTGAGCACAGTCCTTAGCCGTTCTACATGCTGATCGAAGGTGGTTGAAAAAATAACGACATCGTCGAGGTAAACCAGGCAGGATTGCCATTTTAGCCCGGACAGCACAGCGTCCATCATCCGCTGAAATGTAGCTGGTGCGGAGCAAAGGCCGAATGGGAGTACCTTAAACTCATACAGTCCGTCTGGTGTGACGAATGCTGTTTTTCACGATCTTTTTCGTCCACCTCGATCGGCCAATATCCGCTCTTGAGGTCTAGAGACGAGAAGACCTACGCATCTCGCAGTCTGTCAAGGGTGTCATCGATCCTTGGCAGAGGGTAGACATCTCGCTTTGTGACGGCGTTCAGCCTTCCATAATCCACGCAGAAACTCAAGGTTTGGTCTTTTTTCTTTACTAGTACCACAGGAGACGCCCATGGGCTTACCGACAGTTGGATTACATCGTCTCTCAGCATTTCTTCTACTTGGTTTCTGATTACTTCCCTCTCTTTCGGTGACACCCGATAGGGGTGCTGGAAAATTGGTCTCTCAGATTCGTCGATTATAATGCGGTGCTTGGCGATAGATGTTCTTTGGACTTTCGATGACGTTGAAAAACACGAGGCGAACTCACGTACAAGAGATTCTATCTGGTGCTTCTGGTTGGGCAACAGTGCTGCTTCGATTTTGAGGGACGCGAGTATGGAGTCTGCGTTGTCAGAATCGGGCGGTTCTGAGGCAGAATAGCTCAAATGTGCAACATGGGCGCAATCGCTAAGGCGGGCAATGACAGTTCCTTTTGCAATATGCTGCACCGCATGTCCGAAATTCGTGAGGAAGACGTTAGCGCACCCATCTTGTAACCGCACAAGGCCCCTAGCCACACAGATCCCTTTTTCAAGTAAGAGCCCAGTGTTGCTGTCTGCAATTCCTTCATAGTCACTGAATACGTCGTTCCTAACGGCGACAGCTATGCTGGATCTCGGTGGTACCATCACGTCGTCGTCTACAATGTAGAGCGCATCGAATTCTCCTTTACATTCGAACGTCGCGAAGGCATGCTTTGTCGAGAACGACACACACGACTCCTTTAAGTTAATTCTTGCATCATTCGCTTGCAAGAAGTCCATTCCTATGATTAAATCTCTTGAGCACTCTGGCAAGACAATAAAACTGGCGACGTACGTGAGGCCATGTATCGCAATCCTAAAAGTGCACCTGCCCGCCGGGTCAATAAGATGTCCTCCTGCTGTTCGCACTTGCTGTCCTCTCCAAGGAGTCATAACCTTTCTAAGTCTTCTGGCAAGTTCTCTCCTCATAACGGAATAATCTGCGCCTGTGTCTACTAAAGCAGTAACTTCGTTGCCGTCTATAAACATCCGCAAATCAGAAGCAACGTCGCTGTTTTCGCGCCTACCCTCGCTTATGTCGTAACACTTCGGAATCGGCACTGGAGGTTCTGTTCTTTCGTCGTGTTCTTTCGTCTCACCTCCACAGGGCGCCGATTTTAGTTTTCCCGTAGTGGGCTTTGAGAACTGCGCCTTGGGGAAGTTGAGGACCGACGTGGGCTTGGTGATCGGTACCTTAGTGGTGCAGTTGACCGAGGCTGATGCTGCTGCGAGGTGTAAGGCTCCTGGCGCCTTGATAGGTACTCCTGGATTTCAAAGGGACGTTCGCCGTTTCTGGGGCAAGGAGCGTTTACGGCAAACCCACGAAGTCCCGCTCGGCGGTACTTGCACATCCGGTAAAGGTGGCCAGATTCGCCGTCGTGGTAGCACAGCGGGGTGCGATCAGGAGTGCGCCATACATCAGATTTGCGGAATCTGGTCTCATATCGGGGCTGGGTGAACCGAGGCCTGGGCACATAGGAAGCATCCGTGGCGAAAGGACGCCCAGGAGTGCTTTGAAGTACCTCTGCGTACGAGATAGTGGGTTGTAGAGGTACTGAAGCTTGGGGCTGCACTTGGGGCTGCACTTGTGGCTGCACTTGTGGCTGCTGCTCGAGAACTACTTGCCGCAATTATTCCCGAACCACTTCTGCTAGTGAGGAGACTGATGTCGAACTATTCTTCAGCTGTTGCATCTGGAGGTCTTCCCGGACCACGGAACGCACGAGCTCTCGCAAAGAGTCGGCGCTGTTCCCGAATGCTGCTGACAGGGCCTCCACAGACGTGACGGTCACATCTCGGTTGTAAAGCCGCGCTCGCTGTTGCAGTGTCTTTTCCATAGTCGTCGCCTGCGGGTCACTTCAATATGAAGTGACCCGTAGATGGTGTGCGACGCATTTGGTGTATGTGGAGTCAAATCGCATTCAAAGCACTTACGAATAAGCGGGAGTAGGGGAATTCCATCATCATAAGTTCGCCAAGGCATCAAGACTGTGTCGCCAAGGCATCAAGACTCAGACGATTAGACACGACGAAGTGCTACTAACTGGAGTTTACTACGAAGAAGTTATACCTAAGAGAGGAGAAGGTTGCGGTAAGTACTGCCTCTAGGGCATACGGAAAGGCGTATCATTGTGTCAGCATCGCATCACTTTGAGTACAGCTGACAATGGACACCTTGCTCTGCACTGCGGAGAACGTGGTTGCTTCCCTGACTCGGAAGTGCTTCATAATTCGTATCTATTGCCAGCTAACAAAGGACATCATAGAGACCTACAAGATAAGAACTAGCAGTGACACGTGCATTAGTTGCCCCCGCCCCACTTGCTTTTAACAAAGAAATTGCATATCTGTCCGCTAAGACTGTGGTTTGATATTGCCATATATTATTATCCTTTTTCTCTCTTCTTCGTGCTTTCTTTATTGCCGCGATCGTTTACCTATATTAGGCACCTCTACGTTGCAATCAGGGCTGGGCAGTGCCGCCATACAAGAGTATCGCGATAGTGTTTGAGAGATGCTTTCGAGTATCTGTATTGTTGTATCCATATACAACACAAAAACTTATTTGTATTTCGGTAGTGAACTATTATTACGATGCATTGCCCTTATCGCGATACTATGCAGGGCACGGGTACCTCGTTACTCTGGACTAAGCCGCCATAAAGGCGGTATTTATCCGCTATAACACGAATTTGTGCTCCTCTGCAGCAGTAGAGAGCCTTTTCTCGTTCGCGAGACTTTTCTTGGGGCCCAACCAAAGACGTCTAGATGACGACCTATTTGCGAAGCTCCTGCTGCTTAAGTGTAATTAACACGCCAAACCTTTCAATCAAATATATCTTTGTTAAATAAATGTATACTTTTTCTCAATTAGTTCGCTAGTGATTGCAGCGCTTCGTGAGCTATCCTGTTTCTAGCATAGCTGATGCTATTGCCGTAAAGTATGTCGCTTTCGGTGTAAAATGTGTATTACTCTTGCTGTGATACAGTATAATTTCGTTTATTGTAAGTGATATCTGTACATATCTCGTTAACAATTACGTACAGTGTAAGCCCCCTTCGTAATGTCATAATGGCACTCAGAGTACTGTGGTAAAATAATGAATAATTTCCAAGTTTCAATGCGCTGCAACATTTTAAATAATATGCTGAACCTAATAAATGCATTTACGCAGTTTGAACATCTCCGACATAGAAAAAAGTATTTCAGTATCAGTATTGCTGTATCTGTATCCCGGGTTACTTTTTTCGTCTCTTTGCAAAAGTATCTCTGAAGTGTCCCGCTACGTCAATTACAAATGTATCTCAGTATCTGTACTTTAGGCTTCCAAATCCAGCATTTCGGTATCTGTATTGCGGAATACTTTGTCGGGCATCTCTGTCCAGCCCTGGTTGCAAAGAACACCAGTTGCTAGTGGTGTTTCGTCCAGCCTACTCCTGTGTGTCTTGTTGTTGATTGAGCTCCATTCAATGATGGCGCTTTTACGCTTATGCTTTAATGTAAGCTAAATGAAACCCTCGAGTAACACTAGACAAAATACGCACTGCTTTGCGATTGGTTCTATCCGATGATCTAAACCATTTTCTGAGTCACCATAGGGTATTCAGAGATCTCGCATTTATTGTATAATCTGTATACACGTGACCGGGCCCACCATTCTTTCACCAAACCCCCATTGCTGCTGTTTCGTCTAGAGAAGTATTAAACATTGTTCTGCTTTGGACTTACCGTGCTGCTTTGCTTGTAGTCATCTTGTAGACTCATATGTGCATAGTCAATTGCCGCCAAGCGCCTTAGTATGGTATCTGAAAAGATGCCATGAAAACGAAGGTGCACTGAGCGCGCCGCGTGGACGAGAATGTCGCGATGCCATTAAACAAGTTAAGCGTCGTTTATATAGTCAAACTGTCCAGCTATCCAGAAGCACACTCACCATTATACCGACTGCGCATGTTATTTCTACCGCGTGCTGGCACTACCGATGATTTTGCTGTAATACTAACACTTTCCAAACAAATTTTGCCCACAGGCAACGTTACAAGAAGAGTTTTAGTGTTGTAGAGCTTTGTTTCGGTGAGCCATTTTTTATTCTTGCTTGTGCCCATAATGCTACTTTACGGATTGTAGCACCATCTCACAGAGTAACTGAGAAATTGGACAAGAAGAGTTCGACTCCCAAAACCCTACAGAGCGGTCTACGGCACCACGCCACCCTTCATGCGCCCATTTTGCAGTAAGCACTGTTGTTCTTTATTTGGCTTTGAACGTTTCCTTAAAAGCGTGCTTTGATGTTCTTTCCGTGGAATTATAAGAACAGCAGGCCGTAGCGGCTCATCTTGTGTTTGTTGCCTAAAGAAACGACGCCCAGTGGGATCTGTATCTCTACTGGCCTCGACGTCGACATGTAGATGGCAGAACCATCATCACATGAGTGTAGATAGGCATTCGGCAGCGCGCGTTGAAATGTACAGGGCGGCGCTCTGTTATGAGCGGTTTGAGCCAATGTTACGTAAATAAAAGCATTGATTGCAGTAAAGCGGTAATACATGCGCCATTTAATCTCTTCAATCTCACGTCAGTGCATAAATCACGCAATACGTTCTTAGTGCACGCGCAGGAAGCGTCTTATGCCACGCGGTGCACTGACAGCTCCCGGCCTCATAGTTTATCACTTCGGGAGTTCTCTCCGTTCAGTTTTCATTGCCCATACTTAAGTTCTCTTATGTCTGCAATGTAGGCACTGATGTAACGAGACTGAAAGAGTTCAGTATGGTATTCTCATTCATTTTGTGCTATTGGCTACAACAGAAAACGACTGCTACTGCGCAATGATTTCAAGTATCATCTTGTGCGATCTGCTGTATCACACGCATACCTGTGTTCAGATCCCTTGCATGTTGTGTTCCATGAAATGCAAGGTAGTTAACTGGCTGTAAGTCAAGCAGCGTGACTTTATACACGGCTTGAGTACAATCGGAAAATTTGACACACGATTATAATAAGAAAACGTTTCAATGCTAAAACGCATGGAGTTCTTAGCATGGTGCTTACGTGACCGTGACAAGAAAAAGTTGATTTTTTACGCACATAAAAAGGTGTGTTCCTTAAGCTACAATGCCTGCTATTTTCCGTCATGCTGAAAATCGCTTGTTGAGGGAGGATATTGCTTCATCACTGCATTTACACGTTGATGTTTCGCGCTTAACTTATTCAGAAGGACGCTAAATGCACTTTGTCCTACACTTGAAATGCACAGCAGCCACCAAACTGAAATAACTGTCCCAACAGGAGGCGCTACGATGGCATAACGCGATCACGTCACAGGCGCGCAGTGATTTCAAAAGTGAGCAAGGACTAGAGCACGAAGCCAAATAGTACTACAACTAATACTTTTATGGTTGGACAAGAGTACCTGAAAGATTCAACACTACACCCGGTCAGGCAACACATCGGAGGATACGTGTGACATACGTGCGCAAGTGAAGGCACATTGGCTAGCACACGACGCAAGGGGCTATCCACACATGGGAGCCTCGTTCACTTGCCACCAGGCACCGACTTCCTTGGATCTCGAGGCCAATAGCATACTGCGCGGCCTGCACTGTTAACATACGCTCAGCACGCTCCCTCGCATGGCGTGCATACCTATCAACAGTCACAAAAGGATCTAGGTTTATATTGCCACCGTTCTGATGGCTTACGAAGCGGAAATATAGCAAGAGGTTTTAGGCTCGTCGTGGAGGCGAACATGTTCTTTTTGACGGCTGATAAATTGTGTTTGTGTGTGCAGCTGTGCATCCTAGTTGATCACGCATCATTACGCTGGTGGAGCTGCTGGTTTGCTTATATGGCTGAGAACCCTTCGCGGAGCGGACGGTCCAGCACGGAATCGCCATCTCACGTCGACACACCGGTCCACCGGTTCAGTAGCTGCCTTCTCGGCCAATCGTCCAGGTCCTTGCAAGGAACTTCGGGAGCTCGTTTGCCTCTATCTACAATCATGGCCACTGCATCCCCATCGCAAGTAAAATAGCAGAATCCTATGCTTCCGGAGAGTTTTCGTGATGCCTTTGAGGACGCACAAGAATGGTTGGAGCAAATCGAACGCGTCACAGAGTACAATAACCCAGTCAGTTCAAAAGACAAGCCCGTGTCTACATGCAAGATTTATATGTCCCAACGCTTGGATTTGGGATGTAAGCCGCGAGAGGAGCTTTCAACATTAAACGACTCCCGAACGCAGCCATTAGGCCCATTTGCAAGCACCAATAGAATGGAGAATGCGCAGCGTGTCTTTGAAATCCACGTTCATGCCCCGCCACGGTGGTCTAGTGGCTACGGTGCTCGGCTGCTGATCCGAGGGTCGCGGGATCGAATCCCGGCTGCGGCGGCTGCATTCTGATGGAGGCGAAATGTTGAGGCTCGTGTTCTGTGCGATGTCAGCGCACGTTAAAGAACCCCAGGTGGTGAGAATTTCCGGAGCCCTCCACTACGGCGTCTCCCATAATCAGAGCTGGTTTTGGGACGTCAAACCCCACATAACAACAAAAAATCCACGTTTAAAATCCCAATGACAGCGTTGTCATCTTCACCGACAACATGAGCCACCTTTTCCGTAGGGCGGACCCCGACATGCAAATGAAAGAAAGCCCCGTATGTCTTGCTGGGAATGAAGGAACAACTCGTTAGCGCCCTTGTGGGCATTTCACCAACAACATTGACAGATATTACAAAACAGGCTACCACCATCACATGGGGCTTCAGCAGCAATACCGCCGATATGACTTCAGCTACTTGGCGGTGAATACTTGCGCTTTCACTGTGGACATCGAGAAGTATTTGCGTGAAGTCGTCAAATAGGTCGTTCGAGAAGAGCATCAGCTACTCGGACTTGCTCGTGCGCCTGGAGAACCCGCGTCATCATTACTGCTTGTACCTGACGGGCTCCGCGAAGAAGCCCGCCAAGCTTTTCCATCGCCAGACGCCGGTAACGCGCTTTTAAGCGCCTTTCTTATGCGAGGGTTGTTTGCCGCGGAATCAATGGAACTTCGACGGTGCTGCCATGCCTAACTGGGCCATCACCTGTAGTACAGAGCCAATATCGTCACGCCCGTCGACAGTACCGAGTCCGCTGATCATGCTGCCAGCGGGAAGACTACCATATCTACGACATAAAGAAGCCTCTGCTTGGTGCCGTAGAGCGTTATCGCCAAACAGAAATGCGACTTATGGTATATCTTTGACCATCGACCGGTAAGCTACCACTGTGGCCAAGCATGGCAAATCTATCGGGTTTACCGCTATCGCGTCGATTAATAGCGGTACATTGCTGCTAACTGCGTATTTCCTCCCTATTACACCGACGCAGCTACAGCGACACTTATGGCAAGTTTCAGCCGCGGAATACGGCGAAGCATCGATCACGTTCTCCTTCGCAGCCCCCAATACACACTAGAGCTCCGACTCGCTGCAGCTTTGCAGATATCAACAGGGGCAGGTACTCTAGCCCGCGACTAGGTAACTAGACAGACACAACCAACGTGGGAGATGAGGTTGCTTGTTGCCAAAGTTCCAAACAGCCCCCTGTATGGACGAAGGAGGACTTGAAAGCATTTAAAGTTCCGGTGGGCTTGAATACGCCGAATTCCACGACGAATACGAGGAATAGTGCTACAAAACATGTAACTGATATCGTTAGAGTCGAGCTGATAGTTCACAATCTTGGCTCCCAACTAACTAACAGGCTCTGGTTGATGCTGCTCTCTTTTTCAGTTATCGATGGCTGACTAAGAAAGGTTAAGACGCCTTAGCACGGGCCCAGTATGAGCGATACCGCAGGTCACTTAATGACACTTGTTGCAAAATGCGTGGCCAGAATTAATCGTCGGTTGAACCATTGTTGCCACCATCGTATTTTTTTACTGATGTAACGAGCACATACTAGGATGGGGATGGATTCTCTGGCTCAGTACGGTGCCGTGATTAAAACCGTGGCCGAAGCGTTGTTTGCCAGGAACTCGGAGGGTGTGACCTATGAGGAACACCCACGAGGCCACTTACGCTTTGCTGGCGAGGGCGTCATACTCTTTCACCGTAGTTGATCCCTCGTCAGCGTGAACGGTGATTAGTTGCATAATTATACTTCTATCACAAACCCATCAAAATGTTTGAATTGAATTGTGGCTGTTTCTTTGCCAGAGCACTTACAATTGTTATTGACGCAGGAGCGCAAATCTTGCTGACGAATTTCAGTAAGGAGCATCGATGCACTATTAATGGCACTTCTGTCACTTATTTTGACGAAGTAGCACAAATAAACGGCTGCCACTTAGCGCAGGAGGGAGCCACATAATAGCCAAAGCTGCGCATTTTTTTGGACTTTAATCCGACATTAAGTGCCTCCAGGCGAGACCGCCTTTGCGAGTTCGCGCCGTGGCTGTTTCTCATCTTCGTAAAAAGCTCACCCATTCGGCAGAATTCTCATCACGCTGCCCAAAAGAACATGAAACAGTGCAAAAACAAGTGAATACGTCGCTGGAAGTTGACGTCATTTGACCACCCAGTAGTCGATCGGCATTCCCTGCAGTTTTAGTCAAAAGGAAACAGAGCAGCCTGCGCTTTTGCATCGAATACAGGAGGGAAAATCAGGATACAAAGAAGGATGCGCACCTGCTGCCGCGCATTGATGACTCCTAGGACAGGTTTCTAAACACAAGCTTACTTTCGTTGATAACCTGAAAAGCGATTAGAGGCAGATCGAGAGGCAGGAGTTTGGAGAACAGTACGACTGGCGGTCAGCCGCCGTACGGAAAAACTCTTGTCGCACGCATATCAGTGCTTTAGAGCATGCTGTAGTGTGCGGCGAGAACACCAACGGGCATTTCAATGTTACAAGGAAGGCCCTGAACATGTAGAACAATAATATCAAATTATTGTGAGGATGCGGTTGTCGCGGTGTATTTATTAGGCATCGATGATGCAGCGAACCGGCCGCGCCCAAAGCACCGAACAGCCTACCGATGATTACCCACACCCGATGAAGAAGAAGCCCTTGTGATGATGATTATGTACAGATGACGAAGACGAGCCTTTTAGGTGCCCACACTAATTTCCCCCGCGCGAGAGCGGCCATCCTGGCCGCAGCTTAAAGAGGTATAGCGCGCCTTGTCAAAGGCTTCATACGCGAAACGTGGACCCCCTCAGTTGCGCGGCAGCGACGGTCTGTTGGAAGAACAACAGGTGCTACGCCTGTTGTTCTTCAAATAATTCTTCAAATTACAAATAATTTGTAATATATTCGTAACATTTTGGTGAGGGTGCTGGGTACGGCTCAAGACGGAACTTCGCAGTGGACGTGTCCTGAACAGCTCCGTCATACCAACGGAAGGAGACGCTGCCTCCGGTGCTCCAACTGCAAATCATGCACGGCTTGTCATATTGACGCAGCCACGCGACGCAGGTAACTTCTTCGATACCGTTGGCGTTGACATTGATGACTGTATTTCGAAGTATGAGTATGTGGAAACGCAATATAGGTGGGATCCGACAATAATGCGATCAATGTCGCCTTATTCCTCTGCGCACAGGGAACGTCTGGTTTCTGTCTCGCGAGGAAGATTTTACCAGCTAGGCCAAGTGCGACGAGAAGCTTCGTGACCCGTTTGGCAGACATGCAGGTCGCCAATGCCCTGCTTTGAAAGATCTGCCCTGCCGGGTGCAAACTTCAATCTAGTATCACGTGTCGTACACACTTGACGTTTCTGGCCTTTGCCATAGGGTCGATGGCAACATGACTGCCGCAGACATGATGAGCAATGGGCTCAGTGGCATTATAGATAACGCTTTCAATCTGCTGTTATCTAAAGACTGCTCAAGCATAGACGACATCATGCAGTAATGTGGGCGTTTTGAAGGATTGAAGAGTCGCCGCATCACCCAGAAATTCGTCGGGCTTCCGGACACTGCCGCGACGTAAGCTTCCGAACGTGCTCAGCCGCCGCCCAGTCAGCCACTCACTATCGACATCGTAGTCCACATTGTGCGACGCGAAAAAAAGGCGGCGTCCCCGCAGTCCTTCCTAACACACCCTGAACCAACCATTTCATTAATTCACTGTTGTACGGTAGGATCATGCTAACGTAGGAATGCAACTTGTGTGTTCGCTCATGGAGCAGCGTGTTAGTCTCTTCGCTAACTCCGGCAACTTTTCGTCGCTATCATGAAAGCCAATTTGTACGCGTCCGGCTGGACTCCGAATGCGCAACGCACGTGTGTCTGTGGCCGATCGCCACACTGTTGTGCTGTTCCGTGTTCTTGAGCACTGCCCTCATGACATCATTCTGTCTGGATTTCTTATCTCACCATTTAGCCATCATCTCTTGCTCAGCTAGTGTTGTACAGCTCGACCTGCCAGATTTTTCCGACGCCCTGTCACAGTCCCAAACAAGCTTTTGTGTGCCGAGTTTGTTTGCCTGCCACACAAGCACTAGTCTGTGTCGTCGCTGAGCCGTGCCCCAGTGTGCTGTATGGTGACTGCGTCCTTTATCCTTGCCGTGGTGTTTTGCTATCACAGAACGTGTTTTCCCATAGACTGCTGTTAGGGCGAACAAGATATGCCTTCCTCTGCTGAACTTCGGTGTCGGCAGTCAAGTTATAGCCCAAGGTATTACTCTCGCAACTTTGTCACCGTCACATGACTGCGAGATGCCGTTATTACCTATGATGGCCACTGCTGATGGCTCTGCTCCACACAGTGCCAACAAATTTCACTGATCCCCACTGGAACACCACGTAACGAAGATGATTGCCTCGAAACTTTTGCCTTCATAAGTCAAAGACCTCTGTGATCTGACTCTCACATACTCTGGCATATTTGACTTAATCGGCAGGCCCTTAAGTGAAACATCGCACGTCAAGCCGCATACATACCGGTGATGCGGCTCCGATTCACAGGCGGCATTACCGTCTGTCACCATCACAGCGCCAAGTTATCCGACAAGATGCTCACAAAATGCGTTACTGAGCCTTCTTCGAGTCCGTGGGCTTCACCTGTGGTCCTAGTTATGAACAAAGACACTACTTGGCGTTTATGTGTAGCCTATCGGCACATAAAGAAATTCACCTAGAAAGCTGTCTATCCGCTTCAGCAAACGGATGATTCTCTCTACTGCCTCCACGGTGCGACCTATCTCTCTAGAATTGATCTTCTCTCCGATCATTCGCAAATTGCCGTGGTTGACTTGGACCGCGAGAAGACCGCGTTTATTAGACCTGACGGCCTCTACCAGTTAAAAGTAATGGCGTTTGGATTGTGTAATGCTCCAGCCACGTTTTAGTGAATGATGGACATGCTTCTGCATAGCTTTAAGCGATCCATCTACCTATGTTACTAGAAGGATGTCATTTTATTCTCGCTAACCTTTCACACTAATCTCGAGCGACTTTCATCTATTCGTTCAGTGTTTCGTGCAGCTGGTCTACAACACAACTCATTGAAGTTGTGCTACGGACGACGTCACGTTACCATCCTCCGGCACCATGTTTACTCATCTGGCATCCTTCCTGAACCTGGTGAAATTCGTGCTGTCCTCGACTTCCCTGTACCAACGTGCGTCAAGGACATCGGAATCTTTGTAGGATTGTCTTCCTATTTTCGACTATTTGTGAAGACAATCGCTGACATTGTCCGCCCTCTGACTGATCTGAAGAAAGACGTTCCGTTTTTCTGGAGATTTGAGAAGCCTTCGCCTTCTCACGACTCATTGCGTTGGTCAGCACTCCGCCACTTCCCGCCCGCTTCGACACGTCGGCCCCTACCAAGCTCCCCGCCCAAGTAAGTAGCTACGGAATTGGCGCTGATTTAGCCGAATGTCAAGCAATTCATGATGGAGTTCTCGGTTACGCCAGCAGTCTCCTTTCCCCAGCTGAGTGTAATTAATCTATTAGCGAGCGCGAGTGCCTTGCGCTAGTATAGGCATTAAGTAACTTCCGTCATTATTTATATGGACGGCCTTTCACCTTCGCTACCGACCATTATGCCCTGTGCCGCCTGTGTATGCTTAAGGATCCGAAAGCCCGCCTGGGTGACTGGACTCTACTTCTTGAAGAATTCACGTAAACTGTAGTATACAAGACCGGCCGACTACATCAAGAAGCCGACTGCCCGTCCCGGTACCCCATCGACGTGAAAATAATGCAGCAGACGACGCGTCAACTTGCATTTCCTCTCCGCTTTCGCCAACATGGCTGACGAGCACCGCCGTGACACGGCTCTGCGATTCACCATCCGCCGCCTGCATTCTGCCTCGCCGGACAGTTGGCTTCGCACGTTCTTTATCGTAGACAGCATCTTATATCACCGGAACATGCTCCCCGTGGGACCGGAACTAGTAGCTGTAGTTCCCACTCATGTTCGCTCCACCGTACTCCAGCAAATCCAAGAAGTTCCCCCAGCTGACCTCCTTGATGTTGCCAGGATCTCTGACCATCCGCGACGATGTTTTTTTTTGGCGTGACCTCTACCGCTGTGTGTGCTGTTATGTCGCTGCCTGCGAGTCGTGCCAACGCCGGAAAAAGCACGCTGTACATCCTGCCGGGCTCCTTCAGCCCATAGAGTCCAATCACCAGACGAGCCGTTTTTCCGTGTTGGTCTCGACCTTCTCGGCCCTTTCCCTCAATTAATAAACACGAAATATATAGATTGTCAGAGCTACTGATCATTCGACCCGTTACGCCATTACAAGACCTCTTCCCACCAGTTGCGCTACGGATGTCGTCGACTTAATTCAGGACGTCATTCTACATCACGGGGATCCTCATGATCGTCTCACGGAACGAGGTCGTTACTTTTTGGCATAGGTAATGCGCGAGTTCCTTCGCATTTGCGTCACAAAGCAGAAGCTTACTGCGGCCTACATTCCCTAGAAGAAAGGTCCCACTGCATGTTTGAAGCGTACTGTAACTGATATGCTCGCTATGAATGTTTTGACCGATGAGTGCGACTTGGACGCTGCACATTCCTTTGTGACATTTGCATATAACACGCCCCTCCATGCCACTGCTGGCTGATTTCCCCTTTTATCTCCTCAATGGCAGATAACCCACAGTTGCCTTTTGGCACGGTCCTTCCAGTCCCCACCCAGCTATTTACTGAGTATGCTCGTCGCGCTGTCACTACAGCCGAAGCTGCACGCTAGATAGCCCGTCGCCGCCTTTCCGAATCACAGCGGCACCACCAGCATTGCCAATTGCCACCAAGACAATTGCCACCAGAATGGCCACTTTCAGACCGGTGACCTGGTCCTCGTGTGGTCTCCTCCTCGGCATGTTCGCCTTTCTGAAAAGCTTCTTTCGCAATACTCTGATCCTTGCTGTGTCAGCCGACAACTAACAGACGTTATGTAATCGCGCCGCTAGACCCTACCTCGTGTTCCGCACCTTTCGACGCCGTCCACGTCGCACGCCTCAAGCCTTACCTCTCCCACCTCGTTTTGACTAGTACCGGGACGGCGCTTTCGCCGGCGGCGGTCGATGGTGCGCTGTTATAACAAGGCAGAAGATGGTACCTGTGTGCAAGTCGGCGAATGTGGTGGTTCGAACAACCACCATATTGCCTGGTTGGCTGTTCTCCTTCTAAAAATAATTTGTAAATATATTTGTAACAATATATACGTCGACGGACAAGGTATTTTTGGTATACCAGGGCGTCGAGGAGCCAAAAATGTGGGAAATTTCGTGTTCGCGTTTCAACGCGTTGCATTTCATTCCAGTTTAATTTCGGTTCATACAACCACAAATATAGGATGCTTCGGGAACCTGTTCCCAGGGCTGAACCAGTGACGAACCATTTCGGCACATAAAATCTACATGTTATACAGTACTGATTTAAATGTGCGAAGCTTAGACACTGCGTACAGTGCTACAATAAGCCTTGCCGGCTGCACTTATAAGTTTTCCGATACTTTTGTTCTCATGCTTTCGCTTAATTCTTTTGATCACGTCTCGTGGCGAGCTAAAGGCACAACCGTAATATTTGTCATCAGGTGCGACAAATTGGCTGTTGGCTCGTTGAAATTAGGAGGATTCATTCATAGATTTATAAGCTAATGGCAGTGGAAATAAGTACATGTATGCTCAATTTCAATCGTAACTTAATACATGTAACGGATAAGAATAATTTGAATAAAACTGAATGTGAAAATTTTAAGCAGTCGATATTGTCGATATTTGCTTACCCTGGGCCCTTCAAAGCGTAGATGAAGGGACGATCGACTCCAATCCTGAGCACGGAAGGGACGAATCCTTCCTTTGTAGCTTTTCCGCTTCCGTAGCCGGAGTAGGCATGCAGTAGGCAGGCCGGGTGTCTGTAGTCATCCAGTTTTGGATGACTAAGGACGTTCGGCCTACCTTTAGCCGAGTTTATTTTGTATTTGGGTCGTATTTCACCTCGTTTCGGCACCCATCAATGTAATAAATGGGCACTCGTGCAGCCAGGAGCTTGCTCAGGAAGGTCTTACCCTCTACTTCTTTTCTCTGAAGTGATTCCCCAAGATAGTGCCCAACTTACTACTTGCATAGACAGAATGAATACGAGGTCTTTCATCTGCGATTGCCTTCCTAGGACAACTGTGTCTGTTCGCATTGTGTAATATCCACGCCAGCAGATACTTCCGCCTATATCAGCATTCACGTTCGAGATTTATCCTCCGAGTTGCTTAGAAAGCCAAGGTCATCAGCATATCTGAGGTTACGGACGTATTTTCCGTTAAAATTTACAGTAACATGTGCCAATGTCCTTAACACCTCGCTAAACATCCTGTGCATAACAGGCACAGCTGTGATTACCATGTGCTTGAACAACATACCTTGCCTCCTTGTATGTTGGTATATCCACAATCCACAACTTTATTTATGTGGATTGTGGAAGGTGGGCAGTTATTGTAGATATGTTAGAGTATCCTTACGGAATGTCGTTTGTGCCGATTGCACAATAACCGCATGACTGCTGAAGTTGTTGCACAGAACTACCTAACTGCTTTATACAGGCAAAGTGCGAGGTTATCACAGAACTAGAAAAGGGAGGAAGGACAACGCGCTTAAGATTACTATGCAACAAACTTATGTTCCATATCCTGGGCTGGTAATACATATGCGTGTTAGTACAGCCTACGTGTATTCATATATCTTAGTATAAATCAACAAGAAATGGGCATACGCAGGTCACGTAATAACGAGGCAATCCACCTCTGGTTATTAGTTGTAACAGAACGGCGTCCTTGAGAAGCAAGTGTGGCAGGGGGCAACAGAAAGTAATTTTGCAGACGAGGGCAAGGAGCTTTAGGGTATAACGTGGTCGCATTTGGCGCATAATCGGGGCAGTTCGATATCTATATGTCTGGTCTTCGCCGTGCAGTTGGTGCAGGCAGGCTGGAGACGATGCTGTAATGCTGCTGCTGGTGATGATGATGTTCCCATCTTTGGAGCATTCATGTGTGCACCTACCCACTGAAATGCTGCCTACCGGCAAATTTTTTCCTGGGAAAATCATCTGCGGGGTAAAGCTGGGAAGGTCGACCTGTAAGGAATGGCCGGCCGGGTTAGTGGTGGGAGTACATGTGTAGTTAAAACCACGTTCGCTCCAATGGAGCTTCAGCTGTTCAGTCTTATCAGCATCTCAGACTATTCCTATAGGACCAGTGTAACTGCCCTCAAAGCGCAGTTATGCCTTTCCTCACTTTCTTCTCATCCCCAAAAAGTGCTCGTCTAGTACTGCTTTTTAAGTTTTCTATTCGCTGGCTGCAGGAAACAGAATCACCATTCCTGCGCACTGTTTACCTCGCCACTCGCCATGTAATGCTGTGTATCCACCATGTGCCCATTCGACCACCTATGAACGTTCATTTTTTTCTACGTACTGCTGATTAATAGAATGCCCTTCGTTCAGAAATCGCCCTCATCACGCACATAATTAATTTCAAGGCTGCTATTAACGACAATCTTTCAAGTCATTCAGACTAACCTGACCCGCCAGATTGTTCGCCCACGCCTCATATAATGTCCTTGTGGGGCCTTTGAGGTACAAAAAACAATTATTATATAGATCAGTATATTTTCTTTATTTCACTTTTATTATTGCGATTATATGGACAATCTGGATGGGCTTTTCTCGTCGCTATCATGTCCCGTATAAAGCCCAAATTGATAAGGACCCCTCGCGCATCATACATTCTACCCGCGGATAAAAGCACTTGAGTGGGCGCGAAGAACACAACTGAAGCAGAGATCAAACAATCCCGGGACATCGCCGTCGCTCGGAGGGTGCATGCGATAACATCGTCCTGTTCTAACACCCTTTTCCGGAAGCGGAGAGAAAAGGCTCCGCCCGACTTTAACGCGCACGAAAAGACGCGGAGGGGGGAGGTCGCTCGAGCAGCAACTATGGACTTCGTGTGGCTGCCATCGCTGGTGCGCGCTATCTCGGCAGCCATCAGCAGGTGGCTTGTAAAACATATGTGCTGCGCTCTCAACGAGAAGACACTGCGAAAAGCTTGCCTGGAGGAGCTGTATTCTCTTGTTCTAGCGTTTCGTAGATTTACGTGAGATCGCATCCCAGAGAGTTAGATGCCATCCTCAGTTTGTATAACATATATATCATGCATCGGTATCGCATTCACTGCTTCGCCCTTCTACTTCGCCCGTCTACTTATCATTCCAGGCCAGTTATCCTCGCAGCATATCCGTTTGAAGCAGTTTCCGACGCAGTTTGCTGTTATTTAATGTGCGTGCCTGGCTGGCTGACTGGCAAAGACAGGCCAAGCTGCCTGTCTTGCGGCCAACAATACACTACTCGGAGGTATGGCGCACATCCGCTGCCACAATACCGTATATTGCAAAGAATGACGGGTCCAAATATCTCGACATATTCCTCGTGGAAGCCTGCCATGCTCCAGGTGACAACCTGACCCTGTTCCGGGCCCACAGGGAATTCACCGAGCATGGCCTGCGCAAGAACAGCACTTCAAGTACCTCAACGAGTCATTCGTGCTCCTGCTTCTGCACGAATCACTTGATCATGGCACCAAGATGACTTTCTCTTCTGTACCACAAGTTCCCTGTACACGACTTGCACATCTGCCGCCGTGATATTTACCTCACTGCAAGAGTGGCGCCTTCATAATTTTACGTGAAGTGAACGGCGCACGTAGCTCATTAGTTCCTACTTGCAATCGCATTGCGCCCAAACTCTTTCATGAGACTTTGTTCATGCATTGAATACTGCAAATCATATCGCTTACACAAAAATGTCACGGAGACAAACACGCGAAATATGCCAAAGGCGTTTCTCTGTACATGGCCATGCTGCCTCTGATATGGCTATGCTACGTCTTACAGATTCCTCGTGAGCTTTCTCCCGTACTGCACATGCTCCACGGCGAGTCTTTTTTTATTGTAAGAATGTACCCTATGATGCAGTTCATAGCATGCAACTCAGGTATGTTTGAGGAAAAACAGCGTGTCTATTGCTTTTTTTTCTTAGTCTGTTGCACATACCCAGTCCAGTTGGCATTATAAATAGTAAGCATACGTTTTTCAACTCAGTGACTAAAAATTTCTATTTTTCGAGCACCAGCTCAAGCATGTAAGGTGGAAATGCGTAAGCATGATCATTTATTGTTTGCAGTGTTGCTTACACCGGAATGAACTTTCCAAGTATTTCAATATATTTTCAACAGTTATCATTCGCTTAACTAGTGGAGCCTATTGCTTCATTCTGAAAACGTTAAGTGTTCCTTAATTTTAGATATTAATATTCTCGCAGGAATATTGACTGACAGACTACGGCATGCTTAGCATTCTGTGCCCCTAGGGTAATTACATTCCTCGCAGAGAATGAATGGCAGAACGGATATTATAGTCCAGTTTCAAGTTACTCTGTTCGAATTTTTAATACGGAAAACAGCATCACGTTTGGCAAGAACGTATACTTGTACCCAATTTAAAAAAGACCCGCTACCTTACTCCACCTTACTACCGCTTCTCTTTTAAGCCACTGCGCACAACACTGAAAAAGGGGAACACGAACGTGGATTCAGAAATTGGCACACTCAACCACTCGGCCGTAGTGGCAAGCTCTCACATGCGGCTGTGAAATCGCCGGGTCATGTAAGGGAATGAGCAAAAAAAGTCCAAAACTTACCACTGATAAGACCTGTAGCACCACTAAAGTATTCGATGGATGGATTGTCGAAGACATCTTGAAAGCTTCTCAGGATCGCTCTTTCAAATATAAAATTTGGTGGAACAGGCAACACCAGGGTGTACATGAGGCCTCCAGGAGGATTATTATCAGCGGAGGCAGATGAAAACTCGATGCAGATTATATTCGTCAAGGCATCTTCGAATGAATGTACTTGCAGAATTTGCCTGAATATTTCCCGGCATTTAGCTTTCACGGCACTAGCATGCTCGAGTGGCATTCGTATCTTAGTACGGTCCTCGTGGTCATCTGAAAGGAAGAAATTTATCAGTTAGGCGGATATGTGCAGTTGAGAAGTGCGCGTGTTTTTTTCCCTTAATTTGCTTAGCTGCGGACATTACTCACTGTTTTGAGTAACACGACAACTTGCGGTTAAGTTATCCATGGATGCTCCAGTGTGGATGCTAATTTTATGAATTTGATATACATTCATATAGCGAAAAATTCTTCGCCTACCGAAGGTACGACTAACATAAGTCATTAAAAAATTTCGCCTAGCTCAGCTTCAGCAGCGCTTTGGAGAATCCTCACTGATATTCGCTTAGAGCTCTTGTGCCGTTTGTCAACCATTATTTTTTTGTATGGACCACACTGAGCAGGTGTCAGCTTATGTAAAATGTTTGCCTAAACTAAGGATACTTGCGTTAATGTCCTTTGTTAGCGATCGGAAATCCCATTATCTGAGATATATATTTGGCAGTGCCATTCGTAGAATAACAGCCAAAAAAAATCGCTACCACCGACGCCCAAAGCTGCCTTTCAGAATTCACATTCGGGATTCTGAAAAGACAGCTTCTCAATAGCCTGCCACAGAATTCCCGATATAGACAGACGTGTCTCCAGGACCTTCGTTAAGTGCACTCACAGTAGCGCACTAAAGCGTGAAATACCGTAGTTTAAAATTTAGGGAAAACGAAGGATTTGCACAATGCGTACTACATTCGTGAAAAACGTGTTGCTTGAAACGGGAAGGATTTTTCACGTCGGTTCATAACTATTGGGCCTAACTGAAGCTTCTCTGGCCAACAAAAGCCATGCTGATTTCTAGAGAACGGCGTTTTCCGACATATACCGTTGACGTTATCCAAAAATATAGAAAATTTTGAATGTATGACTAGGTCATCTTATAGCAGTTCCCATGAAAATACCTTCTAGACTCGTTCAGAAAAATCGTGCCTAGTAGCACTCAGGTTCGATTTCTGTGAATAACGACGTTGAATGTGAAAAATGTCACCGCTGAAGTAGTTCTGCCCCGCCACTGTGGCCTACTGGTTATGGCACTCGGCTGCAGATGCTAGGGGAACCAAGCCCACAATAAAGGTGGCGATGTATATGTAGCATTAATTTTGCTTCCTAAACTTTATAATTCTTTTTGCTAAAAACATTTACTTTAACCTGACGACAATTAGATGCAACTGTAAAGTGCTGTAGTGAACATATAAGGCCCATCTGTGAGCAATGTTGCGGTGGCCAATTGGTAGAGCTTCCAGTTCATCTTTCGCATCTCGGATGGTTGTGTGTTGGAGTCCGACTGGGTGCAAATTTTTCATTCCGAATACATGCTCATTTTTTTAGAGATCCACTTTCGTTACGGAAGTACGTCACTGATTTCTTGGTGGATCCAGGCACAAAACACTTCCGAGTTAAAAACCCGAAAATATTGGTCACTGTTCATAGATTGGTGTGGTGCTGTCTTCTTTTGGAATGTTCCGCAGAGCACATTGAAACAAGACCTTAAAGTTACCCTTAAAAACATCCGGTACGTTCGCGCGACATCATACAAATTCTTACCATACGATCTAATCTCTCTCATTGCGCTGCATAGTCTCTGGAGTGCAAGAATGATAGATCGGCACGTTGAACCACCCTGAAAAACAATGGATATCTTCCGAGAACAAATACTTGTTCGCAACATACACGAGAGCTCTTGTGACAGTCTTGACTGGTTTCGCATCCCTGATATGTGTTTCACTATATGTCTGATATCTGATTTTCGAAATGCTTGTGTATACAACGTTTTTCCATCGCTGTAGTAAACAAAAAAATGTTGTGGTGTATCAGTGTAGGTATCAGCTCCTCTTGTCAACTCCCGATTGAAGGCGGGTTCGAATCCGACTCGCTGGAACTTTTTCATGGCAATGGTGGGTTCATTTTTTCAGAGGACTACTTCCGCTTAGGAAGTATGTCACTAATTGCTTGGTGGACCTTGGCATAAAACATTCTCGCTGTAAAAGTCAGCCTTGCTACGTAAAACCTGTAAATAAAGATATGAAATTTTCACTACACAATTGATGATGCGCGGCTTACAGCAGTCAAGCAACACAAATACCTCGGATTCGTTATTTCTGATGACCTCAGATGGGAGGCGCATGCAAACCATATTACGTCGACCTCGCTAAAGCGGTCATTCATCCTTTCAAGGTGACTCCAATCTGCACCATGTAAAACTAAACTGAGCCTACCAAACCTTTGTTCGACCTCTGTTTAGTACGGATGCGCGGCTTGGTTCCCAGCCACTAATTACTTAGTCAACAAATTAGAAAGTTTATAACGAACGTCACTTAGATTTACTTAGAACAAGTATGGCTTAACCGACTCACCATCACAATAATTTTATTGCCTTCAATTTTCACCGTAAATAACTGGGCAGGCCTGGCACGCAAAAAATGGTGTTCCAGCTTTATGATAAGCAGTTAAAAATCGTCAATTCAAGGTGTCTATCTTTTTCAGGAACAAGAAGAGAATCGCAGCATCAGCTTCGTGTACATATAGTATTCACCTTCTTTTTCTAGCGATTCTCGTGCGAGAGAATATAAAACCCTCTTAATTGCATATGGAAGTGCAAATTTCATAACTTTGCCTACCAAGCTCATAACAACAGTGCTATGTTGCATGATATATATGTGTCTCAAACCTATATTTACAGACTATAGAAACCGCATTTCCTTTATACAAGCAAACCAAATGCCCGAATTTTTGTTGCACCATCTACTCTTCTTCTTGGCATACCAACGACTGAGGCGTTTCATCGACGTGTAAAAAGAAAGTCACAGTTTCGCCGCAAGGGCGAAGCCATGAATGCAATAGCAAGAAACTGTAATGCAATACGAAATGAGGCTCGCAGCTTCAGGAGCAATATTGTAGCAAACACGCACTTGCTAAGTGAGCGCCTCCCATGGGCAGTGCGTGCTGGTACGAAGGGCTTTATACGTTGTGTGTCACAAAACTACACTTACAAAGCTAGGGGAGGCCGCAAAATGAATAAACAGAAGATAAGCGCGAACTATCAAGTGAAGCATGCACGAAACGAACGCACAGGTATACACCGAACGAGCGCGAATAAGCTGGCACAGTGGATACTCTCAGTTTGAAGAGCGCTCCTGTTGCAAAGGCGGCCGAAGGAGCGAAGGAAACTAGCGTGCTTCAAGTGTCCAGCTGTGATACTTGATGGTTCGCGCTTATCTGTTTGTTCGCTTAGCGGTGTCGCTTGAGCCCGAGTGGCTTTCGTACGCTCCCTTGCGCTCCTCATTCCGAATACATGCTCATTAGAAGAAGCGGACGAGCTGGCCGACGACTTTTAAATGCGTCCGTCGCGCTCCTCGCGCCATCTCGCTAGTAATGAACAAACGCTTATAAGCGCCTGCCGTCTGTGAGTCCTGCCAGCGGTAAATGGTGTGTATATAAGGCTCTCCGTTAGCTACTCGAATGATCTGCTCTTTGTGGCGTAGTGGTTAGCTGCGGAGTGCGCTGCGGAGCAAGAGGTTCCTGGTTCGATTCCGCGCTTCGGAAGCATTTATCTGAATTATCTTTCTTTGGGACTTTCATATTTATATACATACTTATACATATACGGTTCATGACGGCGGCGACGGGGACGGCAAAAACCAGCCGAGACTGTCCATATAATTGCTATCGCAGTAAAAACATCAACACTTCGGAAAGGTTTGTTAAGTAAGTGCAAAATCTAGATTTGAGAATTGTTTATAGGCAAAAAAAAACCTTATGAAACCTATATCGCCTTCTTGCAGCTGTTACGGGCTAGTTATCATGCAGTATTTCCAATTCAGAAATACCCTCACCTCATCAAACGTTTCGACAAGCGGTTTCGACAAACGTTTCATCAAACGTTTCATCAAACGCTTCGTCAGGGCGGCAACTTGCCGCCCTGACGAAGACAAGTCCGTTTGTCGAAACGTTGGCTCCCGCGACATTCCCTGTTTTAAATCGTACTTTGCGATTTCTTCATCGATTTAAGCACCCATCTTCCCCTGAGCTTCTCTTCTAGTTTGAATCAATGGTGAGGCACACAGTGGCGAAAGATTGGGAAATGCCGTGAACGAACACTATCAACGCCTGGCTTCTGTGTTCCAAGTGATGCAAATACGCAAACTGCCCACACTGCTGATAAGGCTATCGTTCGTTCCTCTATATTTTTGGCACCAACAGATCCAGTTGAAATAAGAAACCTAATCAGAAAGCTCAAAAATAATGTTGCATCAGGGGTTCATGAAATAGGATCTGATGAGCTGAAATCGATGTTCCCATTGATATCTGATGTACTGACTTTTATTATAAACATCACCAGCGCTGGCAGCATATTTCAGGAACAGTTAAAATAGGCAAAGATCACTGCAGTACATGAAGGTGGCGATACCAATACTTCAGGAAACTATCGACCGACATCCGTGCTTTCAATATTATCAAAAATAATTGAAGGGGTAATCCACGGTGCGTCTTTTTTTTGGCACACATCCAATAATACCAATCAGTATTGGTCTCTAAAACTAATTGAACGGAACAAGCTCTTCTGTATATTAAATATTATAAGATCAATGCAGAACACTGAAACGAAACGATACACACTTGGACTGTTTCTTGATTTTAGGAAAGCATTGGACTCCATATTATTCGAAGCACTAATTCAAGAGCTATCGTCATATGGAGCTATCGACGTATCGACGCATGGAGTTATCAATACGTATAAATTAATTGCGAAATATCTACAACGACAAAGTTAAAGCCAGGAGTCCTCCAAATGGTCCATAGTAGGTCCACTGTTCTTTCTTGCCTACATAAATGAAATTGTCGAATACCCGATTCCCCTGAACCGTATGCCGTATGTACGCCGATGAAACAAATGTGTCCTTTTCATAAAAGAACTTGATGTCACATTAGGACTGTTCAAATAAGTATTTAGGGCATCTTTCCGAATTGGCTAAAGTAAAATTATCTGCGTTTAAATGCGAAAAAACAACTTATATGTGTCACCGATCTCGTGAGCACTTGCAGAGCATGGAATAAGAGACGCATTGGACTGATGATAGCATTGTTGGCACAGCAAACAAATTTATCCCCAGCACAGCAAGCTAAAAGTCAACGAAATTTGTACAAACAAAGGACTAGTACTGAAAATTAATCACTAATGAAAAACGAACTTCCTTATGTAACGACACTCTTTAAGCTATTAGTACGGCGCATCTCTTTTTCTTACGTCTAGCTACACTGACTTCACCAACGCTGCTGCAATCACCAAAATGAACGTTACCACAGATGTCGGCGCTGTCCCAGTCGCCGCAAAGTCCGATGCCAGTCTCAGAATCATGTCGGACGCCTCCAAGTCGTCTCTGTCCTCATTTACGGTTGCTGCAAAATACCGCCTGCCTCCGTAGCCGTTACACGGTCTCAGTTGCTCACGTGGCACCGCGTCTTCGATGGTTAGGCCTCAGTACGAGATCGGCACGCTGCTCGAAATGGTGGCTTGGCATACCGGGGAATTCTCGCTGGCAGACTTTCGAAGGGAGATTGCTGCCGGTGCGTCGGGTCAAGTCAGCTGATGGACCTCCGTGGAGCCTCGCTCGAACCTCTGCGAGGTCAGCTGCCACGCCACGGAGTGCCAGCGTCACGGCGTCACGGCCTCTCGAACCGAACACCCGCTGCTCTCGTCTACAGTGAGGAGCTGCCGATGCGACCTTCTTCGGCCGTAGACACGCAGAGAATCCCCGCTCAGTGCTACTGCACCTTCCATCACGGCTCGGGTCACGCGCCTCGAGAGCTCGTGCGGTTTCGAAGTGGGGTGAGGAGGTCTTCTTCTTCATCTCCTCCGTGCCGCTTGCCTTTGACTCATGTCCGCCGCGGTGGTGTAGTGGTTACTGTGCTCAGCTGCCAACCAAAATACGCGGGTTCGATCCCGGCTGCGGCGGTCGCATTTTCGATGGAGGCGAAAACCCCAGAGGCCTGTGTGCTGTGCGTTGTCAGTGCACGGTAAAGAAACCCAGGGGGTCAAAGTTTCCGGAGCCCTCCACGGGAACTTGCCGGGTCTGCCACCTACTCCACTCTTCGTAAAACCTTCCATGCTTTCGGTTGGCCAGCTGTACTGTTATAGATTGCTTAAAATACTTCAACCACACGAACTGTATGAATTCAAGTTGTATGAACAAACGTGCGCTTGAAGATTTCGCTGCACTTTAAGAGAACATAAACAATGAACACGGTGTTTATATATCGTTTGAATCATTGTAGTAGCTATGACAGAATTAACTAAAATCCTAGAAGCAATGCCAAAGCAGATGCTTCAATTTAAATCTGCAACTGGCAGAGAACTACGAAAGGAAATAAGAGATTTGTAAAACAGTGCGATATTTTAGAAAGACGATGTTGAGAAAATGAAGAAGGTCTTGTGGGGCATAACAACTCCCTCACAAACATTAATAAACAGCTGAAAACGAAGTGGAAGGTTAGAAACAAATGTCTCGACAAGAACAGAGGTTCACTGCATCCGAGCAATACACCCGCAAATGCAACCTCGAAACTGAAGCCATAACGAAAGTTGCTCATGAGGATTTTGGAAATACCCTTCGCGTGATCGGCGAACGGCTGAATGTGTCTATCTCCAAAGATGATCTTGAAAAACGCCACCATGTACCAGCAAAGAATGTCATTTCGATACCGGGCGTAATAGTGCAATTCCACAGCCGTTCCAAACATTATTCCTTGCTCTAAAAAGCAAAGACGACGCTCATGTCGATCCAAGATCTCGGTAACTCCTCTAGTACACCTGTGTTTATCAACGAATACTTATGCCCGGCTCTAAAGCAGCTTATTGGCGCGGCAATGGCTAAACGGAAAGCCGCGAACTGGAACTTCGTGTGGACGAACTATGGGCGTATTCTTGCGCGGAAGGATGAAGCCTCACATGTATTTCACATTCGCGACGCAAGCGATACTGAAAAGATTGCTTTAAAACGCTACTCGGAATTCCGGTGCGGCCTGCATCTCTTTCGCCATGGTGATTTCACGTTGGAACTTAAGTAACATTGCTGGAAATCAGCGTAACGACAATCCGTGCTACCTTCATCTAACGCATGGGTTCAGCACGACACAAGGAAGACAATCTATCTAATTTTTAGTTATATCTTTCTTTTCTTTTGACGTAATAATAATTCCGGAAACTTCGTATACTTCAGACGACCAGATTTAAAAGCGGGCTGGCTATAATAACCTCCTGTTCAACCGAACAAAGAAAAAGGTGGTGACCTCATGGTCTGGTGAAAAACAGCTTAGCCGCTCAAACACTAGCAGAATTTTCTCATGTCGATGAGGACACACTGCGCGTTTAACTCCGAGTTCGCACAATTACGTTTATTCTGTCATGTACAGACCACCCGATTCTTCTGCCAACAATTTTATTAGTGATGTTGACAAAATATTAATTTATGTAAATGACAACAACTTAAAACTCATTCTTGGCGGTGACCATAACGCGAACATACTAGGATTCATCTACTGCCGCAATTACGCATGTGGCAATGGTCGATTCGCTACAGTAAAATAACAAAGTTCTACACGTATTACACCTACTGCAGCAACCTTAATCGATTCATTTATTACTAACGTAAACGACGATAACGTAGATATTTGTGTAACATGTTCCGACATCAGCGACGGCTTGGCCCTTTTTGTTATAGAGAATGCAATCATGAAGCCCCCGGAACTGCCCGATAGAAGAATTCGAAGTATCACACCTTTCACGTTAACCGCATTAAATACGACCCGTTTTAAAGCATGTTGGAGTGCTCTATACCTTTGAGAAACCGGAGACTCAGCCTATGAAGCATTTATAGCTATTTTTAAACAAATCTATTTTAAATACTAAAGAAAACGTTGTAAAGAAAAGCCGTTGACGTGGTAAGCCATGGATCAATCGCGAGTGTTTAAAAATGATAGATAAGAAATGAATGTTATTCAGAAGTTTTCTAAAAACTGAAGAAGTGACAGGCTTAAAAATATTCAGAGAAAACCGCTATAAGGTGAATGTCTTTATCAGGAAAGAAAAAAAAAGAGATTGCTTAAATAAAAAATTTCATTCAGACTGTTGCGGGGGGAGTGCGGAGCTGTGAAGGAAACTTATCGCTATGCTCCACAGGACATCGAATTCTCCGGCAGTCACTGAAATGATTGTAGATCGCCTCGCGATTGAAGATTTAAAGTTTAAAGACAAGTTCAATCATTTCTTTTTCAAAAAGTTTGTACAGCCAGCTCAAACAGCGCAGACAAGTACAACTAACACTATCACAAGATAGGCAAAAAACATGTTCCTTGGACCAACAGGCAATAAAGAAATATTTTCAGTTTTTTCCGCAATAGAACACAGCAGCGATAGTGACATAGGCGGTATTCAGATTTCCCCAATCAAAGATGCAGTCCATATCATAGCTCCCGTGTTCTCTCACACTTATAACTTGTCTCTATCAACAGGCTGCTTTCCAATACAAATGTAAACATTTGTTGTCACCGTGCTGTATAAAAAAGGAGTCAAAAACGGCCTTACAAGTTATCCTCCTATTTATATTTTACCCATATTTTCGAAGGACTTCTAGAAAATTATTTTCTAAAGACCCATGAATTTTTCCATTAAGTTCAATATAATATATTAACATGGTTTTATAAGGGGCAGGTCGACCGGAGACTGCGCAACTAGCTCAGAAAAAAATAATCCTCAGATCACTTGAAACTAAACAGCTAAGGATGGGTGTCTTCATAGGTTTGTCCAAGACATTCGACCGTCTCTGTCATCAGACTTGATTTGAAAAATCATAAACATATGGTATTCGGCGCATCCCACTTTCCCTCTTGAAATCTTATTTTAATTACTGTTCGCAATAAGTATAAATATAATGATTCGTTGTCTTGTCTCTAAGTAATAACCACAGGCGTCCAGCAAGGTAGTATTCTAGGGCCGCTACTTTTCAACATATAAATGGCATTGCGAAGATCGGTGATAAACCTAAATACACAACACGAATGACACTAGGCTTTCCTTCACAGGTAACGATATGAATGTCATGACCATACTTATAAATAACACGTTAGAAAGTTTAAACACATGGAATGAACAAAAATTGTTACTTATAAGTGCAATAAAGACAAAACGTGTAGTTTTTCACTCGTGGAAAGAGATTTCTTAGGTTATGAGGAGGTACCACGGCAATTGGAATTTTAGAGATTATTAAAACTTTAGAAGTATTTAATAAGTGCACAATGTCACGACATCCCCATATTAATAATCTGATTGCTAATATATCAGAATGTATGGGTATACTTGGACGAATGTGTCACTTTCTTCCAGTTTCTGTTAACACTTTCCAACAGCTTGTTTTTCTCACAATAAGATATTGTCGTTTGGTATAGGCAAGTGCAGCAGCAACAAATATAAATAAAATACGCAGACTGCAAAAGAAAGCGATCAGGTATATAGCAAATGCCGACCACTGTGGACACATCGATGATCGGTTTAAGCGTTTTAATATTGTCCGAATTCACGAACTCTACAACTATTCCCAAACAGTAAGATATAAGCAATCTTTTTTTAATAGCAACCGTGCCTTCTTAGATATCTTTGACCAGGAAAGATATACTACTCCAACCCCTACTCGTCACAAACAACACTGGAACACTCCATTCTGTAGAACAAACATTACGCGAGAGATGCTGCGTTTTAGTGCTCCTCTTTTGTTAAAGGGACCCTGAAACGGTTTTGACGATTTTGTGCAAACATGGTGATCCAGTGGAGCGAGTCATTAGGATCATTTCAGGGCAGATTTCAGTGCTGTGCGTAAAGTGTGGAATTTACAATAAGGTTTTCAACACGAGCATCGCAAAAGATCTCAGCGGCTCGCCAAAAGGCGTTTCAAACGCCCCCGTCATCGACCGATCGAATGAGAGGTCGCTGATTGGCCCCGAGCCAGTGATGTGCACGTAATTTTCAAAACCTAGCTGCGAACAACCTGCTTCTACAACGTACTCCTTCGTTTCAGCCAACGGTATCGTCGCGGCATCTGGCGGTGTACACACGAGTCGCCGGCGCTCTATTACAGAGGCTAGCACTGCCGAGGCGGGCGACCTCAGTGAGGATATCGGGGCGCTATGTAACTACGGAGGGCTCGGCAGAGCGGCTGACGCGGGAGGCGCTGTCGTCGCTAGCGCGCACTCCGCAGCAGATCGAGTTGAGGAGGAACAGCAGTGGTAAGGAAGAAGGCGACAGAAATAAGCCCATAGCTGCCTTAGCGCATGGTGCTTCGCTTTATTTACGGTGTGAATGATTTCATAATTGTGTTGCCTAAGCAGTGACGCAATGTCAAAAAAACGTTTCAGGGACCCTTTAAATATGTTACTCCAGAGAAAAATCACGATTGAAAAATGCAGGGAACATGATATCAGGGAAGTGCTTCGTATACAATATGTCATGTTATGTGTATATAAGATTCTTGTAGATGTTATTTCGTGTACCATTACATTTTGCACTGTGCTGCGGAAATTGTCCAGTAACTGTTTGTTATTAGTTTTTGTCATAGCCCTGTTGTACACGTATATTTCCACTTGTACGGCACCACACTTTTCACGGTCTGTGTTCATCGGCCATCACCCATGTGCACGTTGCTTCCATGTATCAGGGGGGCTCGTGTTCTGCTCAAGTAGTAAATGTCACTTATCTCCCTAGTGTGTCCTCATGCTTGAGATGAAAGAAAACTGAATTGAATTCAACTGCGATATTCGCTGGCTCCAGACAAAAACACATTTCAGCGCCATGTTCCCTAACTGGCCTAATAAGCTGCGAGATTCTATCTTTCTTGTGGTCCATCAGAGCGGCACTTCCCAACAGCGCGCCGAGTACGTGTCTCTAAATCAAGCAGCTTTCGAGGACGTCTCGCCATTAATCGCCGTGCACGACTCAGGGAGCGCAGTTACAAGACCAAGCAGTCGCTGAGAACATGCAGCAACTATGTATGCAGATATGCAGCAACATTCTTGGAAAAACCTTGTGCTCTGTTATGTTGCCAGGAATGACACCGTCGGTCAGTTTCAGAACGACTAGTGTGCGACTGCTGTGCCAATGGCCAGGCGAGAAACGGCGATGTTTCTGCGCCGACACGTATCGTCTTCCCTGCACCTTGAGCTGCACAAGACCGGCATGGTGCACAGCGCGGAAATAACGAGGACAGAGACAAGAGAAGCACACATCACAGGCACTGAGTTCAACCAAGCTTTAGTGGTGAGCCTGCCAGAAATATATGGACCAAAACCGACAGGCATGCACAGCACATTCTAGATCATTTGTATGATCTGAACTGGGCCTTTCTGCTCATGTCTGTTAATTTTTTGTCCATATATTTCAGCGTTTACAGGTAAATGGCCTCGTGGGACGAAAAAAAAACCGCACCGGAAACGACATCCCGTAGTACGTAAATCCATCTGATAACGCCTGGGAATAATACTGGCACGTGGACCTAGGAGCTCCTGCGAAAGTCTCGTCTTGAGAGCTGGGCTATACCTAGTGCTCTACCAGCCGAAACTCCGTTTGCCTTCACACCAGGGCACATTGCTGACGTTTCAATCCGGAGACAAAGCCTGCATCCACCCAAAGGGCATATGCCAAGGTGCTACCACAAGTTCCCGCCTCTGTTCGCCGGTACCGTTCGTGTAGTGAGAGCTCCTGGCCTTTAGAGAACTCTCGCGAACACCGACGCTACCGAACGTGCTCTGCATGGGCTCCGTTTATCATCTCACATTCGGAAGTCAAGCCGACTCATCATCCCTGTCGTCGATTACTCTTCACGCACCAAGTCGCCTGGATCATTTTGAGACTACCCCAACCCTGTATGTGCGATATTTATCATTTTTCACCTGAATAAATCATCAGAAAGGTAGCGACTCCCGGAGACGCACGAAGCATCCATTAGCAGAAGGCGCGTCGCTACCTTCGGCGAGCCGTCAGGGTGGACGGTGCTTCTGAGTCAGGCCATTAGCCTTTCTTGGTCAATTTCCAGAGATCTGATAGGCTCTTGTTAACGTCCCTGCCTGTTAATCAAGATATTATTTGCCGTGCCTGTCTTCGTGAAAAAGTCGAAGGCACGCGCGATTTCGCCATGGAAGGTGAAATCGATTCACTTGAACAAGCCGTGGAGAGCCTGCCAACACGACTGCGACAGCAGGTATGGACACGACTCCGCCTGCGCCTACCAATGATGGCGAGCCGTCCCCTTCCAATGATGAAGGCTCAGCTTGGGTGCTAGTGCGGATGAAAAGACGCACGCAAGCCGACCTGTCGGTCTCCTAACCGAAGCCAGGCACTAAGACGAGCGGACTTCACGGCAAGACTACTCAATATAAGCCGATGAAATCACGACCTCCGCCCCTGCCTCTCCACGACTACAAAGCCATCCTACGCCCACTGGGCAGGCTACACTTGGACGAGTGGACTCGCCCCGCACTGACGCGGGATATAGGAGTAGCTACAGGCCTACCTCCAGTCAAACTAGACGGGCTAGTTTTCTGCCTGTGCCCTGAACAAAACCTCGCTCTTGTAAGCACGCCGCATGAGCACACCGCCTTGACCCTCTGCAGTGTCCAACACTTCCGTCTAGGCGAGCATACCTATCTGGTGTCCATTTCCATTGGCGTTCCAGATAATTCATGTAAAGGCATTATCCATGGCGTCGACCCGGGAAAGAGCCCCTCCGAACTTATGGATCATCTCGTTGCACCTGGCCACACCGTTCTGCACGCACGAATGATGGGCGAAACGAGCACACCCGTCATTACCTTCGAGGGACTGCAGGTTCCCCATTACAAACTTTATCACGGCGCTGAATACCGGTGCTACGGGCAAGTTTGTACAGTTTGCCTCCAGTTGGGACATCGCTCCGACCACTACCCTACACCGAACCGCGTCACGTGCAAGATATGCGGGGTGCAGGGGACATCAGGGCACTCCTGCACGCCGAAGTACCGCTCATTCGGAGGTGACCACCCAACCACAGACACGGGCTTACTCTGCCAGCGTCCGGCATCCCTTTAACAAGGACAGGATCCTGAAAGCACTTGAACAGGAACAGCAACAACGGTATCTAGCACATCACCCCACACCCTTGTCCTTATCTCAGGGCGACTTACAAGCAGCAAGTTCCACTTAATGTAGGACATCCACGTGACGGTCCCGATGCAGACGCAGGACGCGGAGCAAGGCCCGCTCTCATACCCACTCCAGGACGGGTTCTGAACTGCTGCCTGCAAAGCGTACTGCCCCTTCTGAATTCACCAGACCACTGGCCGTGACGAACGAGCCTTCCCTTCTGCCGAAACACCGCAACCAGCCAAGCATGAACCAATGAGACGAGCAGCGGCCGGCTGAACCTCGCGAGGTAATCTTGGCGAAGGGCCCTCCTCTGCACTCACCTTCCTCCGCTACCCCTTCCCCAACTTTAGCTTCTGCTCCCCAGACAACACCAGAATTCCGACATGAACACGCTCTATCAGCTCCGCGCGGAAATGGAGGTCAAATTGCGGGCCCTGGATGCTCGACTTCGGTGCGAGATAGAGAACGCGTGCGCTCCTATACGGGAGGGGTTCCGCGACATGCTCAGCCAGGCGGTGTACAGCGCTCAAGGGCACACTCAACAGCATAGTAATGCCGCTTCACGCCTTAATAAGTAGCAGTATCTCCCCTTTATGTACTGATATACAGCAGCAAAACGAGCGAAACATACAACAGATGCGCCAGGAGTTCACCCCTTCACCGACATCGGCACTGAACGCAAAGCATTCCCACCATTACACATGCCCTGCCTCGCTAAGAAATGAACATGGCGACGCGTAACGCGGATCAACTTGTCGTCTGGCAATGGAACTGCAGAGGGTTCCGCTGTAGGCCGGGCCCCCTCAGCAATACATAGCCATGACTCCCGACATCATACTCCTACAGGAACCCAACTGCACCCCTTCTCTTATGGGACTCGAAGCCTACGGCAGTGATTCGGGTCCCATAGGGGCGCCCGGGTCTAACCGCTTAACGGTACGTATACATACGGTAGCCATTGACATCCGCCATCAAATTATAAAAGTAACCATGCACACCAAGAGCCGTGGCAGCTTATTCGTACTCAATCTTTACAGTTCCCCTCGTGCCCACACACACAATTTTCACTATCTTTACAGAATTTACCAAGCTCGGTAATAAATTGTTGATTAGTGGAGACTTCAACGCATTGCACTCGGTTTGGGGATATCCTAAGAGCACAGTCAAAGGAACAAAACTGTGGGACAACATAAGTGATATGCCCTTCACGTTACTTACCGATCCCGAGCAACCCACCTGCATCGGGAACAGCGTCTCGCGGAACGCTTGTCGCGCTCTCACGATGGCTCGCGGTACTGGAGCGGTCATATTTAGTGGGCTCTAAGACGAGACTCTTGGTAGTGACCACTACATCGTCGCGACTGCCCTTGCTCTCGCCAGCGCCACACGTCCTGAGCGTAGACTTCGTATAACGAATTCGGCTAAATTTCGAGAACTTCGGATTGCCAGTCCAGAAGTGGATGGCTATGACGACTGGCTCGCGGGCCTTTCTACTGACCTCGAAGCCACCACGCGGTTGATCAACACTACGCCTACCAATCCCGACGTCGACGCGCACCTTCTCCACTTCTAGGATGCTAGAAGGGGACTGACGAAGCGTTGGAAGCGGCAGCGTCTGATTCGCAAAGCGTGTATTGCGCGTATAACGCGAGGTCAGGAGTACGCCCAAATTCTCACGAGAAAGAACTGGAGGGGATTCTCTAACGGTTTGTCCGGCACACTGAGTACTGCGAAGACATAGAGCATTCTCCCAGCACTTATACGCTTTTCCGCAGCGGCGAACGGGCGCTGCCATGTTTGAACACGTGTTCTCCTTTCTACTTCCCCTTCACCGTCGCCGCACGCTTCTCGCCGTAGGCCAGGGCAACGGACGCCACACGCCACATCGCGGACGCGCCGCCGAGGAGAAGGCCAATGTGCTTCGGTGCGGTGGCGCCATCTACTTTTGCTTAGACAAACTAGCTGCGGAAAATTGTCTATAGACCCTTCGGGCACCACGACGCAGACACAAAAGCGGTTGCACGTCCTTACCCACTCGTTTCGGGACTCTCCTGACCGCCTCCTTCAGGAACCGAAGGCATTCTAATCTCTTCCGGAGCGAGTCCACACTACCATCCGTACCTCAACACTTCGGAATTTCAATGACGAAGACCTTACGCGACTCGTTAACGCGTTCAAAGAGCTCTGGAGGAACGGCACGCTGCCCCACGCATGGCGACACGCGGATATTTCCCTCATCCCGAAATCGGCATTGCCCATCTCCATCGAAAATCTAAGACTGGTCTCACTTACATCATGCATAGGCAAGCTCATCTTAATGCGCAAACAGACGATGAAGCCTAATAAAGCATAGGGGAAGCTACTTGTGGTATTGTAATTGTGGAGAAAGTAGAAAGGAATTAAAGTGGACGAAAAGACAAACCTGCCTTCGGTGGGAACCGAACCCACGGACGCGACATCCGAAGATCAACATCCCATTGATTGTCTGTTTGCTCATTATGTTTCTAACAAATAAATAACGAGCCCTTGACCCCTTCCATTTCGTTATCTCATAGCTTGGGCCTCGTTGCGGCAGACTTGGTGCCTTAGATAGCATGCGAGGGCCTATTGGGCAGGAGCCATCTCATCTAAGTTCACGTTCTACGCGACGCCTGCTGGAAAAAAAAGTGTGTTGCACACACGCCGCCTTGGCCATAAGTGGCGCTGCCTAACACTCCCAGGATAATATGTGCATAAATACACAAGAAAGCGGACGGGGGGACGACCGCCTTCCTAGCTCAGTTGGAAGAGCATCGGACGCGACATCCGAAGGTCGTGGGTTCGGTTCCCACCGAAGGCAGGTTTGTCTTTTCGTCCAATTTAATTCCTTTCTACTTTCTCCACAATTACAATACCACAAGTAACTTCCCGTATGCTTTACTAGGCTTCATTGTCTGTTTGCTCATTAAGTTGTTTCTAACAAATAAAGAACGAGCCCTTGACCCCTTCTCTTTCGTTAGGCAAGCTCATGGAACACGTGGTCCTGCGGCGCTTGCAGCCGTTTCTCGAGGCCACTCTTTTTCTCTCGCATGCACAGTTCGGCTGTCGTCCGCACTTTTCCATGCAGGACGTGTTACTCCAGTTCAAGGAGCAGGTCCTGGGTACACCACGGAGTGCTTAAACCCCCGCTTTGCTTGCGCTGGACCTTCAGTCGGCCTTGGACAATGTGGAACAGGACGTGATTCTAAGCAACCTCGCCGAATCGCACTGCGGTGCTTGCGTTTATAACTACGTCCAAGCCTTTCTTTGCGACCGTACCGCAACAGTAGGTGTAGGCACTCATCGCTCGAGTATCATCCACATACTGGCAGAGGCACCCTGCCAGGAGCAGTGATCTCGCCACAACTTTTAACATTGCTATGTCAGGCCTGCCCAAACTACTTGAACAAGTTGAGGATCTGCACCATGCCATCTATGCTGACGATACCACGTTGGGGACGTTTCGTGGTTCTGACGGTGCTATTCAAGACCGGCTTGAAGAAAGGGTTGAGATCGTACCTGACTATACTCGACGGGGTGGCCTCACTTGTGCCCGCAGAAGTCGGAGCTCCTTGTCTTCCGCTCCTGCGGTAAGAATCCCCCACCCAACATCACAGTACTCGTCGAAGGGATACTTATCTCTCAGGTAGAGCGAGCGCGAGTTCTCGGACTTTACGTTCTGTCAGATGGAAGGGCTGGACACACCATCTCCTTACTTTCACGCCAGAGGGAGCCGATCATCGCTATGTTCCCACGCTCACGCATTCTAAACCGCTTTAGTTACCACCTTCCCTTTCATCGGTTAATGCTAGGAAAACGTGAAGGGGTGGACATGCTCATTCACAAGGCAATCAAGGTCGCTTTGAGGGTTCCGCACTGCACTTCTACGCAGCGCCTCTTGTCGCTAGGAGTGCACAACAGCGTCAGTGAAGTGCTTGAGGCACAGTGGATTAGTCAGCACCAAAGCCTTCTTCTGGCTTCAACGTGTAGACAAGTTCTCACCCACCTGGGCCACTCAGTTCCCCTCCACTTCCAGACATACAGAATACTTCATGCCAGTCCAGGTAGTTCGAGTCTTCGCGTGCATCCCCTACCGAGCAACATGCACCCTGAGCGCGACACCGGTCGTCGGGCGGGCATGGGTGATATACCTAAATTGCACTCTCACAGGTCGTGGCATTCTCCAAAACGTCATATTCCATTCTTTTATGCACGTCACAAGTATCTTCACACATCAACCACACCATACACCTGTTCTGGACGCCTTGCCGTGCCTCAATGTGGGGCCATGCCTCATGCGACAGCTCGAGAACGCACCCTCCGAGCATGCCCGCGCAGTTAGACAGCCAACGCAGAGCTAGGTGTCCCGCTTCTCACATACCGTGACGTCACACAGCATTATGCACACCAGCGACGACGATACTAACCCCCACCCGTGATCATCACGCGAGAGGAGGCTGTCGCATTTCGCCAGCTCCAAGCCGAAAGTTTCGGTAATATACACTTCATGCAAAAATTGTACCCGGCTCACTATGCCGATACCTGTCCAGGATGTGGCGCTATCCTCACGACATTCCACGTTACTGTAGAATGCACCGCTGCTTGCTTCCCTCCCCTTCCGCCAATTTTTCATTTCACCTGTACTTCAGAGCAGTGGGAAGGACCCACCGCGACGTAGCCCCCCCCCCCCCCCCCGGAGAGAGAAAAAAAATTTATTTATTCCATATTAAGGGAAAGGGCCTGCGAGAACACGGCAAGAGATCCTACTCGCGGTAGACCTCCTCTACCACCTCAGCCCACCTCAGCATAGGCTTCTGAAGTGTGGGGTCGTAGCTGCACGTGACAGCCTCCAACAGCTCCCGACTACGTGAGTGACTAGGAAGGTTTGGGCGAGGGGAATGGTTCTTGCACTGGCACTGAATGTGCTTTACGTCAGCTCTGTGGACAGAACAGAACTTGCAAGCCGATCTAGGGTGCACGTTCACGGGTAAACTTTGTGATGTAGGGCACAGGAGAAAAATAAGCGCGTTTGTAGTCTATGCCAAAGAACCTCGCGCATGCCTGAGGACCCACGCATTAAAGGTGGGAGGGTTTGGCGACCAAGGCGGTAATTCCCGCAATTATCGTGATATGTAAGCTGTCTTTTTTCAGAGGGAAACGGTGGAGGGAGATTACTGGCTTCTGAACTGTCCCCTAGTCCAACCTGCGCACGGATCGTAAAAGCTCGAGCACTTGCGTGGGCCGCTTCATTGCCGATAAGGCCTGCGTAGGCAGGTGTCCAGAGTAAGCTAAAAAGTTGGGATGGCGGATTAAGGGGTATAATGGCTAGGCTGGTCCAGAAAACTCTCCCTGCTCCTAAGTTGTGCATAGCAGTTTTTTAGTCACTTGCAATGAAAAAGGAATTGGGTATTGTCGTGGTGAGTGCAACCGGCGCCTCTTCCGCTTCGTCCGAAGACGAGGCTTTAATGGATGCGGCCGTCGCAACACTGCCAATAGAGTCAACAAATGATATCGCGAATTTCTTTCCTCACAGGTACTGTGTAGCATCAGCATAGACCACGTCATTGCAATTGAAGGACTTTTTCTGAAGGCTTTAGCTCGGTGATGCTTCCTATGCTCGGGATGAACAGGATGCATATTTTTAAGGAGAGGAGGCATATCAAAGTTCTCATGGATGTGCTAAGTTATATTAAATTTTTCTTTCGTCATCGGTTCTGGAGCAATATTTAGGTATCTTAGAATGGCCCTACCAGTGTAGGTTTTTGACAAGCGCTGGTACTGAGCTGGCAGGTGGGCTTCTGCGAGCTCACTAAATGTATTCAGGGTGTCTGTAGCCAAAAGACTCTCAGTAGAGGCTGTATTCGGCACTTCAAGGGCAAACTTGTATAGCTTGCATATTAATGCATTAACTTTATCTTCTTCAGGTCCGGATAGTTGGAGATAAGGGAGGGAGAATGCGATTTTAGTGATGGAAAATGCCTTTACCGATCTTAATAACTTTGCTTCGCGGAGACCACCGTGATTACTGCACACTCTTCCGATAAACCGCGTTGTTTTCACTGTGCTGGCGGTAACCATTTGAAGTGTGTATGCATGTATAGCCTGTTAGACTGAATGTACATGCCTAGTACACGGATTTCGTCTACAACGGGAACTTGTTTACCACCAAAGTAGATCTGAATGTCTGGTGAGCACTCGAGGTTCATTAACCCACCTCTCGCAGCCACAGTGTCTGCGACCTCTTGTAAGGTATCTTGTGTGTAACTGTCGGAGCCACTTTTCATCCATATGGTAATGTCGTCCGCATATAAAGAATACTGGACATCCGGTACTTAGGAAAGCGTCTCAGAAATAGACCGCGTAGCTAGGTTAAACAGGAATGGCGAGAGCACAGATCCCTCAGGTGTACCATAGCTACCTAGGGTGATTGGGGGAGAAGTTTGGTCATTGAGACTAATGATAGCCATGCGATTGGTGAGAAATTCGCGGATGTAGTCACACATGGTCTTGCGACGGTTGACCTCATTCCGCTCGCGTAATATATATCCATGATCTACGTTGTTGAAAGCTCCCCGAAGGTCGAGTCCTAAGAGGGCTTGGGCGTCTTTGCTACCAGTAGGAGTAAAGATGTCATACTTCAGTCTTAGCATGGCATCCTGGAAAGAAAGCAACTGGCGAAAGCCAATCATCGCTGGCGGGAATAACCGATTGTCTCCTGTGTATTTGACTAAGCAATTAAGGATGAGATTTTCGAGAGTTTTGCCCAAACATGACGTTAAAGAAATATGTCTAAGGTTAGCTATGCTTGAGGGGTTATTAGGTTTGGGTATAGAGAATACCTTAGCGGCTTTCGATGAACTCGGAAGCGAACTGTTATTGAAGCAGTGGTTATAGTATTCTGTAAGGGCGGAGATCGATTTGTCGTTCAGATTTCGAAGTAACTTATTAGTTACATCAGATGTAGTTTTAAGAGAAAATAGGGCATGCCGAACTTCTGTCTCCGTAATTGGGGCTTCGAGGAGTTCGTTAACCAGGCCTATGTAATCCGATTGCTTGTGCGTTGCTGTAAGGAGTAAGTGCAGTCGTGCAAGATCCTCAAAAAGAGGGAATGTCATCATTCTGTTTATGTAATAAGCGAATAATGTAATGACAATGATGAGCCCACGATGTTGATGGTTCAAGCAAATGTCTAAGTAGATCTGAATGTTAACTCCAAGCGTGCTCTTGGAGTTGACTGATCCACTGTTGTAAATCAAGTATGGAACTGGGAGCATTATTCGCGCGCTTTTTCCGTAACTTGGCCCAGTCCATAAGTTTGCGAGGTTGAGAGTTCAACGGCTTGTGAGAAAAATTTACAGACATCTGAATGAGGTAGTGATCGCTACCGAAAATAATTTGAAGGTTTTCCCATTTAGCTAAGTTAATCCAAGAGGAAAGCATCATAACTTGGCATCATGGCATCATGGCATCATAACAAGCGCGTTGCCCAGTCATTACACCTGAAACATGCGTAGCTTGTGGGGATGGCCCTGCAAAAGTGTGAAAGGGCAGCAGCCCTGGTCCGCTGTAAAAAGTACGGAAATACCATACCACTGTGGCATACGTCGGTAGATTGTCTGCAAGACTTGCCTCGGCTACACTTGCAAGATGCCAAACGCTTTAAGCAACCATTTCAGGTCTTGTGTGCCAGAAATTTGTACGTGCCGACCACGACCGTTTTGTACTGCTTTACTTTCGACACAGTAAGCCACTGATGCCGATGCACTGTAATAAATCGCATTGTTTCGGTGGGCCAACACTATGCCAACATCGCCCTAATGGTGGCTGGCCGACCTTGACGCATTCTCGCCGGCCAACTTCGACCCACTTTGGCTGATCAATGTCGGCCCACTGTGGCCGGCCAAGGTTGACCCATTTTGGCTGGCCTATGTCGGCAGTATCGGCAATGCCATGCTCGACCGCATGTGGCTGGCCGATGTCAGCAGTATCGGCAATGTCAACTTCGACCCAATGTGGCTGGCCGATGTCGGGCAGATGACAGTGAAATACCGCGAGCGCGATTTGCCGATTTAGGGCCGATAGTATTGCCGACGTTGTCCGATATCACACCGACACCAGTCCTGTGTCGGCGTGCTGCCTGGGACATTGCTCCACATTTCATATATGTGACTGCAAAGCCGTGTATGAGGTTATGTAACCTCGCAAATCACAGCTTTGGTCATTCCTTGCATTGAAGTTATATAGTAATGTTAATGTTTAAGACAATTAGGATATATAACACAAGGCACAACAACACAATTTCTTAAACTGCATAAAAAGAACAAGAGGCACTGAAGAGTGCTAACTTTCAATTGGAAATCCTTAATGCGCCGAGCACAGTTCATCAAACAAGACAGGGAACATTTCGCTCTGAATGAAGCATTGATAATACAGAACTTGCATAAGTTGCAGATATTCATAAGGGGGTAGTGCTCACTGCTATCAGTGTGCCATCTTCAGTTCACAATGAAAAACACAAAGATAATCAAGAAGGATACATGTAGTCGCACAGCCTGCCCCTACAGCTTCGTGCAATATGCATACTGTTAATGTAGAATTCCTTGGTCGAAACATACGGCACTGGTATTCTGATCCTCTTATGAGGAACTTCAAAGTGAATAATGTCAGAAATACATCTAATTTATCTTCTTCCATGAAGAGAACGCTACTGCAACATGAACAGTTCTTTTTGAGGGTGCTTGCAGTTTGAAATGAAGGGTGGGTACGTTTTTCAATGCTTGTTAAATCGTACATTTGTGTTTATGTATCATGGTGACATGGCCCTCCATGCTGTGCAGTTAAAAGAGCAATCAATTACTGAAGCCAAAACTACCCATATGAAGGTTGTGGGTCCATACAGTTTGCTTACTTTAAATAATAAGGTGTGAATAAAACAATAATTGTACCATCAAGAGGTAATATAATGAAACTATGTATATATGAAGCTTTGCATTCCATCAAGCAAAATTTTTATTTTGGGCCTGCACATTTAATAAATACTTGGGCCACATTAAGCTAACCCAACACTACATCTTGAAACAATCGAAGTAAAGCAGAGTAGCTTCGAATATTCAGCACTACTTTTCAGACGCAGACAGCACAGCGAACGCACAGGACGGGCGCTGCATCAGGCTTGGCGGTAGAAACACAAGAGGAAGGGCCCACACTAGACTAGCCCCGCAAGGTGTTTTGTTAAGTGAACTTTCTTCTACTGTGGGCCCTTCCTTTTGTGTTTCTACCACCAAGCCTGATGCAGCGCCCGTCCTGTGTGTTAGCTGTACGCGTCTGAAAAGTAGCGCTGAATATTTGAAGCAACATGTGTGACCGACTAGCCCCGCAACGTGTTTTGTAAAGCAGAGTGGCTGAACTACGAATGCAAACCAATGCAGATTTTGTGGTAGCGTTCATGAGAGTTAAATTTTTATCTAATCTATATATAAACAGAAGAATTTGGTAATGCAGCTTCTTTTAATCAGAATAATAATATTGTCGCCCTTGCACACAACCACAGAGCTTGTGAGTGAAGGGGGCCTACATACCTAACGTGGCGAGAACAGTCGGGCGAACTTGCAGGCAGCACAACCTACGGGACTGGCCTATATCACGACAAAGCACCAGTTATTACAAGGGAAAACAGGCATCTCCTGAATGCACCCATAATTTTGCAGTGATAATTTGACTTGAGAGATATATGCACTCAATCATGACCCAATGGTTACAGCAATGGGCTGATGTGCGAGTAAGCATGTATAATTTCACCATTGTGCATGGATAATTATATAGCGATATATTTATAGCGATCTAGGCCGATTTCATCCACCGCACGACAAGCATCCAACAAAAATCTCAGGTGACCTGTCTGTTCAGAATACCCACTTGGCGGCCAACATGCACTTCTTATTTTCAGTATAGCAGAAAATTGGGCATGTTCTTGAGATTGATGGCCGAGTGCAGTGCAAGCGACCTGCAAATGCCATGTTTGTGAGCTCATGTGCCGTGGTGCCACAAATTGTGTGGCGAGATGCTGTGCTATCACCAATTATGAAGCTCTTTTTGCACTGATATCAGCTGAATGCTCGTGAATGTCCCTGACAATGAAGTAGAACGATGTCTCTTTCTGTATTCTTGCAGAAAGCTGAAACAACCTTGCTCAGTGGGCAGACTACCAGCATTTGAAAAGCATAAACACTGGGTGTGCACTTGGGTGATCTAAAATGCTGTGACTACATGGCTGATGGCATTGTATTGACAGCTGTATGTAACAACAGCGGCAGGATACTAAAGCAGTGTACTTTACAGCCAAAGTTGTATTTTGACATTATCCGACACTGAGCGCTGCCAAAATGGAGTGACAAAACACTAGCGCCTGCAAAGAGGGACAATCAGATTATGCACGTAACAGATGCCAATTTTGTTCACATTAAATTAAAGGCTCCTGGACGAGGAAACTGGCATAGTGCACAGTGCAGAAAAAACAAGACAGATACAAGAATTTCAGCAGAACTTCTTCTTAGGCGAGTTGGTGCATATCTGTTCGGTATCGTTGCGCATTCAACGGACGAACACAGGAATGTGTTCTTTCCTGTGTTCGTCCGTTGAATGCACAGCGATACCCAATAGACAGATACAAGAGAAGGACACAACACAGGTGCTGACTTCAACTGGGCTTTATCGGCGTAACCGCCAGAATATACGGATGGCAAATTCACAGACATGAGCAGAACAATCTAGACCACATCACGACCTGCTGTGGTGTATAGTTGCTGTGACACTCGGCTGCCTATCCGAAGGTTGTGGGACTGAATCCTTGCTGTGGCAGCAGCATTTTGATGGTGGCCAAATGTTAAGGCCTGTGTACTGCGCGATGTCAGTGCACGCCAAAAACCTCAGGTGGTCGTCTCTCACAACCGTAGTCTGGTTTTCGGAAATAAAACCCCAGAAGTCAATCAATAGCATCATAGCACGACAAATGGCAATCCTGACCATCCCTGCGAGCCAAAAGCCAGCGCGCACGGCCTAGATCTCCTCTCTACTGCTAGAGGCCTTCGCCAGTGATTTTGGCGTCTCTAGTTACCCCAATCACGTGGCTTCTTTGCGGTTGTCTGCTTCCACAGCACCGAAACGCTTGCATGTTCTGGCACTCTGTACAGAGAACAAAATAGTAACAAGGGTAGCTCGATTGAGTTATATCAACATTCACGATACGATTTATTTCTCAGTCAAGTGTGTGTTGCGAGAAATGAATTGAGGTAGTTTCTAGAAACGGGAAAAAAATTTTAAGTTTACATGCGCAAAACTATAAATGTGCACATCATATTCTACGGATGTGTTCTACAACTAATGAGCCAAACTCATACATTATCTTTTTCTCACAAACATTGTCCCGAGCTCTTTCACTCCCAGTTTGAACCATTTTTCACTTGGCTGAGTAGCAATACAGAAAAAAAAAGGAATTATCAAGGGTACAAGCGGCGTACGAGTGCAGTTGATTGTTATGGTAAATAAACACCTGAATGTTGGCCCCGTCAACATTTTCGATGTTAGAGACATTGCAAGAGCTCGAAAAGGAGCCCGTATTTCTCAGTTCTATAAAAAGCTAAGCACTCGCATGGCGTTTACTGTTCTGCCCCCGTGCTTTTGACAACGCTGAGGTGGGGCAACTCGAGTGGCTTCTTAGCTGTGAAGTTTGGAACGAGAGCAGGCGCAAGGAACTGCTCACAACGCCGCTAACCCAGCAGGCGAGCAGCACAGTAGGTCGTGCATCACAGCCAAATACTCATCTTAATTTTTGGTAAGGGCAATCAATAGAATGCTGATACAGAGGTCACATAGCTACAGTATCTGATCCATTTCTGCAATTTGTCGGTCTAGCTGCTGACGATATTTCGATACAACAGTGCAGTTTTTGAAATCTGGCTGACAGCCTCAATGCCTGCGGTGATACAAGGTCATTTTCGCAGCCCCAATAAAAACAATTAAAGCTCTGCGGTTGTGTGAATGCCCAAACCAGATGAAGGAACACTTGCGAAATTTACCATAGGAATCGTCTTGCAGGATGAACCGACGGTGTCCTGTATACGAGCACACTAAGCTGCGGCAATAAGTATATTGGACAAACGGGCAGATGCTTAAATGGTGGTTTTAAAGAGTATTTTTATAATGTTAACACAGCCGTTCAGCGTATTCCCGGCATCCACTGCAGGGATTGTGGCTGTCAGCCAGATTCCAACAATAACACTACTGCATCAAAGCACTGTGAGCAACTCAGCCAAGAAATTATAGAAGCGGCTAAGGTACCACAGCTGGGTGACCTCTGTAGCAGCATGCCATCGACTGGCCTCCTTGAAAATGAAGCCAAACACCTGGATGTGATTCGATGGGATACCTGATGTGAACTAGGTTCTTCTACTCGCGTAGGTCAATTGCTCGTGCATATATTTCTGGAAGTTTCGCCAATAAAGCTCAGTTGAAGTGAGTACCCATGTTGCGTCCTTCTCTTCCCTCTTGTCCTCGCTTTTCTGTGCTGTGCACCATGCTGATTTCGTATCACCATCTCGCCCAAGCTACCACTTTATCATGTTACGCTCCTGGAAGAAATGGAATTCATGACCAGAGTGAAAAAAGGCAGATCTAAATGTACTCACTTTCCTTTAACCAAGGCTGTCACTTTTAACAACACGACCATGGCTGTTACCAGTGAAGGCACATCACCAGCTGTTTCTGTACGTTATTCTGTGGCTTGCAGAATATCATCTACTGAACATAACCCATTTGACTGGGCATTCTATCATATTTCTTCATCCATATGGCTTTCTGTCATTAAATAAAAATTTGCTATGAATTCGAATGAAGTGCCTGTTGTTCAATATATAAATATCTGTCTCATCCTTGCACATCATCTCGATTCCTAAAATTCCTGAAATTTCTTGTTCACCTCATACTTTGTTCGCCTTCGTATTTGTGATGTGGCCTTACTGGCCGCATCACAAGTACAAAGGCTACCTGAAATATACGATACATGGGTGAAGGAGCAAATTTTGTTTTGACAGCTTTCTCGATCTAGCCAAGATAGTCGATACACAAATTGAACTGGCAGCATACTGCATTCCTCGCTTGAGGGCACACACACACCGCAGATTATGAGCACTTCGGCGTCTAGCACCACTGAAGCAGATCACAGGTACACATCTTGATTTGTATCAAGTGGAGACACTTCGTCAAGGGACGCGACCGAGCACTCTTAAGCTACTCAGTCACCACGGCCCATCACAAGCGGAACGACAGCTCACACACCGTAGCACACGTCGAACACAGCGATAACGAGGGAATGAAGCTTATCGCTTGTAATTGTATAATTTCCACTGGGCCGGAATGTTCACTCTGTCACAAGCAATACATCGGCGAAACTGGTCGACCAATTAATGTTAGATTAAACGAGCACCGCGCGGACACCGCGAATAACCTGCCGAAGGCAGTGGCACAGCATTTTAATATGACAGGTCATAATTTCGACGAACTGAAGCTCTACATACATACTTCAGGGAAACTTCCGCTCGCCGAGGGACAGAAAATACAGGGAATTGTATCTCATATACAGGTTCAGTACTCTCCAGCCTACAGGCATAAACCTTTCAAAGGGACCCCTTGAGTCCATTATATACAGTGGGGGGCTAACAAAGACGACAAAAAGTTGAGATATGCACAAGCTAACAATGTTTCTCCTAGAAAGTCTACTTTCAGGTGCAGAGCCCCCATCCAGTTCCACGAGAACAACGGCGCCAAACAGTGTAGTTACATTTTTAGCCACAAGCTTTCGGTGAAATGCATTGTTGGTGCAGCACAGGTGGTGTGGGGTGGAAGGGGGAACACATGCCATAGGGCCAACTCCTTCCCAGTGTTTGTTCCTTTTTTCATCCTGCTTTCTTGCACTGTGCACACAATGCATTTGCAAGATATGTACAAGGAGCGGATTCTTTGGAAGCTTTCGCTCTTGCCATTTATATTAGTCACGCTAACCCCTGTCACCCAACTACCAAGCACCCAACCCCACCCCCCCGTTTTTTGTTCGCACGTGCTGCTCTTCTTCTCCTCCCTTTCTGAGGACGGGGGAGAGTGTGCAAAGGCAGTTGCCGCCCTGACGAAGACAAGTCCGCTTGTCGAAACATTGGCTCCTGCGACATTCCCTGTTCTAAATCGTATTTTGCGATATTTTCATCGATTCAAGCATCCATCTTCCCCTGAGCTTCGCTTCTAGTTTGGATTGTAATTGTATAGTCACTTCAAAACCTTTGAGGGAATGATTGCTCGCTGAAAGCACAAATACACAGGCACATATTTCACAGCGAGGAACTTATACACCGAGCACATGCACATCGCTTGCACAGGATGCAGCGATCGAACAGTTTGTTTTCGCCCACAGTGAACATATGTCACGTTAAAGTTTACTAGCCACGCCGACACTTCACGTGCGTGGGATGAGATTCTCGTTTCCAAAGCAAAGCGGGTGACGGCGCACAACACACAACATCGCCGGTATCCGACGATCGCGTAAACACAGCACGCTGGTTTCTTCCTCGTCCATCGAGTGCACTGATGAGGCCAGGAAGGCTGCGTGGTCTGCCTTGGTTTCGATGACCATACCTGCTAGGTAATGGATAACTCTAGCTCATATCACAATAACGAAAAAAAACATAAACTTATTTTCGGCGTCGCTGGCGACTAGGCCTCACGCCCCTCTTCACTTCAATTCAGGCAGGTGCCATGTTGGCTCGGCGGAGATGCTCCATCGCCATATCGTGTCAGCCAATCAGCGATCGAGAGAACGATGGTTCCGCACTGCCCGTGCGCTGACAAAGCGTTTTTCTTCGTTCGTACCGTGGGCGGCAAGGCGTGACGATGAGCCGAAAAGGCGTGCGGAGGGGCGTGCGGGCTGAGCGAGAAGAGGACCTAAGCACTGGAGCAGTCGCGGTGGCGACCGCGAGCAGCTGGGCGTCGGTGGAATCGCTGTCGACACTGCACACGGAGCCGGGGTACGTACGGCGATCTGCAGGGTTCCCTGTGGTGACGAGAGTGCCGTTGAGATCCGTGATGGTAAGGAGCTCCTCGAGACAATCCGCGGTCGTCGCATCCGCAGCCACGATATTTTGACGGTGCTTGATGCACCGACGCAACAGCGGACCGCGTTAAAAGCGCCGCCGCGAGCACCACGCGAAACGATCCTCGAAAACAACCGCCGGGTGTTTAAGGACGGAAGAACGCCGTCCCGATGACCGCAGGATCCGATGGATTGGCTGTGGCTTCGAGTGCCCTCTCTCGCCGGCGGGTTGCCTTTGAGAGAACAACCTGTAAGTCGTCCTCGACGAGCGAGGGCTCGCAGGGGGGAACGGCGTCTCCTCTACAGCTTGCTTCGGGGCGCGGGGCTGCTGCTGCTGCCACGTCCGCTTTGCGTTTTGCCGCTTCTGCTGCTTTCCTTGCTTCCTCGTGGTTGCCGGCGTGGCTGCCCTGTGTTGAGCTTCCGCCGCGACAGTCGCGGGTGCTGTAGAATGCGGCGATAGGTACCGTACACACGGGGTGGCCGGAGTTGTTGGTGCGGCTTCGGCAGTTGCTGTGGCGAGCGCGGTTTGCTTGCGGGGGCCTACATCGTCGTCGTCCACGCTGGGTTCACGTGCACGCTTGCACGTGCTCGTCACTTCCATTTCCTCCTCGCCTGCCG